>JBBDGP010001592.1:855000-2055000 GCA_037952835.1 Lithobates septentrionalis
TTTCCATGGCCCTTTTTGACCTTTCTGCCCTACGGTCCTTCTAATGGGAAGCTTTGATCCATCCCAGCTAATGCGTCATATAGTCGTTTAATCTTTAGGTGGTGAGTGCCAGTCTTAATACTATCAGTGTGCAGTCTTTTTAGCCCTTTTACTTTTTTTCTTGCATGGATGGGATTACTGGGTTCCTTTTTCTTTCCTGGCCCCCCGCTTTCTCCCCCCCCTTATTTCTCCCCTCTCTCCCCCCATCCTCGTCCCCTCCCTCTCCCTTTTTTCTCCTGTCCTCCTCCCCCCTCCCCCTCCCCCCCCTCCCTTTCCCTTTTCCCCTCCCCCCTCCTTTCCCATTTTCCTCCTCCCTTCTTCCCTTTCCTTTCCCCCTCCCCTTTCCCCCCCTTCCCCCTCCCTGTTGCTCCCCCTCCCCCCTTCCTCCTCTCCCTTCTCCCGTTTCACCTTCTTCCCCCCCCCCCTTTCCCCCCCTCCCTCCTTCCCTCCCTTCCTCCTTTTTCTCTCTCCTGTCTCCCCAGTACTTTACGTCTATAAGTAACACCACACAAATCCCCTTCACTGCACCACTTTTTCGGATTTTCTGACAGACATGTTACTGGCACCTATACACCCCACCTTTCTTCTGGATATCATAGTCTGGCGACTTGTACAATTCATTAATTCAAAGTTTATTCACCAGAGGCTGTTTGTCATCCCCTGTGTCCGCCGCGGGGGGAATCACATGGGGTCTTGCATACCCACAGAGAATCCCTGAATGGGTGAGCTTGTCCTTATTGTTTATATTCTGTATGGAATGGTTTGATGTATCATTAATAACTCTGCTGCATTAATAATTTTGTTATATGTACTTGTTGAGATGTCTGTATATGTTACAACTACTTTATGTCACATTGTAGATATGGCTCTCCTGAAGAAGCGGTGATAACCGCGAAACCGGTCGAGAAATTAAGCTGTATACATATCTAAATTAAAATAAAAAACACCATCAAAATTGTGTGGAATCCACTGGTCCAACTCTGTGATATTCCTCCCCCCCTCTTTTTTTATGGTTATATGTAATGTCGTTGTTTTTTCCCATCGCAATTGTATGCAGTATTGTAACTTTTTAAATACTGTTTCTATTAAAGTGAACTTTTATAAAACCTGTCATTTCCCTTTTTACCCCTTATTTCTACTGCATACCTACACTGAGTACCGTAATAGTCCCCTTCTTTTCCCCGTCGGGGGGTGGAGACATTGGCTGACAGGAGCAGCAAACTGCGGCCGTCACCCTTCCCCTTCCTTTTCTTGATTTATGTGTTTGCAATCGACCCCTTCATTAGGAGGCTAGAGAGCAGCATCTTGTGTGGGGTGCCAGTGGGGCTTCCGGGTGAGCCGCCTTTGAGGGTTGTTGCCTATGCGGACGATGTGTCGGTGATTGTCACTGGGGCGGATGAAGCAGAGGAGGTGGTCTCTCTGACTTCACGGTATTCTGAAGCATCAGGCTCCAAGATCAATCAGGAAAAGAGTGATGTTTTCTGGATGGGAAAGGAAGGTGAGGGGTTTGATCTCCCGGACACCTTTCCAGTGCCCCAGGAAAGAATTAAGATTCTAGGCATTGAATTTGGACCCGGCGATTATGGCCTCAAAAACCGGAAAGACAGACTGGAAATTGCCAATACTAAGGTGGTCAGCTGGAAGAGATGGAAGTTATCTATGAGGGAAAGGGTTGATCTGATTAAGACTTACCTGATTCCGATCTTCTTCTATGTCAGCTTTGTCTGCATCTTGCCAGTGTCTCTCTATTCTAGGGTCAGTAGTGTGTTCTTCCAGATGTTGTGGGGGAACAGACTGAACCCCATCAAGAGGAATGTCACCTATCTATCCAGGAGGGAGGGTGGCTTAGGTATGGTCAACCCAGTTCTTTTCTTTTCACTGCTTTTTCTCAAGTTTAACATTGGTAATATGCTTGCAGTGGAACCTCCTGGATGGGTAGGCATATTTAGATCTTGGTTTAGGCCTTTTCTACGACTTTGGGAAGAAGGCGGTCAAGTGAAGAATCTCAGGGGTCATCGTGGTCAGCTACCAGCCTATGTCACTCCATGCCTGAAGTTACTACGGCAGTGGCGACTGTCGGCTGAAGATCTCAGATCGGTTCCGAGGTAAGTCCTTATGAGTCGAGTCTTGAGCAAAGTCTTTCATGACCCACTGGCCTTAAGGGATTGCCAGGCCCAGTTTTGAGGGCAGGGTTAAGAATTATTAATTTGGACAGAGTACCCCCTAAATTTAGGGATCTGGCCTGGTTGTGCTTCCATGGGAGACTCTATGTTCGGGGAAATTTGAAATTCCGCAGTGGGATGGATCATAGCTGTCCTCGGGAGGAGTGTGCAGGTGAGGAGGAGATTATGGACCATTTTCTGCTTCATTGCCCTTTTAACATAGAGGTGTACAAACAGGTGGGGCGGGCCCTCGGTGTTCCTTTCCTCTCCAGGCTTGGTTATGCTGAGTGGGTGTATGGAGCATTCAAAACTGGTGGTGTTTTTTGTTTAGATACACTTTTTCTAGTTAGCCTAGTAGTCCGTTATTTCACTTGGAACGCACGGTGTCAGGTCAGCATTCGGCATAAAATCCTTCCTGTTCAGGTGGTGGTGTATGACATTTTGCATGAGGTGGAGAAGATTCGGGTACTTGAGAGAGACAAGTGGAGTCAGGGGGCTTGGTTGAAGGCGTGGAGGGGTTTCAAGCCTCCCTGACTGCCAGGAGCCTCTTTCCCGGGTGTGGCTGTCTGTCTCTTATCACCCTAGATTATTATTTTTTTGGATTAATTTCTGATAAATGGCTGTGTACATAGGTGATGGGTTGTGCCTCTTAGGCCCTCTCTACTGCTTTATGTAAATAGTTTTCTAAAAATGTTTTGGTAGTGGATTATGTATATATTGTAAATATTCTGAACATGGATTTGTATTCCTTGGATTTCTGTTGAAGTTTTGTACTATGGTTTTGTTTTTTACTTTTGTATAAAATTGGTTGCTTGATTCATATAGTTACATAGTTACATAGTAGGTGAGGTTGAAAAAAGACACAAGTCCATCAAGTCCAACCTATGTGTGTGATTATGTGTCAGTATTACATTATATATCCCTGTAGGTTGCGTTCATTTAGCTGCTTATCTAATAGTTTCTTGAAACTATCGATGCTCCCCGCTGAGACCACCGCCTGTGGAAGGGAATTCCACATCCTTGCCGCTCTTACAGTAAAGAACCCTCTACGTAGTTTAAGGTTAAACCTTTTTTCTTCTAATTTTAATGAGTGGCCACGAGTCTTGTTAAACTCTCTTCTGCGAAAACGTTTTATCCCTATTGTGGGGTCACCAGTACGGTATTTGTAAATTGAAATCATATCCCCTCTCCAGAGAGAATAAGTTCAGTGCTCGCAACCTTTCCTCATAACTAAGATCCTCCAGACCCTTTATTAGCTTTGTTGCCCTTCTTTGTAGTCGCTCCATTTCCAGTACATCCTTCCTGAGGACTCGTGCCCAGAACTGGACAGCATACTCCAGGTGCAGCCGGACCAGAGCCTTGTAGAGTGGGAGAATTATCGTTTTATCTCTGGAGTTGATCCCCCTTTTAATGCATGCCAATATTCTGTTTGCTTTGTTAGCAGCAGCTTGGCATTGCATGCCATTGCTGAGCCTATCATCTACTAGGACCCCCAGGTCCTTTTCCATCCTAGATTCCCCCAGAGGTTCTCCCCCCAGTGTATAGATTGCATTCATATTTTTGCCACCCAAATGCATTATTTTACATTTTTTCTACATTGAACCTCATTTGCCATGTAGTCGCCCACCCCATTAATTTGTTCAGGTCTTTTTGCAAGGTTTCCACATCCTGCGGAGAAGTTATTGCCCTGCTTAGCTTAGTATCGTATTGATTCTTTTCAATAAAAGATCAAAAGTGACCAATCATTTGTATGAGTAGATGGAATTGTGGCTCATCATTGGTGTCAGTGGAAGGAAGACTATCCCATTGTTGGTGTCAGTTGGATGAATAGTACCCCATTGTTGGTGTCTGTCAGGCAGAGTGCCCCATCTTAATAGTGCCCCATTGTTGGTGTCGGTGGGAAGAAATCTATCCCATTTTTGGTGTCAATAGGAGGAATAGTACCCCACTGTTGGAGTCTGGCAGGCAGAGTTCACCATCCTAATAGGCAGAGTGTCCCATCTTCATAGTACCCCTTTGTTAGTATCTGTGGGAGGAAGACTATCCCATGTTTGGTGTCAGTGGAAAGAATAGTAACCCATAATTGGTGTCAGTGGAAAGAATAGTGATCCATCATTGGTGTCAGTGGGAGGAATGGTCCCTATTAATGGTGTCAGTGGAAAGAATAGTGACCCATCTTTGGTGTCAGTGGAAGGAATGGTGAACCATCATTGGTGTCAGTGCAAGGAATAGTGACCCATAATTGGTGTCAGTGGAAGGAATAGTAAACCATCATTGGTGTCAGTGGGAGGAATAGAGACACATGTAAGTATGTGAGAGGCTGGGTGTACACAGAGAGGCTGAGTATATGCAGAGAGGCTGGGTATATTCAGAGAGGCTGGGTATACAGAGAGGCTAGTGTATATACAGAGAAGCTGGGTATATACAGAGAGGCTGGGTATACAGAGAAGCTGGGTATACAGAGAGGCTGGGTATATACAGAGAGGTTGGGTATATACAGAGAGGCTGGTATATACAGAGAGGCTGGGTATACAGAAGATAAGCTGGTATATACAGAGAGGCTCTGTATATTCAGTGAGGCTGGTATATACAGAGAGGCTGGGTACATACAGAGAGGCTGGGTATACACAGAGAGACTAGGTATACAGAGAGGCTGGGTATACAGAGAGGCTGGGTATAAACAGAGAGGCTTGTAAATAAAGAGAGGCTGGTATATACAGAGATGCTGGTATATACAGAGAGGCTGGTATATACAGAGAGGCTGGATATACAGAGAGGCTGGTATATACAGAAAGGCTTTGTATACAGAGTTTCTCCCCTCCCCCTCCATATGGTCTGCACTTACCAGATAACAGATAAGGAGAAATGTGTGTGTGTTCCTCCCGACCCTATGATGTGGGCAGAGCAATGGAGGAGACTGACTTTCACACTGATCTCTGGGCTCTGGCTGTGTCATTAAAGCAAGGAGTGTCCAGCAGCCTGCGACTCTCTCATGGTAGGGCCGACCCTGGACTCGGTGCTATGGGACCCAGATTCGGGGCTCCAGCCTCAATAGCCAACCCTTAGCGACACCACTGCTTTCCCTTGACACCAATAATTGGTCACTGTTCCACCAACGTACATGGGGTACTATTTCTCCGACATACACTAATGGTGGGTCACTATTCCTTCCATTGACACCCAATGATGGGTCACTATTTCTTCCACCACTGTCGATTTTCTTTCCACTGACACCTATAATGGACACTATTCCTTCCACTGACACCTACAATGTGGTACTATTCCTCCCACTGAAACCAAAAATGGGATAGTCTTCGTCCCATAGAAATCAACAATGGGGTACAAAGTTGGGGAGCTCTGTCTCCCAGACACCAACAATGGGGTACTTTTCCTTCCACTGACACCAAAAATGGGAAAGTCTTCTTCCCACAGACACCAACAATGGGGTACTATTTCTCCCAAGACAGCAAAAATTGGATAATCTTCCTTCCACTGACACCAATGATGGGTCACTATTCCTCCTACTGACACCAATAATGGGTCACTATTCCTCCCACTGACACCAATGACTGGTCACTATTCTTTCCACTGACACAATTTTTGGGGACAATATCTCCAACTGACACCAATGATGGGTCACCATTCCTTCCACTGACACAAATGATGTGTTACTATTCCTACCACTGACTCCAGAAATGGGATGCTCTTCCTCCCACAGACAACCAACAAAGGGATACTATTAGGATAGGGCACTCAGCCTGCTAGACACCTACAATGGGGTACTATTCATCCCACTAACACCACAAATGGGATAGACTTCCTTTCACTGACACCAATGATGGGTCACAATTCCATCCACTGACAACAATGATGGGTCACTATTCTTTTCACCTACACCAATATTGGGGACTATTCCTTCCACTGACACTAACAGTGTGGTACTATTCCTCCCATGGACACCAGTGATGGGTAACGATTGATCCCTCTGATACAAATGTCGGGTCACTATTTTTTCCACTGACACCAATAATGGGTCACTATTCCTCCAACATACATGGGGTTCTATTTCACCCATTGACATTAATGATGGATCACTATTATTTCCACTGACACCAATTATGGGTCACTATTCTTTCCACTGACACCATTAATGGGGACAATTCCTTCTACAGACACCAATGAGGGGTACCCATTCCTCCCACTGACACCAATGATGGGCACTATATCTCCCACTGACACCAGCGATGGGTCACTATTCCTTCCAATTACATTTAAGATGGGGAACTCTTCCTGCTAGACACCAACAATGGGGTACTATTCCTCCCATTTACACCAAAAATTAGATAGAATTCTGCCCACAGACACCAACAATGCAGTACTATTAAGATGGGGCATTCTGTCTGCCAAGACACCAACAATGGGGTACTATTCCTCCCACTGACACCAACAAAGGGATAGTCTTCCTTCCACTGACACCAATCATGGGTCACTTTTTTTCCACTGACACCATTAATGGGGACTATTCCTTCCATCGACACCAATAAGGGGTCACCATTCCTCCCACTGACACCATTGATGGGTACTGTATCTCCCACTGACGCCAATGATAGGTCACTATTCCTCCAACTTACATGGGGTTCTATTTCTCCCACTGACATTAATGATGGGTCACCATTCCACCTACTGACACAAATGATGGGTCACTAGTCTTTCCACTGACACCAATATTGGTCACTATTCCTCCCACTGACACAAATGGTGGGTCAATCTGACACTAATATTGGGCACCATTCCTTCCACTGAAACAAGTGCTGGGCCACTATTCTTTCTAACTGACACCAATACCGTGGCCGACGCTTTTGGGGTGTGCTCTCTGCCTCAACCCCGGGGGAGACTCTATGGACCCAGACCTACATCACATTGCAACACATAGGTCATCATAAACCAATCATTGCATAAACTTGTGAGTACACAGAAAACTACATGTTCAGTATATCTTTTCTACAAATACTTATTCACACATTAATAGACACTCTATTGTTTTTGATATAGTTTAATCGCATCGGACTCCTGACGATTGGTTTAAAGCCAAGAAACGCGTTGAGTTTAGATCTATTGATGCATTCATTGACTGCACAATGTATGTGTGTTCCTGTAACTGTACAACCAATTCATGAACCCTGCTCGTCCATATATCGCTGCTAACATGTTTTAGAGTTCAGATCTATTGATGTATTCACTGACTGTACAATGTATATGTGTTCCTGTAACTGTACAACTAATTTATGAACCCCGCTTGTCCATATATCGCTGCTAACATGTTTAACTATGGTCTCAAATGTGTTCTTTTTCTTTTTGATTGTATCTGGTCCAAATACCTTTGCCAATAAACTTTTATACCATTACTATCTTTTATCAATATCTGTGGAGATTATATATATTTTATTTATTTATTTATTTTTTCTCACCCTAACTTTTACCATTTAGCCCAACATACTCACCCACATGCCTCATACAAAGTCCCGCTTCTGTCCCCCCCATTTTTTTTGCACATATTTGGGATGGAGGCATGTTGGTGCTCTTCTGCAAAAACAGTGTGGATTGGTCACAACCCCCCTTGACTTTCACTAAGGGGTCACCATTCCTCCCACTGACACCAGTGATGGGTACTATATCTCCCACTGACTCCAATGATGGGTCACTATTCCTCCAACTTACATGGGGAATTATTTCTCCCACTGACACCAATGATGGGCCACTATTCCTTCCACTGACACCAATGATGGGTCACTATTCCTTCCACTGACACCAATGATGGATCACTATTCTTTTCACTGACATCAATATTGGGGACTATACATTCCACTGACACCAGCAATGTGGTACTATTCCTCCCACTGACGCCAATGATGGGTCACTTTTCCTCTCACTGACACCAATGATGGGTCACTATTCCTTCAACTAACACCAATGATGGGTCACTATTCCTTCCACTGACACCAATGATGGGTCACCATTCCTTCCACTGACACCAATGAGGGGGTCACTATTCTTTCCACTGACACCATTAATGGGGACTATTCCTTCCACTTACACCAATGAGGGGTCACCATTCCTCCCACTGACACCAATGATGGGTCACTATTCTTTCCACTGACACCAATGATGGGTCACTATTCTTTCCACTGACACCAAAAATTAGAAAAATTAGTCTTCCTCCCACAGACACTAACAAACGGGTACTATTAAGATGGGACACTCTACCCATTAAGATGGGGCACTCTGCCTGCCAGACACCAACAATGGGGTACTATTCCTCGCACTGATACAAAAAAATGGGATAGTCTGCCTTCCACTGAAACCAATGATGGGTCATCATTCCTTCAACTGACACCAATGAGGGGTCACTATACTTTCCACTGACACCAATAATGGGGACTATTCCTTCCACTGACACCAATAAGGGGTCACCATTCCTCCCACTGACACCAATGATTGGTACTATATCTCCCACTGACACCAATAATGGGTCACCATTCCACCCACTGGCACAAATGAAGGGGTACTATTCTTTCCACCAGGGGCGTTGCTAGGTCTACAAAATTTCTGTGGCTAGAGCCCATAGCAGCAAAGTAAGTAATAGTCATATGCGTGGGCAGGTATACACATATATATATAATATACGTAAGTATGTGTATATGTATATATATATATATATATATATATATATGTATAAAAAATGATATATTATTACTTAAGGGTCCTCAAAGGCCCCCTCATTACATCGGGGTCACCAGACAGCTTTTCACATCACCTGCCACCAGATGCGGATTGTGTATACAGAGAGGCTGGGTATATACAGAGAAGCTGGGTATACAGAGAGGCTGGGTAGATATACAGAGAGGCTGGGTATACAGAGAGGCTGGTATTGACAGAGAAGCTGGGTATATACAGAGATGCTGGTATAAACAGAGAGGCTGGTATATACAGAGAGGCTGGGTATATACAGAGATGCTGGTATATACATAGAAGCCGGGTATACAGAGAGGCTGGGTATATACAGAGGGGCTGGTATATACAGAGAGGCTGGGTATACAGAAGATAAGCTGGGTATATGCAGAGAGGCTGGGTATACAGTTGCAATAATAAGTATGTGAACCCTTTTGGAATGATATGGATTTCTGCACAAATTGGTCAAAAAATGTGATCTGATCTTCATCTAAGTCACAACAATAGACAATCACAGTCTGCTTAAACTAATAACACACAAAGAATTAAATGTTACCATGTTTTTATTGAACACACCATGTAAACATTCACAGTGCAGGTGGAAAAAGTATGTGAACCCCTAGACTAATGAGATCTCCAAGAGCTAATTGGAGTGAGGTGTCAGCCAACTGGAGTCCAATCAATGAGATGAGATTGGAGGTGTTGGTTACAGCTGCCCTGCCCTATAAAAACACACACCAGTTCTGGGTTTGCTTTTTACAAGAAGCATTGCCTGATGTGAATTATGCCTCGTACAAAAGAGCTCCCAGAAGACCTACGATTAAGAATTGTTGACTTGCATAAAGCTAGAAAGGGTTATAAAAGTATCTCCAAAAGCCTTGCTGTTCATCAGTCTATGGTAAGACAAATTGTCTATAAATGGAGAAAGATCAACACTGCTGCTACTCTCCCTAGGAGTGGGCGTCCTGTAAAGATGACTGCAAGAGCACAGTGCAGACTGCTTAATGAGGTGAAGAAGAATCCTAGAGTGTCAGCTAAAGACTTACAAAAGTCTCTGGCATATGCTAACATCCCTGTTAGCGAATCTACGATAGGTAAAACACTAAACAAGAATGGAATTCATGGGAGGATACCACAGAGGAAGTCACTGCTGTCCAAAAAAAACATTGCTGCACAGTTACAGTTTGCACAAGAGCACCTGGATGTTCCACAGCAGTACTGGCAAAATATTCTGTGGACAACTCAACCAAAGTTGAGTTGTTTGGAAGAAACACACAACACTATGTGTGGAGAAAAAGAGGCACAGCACACTAACATCAAAACCTCATCCCAACTGTGAAGTATGTCGTGGGGGCATCATGGTTTGGGGCTGCTTTGCTGCATCAGGGCCAGGACGGATTGCTATCATCGAAGGAAAAATCAATTCCCAAGTTTATCAAGACATTTTGCAGGAGAACTTAAGGCCATCTGTCCACCAGCTGAAGCTCAACAGAAGATGGGTGTTGTAACAGGACAACAACCCAAAGCATAGAAGTAAATTAACAACAGAATGGCTTAAACAGAAGAAAATACACCTTCTGAAGTGGCCCAGTCAGAGTCCTGACCTCAACCTGATTGAGATGCTGTGGCATGACCTTAAGAAAGCGATTCACACCAGACATCCCAAGAATATTGCTGAACTGAAACAGTTCTGTAAAGAGGAATGGTCAAGAATTACTCTTGATCGTTGTGCATGTCTGATCTGGAACTACAGGAAACGTTTGGTTGAAGTTATTGCTGCTAAAGGAGGTTCAACCAGTTAATAAATCCAAGGGTTCACATACTTTTTCCACCTGCACTGCGGATGTTTACATGGTGTGTTAAAAAAAAACATGGTAACATTTAATTCTGTGTGTGTTATTAGTTTAAGCAGACTGTGATTGTCAATTGTTGTGACTTAGATGAAGATCAGATCACATTTTATGACCAATTTGTGCAGAAATCCATATCATTCCAAAAGTGTTCACATACTTTTTATTGCAACTGTATATACAGAGAGGCTGGTGTATACAGAGAGGCTGGGTATACAGAGTGGCTGGGTATATACAGATAGGCTGGTATATACAGAGAGGCTGGGTATACAGAGAGGCTGGTATATACAGAGATGCTGGGTATACAGAGAGGCTGGGTATATACCGAGATATGGGTATTTACAGAGAGGCTGGGTATACAGAGAGGCTGGGTATATACAAGGCTGGTATATACAGAGAGGCTGGGTATACAGAGAGGTTTGGTATATACAGAGATGCTGGTATATACAGAGAGGCTGGGCATATACAGAGCTTAAAAGATAGAAAGGGAAAGGGGAAGGGGTAAGCCCAATAGGTGAGCTTTGGCAGGGGTTATATCATAGGATTATACTTAAAAAGTCAACTTTATTTTGGGAAGTACCCAATACTAAAACTCACATGGTAATGTGACGTGCATAAATCATTACAACAGTATTATTAACAATTGGCCATGGACAAACACAAGACAAACAAGACTGACATTGTAAAAGAAAGTGGAGCTAGCCCAGTCCGGGCGTATTGCTTTGTACCACAGAGACCTTGATAGACACCCAATTGGCCAAATGATTACAAGTACAATTGATAATATGGATTATTCTCGATTGGTAAAAATTATTGTTGGTCAGCTGTGGTCCAAAGCAATAGTGAGGTGGAGAGAGGGAGAAGATAGGGGCGCATGTGCCGATGGATAGATGTGTAGGCAATATTGCACTTGATTAGCTGCTTGGGTTTATTGGGTAAAAGTCAAGGCTGCTACAGGTAGTCATAATTAATTCCATAAGGCAATGCTGCGTGGCAGGGGATGAGTGGACAGTCCAGTAGGGCAAACCTTATATGCGGTGTGAAAATCCACTAATTGGTCATCAAGTAGATATCAATCTAGGAAATGTAATACCGATCAATCACAGGGGTCTTCAGGTTTCCCTAGTGTTCCTTAGTAGGCATAAACAACCCAGTACCTGGGACAATAACAACACTGCACCAGTATGTTGATGGAAAGTTACTGTCAGGCTATAAACATATAGGCTGGTAAATACAAGTAACTTAGTCCTTGGCACGGTATTATCGCTGCACTGGTATGCTATTAAATAGCTACTGACCGACAACAAGCATATAAGCTGGCAAGTATCCTGTAGATCAATACTTTACCGCCTTCACCAGGGACTACATCATACGGTCCGCTGCAATCATCCAAGCCGATAAGGAGTTCAGTCCCCAATTGCTTTCACACTGGCTGCAGTATGCCATAGAGGAAGAGATGGTCTATACTGGATAGTTTGCTGCTGCAGTCGTTTGGTATTTTTGTCCCAGTCTTGTGGACGATAATTAGGAGTCCCAAGCTAACGCGCCAGTCATCCACTCCCGGCGTGTATTACACAGCCTAAGGCTTTCCACCATGCCCGTGATGCTGGTATATACAAAGAGGCTGGGTATATACAGAGAGGCTGGTATATACAGAGAAGGTGAGTATATATGGAGATGCTGGTATATACAGAGAGGCTGGGTATATAAAGAGAGCCTGGGTATACAGAGAGGCTGGGTATATGCAGAGAGGCTGGTGTATACACAGAGGCTGGTACATACAGAGAGGCTGGGTATATACAGAGATGCTGGTATATACAGAGAGGCTGGGTATATACAGAGATGCTGGGTATATACCGAGAGGCTGGTATATACAGAGAGGTTGGTATATGCAGAGAGGCTGGGTATACAGATAGGCTGGGTATATACAGAGAAGCTGGTATATACAGAGAGGCTGGGTATATACAGCGAGGCTGAGTATACAGAGAGGCTTGGTATATACAGAGAGGCTGGGTATACAGAAGATAGGCTGGGTATATACAGAGAGGCTTGGTATATACAGAGAGGCTGGGTATACAGTGAGGCTGGGTATACAGAGTAGAGGGGTATAAACAGAGAGGCTGGGTATATACAGAGAGGCTGGGTATACTGATGATAGGCTGGGTATATACAGAGAGGCTTGGCATACAGAGAGGCTGGGTATATACAGAGAGGCTATGTATACAGAGAGGCTGGTAAATACAGAAAGGCTGGGTAGATACAGAGAGGCTGGAATATACAGAGAGGCTGGGTATATACAGAGATGCTGGTATATACAGAGAGGCTGGGTATACAGAGAGGCTGGTATATACAGAGAAGCTGGGTATACAGAGCGTTTTTTTCTATATACAGAGAGGCTGGGTTTACAGAGAAGCTGGGTATACAGAAGATAGGCTGGGTATATACAGAGAAGCTGGGTATATACAGAGAGGCTGGGTATATATAGAAAGGCTGGAATATACAGAGAGGCTGGGTATATACAGAGAGGCTATGTATACAGAGAGGCTGGCATATACAGAGACGCTGGGTATATACCGAGAGGCTGGTATATACAGAGAGGTTGGTATATGCAGAAAGGCTGGGTATACAGATAGGCTGGGTATATACAGAGAAGCTGGTATATACAGATAGGCTGGGTATATACAGACATACTGGTATATACAGAGAGGCTGGTATATACAGAGAGGCTGGTATATACAGAAAGGCTGGGTATACAGAATCCCCCCCCCCCTATATGGTCTGCACTGACAAGCTCAGGAGAAATTCATTTGAGAAAGTTCTTCCCTACCCCACTGACACCAAAAATGGCAAAGACTTCTGCCCCGAGACACCAACAAGGGGGTACTATTAGGATGGGGCACTCTGCCTGCCAGACACCAACAATGGGGCACTATTCCTCCCACTGACACCAACAATGGGATAGGCTTCCTTCCACTGACACCAATCATGGGTCACTTTTCTTTCCACTGACACCATTATTGGGTACTGTATCTCCCACTGACACCAATGATGATTCACTATTCCTCCAACTTACATGGAGTTCTATTCCTCGCACTGATACAAAAAATGGGATAGTCTGCCTTCCACTGAAACCAATGATGTGTCACTGTTCCTTCCACTGACACCAATGATGGGTCACCATTCCTTCAACTGACACCAATGAGGGGTCACTATTCTTTCCACTGATACAATTAATGGGGACTATTCCTTCCACTGATGCCAATGGGGGGGTTACCATTCCTACCACTGACACCAATGATGGGTCACCATTCCACCAATTGACACAAATGTTGAGTCCCTATTCTTTCCACTGACACCAATGATGGGTCACCATTCCTCCCACTGCCACAAATGATGGGGCACTATTCTTTCCACAAGGGGCGTTGCTAGGTCTACAAAAGATCTGGGACTAAGGCCCACAGTGAAGTAAAGACAGTCATACGCTTGGGCGGGCATACACATGTATATAATTGGGCTCACCAGATCGCTGGGTATACAGAAGATAGGCTGGGTATATACAGAGAGGCTTGGTATATACAGAGAGGCTGGGTATACAGTGAGGCTGGGTATACAGAGAGGAGGGGTATATACAGAGAGGCTGGGTATATACAGAGAGGCTGGGCATACTGATGATAGGCTGGGTATATACAGAGAGGCTTGGCATACAGAGAGGCTGGGTATATACAGAGAGGCTATGTATACAGAGAGGCTGGTATATACAGAAAGGCTGGGTAGATACAGACAGGCTGGTATATACAGAGAGGCTGGGTATATACAGAGATGCTGGTATATACAGAGAGGCTGAGTATAAGGAGAGGCTGGTAAATACAGAGAAGCTGGGTATACAGAGCGGTTTGTCTATATACAGAGAGGCTGGGTATACAGAGAAGCTGGGTATACAGAGAGGCTGGGTATATACAGAGAGGCTGGGTAAATACAGGGAGGCTGGGTATACAGAAGATAGGCTGGGTATATACAGAGAAGCTGGGTAGATACAGAGACGCTGGTATATACAGAGAGGCTGGGTATATATAGAGAGGCTGGAATATACAGAGATGCTGGCTATATACAGAGAGGCTATGTATACAGAGAGGCTGGTATATACAGAGAGGCTGGGTATATACAGAGATGCTGGTATATACAGAGAGGCTGGGTATACAGATAGGCTGGGTATATACAGAGAAGCTGGTATATACAGATAGGCTGGGTATATACAGACATACTGGTATATACAGAGAGGCTGGTATATACAGAGAGGCTGGTATATACAGAAAGGCTGGGTATACAGAATCCCCCCCCCCCTATATGGTCTGCACTGACAAGCTCAGGAGAAATTCATTTGAGAAAGTTCTTCCCTACCCCACTGACACCAAAAATGGCAAAGACTTCTGCCCCGAGACACCAACAAGGGGGTACTATTAGGATGGGGCACTCTGCCTGCCAGACACCAACAATGGGGCACTATTCCTCCCACTGACACCAACAATGGGATAGGCTTCCTTCCACTGACACCAATCATGGGTCACTTTTCTTTCCACTGACACCATTATTGGGTACTGTATCTCCCACTGACACCAATGATGATTCACTATTCCTCCAACTTACATGGAGTTCTATTCCTCGCACTGATACAAAAAATGGGATAGTCTGCCTTCCACTGAAACCAATGATGTGTCACTGTTCCTTCCACTGACACCAATGATGGGTCACCATTCCTTCAACTGACACCAATGAGGGGTCACTATTCTTTCCACTGATACAATTAATGGGGACTATTCCTTCCACTGATGCCAATGGGGGGGTTACCATTCCTACCACTGACACCAATGATGGGTCACCATTCCACCAATTGACACAAATGTTGAGTCCCTATTCTTTCCACTGACACCAATGATGGGTCACCATTCCTCCCACTGCCACAAATGATGGGGCACTATTCTTTCCACAAGGGGCGTTGCTAGGTCTACAAAAGATCTGGGACTAAGGCCCACAGTGAAGTAAAGACAGTCATACGCTTGGGCGGGCATACACATGTATATAATTGGGCTCACCAGATCGCTGGGTATACAGAAGATAGGCTGGGTATATACAGAGAGGCTTGGTATATACAGAGAGGCTGGGTATACAGTGAGGCTGGGTATACAGAGAGGAGGGGTATATACAGAGAGGCTGGGTATATACAGAGAGGCTGGGTATACTGATGATAGGCTGGGTATATACAGAGAGGCTTGGCATACAGAGAGGCTGGGTATATACAGAGAGGCTATGTATACAGAGAGGCTGGTATATACAGAAAGGCTGGGTAGATACAGACAGGCTGGTATATACAGAGAGGCTGGGTATATACAGAGATGCTGGTATATACAGAGAGGCTGAGTATAAGGAGAGGCTGGTAAATACAGAGAAGCTGGGTATACAGAGCGGTTTGTCTATATACAGAGAGGCTGGGTATACAGAGAAGCTGGGTATACAGAGAGGCTGGGTATATACAGAGAGGCTGGGTAAATACAGGGAGGCTGGGTATACAGAAGATAGGCTGGGTATATACAGAGAAGCTGGGTAGATACAGAGACGCTGGTATATACAGAGAGGCTGGGTATATATAGAGAGGCTGGAATATACAGAGATGCTGGCTATATACAGAGAGGCTATGTATACAGAGAGGCTGGTATATACAGAGAGGCTGGGTATACAGAGAGGCTGGTATATACAGAAAGGCTGTGTATACAGAGAGGCTGGGTATATACAGAGATACTGGTAAATACAGAGAGGCTGGATATATACAGAGAGGCTGGATATATACAGAGAGGCTGGTATATACAGAGAGGCTGGGTATATACAGAGAGGTTGGGTATACAGAGAGGCTGGGTATATACAGAGAGGCTGGTATATACAAAAAGGCTGGGTATACAGAGAGGCTGGGTATATACAGAGATGCTTTTATATACAGAAAGGCTGGGTATATACAGAGATGCTGGTATATACAAAGAGGCTGGGTATATACAGAGATGCTGGTATATACAGAGATGCTGGTGTTTACAAAGAGGCTGGTATATACAGAGAGGCTGGTTATATACAGAGATGCTGGTATATACAGATAGGCTGGGTATACAGAGAGGCTGGGTATACAGAGAGGCTGGTATATACAGAGAGGTTGGTATATACATACAGGGTGGATATACAGAGAGGCTGGGTATATACAGAAATGCTGGTATATACTGAGAGGCTGGGTATGTACAGAAAGGCTGCTATATACAGAGTCTGGGTATACAGGGAGGCTGGGTATTTACAGAGATGCTGGTATATACAGAGAGGCTGGATTTACAGAGAGGCTGGGAATATAGAGAGAGGATGGGTATATACAGAGAGGCTGGTATATATAGAGAGGCTGGTATATACAGAGAGGCTGGGTATATACAGAAATGCTGGTATATAGAGAGAAGCTGAGTATACAGAGAGGCTGGCATATACAGAGAAGCTGGGTATACAGAGCGGTTTGTCTATATACAGAGAGGCTGGGTATACAGAGAAGCTGGGTATACAGAGAGGCTGGGTAAATACAGAGAGGCTGGGTAAATACAGAGAGGCTGAGTATACAGAAGATAGGCTGGGTATATACAGAGAAGCTGGTTAAATACAGAGAGGCTGGTATATACAGAGAGGCTGGGTGTATATAAAGAGGCTGGAATATACAGAGAGGCTGGCTATATACAGAGAGGCTATGTATACAGAGAGGCTGGTATATACAGAGAGGCTATGTATACAGAGAGGCTGGTATATACAGAGAGGCTGGGTATATACAGAGAGGCTGGTATATACAGAGAGGCTGGGTATACGGAGAGGCTGGTATATACAGAAAGGCTGTGTATACAGAGAGGCTGAGTATACAGAGATACTGGTAAATACAGAGAGGCTGGGTATCCAGAGAGGCTGGATATATACAGAGAGGCTGGTATATACATAGAGGCTGGGTATATACAGAGAGGCTGGGTATATACAGAGAGGCAGGTATATACAAAAAGGCTGGGTATACAGAGAGGCTGGGAATATACAGAGATGCTGGTATATACAGAAAGGCTAGGTATATACAGAGATGCTGGTATATACAAAGAGGCTGGGTATATACAGAGATGCTGGTATATACAGAGATGCTGGTGTTTACAAAGAGACTGGTATATACAGAGAGGCTGGTTATATACAGAGATGCTGGTATATACAGATAGGCTGGGTATACAGAGAGGCTGGTATATACAGATGTCGCGGACACTGGCTGCAAGGACCTTTTTCTGTCCACATTCACCCTGTTATTTGGTATTTCTATATTAATCTTTTATTTTTTTGAACTTGCCCAAAGAATATTCTCAGTTGTTTATTCTGAACAATACATGACTCTTGAAAGAGCTGATCACATTAACCTGCAGAGACGAACTGTCTGGTCACCAGGTCTGCCTTAAGTGTTGTGTTAATTAGCATGTTAATTATATTATTGTCTTTTAAGTTTTTGCTAGAGGGGAGGGGGGAAGTGTCCATGAGTCAGCCCTACCTCGTTATCTAACCCCTTGTGTTAAATGTGTATAAAAAGGCTGTGTTCTGCCCAATAAAGGAGTCAAGATTCTACAAGCTATTATCGACTAGACTTGTATTTACTGCAGCTATAATATTATATCTGACTGATGATCATACGGGAGGAAGCGGTGTTATTGACGGGGGCACTCAGTGGAGTGTGGAATAGGATCCGTCACAATTGGTGGCAAGCTCTGGGATGCTTCCTCTTGCCTAGGCTCACCCAAATCACCACCGGGACCCCCTGCTCCTAACAGCAGATGGAACATCACTACGCCAGTCTCAAGCGCAGCACCTTGAAGGATCTCTTGGAAGCCCATGGAAAAGTCTCCAGCAACAAATCCAAAGCGACTCTCATCACCGAACTAATGGAGATTGACCAGGCCAGCAACCCACCAGCAGACACCGCAGAGGCGACAGAGTTCCAGCGTGACGTCCAGTGGCGACTGGCCTTGTATGGTACTCACCCCCCACAGGAGGTTATCAGTCAAGTGTTAACAGAGGTGTCCCAGCTGCGAATGGCTGAACTCCAGCGGGACCAAGGAGCGTCAGTTATGTTCAACCGGGAAGCTCCAGCAGCCCGCAAAAAGCTACCCTATACCGCCTTCCGCATGTTTCAAGATGGTGAAGATGAGATGGATGTTTACCTGAAAATGTTTGAGCGTCAATGCGGTCTCCAAGGTGTCAATAAAGCAGATTGGGTCACGCTCCTGGTCAGCCGTCTCACAGGAAGGGCTGCAGAGGCGTACAATAATGTCCCTGATGAGATCAGCCAGGACTATGACCGGGTAAAAGAAAGACTATTGGCTCGCTTCGGCATTACTCCAGAGGCACACCGTTTGAGGTTTCGCAACCTCCGCCGAAAGGAGAGAGAGCCTTACACAGAATGGGCTCATCAAATGACCCGAGCAGCGGAGAGTTGGATGACCGGGCGCCAAGCTGTTACCATGGCAGATGCGCTCCAGCTAATCCTCCTGGAACAATTCTACGATCATACCCCACATGAGGTTAGAGACTGGGTAAAGGATCGGCGGCCAGTCACAGTAGATGAAGCTGCCACCCTAGCTGACCAATACGTGGATTCAAGGCGGACCATACAACCAGAGCCTAAGACCCCAGCTCGGCCTGTCCCCAACATTCCACGGAGCTTTGCCCCTTCACACCAGCCGTCGATCCCCGGCCCCACTCAGCTACCATCTTCACGAGGAAAAGGGGACCTCTGCTACAGATGCAACCAATCAGGGCATGTTAGGAGGTATTGTCCGCAGAAGGTTTCCCAGGACGCGCGGAACAACAGGCCCCTTGGACCTGCCCGGGCTTCTGCACACTGTCTGGAGAGAGATGATGTGACTTACCCAAGCGAGGAGAATATTGGAATTCTACATGAGGCAGACCCTGTGCAAGCTGCCACTACAGATAATCGTTTGCACCATCGACAAGCCGTGTGGATTAATGGTCGGGCTGCCCAGGGACTGCGGGACACGGGAGCTACTATTACCCTGATACAGTCCCGAATGATAAACCCGGCAGAGCAGACGGGACGGTCTGTGGCTGTGCGGGTGGCCGGGGGAAATGTTATGCGGGTCCCCACTGCCAGGGTTCACCTTGATTGGGGTTCGGGGGCCAAAGAAGTGGAAGTGGGAATAATGCAGAACTTACCTGCAGAGGTTTTGTTGGGCAACGATTTGGGACGTTTAAATTCAGCCTTCTCCCTGGATGTATCCCCGGAAGCCTATCCTGTTACCACCCGCCAGCAAGCCCGGATGGAGGTGCGCTCCCTCGAGGACGGGACCCAGGTAAGACCTGTCACCCCTGACCTAGACTGTACTACCCCAACTAACCCTATCCCGACTTGGGCTTCTCCCCAAGAATTTGCTCAGGCAACTCTTAGCGACCCTTCCTTAGCTAGCTATAGGGAAAGAGCAGGATTGGACCCTGGGGGGTTGGAGAGGGAGCGAATAGAGTGGGTCCAGGGATTACTCTATCGGGTTACTGAGGAAAAGACAGCCTCCCATCCACCCAAGCGGCAGCTGGTTGTGCCGCAGAAATATCGTCATGACCTGCTGCGCATTGGGCATGACATACCCTTAGCCGGACACCTGGGGATGTCCCGGACCCTCCACCGTCTGACTCAGTCGTTTTTTTGGCCAGGGATTACAGGGGATGTCCGACAGTATTGCCGGACCTGTGACACATGCCAGCGGGTGGGTAAGCATGGGGGCCCGCTGAAAGCTCCCCTACACCCTTTACCGATCATTGATGAACCCTTTAGCCGTGTTGCCGTAGACCTGGTTGGACCATTGCCCAGACCTAGTCCTTCTGGGAAGAGATATATCCTTACTGTGGTGGATTATGCCACCCGGTACCCAGAGGCCATTCCCCTGGCAAATATCCATGCAGAAACTGTGGCTGATGCTTTGCTCCGGATCTTTGCCAGGGTGGGTTTCCCTCGGGAAATCATCTCTGACCAGGGGACCCAGTTCACTGCTGAGCTCACTCAGCAGTTATGGAGGCTCTGTGGGATAAAGCCCCTACAGAGCTCTCCCTATCACCCCCAGACCAACGGACTGTGTGAGAGGTTCAATGGAACACTGAAACAGCTGCTTAGGACATTTGCAACCTCTCACAGGGATTGGGAGAGATATCTGCCACACCTTCTCTTCGCTTATCGGGAGGTGCCGCAGGAATCTACCGGGTTCTCCCCATTTGAGTTACTGTATGGGAGGCGGGTGAGGGGGCCCCTAGATCTAGTCAGAGCCCACTGGGAAGGGGGAATTGATCCCCAAGGGTCCTCTATCGTAGCATACGTTCTTGAGTTTAGGGACAGACTGAAGGAGCTGACGGACACTGTCCAGGAGAACCTTCGGGCTGCCCAAAGGCGGCAGAAACGATGGTACGATCGTACTGCACGGAACCGCACTCTGGAGGTTGGGCAGAAGGTTCTTGCCCTCAGACCAACCAAGCAGGACAAGTTACAGGCCACTTGGCAGGGACCTTACCGGGTTGTGGCAAAGCTCTGTGACACAACCTACCTAGTGGCTAAATGTTCGGATGAAAGAGTCCGACGGACCTTTCATGTAAACATGTTGAAAGCATACTGGGAAAGAGCAGGAGAGGTAGCCGCTATATGTGCTCCAGCTGTGGAAGATTCTGAGAATCTTCCCCTGCTGGTGCTCCCGGAGCTAAATAGTATTACTGCAGGGATAGAGATGATAAAGCTTGACGACCAGCTAGGGCCGACGCAGAGAGAACAAGCTAGACAGGTCCTTAGTCAGAGAAGGGAAATGTTCTCCACAGTCCCCGGGTACACTACTATGGCAGTGCACCGTGTGGAGACCCCGGGACAACTGCCGCTAAGACAGGCGGCTTACCGGATACCTGACGCAGTGAGAGAGGAGATGCGTCATGAGATTAAGGAGATGCTTGAATTGGGAGTCATAGAGCCATCCAGCAGCCCCTGGGCTTCCCCGGTGGTCCTTGTACCGAAGCGGGATGGCACAACTCGCTTCTGTGTAGACTACCGCAGATTAAATGAGTGCACCACCACTGATGCTTACCCTATGCCCCGGGTCGATGATCTGTTAGATCGCATTGCTCTGGGAAAATTCCTGACAACCCTTGACCTATGCAAAGGATACTGGCAAATTCCTCTGGATGCGGAATCTATTCCGAAATCGGCGTTCATTACCCCATTTGGCTTATACCAGTCTAAAGTAATGCCATTTGGGATGAAGAATGCACCGGCAACTTTCCAGAGGATGGTAGACCAACTCCTCGATGGCCTCCAGGACTATGCTTGTGCATATCTGGACGACATTGCGATCTACAGTGATACCTGGGAGGACCATCTGGTTCATCTGGGTGTCGTGTTAGACCGCATCAAGGCTGCAGGACTAACCCTTAAGCCAGAGAAATGCAGCATAGGGATGTCCGAGGTACAGTACCTTGGACATCGAGTAGGCAGTGGACAACAACGACCTGAGCCTGCTAAGATTGAGGCCGTTGCCAAGTGGCCGACCCCCCGTACTAAAACCCAGGTCCTGGCATTCCTTGGCACAGCTGGGTACTATAGGAAATTTGTCCCGCAATATAGTTCCATCGCTAAGCCCCTGACAGACCTGACTAAGAAGCACCTTCCCCGACAGGTACTGTGGTCCCCTGAGTGTGAAGCTGCCTTCCAACGATTAAAGAATGCACTAACTTCAGCTCCTGTTCTAGCTGCCCCTGACCCAACCAAACGTTTTTGTGTCCACACAGATGCCTCTACATTCGGGCTGGGGGCAGTACTGAGCCAAGTAGGACCTGATGGCGGTGAGCACCCAGTGGCCTACATCAGTCGGAAGCTGCTACCCAGGGAAGTCGGTTATGCAGCCGTGGAGAAGGAGTGTTTGGCGCTGGTGTGGGCTCTCAAGAAATTCCAACCTTATCTCTACGGACGATCTTTTACGGTGCTCACCGACCACAATCCATTAATCTGGCTTAATCGGGTCTCCGGGGATAATGGACGTTTGTTACGATGGAGCTTGGCACTGCAGCCCTACAATTTTACCATACAGTATCGGCCAGGAAAGCAGAATGGGAACGCTGATGGACTTTCCCGGCAAACGGAACTATAAAACTCTCCCGGACAGCCCCAAGCTGACCCGTGGTGGATCTAGTTGGGTCTGCCGGACTATGGGACAGGGGGGGGGCACTGTCGCGGACACTGGCTGCAAGGACCTTTTTCTGTCCACATTCACCCTGTTATTTGGTATTTCTATATTAATCTTTTATTTTTTTGAACTTGCCCAAAGAATATTCTCAGTTGTTTATTCTGAACAATACATGACTCTTGAAAGAGCTGATCACATTAACCTGCAGAGACGAACTGTCTGGTCACCAGGTCTGCCTTAAGTGTTGTGTTAATTAGCATGTTAATTATATTATTGTCTTTTAAGTTTTTGCTAGAGGGGAGGGGGGAAGTGTCCATGAGTCAGCCCTACCTCGTTATCCAACCCCTTGTGTTAAATGTGTATAAAAAGGCTGTGTTCTGCCCAATAAAGGAGTCAAGATTCTACAAGCTATTATCGACTAGACTTGTATTTACTGCAGCTATAATATTATATCTGACTGATGATCATACGGGAGGAAGCGGTGTTATTGACGGGGGCACTCAGTGGAGTGTGGAATAGGATCCGTCACAACAGAGAAGTTGGTATATACAGACAGGGTGGATATACAGAGAGGCTGGGTATATACAGAGATGCTGGTATATACTGAGAGGCTGGGTATGTACAGAAAGGCTGTTATATACAGAGTCTGTGTATACAGAGAGGCTGGGTATTTACAGAGATGCTGGTATATACAGAGAGGCTGGGTATATATAGAGAGGATGGGTATATACAGAGAGGCTGGTATATATAGAGAGGCTGGTATATACAGAGAGTCTGGGTAAATACAGAGATGCTGGTATATACAGAGAAGCTGAGTATACAGAGAGGCTGGTATATACAGAGAAGATGGGTATACAGAGCAGTTTGTCTATATACAGAGAGCCTGGGTCTACAGAGAAGCTGGGTATACAAAGAGGCTGGGTATATACAGAGAGGCTGGGTAAATACAGAGAGGCTGGGTATACAGAAGATAGGCTGGGTATATACAGAGAAGCTGGGTATATACAGAGAGGCTGGTATATACAGAGAGGCTGGGTATATATAGAGAGGCTGGAATATACAGAGAGGCTGGCTATATACAGAGAGGCTATGTATACAGAGAGGCTGGTATATACAGAGAGGCTGGGTACATACAGAGAGGCTGGTATATACAGAGAGGCTAGGTATACAGAGAGGCTGGTATATACAGAAAGGCTGTGTATACAGAGAGGCTGGGTATACAGAGATACTGGTAAATACAAAGAGGCTGGGTATACAGAGAGGCTGGATATATACAGAGAGGCTGGTATATAGAGAGAGGCTGGGTATATACAGAGAGGCTGGGTATACAGAGAGGCTGGGTATACACAGAGAGGCTGGTATATACAAAAAGGCTGGGTATAAAGAGAGGCTGGGTATATACAGAGATGCTGGTATATACAGAAAGGCTGGGTATATAAAGAGATGCTGGTATATACAAAGAGGCTGGGTATATACAGAGATGCTGGTGTTTACAAAGAGGCTGGTATATACAGAGAGGCTGGTTATATACAGAGATGCTGGTATATACAGATAGGCTGGGTATACAGAGAGGCTGGTATATACAGAGAGGTTGGTATATACAGACAGGGTGGGTATACAGAGAGGCAGGGTATATACAGAGATGCTTGTATATACTGAGAGGCTGGGTATGCACAGAAAGGCTGTTATATACAGAGTCTGGGTATACAGAGAGGCTGGGTATTTACAGAGATGCTGGTATATACTGAGAGGCTGGATATACAGAGAGGCTGGGTATATAGAGAGAGGATGGGTATATACAGAGAGACTGGTATATACAGAGAGGCTGGGTATATACAGAGATGCTGGTATATACAGAGAGGCTGGGTATATACAGAGATGCTGGTATATACAGAGAGGCTGAGTATACAGAGAGGCTGGTATATACAGAGAAGCTGGGTATACAGAGCGGTTTGTCTATATACAGAGAGGCTGGGTATACAGAGAGGCTGGGTATATACAGAGAGGCTGGGTAAATACAGAGAGGCTGGGTATATACAGAGAAGCTGGGTATATACAGAGAGGCTGGTATATACAGAGAGGCCGGGTATATATAGATAGGCTGGAATATACAGAGAAGCTGGGTATATACAGAGAGGCTATGTATACAGAGAGGCTGGTATATACAGAGAGGCTGGGTATGTACAGAAAGGCTGTTATATACAGAGAGTCTGGGTATACAGAGAGGCTGGGTATTTACAGAGATGCTGGTATATACAGAGAGGATGGATATACAGAGAGGCTGGGTATATAGAGAGAGGATGGGTATATACAGAGATGCTGGTATATACAGAAAGGCTGGGTATATACAGAGATGCTGGTATATACAAAGAGGCTGGGTATATACAGAGAGGCTGGTTATATACAGAGATGCTGGTATATACAGATAGGCTGGGTATACAGAGAGGCTGGTATATACAGAGAGGTTGGTATATACAGACAGGGTGGGTATACAGAGAGGCAGGGTATATACAGAGATGCTTGTATATACTGAGAGGCTGGGTATGTACAGAAAGGCTGTTATATACAGTGTCTGGGTATACAGAGAGACTGGGTATTTACAGAGATGCTGGTATATACTGAGAGGCTGGATATACAGAGAGGCTGGGTATATAGAGAGAGGATGGGTATATACAGAGAGGCTGGTATATATAGAGAGGCTGGTATATACAGAGAGGCTGGGTATATACAGAGATGCTGGTATATACAGAGAGGCTGGGTATATACAGAGATGCTGGTATATACAGAGAGGCTGAGTATATACAGAGATGCTGGTGTTTACAAAGAGGCTGGTATATACAGAGAGGCTGGTTATATACAGAGATGCTGGTATATACAGATAGGCTGGGTATACAGAGAGGCTGGTATATACAGAGAGGTTGGTATATACAGACAGGGTGGGTATACAGAGAGGCAGGGTATATACAGAGATGCTTGTATATACTGAGAGGCTGGGTATGTACAGAAAGGCTGTTATATACAGAGTCTGGGTATACAGAGAGGCTGGGTATTTACAGAGGTGCTGGTATATACTGAGAGGCTGGATATACAGAGAGGCTGGGTATATAGAGAGAGGATGGGTATATACAGAGAGACTGGTATATACAGAGAGGCTGGGTATATACAGAGATGCTGGTATATACAGAGAGGCTGGGTATATACAGAGATGCTGGTATATACAGAGAGGCTGAGTATACAGAGAGGCTGGTATATACAGAGAAGCTGGGTATACAGAGCAGTTTGTCTATATACAGAGAGGCTGGGTATACAGAGAAGCTGGGTATACAGAGAGGCTGGGTATATACAGAGAGACTTAGTAAATACAGAGAGGCTGGGTAAATACAGAGAGGCTGGGTATATACAGAGAAGCTGGGTATATACAGAGAGGCTGGTATATACAGAGAGGCCGGGTATATATAGATAGGCTGGAATATACAGAGAAGCTGGGTATATACAGAGAGGCTATGTATACAGAGAGGCTGGTATATACAGAGAGGCTGGGTATGTACAGAGAGGCTGGTATATACAGAGAGGCTGGGTATACAGAGAGGCTGGTATATACAGAAAGGCTGTGTATACAGAGAGGCTGGGTATACAGAGATACTGGTAAATACAGAGAGGCTGGGTATACAGAGAGGCTGGATATATACAGAGAGGCTGGTATATACAGAGAGGCTGGGTATATACAGAGAAGCTGGTATATACAAAAAGGCTGGGTATACAGAGAGGCTGGTATATACAGAAAGGCTGGGTATATACAGAGATGCTGGTATATACAGAGATGTTGGTGTTTACAAAGAGACTGGTATATACAGAGAGGCTGGTTATATACAGAGATGCTGGTATATACAGATATGCTGGGTATACAGAGAGGCTGGGTATACAGAGAGGCTGGTATATACAGAGAGGTTGCTATATACAGACAGGGTGGGTATACAGAGAGGCTGGGTATATACAGAGATGCTGGTATATACTGAGAGGCTGGGTATGTACAGAAAGGCTGTTATATACAGAGAGTCTGGGTATACAGAGAGGCTGGGTATTTACAGAGATGCTGGTATATACAGAGAGGATGGATATACAGAAAGGCTGGGTATATAGAGAGAGGATGGGTATATACAGAGATGCTGGTATATACAGAAAGGCTGGGTATATACAGAGATGCTGGTATATACAAAGAGGCTGGGTATATACAGAGATGCTGGTGTTTACAAAGAGGCTGGTATATACAGAGAGGCTGGTTATATACAGAGATTCTGGTATATACAGAGAGGTTGGTATATACAGACAGGGTGGGTATACAGAGAGGCAGGGTATATACAGAGATGCTTGTATATACTGAGAGGCTGGGTATGTACATAAAGGCTGTTATATACAGTGTCTGGGTATACAGAGAGGCTGGGTATTTACAGAGATGCTGGTATATACTGAGAGGCTGGATATACAGAGAGGCTGGGTATATAGAGAGAGGATGGGTATATACAGAGAGGCTGGTATATATAGAGAGGCTGGTATATACAGAGAGGCTGGGTATATACAGAGATGCTGGTATATACAGAGAGGCTGGGTATATACAGAGATGCTGGTATATACAGAGAGGCTGAGTATATACAGAGATGCTGGTGTTTACAAAGAGGCTGGTATATACAGAGAGGCTGGTTATATACAGAGATGCTGATATATACAGATAGGCTGGGTATACAGAGAGGCTGGTATATACAGAGAGGTTGGTATATACAGACAGGGTGGGTATACAGAGAGGCAGGGTATATACAGAGATGCTTGTATATACTGAGAGGCTGGGTATGTACAGAAAGGCTGTTATATACAGAGTCTGGGTATACAGAGAGGCTGGGTATTTACAGAGATGCTGGTGTATACTGAGAGGCTGGATATACAGAGAGGCTGGGTATATAGAGATAGGATGGGTATATACAGAGAGACTGGTATATACAGAGAGGCTGGGTATATACAGAGATGCTGGTATATACAGAGAGGCTGGGTATATACAGAGATGCTGGTATATACAGAGAGGCTGAGTATACAGAGAGGCTGGTATATACAGAGAAGCTGGGTATACAGAGCGGTTTGTCTATATACAGAGAGGCTGGGTATACAGAGAAGCTGGGTATACAGATAGGCTGGGTATATACAGAGAGGCTGGGTAAATACAGAGAGGCTGGGTAAATACAGAGAGGCTGGGTATATACAGAGAAGCTGGGTATATACAGAGAGGCTGGTATATACAGAGAGGCCGCGTATATATAGATAGGCTGGAATATACAGAGAAGCTGGGTATATACAGAAAGGCTGGTATATACAGAGAGGCTGGGTATGTACAGAGAGGCTGGGTATGTACAGAGAGGCTGGTATATACAGAGAGGCTGGGTATACAGAGAGGCTGGTATATACAGAAAGGCTGTGTATACAGAGAGGCTGGGTATACAGAGATACTGGTAAATACAGAGAGGCTGGGTATACAGAGAGGCTGGATATATACAGAGAGGCTGGTATATACAGAGAGGCTGGGTATATACAGAGAGGCTGGTATATACAAAAAGGCTGGGTATACAGAGAGGCTGGTATATACAGAAAGGCTGGGTATATACAGAGATGCTGGTATATACAAAGAGGCTGGGTATATACAGAGATGCTGGTATATACAGAGATGCTGGTGTTTACAAAGAGGCTGGTATATGCAGAGAGGCTGGTTATATACAGAGATGCTGGTATATACAGATATGCTGGGTATACAGAGAGGCTGGGTATACAGAGAGGCTGGTATATACTGAGAGGCTGGGTATGTACAGAAAGGCTGTTATATACAGAGAGTCTGGGTATACAGAGAGGCTGGGTATTTACAGAGATGCTGGTATATACAGAGAGGATGGATATACAGAGAGGCTGGGTATATAGAGAGAGGATGGGTATATACAGAGAGGCTGGTATATATAGAGAGGCTGGTATATACAGAGAGGCTGGGTATATACAGAGATGCTGGTACTACAGAAAGGCTGGGTATATACAGATATGCTGGTATATACAGAGAGGCTGGTATATACAGAAAGGCTGGTATATACAGAAAGGCTGGGTATACAGAGAGGCTGGGTATATACAGATAAGTTGGTATACACAGAGAGGCTGGGTATACAGAGTTTCATCCCTCCCCCACAATATGGTCTGCATTTACCAGCTCAGGAGAAATTTGTGTGAGAAAATTCCACCTGACTCTTTTATATGGGCGGAGCAAGGGAGGAGACTGACTCTCACACTGATCTCCGGGCTCTGGCTGTGTTACTGAAGCACGGAGTGCACACTCAGTGAGAGTGCCGCGGCTGTGCATGAAGTGCTGTGTCCAGCAGCCTGTGACTCTCTCGCGGTAGGGCTGACCCTGCATTCGGGGCTATGGGCCCCAGATTCAGGGCTCCAGCCTCAATAGCCACCACTTAACAATGCCACTGCTTTCCACTGATACCAATAATGGGTCACTATTTCACCAACATACATGGGGTACTATTTCTACATCAGACACTAATTATAGGTCACTTCCTTCCACTGACATTTAGGATGGGGCACTATTCCTCCCACTGACACCAAAAATGGGATAGTTTTCTTCCCACTGACACCAATGATTGGTCACAATTCCATCCACTGACACCAATGTTGGGTCACTATTCTTTCCACTGACAAAATATTGTAGACTATTCTTTCCACTGACACCAACAATGCAGTACAATGTTTCCCACTGACACCAATGATGGGTACTATATCTCCCTCTGACACCCACATGATGCATCACAATTCCTCCCACTAACACAAATGATTGCTCACTATTCCTCCAACTTACATGGGGTATTATTTCTCCCACTGACACCATTGATGGGTCACTATCCCTTACAATGACACAAATGAAGGGTCAATTTCTTTCCACTGACACCTATATTGGGGAATATTCATACAGAGAGGCTTAGTATATACAGAGATGTTGGGTATATACAGAGATGCTGGTATATACAGAGAGGCTGGGTATATACAGAGAGGCTGGTATATACAGAGGGCTGGGTATACAGAGAGGCTGGGTATTGTGACAGTACAGTTCCCTGTCCTAGTAATTGTCGCCCAGGTTTCTCAAATAGGCAGGTTTAGGGGCTCCAGTTGTATTTAATGTGGAGGAATCAGTTTTATCAATTTCCTCCAAAGTTTGTAAAATCCAGTTGGGTGCCTGGAGCCCGGAGATTCCATAGCTTTATGGGTGGGACGGAATCTCCAATCCTGGGACCGTGTTTTGGGAACAGCCAGGAGTCTGTTTGGTTGATTGAGCAGGTGGGCCCTGGGCTTATAGCAGAGTCAGGATTAGGGTTCTGGGCTCCGCCCTCCCGAGGAGTCCAGAGATTGCAGATGTGCACTAGTGGAAGACAGAGACCCAAGTCTGAGTATCAGAGAAGTGAGGGGCTGCTTTCTAGATAGACGCTGTGTGCATTGAAGCTGTTTGCATCCAAGGAGACAGATGAGAGCCTGAAGTGGAAGGCCTGAGCAGCAAGGAAGCTGAAAAGAGGTACAGTAGTTGTACGGGAACCCTGTTATATGGCCAAGAGGGCTGAAGCGTAAAGCCTAAGTGGCAGTACTGCTGAAGAGAGCCAGGTGGCTTGGCATTTTTCACTTATTATTGTTTTTGGGAGAAGAACCCCTGTGTGGGCATCCAAGTGCATGTATGAACTTCCCTTTATTTTGTTCCTTTTAATAAAAGTGGGCTACCATGCCCTTAAACTAAAGTTCCTGTTCGCTGTGAACTTACTGAAAAGGCATCTACCACTGAGCTAGACATCCCCCAATGTCACAAATGTTGGAGAATGCGGGCTGAACTTCTGCTGGGAGAGTGCGGTCTCCCATGGCAACAAGAGTGAAAGTGGTGCCGGAAAGGAGGAGCTGCAGTGGAGATTTGGCTCAGCGTCCCCACAAAGAGGCCTGTGCATTCCAGCCAGCTGGGAATCACCAGGAGAGAAGCGCTTTGGAAAATAATTGTCCAGTACCATGCCTGGAATGTGGCCAGCTGGGGCATGGCATGTTTTCTTGCCCTAGGTTATGGAATACGGCTGGAGATAATGTTGCTGAGGAAAAGGTTTTGTCTGCAGGCCCAGATTCCTGTGCAAATATGTTTGCAGTCACCCCTAGCAACAAGGAGGAGTTTCCTGTTGTGCCTGCAGGGGGTGCTAAACAGTGGGAGATGCCTGCTGTAGTTTCATACTGTGGCCACCAGGGGGAGTTGGCCAGTAAAAAGTGCAGCAGAGGACTGGTTTATAAGACAACGTACTCAAATGAAGATGGTGACCCCAACTACTGCGGTGGGTAAGACTGTCTTTAACCACTTGCTGACTGCCTAACGCAGATATACTGCGGCAGAATGGCACAGGCAGGCAGAATCACGTACCCATACGTGATCTGCCTCCCGCGGGTGGGGGGTCCGATCGGACCCCCCCCCCCGCCGGTGCCATAGGCGGTCGGCTCTTGTTCGCGGGCGATGAGAGGTCAGGGAGAGGCAATCCATTGTTGGCCACCCCCTCCCGATCGCTCCCGGCGAATGAAAACGCTTCCTGCGGTGATATAAGTTAAGTTTTTAGGATCAGATAAGGTCTGCGTCGCCCCAGGCAGCGTCAGGTTAGCGCCAGTACCGCTAAAACCCACGCACGCAGCATACACCTCCCTTAGTGCTATAGTATCTGAACGGATCGATATCTGATCCGATCAGATCTATACTCCCCAGCAGTTTAGGGTTCCCATAAACACAGTGTTAGCGGGATCAGCCCAGATACCTGCTAGCACCTGCGTTTTGCCCCTCGGCCAAGCCCAGCCCAGCCCACCCAAGTGCAGTATCGATCGATAACTGACACTTACAAAACACTAAGCACACATAACTGCAGCGTTCGCAGAGTCAGGCCTGATCCCTGCGATCGCTAACAGTTTTTTGGTAGCGTTTTGAATCAGTCACTAACAGTCAGGAGCTTTTTTGCCTGTGAGTCTCACTAGTGTACCCCTAAATTTAGAGCCCAAAATGGCAAATCGAAGGTACACTAGTGAAGGTACACGTTTCTGAGCATGACAGATAGTGAAGAGGAAGTCGCTCATCTGTCAAGTTCAGGCTCAGAATACGAACCTGTAGAGGACAGCGGCTCCATGACAGATAGCTCTGACGACGGAGTTGTGGTCCCTGCTAGGGTCAGGCGTACAAGACCCCGAACTTCTTCTGTCCTTGAAGTGCAAGATCCGCAGGGCTCTCGTATGGACCAGAGAAGTACTAGTGCCGCAACTCCTTCTGGTGAACTGGCAAGCACCAGCGGCCTAGTACACCCTGGTCGTACATCCAGCACTGCAGTAACACTTGGTGACGTGGCGAGTCCCATAAGTGCAGTTCAAGCTGGCGAGGTGGCAATCACAAGTAGTGTCCCGCTGCCACCAAGAAGAAGACGAACACAGGCCCGTCGTGTCCATAGTGCCCTTCCTGCTGCATTCGCCAATCCGAATTGGGTACCCACCACTTCTGCAGCACCCGTACTTCCCCCTTTCACTGGCCAACCCGGAATTCAGGTGGAAACAGTTGACTTTACGCCACTGGATTTTTATTCGCTGTTTTTCACCGAAGATCTCTATAGATCTATTGTGGACCAAAGCAATTTGTACGCTGGTCAACACATCGCCACTATTCCCCAGTCCTCCCTTGCCAGAGATTGGAGACCAATTATGGTTTCCGAATTTAAGACCCTTCTGGGCCTTTCCCTCAACATGGGCATAACTAAAAAGAGTGAGTTGCGGTCATATTGGTCCACTCACCCAATTCACCATATGCCCGTGTTCTCTGCCTCCATGACCAGGGCACGATACGAGCAGATTTTGCGGTTCATGCACTTCAACGACAATGAACTCTGTCGTCCTCGTGGAGACCCTGGATACGATCGGCTCTACAAAATGCGGCCCCTCGTAAACCGCTTCAACCAGTGTTTTGCAGACTTGTTTACTCCCCATCAAGTTGTCTGCGTTGATGAGTCCCTGATTAAATTTTCTGGCCGCTTGTCATTCAAACAGTACCTTCCCAGCAAGCGTGCCAGATACGGGGTCAAGATGTATAAGCTCTGTGACAGGGCCACAGGCTATACATGTAGATTTATGGTTTACGAGGGCAAAGATAGTCTCGTAGAGCCGATAAACTGCCCTGACTACATAGGAAGCGCTGGCAAGATAGTGTGGGACTTGGTGTCACCCTTATTCGGAAAGGGGTACCACTTGTACGTGGACAATTATTAAACGAGCGTGCCACTTTTTAGTCACTTGTTTGATCATCAGATTGGAGCATGTGGCACCGTGCAATCTAATCGCCGGGGCTTTCCCCAGCGGCTTGTAGAGTCCCGTCTTAGGCTGGGGGAGAGAGCCTGCTTGAAGTATAATAATTTGCTCGCTATGAAGTGGAGGAACAATAAGAATGTTTTCATTCTTACCTCCCTTCATGCAGACACGACGACCCAAATTACTACAGTGACTGGTGTTGTGGAGAAGCCCCTCTGTGTCCACGAATACAACCTTAATATGGGAGGGGTGGACCTCAACGACCAGTTGTTGGCGCCATACCTAATTGCCCGTAAGGCCAGACGCTGGTACAAAAAAGTGTCTGTTTACTTATTTCAATTGGCTTTGCTGAATGCTCATGTGCTATACAGAGCTTCAGGACGGACTGGATCCTTCCTTAAATTCCAGGAAGAGATCGTCAGAGCCCTTCTGTTTCCAGACGGTGCTCCACCTCACCTTCCCAATCCAAATGCAGTAAGGCGGCTGCATGGGAGGCATTTTCCTTATGTCCTCCAGAGTACCCCTACCCAACGAGCCCCCCAAAAAAGATGTCGTGTCTGCAACAAGCGCGGATTTAGGCATGACACCCGGTATTGTTGTCCCTCCTGTCCTGACAATCCTGGTCTATGCATTGGTGAATGTTTTGAATGCTACCATACACTAGTGGAGTATTAGCATAGGGTACAGCACTGCACAGACTAGGACACACTTCCACAGGGTCTCCCAAGATGCCATCGCATTTTGAGAGACCCAAACCTGGTACAATTACAGTTAAAAGTTAAAGTTACTAAAAAAAGTGTTAAAAAAAAAATACAAAAAAAATATAAAATAAAAAAACCAAAAATAGTTGTTGTTTTATTGTTCTCTCTCTCTATTCTCTCTCTATTGTTCTGCTCTTTTTTTATTGTATTCTATACTGCAATGTTTTTATCATGTTTGCTTTATAGGTATGCAATTTTTTTATACTTTGTTTTTTTATTGTTAACCACTTTTTTGTTTTCAGGTAAGCCATTCAGCTGCAGAGCGGATTTATTTACAGTGGCTTGCGAAAGTATTCGGCCCCCTTGAACTTTTCAACCTTTTGCCACATTTCAGGCTTCAAACATAAAGATATAAAATTTTTATTTTTTGTGAAGAATCACCAACAAGTGGGACACAATTGTGAAGTGGAATGAAATCTTTTGGATTTTTGAAACTTTTTTAACTAATAAAAGAATGAAAAGTGGGGCGTGCAAAAGTATTCGGCCCCCTTGCGTTAATACTTTGTAGAGCCACCTTTTGCTGCGATTAAAGCTGCAAGTCGCTTGGGGTATGTCTCTATCAGTTTTGCACATCGAGAGACTGAAATTCTTGCCCATTCTTCCTTGCAAAACAGAGGTTGGATGGAGAGCGTTTGTGAACAGCAGTTTTCAGCTCTTTCCACAGATTCTCGATTGGATTCAGGTCTGGACTTTGACTTGGCCATTCTAACACCTGGATACGTTTATTTGTGAACCATTCCTTTGTAGATTTTGCTGTATGTTTGGGATCATTGTCTTGTTGGAAGATAAATCTCTGTCCCAGTTTCAGGTCTTTTGCAGACTCCAACAGGTTTTCATCCAGAATGGTCCTGTATTTGGCTGCATCCATCTTCCCCTCAATTTTAACTATCTTCCCTGTCCCTGCTGAAGAAAAGCAGGCCCAAACCATGATGCTGCCACCACCATGTTTCACGGTGGGGATGGTGTGTTGAGTGTGATGAGCTGTGTTGCTTTTACGCCAAACATATCGTTTTGCATTGTGGCCAAAAAGTTTGATTTTGGTTTCATCGGACCAGAGCACCTTCTTCCACATGTTTGGTGTGTCTCCCAGGTGGCTTGTGGCAAACTTTAGACGAGACTTTTTATGGATATCTTTGAGAAATGGCTTTCTTCTTGCCACTCTTCAATAAAGGCCAGATTTGTGCAGTGTACGACTGATTGTTGTCCTATGGACAGACTCTCCCACCTCAGCTGTAGTTCTCTGTCTTCTCCATGTCTGAGCTGAAAGTTTAGAGGGACAGCCAGGTCTTGGTAGATTTGCAGTGGTCTGATACTCCTTCCATTTCAAAATGATCGCTTGCACAGTGCTCCTTGGGATGTTTAAAGCTTGGGAAATCTTTTTGTATCCAAATCCGGCTTTAAACTTCTCCACAACAGTATTACGGACCTGCCTGGTGTGTTCCTTGGTCTTCATCATGCTCTCTGCGCTTTCAACAGAGCCCTGAGACTATCACAGAGCAGGTGCATTTATACAGAGACTTGATTACACACAGGTGGATTCTATTTATCACCATCAGTCATTTAGGACAACATTGGATCATTCAGAGATCCTCGCTGAACTTCTGGAGTGAGTTTGCTGCACTGAAAGTAAAGGGGCCGAATAATTTTGCACGCACCACTTTTCAGTTTTTTAATTGCTAAAAAAGTTTAAAATATCCAATAGATTTCATTCCACTTCACAATTGTGTCCCACTTGTTGGTGATTCTTCACAAAAAATTAAAATTTTATATCTTTATTTTTGAAGCCTGAAATGTGGCAAAAGGTTGAAAAGTTCAAGGGGGCCGAATACTTTCGCAAGCCACTGTATCTTGACAGCAACAGCGTTTGCTCCCACGATATATAAAGCCATGACTCCAGCGCTGTCGGAGGTGATTTCACCACCACAGTTACATACTTCAGCATATATGTCGAAGCGTGGGGGCAGCAGTGGGTGGAGGAGCAATTTGCTCCTGCCTTTTGCGGGAGGATGCCCCCATGCTTCGGCATATATATATTTTAGGTAGGCACAGGTTGCGTTAAATGTTTTATTTTTTACTGTTTTTTTTTTGTATTTGCTTTGCAGGTATGGTAAGTATTACTGTTATACTGTAATGTTACTTTGTTTTTTTATTAACCATCATTTGCTTAGCAGGTACGCCATTCAGTTGCAGGGCGGGTTTATTTATCTTGACAGCAACAGCGTTTGCTCCCACGATATATAAAGTCGTGACTCCAGCGCTGTCGGAGGTGATTTCACCACCACAGTTACATACTTCAGCATATATGCCGAAGCGTGGGGGCAGCAGTGGGTGGAGGAGCAATTTGCTCCTGCCTTTTGCGGGAGGATGCCCCCATGCTTCGGCATATATAAATGGTGCATGTATGCCCATCATTAGAAGTGGGCGGATGAAGGGAGGTATTCTAATGGTGGGCATACCCACCGATCAATATCTTTTTTTCGTTCAGCCCACAGGCTGCATGAAAAAAAAGTTTACAATATATGCCCAACAAGGACCAGCAACGTACTGGTATGTTGCTGGACTTTGAGTGGTTATACCAGAATGATGCCTGCAGGTTTAGGTATCATCTTGGTATCATTCTTTTCAGCCAGCGGTCGGCTTTCATGTAAAAGCAATCCTAGTGGCTAATTAGCCTCTAGACTGCTTTTACAAGCAGTGGGAGGGATTTCCCCCCCCCCACCGTCTTCCATGTTTTTCTCTGGCTCTCCTGTCCCAACAGGGAACCTGAGAATGCAGCCGGTGATTCGGCCAGCTGACCATAGAGCTGATCAGAGATCAGAATGGCTCCAATCATCTCTATGGCCTAAGAAACCGGAAGCTACGAGCATTTCATGACTTAGATTTCGCCGGATGTAAACAGCGCCATTGGGAAATTGGGAAAGCATTTTATCACACCGATTTTGGTGTGGTCAGATGCTTTGAGGGCAGAGGAGAGATCTAGGGTCTAATAGACCCCAATTTTTTCAAAAAAGAGTACCTGTCACTACCTATTGCTATCATAGGGGATATTTACATTCCCTGAGATAACAATAAAAATGATTAAAAAAAAATAAAAATGAAAGGAACAGTTTAAAAATAAGATAAAAAATTAATAAAGAAAAAAAAAAAAAAAGCACCCCTGTCCCCCCCCTGCTCTCGCGCAAAGTAGAACGCAAGCGTCGGTCTGGCGTCAAATGTAAACAGCAATTGCCCCATGCATGTGAGGTATCACCGCGAAGGTCAGATCGAGGGCAGTAATTTTAGCAGTAGTCATGTCATGTTTGGTATCCATGTACTCGGCCTAAGATCATCTTTTTTATTTCATCAAACATTTGGGCAATATAGTGTGTTTTAGTGCATTAAAATTTTAAAAAGTGTGTTTTTTCCCCAAAAAATGCGTTTGAAAAATCGCTGCGCAAATACTGTGTGAAAAAAAAAAATGAAACACCCACCATTTTAATCTGTAGGGCATTTGCTTTAAAAAAATATATAATGTTTGGGGGTTCAAAGTAATTTTCTTGCAAAAAAAAAAATTTTTTTCATTTAAACAAAAAGTGTCAGAAAGGGCTTTGTCTTCAAGTGGTTAGAAGAGTGGGTGATGTGCGGCATAAGCTTCTAAATGTTGTGCATAAAATGCCAGGACAGTTCAAAACCCCCCAAATGACCCCATTTTGGAAAGTAGACACCCCAAGCTATTTGCTGAGAGGCATGTCGAGTCCATGGAATATTTTATATTGTGACACAAGTTGCGGGAAAAAGACAATTTTTTTTTTTTTTTGCACAAAGTTGTCACTAAATGATATATTGCTCAAACATGCCATAGGAATATGTGAAATTACACCCCAAAATACATTCTGTTGCTTCTCCTGAGTACGGGGATACCACATGTGTGAGACTTTTTGGGAGCCTAGCCGCGTACGGGACCCCAAAAACCAAGCACCGCCTTCAGGCTTTCTAAGGGCGTAAATTTTTGATTTCACTCTTCACTGCCTATCACAATTTCGGAGGCCATGGAATGCCCAGATGGCACAACCCCCCCCCAAATGACCCCATTTTGGAAAATAGACACCCAAAGCTATTTGCTGAGAGGTATAGTGAGTATTTTGCAGACCTCACTTTTTGTCACAAACTTTTGAAAATTGAAAAAAGAAAAAAAATATATGTTTTTCTTGTCTTTCTTCATTTTCAAAAACAAATGAGAGCTGCCTCTCAGCAAATAGCTTGGGGTGTCTACTTTCCAAAATGGGGTCATTTTGGGGGGTTTTGTGCTATCTTGGCATTTTATGGCCTTCAAAACTGTGATGGGTAGTGAGGAGTGAAATCCAAAATTAACGCTCTTAGAAATCCTGAAGGCGGTGATTGGATTTTTGGGCCCCGTATGAAGCTAGGCTCCCAAAAAGTGCCACTCATGTGGTATCCCCGTACTCAGGAGAAGCAGCAGAATGTATTTTGGGGTGTAATTCCACATATGCCCATGGCATGTTTGAGCAATATATCATTTAGTGACAACTTTGTGCAAAAAAAAAAAAATTGTCACTTTCCCGCAACTTGTGTCAAAAAATAAAATATTCCATGGACTCAACATGCCTCTCAGCAAATAGCTTGGGGTGTCTACTTTCCAAAATGGGGTCATTTGGGGGGGTTTTGTGCCATCTGGGCATTTTATGGCCTTCAAAAATGTGATAGGTAGTGAGGAGTGAAATCACAACTTTACGCCCTTAGAAATCCTGAAGGCGGTGCTGGGTTTTCGGGGCCCCGTACGCGGCTAGGCTCCCAAAAAGTCCCACACATGTGGTATCCCCGTACTCAGGAGAATCAGCAGAATGTATTTTGGGGTGCAATTCCACATATGCCCATGGCCTGTGTGAGCAATATATCATTTAGTGACAACTTTGTGCAAAAAAAAAAAATTGTCACTTTCCCGCAACTTGTGTCAAAATATAAAATATTCCATGGACTCAACATGCCTCTCAGCAAATAGCTTGGGGTGTCTACTTTCCAAAATGGGGTCATTTGGGGGGCTTTGTGCCATCTTGGCATTTTATGGCCTTCAAAACTGTGATAGGTAGTGAGGAGTGAAATCAAAAATTTATGCCCTTAGAAATCCTGAAGGCGGTGCTTGGTTTTCGGGGCCCCGTACGCGGCTAGGCTCCCAAAAAGTCCCACACATGTGGTATCCCCGTACTCAGGAGAAGCAGCAGAATGTATTTTGGGGTGTAATTCCACATGTGCCCATGGCCTGTGTGAGCAATATATCATTTAGTGACAACTTTGTGCAAAAAAAAAAATTGTCACATTCCCGCAACTTGTGTCAAAAAATAAAATATTCCATGGACTCAACATGCCTCTCAGCAAATAGCTTGGGGTGTCTACTTTCCAAAATGGGGTCATTTGGGGGGGGGGGTTGTGCCATCTTGGCATTTTATGGCCTTCAAAACTGTGATAGGTAGTGAGGAGTGAAATCAAAAATGTATGCCCTTTGAAATCCTGAAGGCGGTGCTTGGTTTTCGGGGCCCCGTACGCGGCTAGGCTCCCAAAAAGTCCCACACATGTGGTATCCCCGTACTCAGGAGAAGCAGCTGAATGTATTTTGGGGTGCAATTCCACATATGCCCATGGCCTGTGTGAGCAATATATCATTTAGTGACAACTTTTTGTAATTTTTTTTTTTGTCATTATTCAATCACTTGGGACAAAAAAAATAAATATTCAATGGGTTCAACATGCCTCTCAGCAATTTCCTTGGGGTGTCTACTTTCCAAAATGGGGTCATTTGGGGAGTTTTGTACTGCCCTGCCATTTTAGCACCTCATGAAATAACATAGGCAGTCATAAACTAAAAGCTGTGTAAATTCCAGAAAATGTACCCTAGTTTGTAGACGCTATAACTTTTGCGCAAACCAATAAATATACGCTTATTGACATTTTTTTTACCAAAGAAATGTGGCCGAATACATTTTGGCCTAAATGTATGACTAAAATTGAGTTTATTGGATTTTTTTTATAACAAAAAGTCGAAAAAATCATTTTTTTTCAAAATTTTCGGTCTTTTTCCGTTTATAGCGCAAAAAATAAAAACGGCAGAGGTGATCAAATACCATCAAAAGAAAGTTCTATTTGTGGGAAGAAAAGGACGCAAATTTCGTTTGGGTACAGCATTGCATGACCGCGCAATTAGCAGTTAAAGCGACGCAGTGCCAAATTGTAAAAAGTGCTCTGGTCAGGAAGGGGGTAAATCCTTCCGGGGCTGAAGTGGTTAATGAAATGATGGCTGGAACTGCTGATTTAATGTATAAAAGGACTGGCTATTAGACTGTCTATGATGATGTGAGAGTGACCCCAGTTAGTGGGGCCACTGAATGTGTGCTTGAGAATGACTTTTCCCTACCCAGTGGGAATGCAGGTGTTAAAGTCCAAACAGAACCTGTGTTGATGACTAAAAGTGTTGTGTCTAATGACTGTCAGTCTCAAGTTGGCAGTGGGCTAGGACAGCCTGCAAGAGCTAAAAATGCTATAAGTGTAATGCCCCGTACACACGGTCTGACATTGATCGGACATTTCGACAACAAAATCCTAGAATTTTTTACGACGGATTTTGGCTCAAACTTGTCTTGCATACACACGGTCACACAAAGTTGTTGAAAAATCTGATCATTCTGAACGCGGTGACGTAAAACACGTACGTCAGGACTATAAACGGGGCAGTAGCCAATAGCTTTTATCTCTTTATTTATTCTGAGCATGCGTGGCACTTTGTGCGTCGGATTTGTGTACACACGATCGGAAATTCCGACAACGGATTTTGTTGTCGGAAAATTTTATAGCTTGCTCTCAAACTTTGTGTGTCGGAAAATCTGATGGAGCCCACACACGGTCGGAATTTCCGACAACAAGGTCCTATCACACATTTTCCGTCAGAAAATCCGACCGTGTGCATGGGGCATTACTGTTAATGAAAAGTTTGCTGCTGTTGGGAAAACCCCAGGTTCTTTCAGAGCAAAAGTTATCACAAATGGGCCATTGCCTGTAGCAACTGGTGGTAAGACAGCACAGTTGTCCCCAGAAATCTCCAGGGAACTTCATGTATTGCGATGTCAGTGGAACTGTACCATGTAATGGTAATTAGGGATGAGCTTCGAGTTCGAGCCGAACAGCGAACAATTTGGGGTGTTCGCGGCAAATTCGAATGCCGCGGAACACCCTTTAAAAGTCTATGGGAGAAATAAAAAGTGCTAATTTTAAAGGCTTATATGCAAGTTATTGTCATAAAAAGTGTTTGGGGACCCGGGTTCTGCCCCAGGGGACATGGATCAATGCAAAAAAAAGTTTTAAAAACTGACGTTTTTTCAGGAGCAGTGATTTTAATAATGCTTAAAGTCAAACAATAAAAGTGTAATATCCCTTTAAATTTCGTAGCTGGGGGGTGTCTATAGTATGCCTGTAAAGGGGCGCATGTTTCCCGTGTTTAGAACAGTCTGACAGCAAAATGACATTTCGAAGGAAAAAACCCATTTAAAACTACTTGCGGCTATTGCATTGCCGACAATACACATAGAAGTTCATTGATAAAAACGGCATGGGAATTCCCCACAGGGGGACCCCGAACCAAAGTTTAAAAAAAAAATGACGTGGGAGTCCCCCTAAATTCCATACCAGGCCCTTCAGGTCTGGTATGGATATTAAGGGGAACCCCGGCCAAAATTTAAAAAAAAGACGTGGGGTTCCCCCTAAATTCCATACCAGACCCTTCAGGTCTCAAGGGCCTCATCCCCACAACCCTGGCCGGTGGTTGTGGGGGTCTGCGGGCGGGGGGCTTATCGGAATCTGGAAGCCCCCTTTAACAAGGGGACCCCCAGATCCCGGCCCCCCCCTGTGTGAAATGGTAAGGAGGTACTTACCCCTACCATTTCACTAAAAAACTGTCAAAAATGTTAAAAATGACAAGAGACAGTTTTTGACAATTCCTTTATTTAAATGCTTCTTCTTCTATTTTCCTTCATCTTCTGGTTCTTCTGGTTCTTCCCCTGGCATTCTCGTCCAGCATCTCCTCCGCGGCGTCTTCTATCTTCTTCTCCTCGGGCCGATCCGCACCCATGGCATGGGGGGAGGCTTCGGCTCTTCTCTTCATCTTCTTCTTCATCTTCTTCTCTTATTCCTTCTTCTCTTCTTCTCTTCTTCTCTTCTTCTCTTCTTCTCTTCTTCATTTTCTTCTCTGGGCCGCTCCGCACCCATGCTGGCATGGAGGGAGGCTCCCGCTGTGTGACGGCGTCTCCTCGTATGACGGTTCTTAAATAACGGGGGGCGGGGCCACCCGGTGACCCCGCCCCCCTGACGCACGGGACATGACGGGACTTCCCTGTGGCATTCCCAGTGACATCACAGGGAAGTCCTGTCAAGTCACCGTGCGTCAGAGGGGGCGGGGTCACCGGGTGGCCCCGCCCCCCATTATTTAAGAACCGTCAGACGAGGAGACGCCGTCACACAGCGGGAGCCTGCCTCCATGCCAGCATGGGTGCGGAGCGGCCCGGAGAAGAAAATGAAGAAGAGAAGAAGAAGAGAAGAAGAAGAAGAGAAGAAGAGAAGAAGAAGAGAAGAAGAAGAGAAGAAGAAGAGAAGAAGAAGAGAAGAAGAAGAGAAGAAGAAGAGAAGAGAAGAAGAGATGAAGAAGAGATGAAGAAGAGAAGAAGAGATGAAGAGATGAAGAAGAGATGAAGAAGATGAAGAAAAGAGCGGGAGCCTGCCCCCATGCCATGGGTGCGGAGCGGCCTGAGCAGAAGAAGATAGAAGACGCCGCGGAGGAGATGCTGGACGAGAACGCCGGAGGAAGAACCAGAAGAGCCAGAAGAAGAAGATGAAGGAAGATAGAAGAAAGAAGAAGCATTTAAATAAAGGAATTGTCAAAAACTGTCTCTTGTCATTTTTAACATTTTTGACAGTTTTTTTTTAGTGAAATGGTAGGGGTAAGTACCCCCTTACCATTTCACACGGGGGGGGGGGCCGGGATCTGGGGGTCCCCTTGTTAAAGGGGGCTTCCAGATTCCGATAAGCCCCCCACCCGCAGACCCCCACAACCACCGGCCAGGGTTGTGGGGATGAGGCCCTTGTCCTCATCAACATGGGGACAAGGTGTTTTGGGGGGCTACCCCAAAGCACCCTCCCAATGTTGAGGGCATGTGGCCTGGTACGGTTCAGGAGGGGGGGGCCCGACTCTCGTCCTCCCCTCTTTTCCTGCGGCCTGCCAGGTTGCGTGCTCGGATAAGGGTCTGGTATGGATTTTTGGGGGGACCCCCACGCCGTTTTTTTTTTTTTTGGCACGGGGTTCCCCTTAAAATCCATACCAGACCTGAAGGGCCTGGTATGGAATTTAGGGGGACTCCCACATTTTTTTTTTTTACTTTGGTTCGGGGTTCCCCTGTGGGGAATTCCCATGCCGTTTTTATCAATGAACTTCTATGTGTATTGTCGGCAATGCAATAGCCGCGAGTAGTTTTAAATGGGTTTTTTCCTTCGAAATGTCATTTTGCTGTCAGACTGTTCTAAACACGGGAAACATGCGCCCCTTTACAGACATACTATAGACACCCCCCAGCTACGAAATTTAAAGGGATATTACACTTTTATTGTTTGAATTTAAGCATTATTAAAATCACTGCTCCTGAAAAAACGGCCATTTTTAAAACTTTTTTTTGCATTGATCCATGTCTCCTGGGGCAGGACCCAGGTCCCCAAACACTTTTTATCACAATAACTTGCATATAAGCCTTTAAAATTAGCACTTTTGATTATTCATGTTCGTGTCCCATAGACTTTAACGGTGTTCGCGTGTTCGAACAAACTTTTTTCCTGTTCTCATGTTCTGGTGCGAACCGAACAGGGGGGTGTTCGGCTCATCCCTAATGGTAATGTGTCAGTGCAAGCTGCTAGTACTAAAAATGTGCAGGTAAATGGTGGGTTAACACAACCTGTGAAAAATGCAAAGGTGTGTGAGGTTTATGAAGCGCCAGCCGAGCAAGGTGGTGAATATGGTGTATTGCAACCTGCTGTGTTAAAACCTGTGTTACCACAGTCTGACATGATTTACAATGACTGGTGTAATGAGTCTGCAGCTAAGCCAGTCTGTTCTTATGTGTCTCCTTGGGCAGATGGATCGGTGCTGAGGTGTACCGCTGAAGGGAGTGCACATACAATAGATTGAGATAGTTGGGGTAAAAAGCTTATCTCCCTGATAGATAAGGCTTTTATGCACAAAAATAAGGTGGACAAAGTTTCTGCTGTGCCATCAGGAGGGACTGCAGAACAGCTTGTACCTGAGGGCCTGGTTGCTGCTGCAGGGGTTAACCCTCATGAGCAGGATGAACCAAATAAGGGCGAGCGCACAGCAGAGACATTGTCCGTGACCCACAAAACTGAGGTTGACATGGAGTGTCAAAGTGACGTTGTCACTGGTAATGTTCTGGAGCAGTTCACTGATGCTGAGCCTGAGAAGTTGGCTATGAGTCCAGCACCTGGCAGCGCTCTGGTAGAGCACCAGGTTTTGTTTACCTCCAGCTGGGAGGAGGTTCTGTTAACCGTTGCAACTTTTCAAGTCTTAGCAAGTGAGTCTCTCTGCATCCCCAGTGTCATGAAAGTCCCCAGGAAGGACTTAGGTCTGGAGTCAAGAGCCTGGTTTATAACAGAAATATTAAATGAGATGCTTAAGCTTTGGGATGTACAGCCAATCTATGCTGGGGTGTCTCCTCCACAGTCTGATGGTCTGGTACTGTGGAGTACCACTAGGTGGAGCACTGTATGGCAGGCTGTACAGAACAAAGAAGAACAGGACAGGAATGGTTTATTCCTGAATTTGTTACTTTTAAAAGTTGCACTGCGTATGCTGCTGGATTACGTCCAGAAGATATAATATATAAGAGAGACTTTGGAGAAATCGAAAATGAGCCTAAAATGTCCATGGTTTCAACTCCTAACATCCAGGTGGAAAGTATTTCTGCTGCTATAGCTCAGGGTGGTGCTGGTCATGTGTCAGTGTTTGTGAAGTGCGCATATATGGTACCAGTGGTCAAACCACATGAGATGGAAGGGCCAGTATCTAACTGTTGATATTGCAACCATTTATGCTTATGTTCAGATCCCAGTTTGGACAATCGTGGAAGCTTGCCAACCACTAGGGTCTGAACTATCCTTACATTTTCAATCCTTTTCCATTTAAGAAAGTTTTTAACCCTTAATGCGGGAGGAAATTCTGGATTTAAAAATAATGGAGTCAATGGTCCCATCAATGTAGATAAACCTCCCCTTTTCAAGATTCTATCCCATATCTTTAAAGTTGATAGCGTAAATAAGGTTAAATCTTTTTTCTCCGGTCTAAACTGGGGTTTAATCCTCGGAAGATATTTAAGCTGCAATCCAATAATGTCTTCTTCCAAAACTACCCATTGTTTATGTTCCATATTATTATGGTGCCAGTCTATAACCCTATTTAAAGATGCAGCTTGTAGATATTTTGTAAAATCAGGTAGAGCAAGGCCTCCATCCTTTTTTGTCCTAATTACTATATCCTTTCTTGTGGATTTTTGTGGGCCCAGATAATGCCTCCTACAGCCTTCCGTAGCTGCGCCATTCATTTAATTAGGGGGGGGGGGGGGGGTCAAAGGTATAGCTTGGAATAAATACAGTAATTTTGGTAATATGTACATTTTTACTGTATTGATTCTCTCCATCCATGAGTGGACCAGTTTATCATATTACATCCCAAGATATTTAATTGTCACTTTTTGCCATTTAAAAGGAAAATTTTCCTGAAGAAGTTCCTGGTCTTTATTTGGAAATGATATATTTAACATCTCTGATTTATCGTAATTGACTTTGTTGTGGAAATTTTTTATTGTCAGATGAGACCAGTGTCAGTTTTGCTGTAATACACTTATGTGAGCGTATTCACACGTACAGGCGTTGGTGGAAGACCATTGGCTGTGGAACCCTTCCCGTGGACAGGACAGATCTGTTTGATCTTTTAAGGATATTTGTTTATGCCTCACCAAGGGACTGGCCACTCCATGGCGACCGCATTTAAACTCCTAAGTAAGCAGATCTGCGTACATGGGAACCATAGCATAACCATACAGAATTATGCCCCACTGAGCCATGATAGAGTATGGCTCGCATCATTGGTAGCAGTGAGAATGTGCACATGATCGTGTTCAAAACAATGTGCTTGCCGCATGGTTTTGCACATGACCATCTGCACACGTCACTACTGCATTTCTATTTGAATATATACATGTGTGTGTGTGTGATCATGGTGTTTTTCTAGTTGTCGGACAAACACATTTAGAAGGCTGTATATCGTGAGACTGGTCGGGCCGTGTATAATAATCAGAATTCCAGTGCGTGATAGTATTAGCATAAACGTGAGGAGTAGTACACTAGCAGCCCCACTCAGGCCGTGTAGCGTTTCGAATCATTATGGGAAATGGGTCATCCATGCACCCCAGTCAGACTGCACAATACATGAAGTCTGGGTATGGGGTTAAGGCCATTAGACCCCTTAAAGATTGGCATATACGGTCAGAGGGTACAGTAAGGTGTATTCCTTTGGAAGGTACTTTTGATGTCTGGAGGTAAGAGACCCCAGAATAAAAATACCTTGGAAGTAGTTCAGCTGTGGCTTCAGAAATCTGTAATGATGAGTGAGTTGATGGATGCATAGTACACATTTGTGTGGCTAAAATTCTCAGGCCTGTTTTTGAGCTTTGTGTGGCTGGTCCATACAGGATTCAAAGATGCTCTTGTGTCTTTCCCATTGTATTTTTTTCTATCGCTAAAAGAGTGAAGGTAGCATTCCATCTGGTTGTGTTGTTTTTTAATTTTGGTTTTGGGAACTATGAAATATCTCCCCCACATTTGTATCTAAATGTTTATCTCATGTTCTAGTCTTCTCATTGTTTGTATGTAGTAACAAGAATATGTTTGAACCTACCGTGACAGCCCTCTTATGTGTCGCAGTGTATTATTTTAGTAAGAAGGTAGAGGGTAAAATTAATTATGATTTTAACAATAGCTCTGGTTCTTGCCAGCTTTGGTATCGGGACAACTAGGTAACCCACAAGTGTGCTTCAACTTTAGTTTGGTATTAATGCGGATCTACAGTTTATTAGGTAATTCCCCTAATGCAAGAGGTTCATGTGTCTGGGTGAAACTCGTCCCACCATCTTATGTCACGGCCAATCTCAAGGATCTGATGGCACGAGAGAAGGTAAGAATCACAGGGACAGCTGGAAGGGAATCGTTCACCAACCCCGACCACGTCTGGGCATGGTTTCGTGCTTGTATACAGTGGGGGCTTGAGCTTATGAAACGATTGAACAATTTCTCATCCATTGAGGAGGGGATGTTTCATGTAACTGTTGAAGCTACAAGGAAGTTCCCACAGGAATAATGGCAAATCAAGACCTTTTTATTAAAAGATGGACCATGATTATCTGTTGGCATCCAAGGGGGGAATTTCTGGTAATCCATAAGTAAAGATTGTTATACCTGAATCAGGGATACTAGTGACAAAATTCAGGTTCATATGGATAAGGTTTATATCCCTGCAAGGCAAAGCCAGAGCTATAGCTAGTGAAGGTTGAAGTCCCTTTAAGGGTCTGGGAATCATTGGGGATTTAGTTTTTTATTTTGCAGTGGATCATAGTTGAAGGAAGTAGGGTTATATATACTCATGTTATTTTTGTTTCCATTACTTCTATGTGCTGTGATGAGGTGCTTCCTACTGTTGCCTGATTGGACAAGTGAACAGAGCCCGAGCAGATGACGACGCCCTGAAGCCCAACCCAAGTACAAGACACAGAGGATCCCAGACCGATCGGTGATTACTACAGCTCACCATGTCGTGTCCTCCCTAGAAGTCACCCCTCCTGAAGAACAGAGTCTACAAGTCAAGCCGTGTTATGAACTCGCATGGACTATAAGGACTGACTCATTTCTAGGTGTAAGAAGAAGATCAAGATTCATCGAGGAACACATGGGAGCATATGACAAAGAATAGGAGCTGTTGTGGAAATTTTTATTAACCACTTAAGGACCGGACCATTATGCTGCCTAAGGACCAGAGGACTTTTTTCAATTTGGCACTGCATCGCTTTAACTGCTAATTGCGCGGTCATGCAATTCTGTACCCAAACGAAATTTGCGTCGTTTTCTTCCCACAAATAGAGCTTTCTTTTGATGGTATTTGATCACCTCTGCCGTTTTTATTTTTTGCGCTATAAACGGAAAAAGACCGAAAATTTTGAAAAAAAAAGATATTTTCTACTTTTTGTTATAAAAAAAATCCAATAAACTCAAGTTTAGTCATACATTTAGGCCAAAATGTATTCGGCCACATGTCTTTAGTAAAAAAAATGTCAATAAGCGTATATTTATTGGTTTGCGCAAAAGTTATAGCGTCTACAAACTAGGGTACATTTTCTGGAATTTACACAGCTTTTAGTTTATGACTGCCTATGTAATTTCTTGAGGTGCTAAAATGGCAGGGCGGTACAAAACCCCCCAAATGACCCTATTTTGGAAAGTAGACACCCCAAGGAAATTGCTGAGAGGCATGTTGAGCCCATTGAATATTAATTTTTTTGTCCCAAGTGATTGAATAATGACAAAAAAAAAATGACAAAAAGTTGTCACTAAATGATATATTGCTCACACAGGTCATGGGCATATGTGGAATTGCACCCCAAAATATATTCAGCTGCTTCTCCTGAGTACGGGGATACCACATGTGTGGGACTTTTTGGGAGCCTAGCTGCGTATGGGGCCCCGAAAACCAATCACCGCCTTCAGGATTTCTAAGGGCGTAAATTTTTGATTTCACTTCTCACTACCTATCACAGTTTTGAAGGCCATAAAATGCCCAGATGGCACAAACCCCCCCCAAATGACCCCATTTTGGAAAGTAGACACCCCAAGCTATTTGCTTTGAGGCATGTTGAGTTCATGGAATATTTTATATTTTGACACAAGTTGCGGGAATGTGACAATTTTTTTTTTTTTGCACAAAGTTGTCACTAAATGATATATTGCTCACACAGGCCATGGGCATATGTGGAATTGCACCCCAAAATACGTTTAGCTGCTTCTCCTGAGTATGGGGATACCACATTTGTGGGACTTTTTGGGAGCCTAGCCGCGTACGGGGCCCCGAAAACCAATCGCCGCCTTTAGGATTTCTAAGGGTGTAAATTTTTGATTTCACTCTTCACTGCCTATCACAGTTTCGGAGGCCATGGAATGCCCAGATGGCACAAACCCCCCCCAAATGACCCCATTTTGGAAAGTAGACACCCCAAGCTATTTGCTGAGAGGCATGGTGAGTATTTTGCAGCTCTCATTTGTTTTTGAAAATGAAGATAGACAAGAAAAAATTTTTTTTTTTCAATTTTCAAAACTTTGTGACAAAAAGTGGGGTCTGAAAAATACTCACTATACCTCTCAGCAAATAGCTTGGGGTGTCTACTTTCCAAAATCTCATTTGGGGGGGGGGGGGGGGTTGTGCCACCTGGGCATTCCATGGCCTCCGAAACTGTGAAGAGTGAAATGAAAAATTGACGCACTTAGGAAGCCTGAAGGCGGTGCTTGGTTTTTGGGGTCCCGTACGTGGCTAGGTTCCCAAAAAGTCTCACACATGTGGTATCCCCGTACTCAGGAGAAGCAACAGAATGCATTTTGGGGTGTAATTTCACATATTCCCATGGCATGTTTGAGCAATATATCATTTAGTGACAACTTTGTGCAAAAAAAAAAAAAAAAAAATTGTCTCTTTCCCGCAACTTGTGTCACAATATAAAATATTCCATGGACTCGACATGCCTCTCAGCAAATAGCTTGGGGTGTCTACTTTCCAAAATGGGGTAATTTGAGGGGGTTTTGAACTGTCCTGGCATTTTTGCACAACATTTAGAAGCTTATGTCACACATCACCCACTCTTCTAAGCACTTGAAGACAAAACCCCTTCTGACACTTTTTGTTTACATGAAAAAATTATTTTTTTTTTGCAAGAAAATTGCTTTGAACCCCCAAACATTATATATTTTTTTAAAGCAAATGCCTTACAGATTAAAATGGTGGGTGTTTCATTTTGTTTTTCACACAGTATTTGCGCAGCAATTTTTCAAACGCATTTTTTTGGGAAAAAATACACTTTTTTTTTAATTTTAATGCACTAAAACACACTATATTGCCCAAATGTTTGATGAAATAAAAAAGATGATCTTAGGCCGAGTACATGGATACCAAACATGACATGCTTTAAAATTGCGCACAAACGTGCAGTGGCAACAAAATAAATACATTTTTAAAAGCCTTTACAGGTTACCACTTTAGATTTACAGAGGAGGTCTACTGCTAAACTTACTGCCCTCGATCTGACCTTCGCGGTGATACCTCACATGCATGGTGCAATTGCTGTTCACATTTGACGCCAGACCGACGCTTGTGTTCGCCTTAGCGCGAGAGCAGGGGGGGACAGGGGTGCTTTTTTTTTTTTCTTTATTATTTTTTTGCTTTTTTATCTTATTTTTAAACTGTTCCTTTCATTTTTTTTTTTAAATCATTTTTATTGTTATCTCAGGGAATGTAAATATCCCATATGATAGCAAAAGGTAGTGACAGGTACTCTTTTTTGAAAAAATTGGGGTCTATTAGACCCTAGATCTCTCCTCTGCCCTCAAAGCATCTGACCACACCAAGATCATTGTGATAAAATGCTTCCCCAATTTCCCAATGGCGCTGTTTACATCCGGTGAAATCTAAGTCATAAAATGCTCGTAGCTTCCGGTTTCTTAGGCCATAGAGATGTTTGGAGCCACTCTGGTCTCTGATCAGCTCTATGGTCAGCTGGCAGAATCACCGGCTGCATTTTCAGGTTCCCTGTTGAGACAGGAGAGCCAGAGAAAAACACGGAAGACGGTGGTGGGGGGGCATTCTCTCCCACTGCTTGTAAAAGCAGTCTAGAGGCTAATTAGCCGCTAGGATTGCTTTTACATAAAAGCCGACCGCTGGCTGAAAAGAATGATACCAAGATGATACCTAAACCTGCAGGCATCATTCTGGTATAACCACTCAAAGTCGTGAATGGCGTACCTGAAGACAAAAAAATGGTTAACAATAAAGCACAGTAAACAGTAAAGTATAAAAAATCGCATACCTGAAAAGCAAACATGATAAAACATAATAACAATAAAACATTGCAGAATAGAATACAGTAAAAAAGAGCAGAACAATAGAGAGAGAGAGAACAATAAAACGACAACTATCTTCTTTAATTTTATATTTTTTTTGTGTTTTTTTCTTTTTTTTTACACTGTTTTTGTAACTGTAACTTTTATAACGGTAACCGGTTCCAGGTTCGGGTCTCTCAAAATGCGATGGCATCTTGGGAGACCCTGTGAAAGTGTGCCTAGTCTGTGCAATGCTGTACCCTACGCTAATACTCAACTAGTGAATGGTAGCGTTCAAAACATTCACCAATGCAAAGACCAGGATTGTCAGGACAGGAGGGACAATAATAGTGGGTGTCACGCCTATATCCGCGCTTGCTGCAGACACAACATCTTTTTTAGGGGGGTTCGTTGGGTAGGGGTACTCGGGAGGACATAAAGAAAATGCCTCTCATGCAGCCGACTGCATTTGGTTGGGGATGTGAATGGGGAAGTACGGGTGCTGCAGAAGTGGTGGGTTCCCAATTAGGATTGGCGAATGCAGCAGGAAGGGCATTATGGGCACGACGGCCTGTGTTTGTCTTCTTGGTGGCAGCGGGACACTACTTGTGCTTGCCACCTCACGAGCTTGAACTGCACTTATGGGACTCGCCACGTCACCAAGTGTTACTGCAGTGCTGGTTTGACTATGACTGGGGTGTACTAGGCCGCTGGTGCTTGCCAGTTCACCAAAACGCTACCAAAAAAACTGTTAGCGATCGCAGGGATCAGGCCTGACTCTGCGAACGCTGCAGTTATGCGTTTAGTGTTTTGTAAGTGTCAGTGATCGATCGATACTGCACTTAGGTGGGCTGGGCTGGGCCAGGCAGAGGGGCAAAACGCAGGTGCTAGCAGGTATCTGGGCTGATCCCGCTAACACTGCGTTTTTGGGAACCCTAAACTGCTGGGGACGCTAGTATAGTTCTGATCGGATCAGATATTGATCCGTTCAGATACTATACCACTAAGGGAGGTGTACGCTGAGTGCGTGGGTGTTAGCGGTACTGGTGCTAACCTGACGCTGCTTGGGGCTGGTGCTTACCAGTTCACCAAAATGCTACCAAAAAAACTGTTAGCGATCGCAGGGATCAGGCCTGACTCTGCGAACGCTGCAGTTGTGCGTTTAGTGTTTTGTAAGTGACAGTGATCGATCGATACTGCACTTGGGTGGGCTGGGACGGACGGAGGGGCAAAACGCAGGTGCTAGCAGGTATCTGGGCTGATCCCACTAACACTGCGTTTTTGGGAACCCTAAACTGCTGGGGACGCTAGTATAGATCTGAACGGATCAGATATTGATGCGTTCAGATACTATACCACTAAGGGAGGCGTATGGTGCGTGCGTGGGTGTTAGCGGTACTGGCGCTAATCTGACGCTGCCTGGGGCAACGCATATCACCGCCGGGCGATCAGGGGGCTAAACCTTTATTAGGTAATAAACGGCGGGTGCCCTGACACTATAAAAAATAAACAAACTAACCAGCGTCACCTGTAACAGTTATACGGTGATCAGTGGTTAAAGAGTTAACTAGGGGGCAATCAAGGGGTTAAAACATTTATTAGATAGTATATGGGGGTCCCTGTCGCTATAAAACGCTGACGGCGAACCTAAATATTTACGTCCCTAACTAGCGTCACCAGTGACACTAATACAGCGATCAGAAAAATGATCGCTTAGTGACACTGGCGACAGGGGGTGATCAAGGGGTTAAAACTTTATTAGGGGGGGTTAGGGGGGTATCCTAGACCTAAAGGGGGCTAACCCTAACTGCCCTAACACAGTAACTGTCACAAACTGACACCATGCAGTATTCAGAAAAAAAAAAAAACTGCTTGGTGTCAGTGTGACAGGGAGGGAGGGGCGATTAGGGGGTAATCGGGGGGGGGGATCGGGGGTGTTTTGTGTGCCTGGCATGTTCTACTGAGTGTGTGTGTGTTTGTGCACTCACTCGGATGTCTTCTCTCCTCGGCGCCAGAACGGAAACTGCCGAGCCGAGGAGAGATGACATCACATCCCCTGCCTGTGTGTACTACACACAGGCAGGGGACGATTCTCATTGCCTGGGAGCGATTGCGAGGGGGGGCCACGATCGGATGGCCTCCCCCTCATCACTGAACGCTCCCAGACGGACGGCGACTGCCTCAGGCACCGGGGGGGGTCCGATCGGACCCCCCGCCCGCGGGAAGGCAATCACGTACCAGGTTTGTGATTTTGCCTGCCCGTGCCATTCTGCTGACGTATATCAGCGTGAGGCGGTCGTCAAGTGGTTAATGTATGTTGTCAGTTGTCCGCCAGTGTTAGTTTTGCTGTAATACACTCATGTGAGCATATTCGCATGTACAGACGTTGGTGGAAGACCCTTGGCTGAGGAAAACCTTCCTGTGGAGACGGCAGATCTATTTGCTTTTTTAAGGATGTTTGTTTATGCCTCACCAAGGGACTGGCCACTCCATGGCGACCGCATTTAAACTCCTAAGTAAGAAGATCTGCATACATGGGAACCATAGCATAACCATACAAAATTATGCCCCACTGAGCCATGATAGAGTATGGCCCGCATCATTGGTAGCAGTAGGAATGTCCACACGGTCGTGTTCAAAACCATGTGCTTGCCGCATGGTTTTGCACATGACCATCTGCACACATCACTACTGAAGCCACCACCTTCCTTTGTTCATTCATGTTGACAGTATATATTAGACATGTACATTCGTTTTTGTCCAAATGCATTTTCGTCCGTATTTCGGGTATTTTCGTTAACGTTTTAACAAACGATAACGAACGCGCAGAATCCAAAAACCGAAAGATCCAACATAAACAAATGCTTTATTTTTGCTTTCGTTGCGACAACAGTTCGATATGGATTGAAGATTTGACATAATGCTGACAATAGTAATCTGTGTCCATCGAACCTGTGGTTGAATGTGCCTAACCTTACCTCTATTAGTCCAAGATTATTCTACATAGAGAGAAAAGGTTCGACATAGAGAGAAAAGATTTGACATTATAGAGACAATAGCAAAAAAGGTCAAATGTGCCTAACCTAACTCTATTAGTCCAAGATTATTCGACATAGAGAGAAAAGATTTGATGAAGCAGTCGCCGCGAGCAGACATTTATGGTCAAATGCTCCGCCCATAGGCTATAGAGGAATTCTAATGTTGGTTGACTAGTAATAATAATTAATAAATATAATTATTACTAGTGTCATACATTAGAATTCTACTATAGCTTGTAGGTGGGACATTCGACCAGAAATGTACGATTGCGGCGTTGTACAGCTTAGCTGCTCCGTCGAATCTTCTTAGAACATTCGACAGACACCATAAGCCTTCAATGACAGATTCGACCTTAATTATTTCGGATTTTCGAAGTAATGCATTTTTTAACAAAATGAAATAAGTAAAAATAAATTTCGGGAGTAACTAAATAAATTTATTTTTCGGACAAAAAAGAAATTCCGAAACTAAATATTTCAGTGTGCACATGTCTAGTATATATAAAGGAGTAAAAAGCATTCAAGGCAGGATTCTGCTGAGCTCAACATGATACCAGCGTCTGCTTGTGTTACTGAGAGGCATACAAACCGTGCTTAACTGGCATTATATAAAAGAGCTGTTTGTGCTTTTATGTGCAAAGAAATTATATGCTTATAGGGAGAAGCTTAGAATTTCCCTGACAACTTTAAAATGACTTAAGTTCCCAAATCTCTTAAATTCCTTCACAAGATTTGGTATAGTCATTATTGGGTTGGTAACATATATAAATAAATCATCCGCATATACTGACATTTTGTATTCCTTTCCCTTAACTCTTATTCCTTGAATATCTCCATTATTTCGGATAGCTGTTGTCAAATGCTCCAAAACCAACGTATACAACAAGGGAGATATAGAGGGCATCCTTTGATATTTTAACCACTTCAGCCCGGGAAGGATTTACCCCCTTCCTGACCAGAGCACTTTTTACAATTTGGCACTGCGTCGCTTTAACTGCTAATTGCGCGGTCATGCAATGCTGTACCCAAACGAAATTTGCGTCCTTTTCTTCCCACAAATAGAGCTTTCTTTTGATGGTATATGATCACCTCTGCCGTTTTTATTTTTTGCGCTATACACGGAAAAAGACCGAAAATTTTCTACTTTTTGTTCTAAAAAAAATCTAATAAACTCAATTTTAGTCATACATTTAGGCCAAAATGTATTCGGCCACATGTCTTTGGTAAAAAAAATGTCAATAAGTGTATATTTATTGGTTTGCGCAAAAGTTATAGCGCCTACAAACTAGGGTACATTTTCTGGAATTTACACAGCCTTTAATTTATGACTGCCTATGTCGTTTCTTGAGGTGCTAAAATGGCAGGGTAGTACAAAACCCCCCCAAATGACCCCATTTTGGAAAGTAGACACCCTAAGGAAATTGCTGAGAGGCATGTTGAGCCCATTGAATATTCATTTTTTTTGTCCCAAGTGATTAAATAATGACAAAAAAAAAAATTACAAAAAGTTGTCACTAAATGATATATTGCTCACACAGGCCATGAGCATATGTGGAATTGCACCCCAAAATACATTAAGCTGGTTCTCCAGAGTATGGGGATACCACATGTGTGGGACTTTTTGGGAGCCTAGCCGCGTACGGGGCCCCGAAAACCAATCACCGCCTTCAGGATTTCTAAGGATGTAAATTTTTGATTTCACTCTTCACTGCCTATCACAGTTACGGAGGCCATGGAATGCCCAGGTGGCACAAACCCCCCCAAATGACCCCATTTTGTAAAGTAGACACCCCAAGCTATTTGCTGAGAGGCATGGTGAGTATTTTGCAGCTCTCATTTGTTTTTGAAAATGAAGAAAGACAAGAAAAACATTTTTTTTTCTTTTTTCAATTTTCAAAACTTTGTGACAAAAAGTGAGGTCTGCAAAATACTCACTATACCTCTCAGCAAACAGCTTGGGGTGTCTACTTTCCAAAATGGGGTCATTTGGGGTTTTTTTTGCCACCTGGGCATTCCATGGCCTCCGAAACTGTGATAGGCAGTGAAGAGTGAAATCAAAAATTTACGCCCTTAGAAAGCCTGAAGGCAGTGCTTTGTTTTCGGGGTCCCGTGCGCGGCTAGGCTCCCAAAAAGTCCCACATATGTGGTATCCCCATACTCAGGAGAAGCAACAGAGTGTATTTTGGGGTGTAATTTCACATATTCCCATGGCATGTTTGAGCAATATATCATTTAGTGACAACTTTGTGCAAAAAAAAAAAAAAATTGTCTCTTTCCCGCAACTTGTGTCACAATATAAAATATTCCATGGACTCGACATGCCTCTCAGCAAATCGCTTGGGGTGTCTACTTTCCAAAATGGGGTCATTTGGGGGGGGTTTGAACTGTCCTGGCATTTTATGCACAACATTTAGAAGCTTATGTCACACATCACCCACTCTTCTAACCACTTGAAGACAAAGCCCTTTCTGACACTTTTTGATTACATGAAAAAAATTTTTTTTTTGCAAGAAAATTACTTTGAACCCCCAAACATTATATATTTTTTTAAAGCAAATGCCCTACAGATTAAAATGGTGAGTGTTTCATTTTTTTTTTTCACACAGTATTTGCGCAGCGATATTTCAAACGCATTTTTTGGGGAAAAAACACACTTTTTTAAATTTTAATGCACTAAAACACACTATATTGCCCAAATGTTTGATGAAATAAAAAAGATGATCTTAGGCCGAGTACATGGATACCAAACATGACATGCTTTAAAATTGCGCACAAACGTGCAGTGGTAACAAAATAAATACATTTTTAAAAGCCTTTACAGGTTACCACTTTCGATTTACAGAGGAGGTCTACTGCTAAACTTACTGCCCTCGATCTGACCTTCGCGGTGATACCTCACATGCATGGTGCAATTGCTGTTCACATTTGACGCCAGACCGACGCTTGTGTTCGCCTTAGCGCGAGAGCAGGGGGGGACAGGGGTGCTTTTTTTTTGTTTCTTTATTAATTTTTTGCTTTTTTATCTTATTTTTAAACTGTTCCTTTCATTTTTTTTTTAAATCATTTTTATTGTTATCTCAGGGAATGTAAATATCCCCTATTATAGCAATAGGTAGTGACTGGTACTCTTTTTTGAAAAAATTGGGGTCTATTAGACCCTAGATTTCTCCTCTGCCCTCAAAGCATCTGACCACACCAAGATCAGTGTGATAAAATGCTTCCCCAATTTCCCAATGGCGCTGTTTACATCCGGCGAAATCTAAGTCATAAAATGCTCGTAGCTTCCGGTTTCTTAGGCCATAGAGATGTTTGGAGCCACTCTGGTCTCTGATCAGCTCTATGGTCAGCTGGCTGAATCACCGGCTGCATTCTCAGGTTCCCTGTTGAGACAGGAGAGCCAGAGAAAAACACGGAAGATGGTGGGGGGGGGGGGCATTCCCTCCCACTGCTTGTAAAAGCAGTCTAGAGGCTAATTAGCCACTAGGATTGCTTTTACATGAAAGCCGACCGCTGGCTGAAAAGAATGCTACCAAGATGATACCTAAACCTGCAGGCATCATTCTGGTATAACCACTCAAAGTCGTGAATGGCGTACCTGAAGACAAAAAAATGGTTAACAATAAAGCACAGTAAACGGTAAAGTATAAAAAATTGCATACCTGAAATGCAAACGTGATAAAACATAATAACAATAAAACATTGCAGAATAGAATACAGTAAAAAAGAGCAGAACAATAGAGAGAGAATAGAGCGAGAGAGAACAATAAAAACGACAACTATTTTTTTTTATTTTATATTTTTGTTTGTGTTTTTTTTTTTTTTTTACACTTTTTTTTGTAACTGTAAATTTTATAACTGTAACCGGTTCCAGGTTCGGGTCTCTCAAAATGCGATGGCATCTTGGGAGACCCTGTGGAATGGTGCCTAGTCTGTGGAATGCTGTACCCTACGCTAATACTCAACTAGTGAATGGTAGCGTTCAAAACATTCACCAATGCAAAGACCAGGATTATCAGGACAGGAGGGACAATAATAGCGGGTGTCATGCCTATATCCGTGCTTGCCGCAGACACAACATCTTTTTTGGGGGGGTTCGCTGGGTAGGGGTACTCGGGAGGACATAAAAATGCCTCTCATGCAGCCGAGTGCATTTGGTTGGGGATGTGAATGGGGGAAGTACAGGCGCTGCAGAAGTGGTGGGTTCCCAGTTAGGATTGGCGAATGCAGCAGGAAGGGCATTATGGGCACAAAGGGCCTGTGTTTGTCTTCTTGGTGGCAGCGGGACACTACTTGTGCTTGCCACCTCACCAGCTTGAACTGCACTTATAGGACTCGCCACGTCACCAAGTGTTACTGCAGTGCTGGTTTGACTACAACCGGGGTGTACTAGGCCACTGGTGCTTGCCAGTTCACCAAAACGCTACCAAAAAAACTTTTAGCGATCGCAGGGATCAGGCCTGACTCTGCGAACGCTGCAGTTATGCGTTTAGTGTTTTGTAAGTGACAGTGATCGATCGATACTGCACTTGGGTGGGCTGGGCCAGGCCAGGTGGAGGGGCAAAACGCAGGTGCTAGCAGGTATCTGGGCTCATCCCGCTAACACTGCGTTTTTGGGAACCCTAAACTGCTGGGGACGCTAGTATAGATCTGATCGGATCAGATATTGATCCGATCAGATAGTATACCACTAAGGGAGGTGTACGGTGCGTGCGTGGGTGTTAGCGCTACTGGCGCTAACCTGACGCTGCCTGGGGCTGGTGCTTGCCAGTTCACCAAAATGCTACCAAAAATACTGTTAGCGATCGCAGGGATCAGGCCTGACTCTGCGAGCGCTGCAGTTATGCGTTTAGTGTTTTGTAAGTGACAGTGATCGATCGATACTGCACTTGGGTAGGCTGGGCTGGGCCGGGCGGAGGGGAAAAACGCAGGTGCTAGCAGGTATCTGGGCTGATCCCGCTAACACTGCGTTTTTGGGAACCCTAAACTGCTGGGGATGCTAGTATAGATCTGATCGGATCAGATATTGATCTGTTCAGCTACTTTACCACTAAGGGAGGCGTATGCTGCGTGCGTGGGTGTTAGCGGTACTGGCGCTAATCTGACACTGCCTGGGTCGACGCATATCACCGCCGGGCGATCAGGGGGCTAAACCTTTATTCGGTAATAAACGGCGGGTGCCCTGAAACTATAAAAAATAAACAAACTAACCAGCGTCAACCGTAACGGTTATACGGTGATCAGTGGTGAAAGGGTTAACTAGGGGGCAATCAAGGGGTTAAAACATTTATTAGGTAGTATATGGGGGTCCCTGACGGTATAAATTGCTGACGGCGAACCTAAATATTTACGTCCCTAACTAGCATCACCAGCGACACTAATACAGCGATCAGAAAAATGATCGCTTAGCGACACTGGTGACAGGGGGTGATCAAGGGGTTAAAACTTTATTAGGGGGGGTTAGGGGGGTACCCTAGACCTACAGGGGGCTAATACTAACTGCCCTACCACTTATAACTGTCACAAACTGACACCATGCAGTAATCAGAAAAAAAAAACCTGCTTGGTGTCAGTGTGACAGGGGGGGGGGAGGGGTGATTGGGGGGTGATCGGGGGGGGCGATCGGGGGTGTTTTGTGTGCCTGGCATGTTCTACTGTATGTGTGTGTGTGTTACACTTACTCAGATGTCTTCTCTCCTCAGCGCCGGAATGGAAACTGCCGAGCCGAGGAGAGATGACATCACATCCTCTGCTTGTGTGTACTACACACAGGCAGGGGAGGATTCTCATTGGCTGGGAGCGATCGCGAGGGGGGCCACGATCGGATGGCCTCCCCCTCATCTCCAAACGCTCCCAGACCAAGCCGACCGCCGCTGGCACCGGGGGGGGGCCACGATCGGATGGCCTCCCCCTCATCACTGAACGCTCCCAGACGGACGGCGACTGCCTCAGGCACCGGGGGGGTCCGATCGGCAATCACCAGGTACGTGATTTTGCCTGCCCGTGCCATTCTGTTGACGTATATCGTCGTTAGGCGGTCGGCAAGTGGTTAAGATAATTTGAAAGTATCCCATTTGTTCTTATTTTTGCTCTGGGATTAGAATACAGCGCCATGATCCTATGTAGCATCCTAGGTCCTATCCCAAATTGGATCAAAGCTTCCCTCAGAAATCTGCCCTCCACCCGATCAAATGCTTTCTCAGCATCGACCGATAGAAGACATGCTGGAATAGCTGTTTTTTGGGCATGTTCTACTAATATACATGTTTTTTATTGTGTTATCCCTTATCTCCCTACCCATTGTAAAACCAGTTTGATCTAAATTAATATGTGCAGGTGGAATAGTTGTAAATCTATTTGCAATAATATTAGAGTATAGACGTAAGTCTATATTTGTAAGGGAGATTAGTCGAAATTTACCACATATCGTGTGGTCCTTTTCTGGTTTGGGGATCAATACAATATGAGCTTCCATACTCTGTGGTGTAAATAGTTGAGTATCAGATATTGGGTTGAATGTTTTCTTAAAATTGGAGTGAGTATATCCTGAAATTTCTTATAGAATCTTGAGGTATATCCGTCTGGGCCACAGTGTTTGGGATCGAGTCCATCAGGGGTTACCTTGACAGAGGTAGAAGACACCAAAGGCTCTGCAAACGCGAGGCCTATTGGATCTTCGCCCTCGGTAGCATAACCCCCGGGGGGTTGAATGAGGATCCTGAGGTTCACAAAATTGTTTGACTGTGTAGAGCTCTCCTGCTTTCTCCTCCCCATATTTTTTCCTCCTCTCCTGTCCATCTCTGCTCCTCTCTCCCCATGGTTAGACTGTGTCTTTATGTACATTTTTTAGTGCATATTTGTATGCTCTATAAACAGCTCTTCAGTTTTATCAGTTTATCACATTTGTATTTAAGTTTTAACCTATTTCTAGCAATTTTTTCACCATACTAATTATTGTTCAATAACATTGTAATTGTGACACCATTTATGACATTCTCACATTTATGAAATGTATGTATCTTTTTGCTATTGATTTTATAGTTAATTCCACAACCATATGTTGCACATTCTCATTTTTATTTATTTAATTATTTATTTATTATGATGGCATCTATGTATGCCTAGTATTTTGTAATTACTCATTAATTAGATATTGTTCCTCCAGTCACTGTATGATGCCACATGTGTTTATCTCTTTCAGCATGATCCTTATTTTAGTGTAATTCAACTTGGGTTGTTTTTTTTTTTTATACATATATATATTTCCCTTATTTGATGACCTGTGGTTGAGTCGTGGCGTGCTAGTTTGTGGGCGCACATGTGAGTGCAGAATTGCAGGTGTGGTGTGTACCTCATGCGTTAGTAGTTCTTTATGCTGGCGGTCAGGTGATAACTATTACATCATTATCACTTTATTTATTCATTATTATTACTATCATTATTATTTTTTCATCTTCATTAATAATTTAATATGTACCTATTATCCTCTCAACTGCTATATACCATTCATTTTATTCATTATCGTTTATTAATGGTATTTATATTACTTGTATCATTCGTTATTTTGTAGGGGCCATTCTGGTCTCCTTCTAGGGGCTCTATGGTCCCCCAGTCCGTGTGAGCCGCTGCCTGTAAGGCATCTGTAATTTTAGACTGACGTCAGGATAGCTATAATGAGCGGCCAGCCTCTGACATTCTAATCCCACCCCCAGCTATATGCCGCCGGGCTGTCCCTCGCCGCTCACGTCATCAATGGGCTACTTAGGATGCGGAGGAAGTAATGAGGATTCTGCCCCCTTCCTCCTGCCTGGAACACAAACACATCGGCGTGCGTTCCACAACGAGATTGCCATGCTGACACTATCGGCCCATTGCATACTCGAAGATGAGGCGCTCCACATGCACGGACTTCCTGAGATGATACCGTAGGTACATTTTTTCTCCTGATACGATCGTTAGCATTTGAAATGGGGGGTTTCCCTACCTATTACGTTTATTACAGCTCATACCTATTATGCTTAATATATCTTACGCTAATGTCACCTCTGCGCTCCATGTGCGCAGCATGCCACGATCCAACACCAATGGTTCATTCTGCCTCCACTATATTCATTCATCCAACAATATTCATTTATGTACTGAATTTTTAGTATGCAATTTTCCCTATATATACACACATTTATAATTTTTTTTTATATTCATTTATCATTTTTTAATATATATATATATATATATATATATATATATATATATATATATATATTTTTATTTTTTATTTTTTTTGCCCATATGACCGATGGGCACAAGAGGGAGGGGCGCTCTGAGGGGGAGGGGCCCCATATGCCCTCCTTGATTTACTGACATTTAGGCACACATAAATAGGGACTGCTGAAGGAGAGTTCACTGCTAAGCTCTGATGAAGAAGGGATGTCCCCTTCGAAAAGCGTCAGCTGGTAGTGATGCTTGTGCGTTCCTCCATGACCCTTGGAAGGTATTGCTCATCCTAGGTCGCATGCTGTCGGTCGGTGCACTTTCACGTTGTGCCTTCCTCTACAATTGCTTGTGAGTTTTTACTTTTCTACCATTTTATTCAATAAATATTTTTAAAAGATAATGCACAAGGCTGGTGCACCCTTTTTTCCCTTTTCTCTCATTGTTTACTAGGATTCCCCGTCCTTGAGGGCAGCAAGGCCTGTGTTGTTGTACTATCCGTATGGTGATCCACTTGTGCGAAGGAGTCGTTTTTTCTTCCCAAGGCGCATATAGCTTGCTGTAATTCTTCTATTGAGATAGTCTTTTCTAGATCTTCTATTGTTTCTCTAGATAAGCTAGGTATAATTTCCCTTTTTTTAATGTACTGTTTCCACTATCATCTTGTGTAATACACGATTAAATGTAACCTTCATTTTACCATGTTTGGAAAACAGATTAAAAAATAATTGTGATCACATTATTTATCATTAGATTAATTAACCCAACACATTTTGTTATAAATGTTTTGTCTAAAAAACAGAAATTGGTATTGTGTCCTTCCAGCTTATCACAGATATCTCATCCCAGCTACATTCTTCCATGAGGCCCCTTTCACACTGGAGCGGTTTTCAGGCGGTATTGCGCTAAAAATACCGCCTGAAAACCGCCCCTAAACAGCCTCCGCTGTTTGTTCAGTGTGAAAGCCCGAGGGCTTTCACACTGAAGCGGTGCGCAGGCAGGGCGGTGAAAAAAGTCCTGCAAACCGCTTTCTTGGAGCGGGGAAGGAGCGGTGTATTCACCGCTCCTTCCCCGCTCCTGCCCATTGAAATCAATGGGACAGCGCGGCTATACCGCGGCAATACCGCGGCTATAGCGGCGCTGTACGAGGGATTTTAACCCTTTTTCGGCCGCCAGCGGGGGGTAAAACCGCACCGCTAGCGGCCGAATACCGCTGCAAGAACGACGGTACAGCAGCGCTAAAAATAGCGCTGTTGTACCGCCGACGCCCCCACCGCCCCAGTGTGACAGGGGGCTGAGAGCACAAAGGAGGGGGTCACATCTGCTTACATAAACAAACAAGATATTTGGGGGGCACACCCTAAAAGATGCATTAAAGCCGTTGCAGCCATAAGACCATACAGCAGAGCAAAATATTATAGCGCACACATGCAAAAAAGACATTTACCTCCAGCAGGGCTAGTTTAAAACACCTAGACAGTTTAAAAAAATATTATTATCAAAAAATATGGGGATTTGGTCACACCATATTGCTATATGGTGCTAAGCCCACTTACTGTGTCAAAGTACCCCATGATTAGTGGGTCCTACACTATCCATGGATTGGGAGATCCTGCTTCTCTGAACCATGAGAGCAATACACTCTTCTATATGGGATAAATTTGAGGTCTCCATCCATGACACAAGTGGACACTAATGAGAGGTACTTAATGAGAGAGTGGGGTGCTCCTCACCCAAAGGGATTTGGTCAGAATCCATACAATAGACAAACAAGATATTTGGGGGGCACACCCTAAAAGATGCATTAAAGCTGGTGCAGCCATAAGACCATACAGCAGAGCAAAATATTACAGCGCACACATGTCGATAAAGGTGGAAGCCTAGTCATTCAAGACAGAGATGAGTATATATCTGAGACAAGAAGACTCCTAGGCAACATTGACACCTACACTAAATTATATATAAGTAAAGATCCTACAGCAGAATATACAAAGGAGCTTAAAACACTTCTAGATGAGGCACCATTGAAAGATGTCCTTACCAAAAATGAATATCTTTTTCTGTTTAATAGGCATGCTGTCACCCCACACTTTTACCATATACCCAAAGTACACAAGAGCCTTACGGATCCCCCAGGTAGACCAATAATAGCCGGGATCGATAGCCTCTCTAGTATCCTGGGCTGTTATATCGATTATTTTCTGCAGGATATAGTGATCAATCTGCCATCCTTTGTAAGAGATTCTGGTCACATGCTCGAAATCTTGTCTAACTATAAATGGCTGCCTAACTACAGATGGCTCTCCTTGGATGCGGCTTCGCTATACACATCAATAGACCATGCATATGGCCTGTCACGGAACGTCCCACACTCCGATTGAGTGCTTCCGTCAGTATACCACTTCCTTGTAGTCTGGAACACGAGTCCAATGGATCTGGCTATAGGAACCCCCAAGAACTAGACAACACCAGTCTTGGAGTAATGAAAATATATAGAATTAATTTGCGGCGCTAATCTAAATACAAGGACTCCTGGGATAAACCACATACAAGCTAAAAGGACTCAAAAAAGAGGAACAATAATTCTAAAATGCGTGGATCCGTGAATATTAGATGGTAAATAAATGAAGGATGATACAAACGCCAAACTGTAATAAGGGAAAAAAAGCAAACATACAGATCACAAATCTAGAACCATAAGCGGGGGGTAAAAACTAGGGCATAAAGGCAGCGGGATAATCTATGTGACAATACACCGATGGCCACGCCAGGAAGAGAGGTCCAGGTATGGTGACCAGTTAATGTAGATTAATATTCCACTATCCTATTGCAATAAAAGGGTACAGGCAAATCAATGTTGCAATAAAGTTGCGGTAGATATGGGAAGCACAATGGTTAATAATTAATGGCCTCTTGGACCTAAATAATGTGCCATAAAAACTAATTGAGACTCTAAAAAGATAAATAATCTTACTAACGTAAAGGCAATAAGTGATTAGGTATACCATCCAAAATACGGTGAAGTAAAAAATATTTTAAATGACTGATTGAATCCTGTTCCTAGTGAACGAAATAAACTACAATGAATAAATCCTAAAAATGAAGTGAACCTAAAAAGGAACAAACAGTGAAGAAAAACTAAAAATGTTATCTCTATATAAATTCTTAGCAGAAAAAACTCTCTATATACTGTGCCAATGTATGTGCGACAAAAATAAAATAAATAAAAATAAAAATTAAAAATTTTATTTTATTTTTATTTATTTTATTTTTGTCGCACATACATTGGCACAGTATATAGAGAGTTTTTTCTGCTAAGAATTTATATAGAGATAACATTTTTAGTTTTTCTTCACTGTTTGTTCCTTTTTAGGTTCACTTCATTTTTAGGATTTATTCATTGTAGTTTATTTCGTTCACTAGGAACAGGATTCAATCAGTCATTTAAAATATTTTTTACTTCACCGTATTTTGGATGGTATACCTAATCACTTATTGCCTTTACGTTAGTAAGATTATTTATCTTTTTAGAGTCTCAATTAGTTTTTATGGCACATTATTTAGGTCCAAGAGGCCATTAATTATTAACCATTGTGCTTCCCATATCTACCGCAACTTTATTGCAACATTGATTTGCCTGTACCCTTTATTGCAATAGGATAGTGGAATATTAATCTACATTAACTGGTCACCATACCTGGACCTCTCTTCCTGGCGTGGCCATCGGTGTATTGTCACATAGATTATCCCGCTGCCTTTATGCCCTAGTTTTTACCCCCCGCTTATGGTTCTAGATTTGTGATCTGTATGTTTGCTTTTTTTCCCTTATTACAGTTTGGCGTTTGTATCATCCTTCATTTATTTACCATCTAATATTCACGGATCCACGCATTTTAGAATTATTGTTCCTCTTTTTTGAGTCCTTTTAGCTTGTATGTGGTTTATCCCAGGAGTCCTTGTATTTAGATTAGCGCCGCAAATTAATTCTATATATTTTCATTGCTCTTAGGTGTGTGAACACTAATTGTGGCTGCTGGTCGTTTTTTTAGTAACTGAGTTTTTTGTATTGATTATATATTTGTCTTTATTTTTTCTGGCTAACTATTTTTGGTGTGCGCACAAGTACTTACTGTTTTACCAGTCTTGGAGTACATCAGGACTAACTCTTTATTTGAAATCTCACACAAATATATACACAGCCGAATGACTAAAACCTAACCTAATTAACATGAGCTAATTAACTAATCCTTTATACAGCCTAGGTGACTGAGACATGACCTTTTGCCCAGACTGAGTTAATTATCATAAGTATAACCACAGGACATTTTCTCACAATAGTAGCAGCTCCAATAGGAGTCAACCCGTCTCCTACATTGTATAGAGGACAATGTGATCAGCTCATTCAATTTTAACATAAACACAGGGTTAATTAGAACAAACAACAATGTGTGGAATACCCTTAGAACCTGTGGTAAGCCAGACTAAACTCATTTACATTAAACACATTATAGCAGAGAACAAGACAGGTAGTTGGAGTTGATGACACCAGCATCTCCTCACAGTATGTGTCCCAACAGTATGAATCAAACAACATACAATATATACATATATACATGACTGAGTCCGATTAGTACAGTTCAGACTGGATTTCTAATTCACCTCACAAAGAGTATTGTTCCCTTGAAAATCCAGGGCCCATAATCAAAAGGCAAGAGGCTTGCATTCAGTCCTCTCCAACAGCCTCTGTCCCGGCTAGGTCTGTCACATTTCTCCCCTTTTGGCAGGAGACTAACACAGGAGGAGACCCCAGACGGGTTGACTCCGAAGTTAGTCCATAGTTCAAATCCTCTACTGCCTGTACCCACACAGTACCCCAAACAAATTGTTCCAAACAGAGCATTACTCACCCAGCCAACCTCTGCCTCTATCAGAGAACATATCCGCCACTGGGGAGAGGCCCGGACTGGCCCTTCTCCCTGGAGTCCTTTCTGCCGCTGGAGAGAAGACAGGGCAACTGGGCTCACTCCATCCTGCTGTTGGGGATCTGGGCCAACTGCCCAGCATCCCTGGGGTATACAGGTGGGGACTGAAGCCCCATCCACCGACACCAGATCAAGCTGCAGTTGTGAGATGATGCCTGCATTCTCTCCTTGGATCCTGATCTGCAGCTCGCGATAGACTGCCACCTCCTCACCTTGGGCCTCCAGAATTGCTGCAGGTGTGGGGCAGAGGTCTTGAACCCTCTGTCCGGTTGCCAGCACTTCTGCTGGGGGTTTGCTAGGTGGTTCCTCCTCTACAGAAACGTCTATCAAATCCTCAGTCTCTGGAATTGCTAAAAGTGTGGGACAAAGGTCTTGGACCCTCTGTTCAGATACCAGATCTTCTTCAGCTGGAGAAGTTTGTTGTAACTCCATAGATGCTGCTGGCAGAAAATCACATGTCCTTGTCAGTGTTGTGGGAGAAAGGCCGACTACCTCTTCTCTCAAGAAGGCCGAAGCCACTGTTGGTGCTGAGCAGAGCACAGTGAACTTTGGCCCTGATGGCAGCTCTTCTGCTGGAGGCTCATCAGGTTGCTCTTCCTCAGCAGAAAAGTCCAACAAATCCCATGTCTCTGAAACTGATGTCTGGGGATATAGGTTCACCATCTCCTGTCCATGGAACCCAGAAGATGCTATCATTGCTGGGCAGAGGTTAGCAGAGCTCAGCCCTGTTGTCAGCACTTCAGGTTTGGGGATGTCAATCTCTGGATTTTCCACTGCCGATTCTCTGGCATGCTGCTGAACGTGTTCTAGCAGTTTCCTGTATGCCCTTTCCAGATGCTGTTCCTTCCTTAGCAAATGGTCCAGATCAGGTTTGAGCTCTGAGACCCCTGCAAGACCGAGCATAGACTCTCTATATTCTCGCAGGTCCTCAAGGGCAGGTTCCCCTTCATCGCCAAACACAAAATGATCTGTAAGGCTCTCCCACAGCAATCCAGGGCCTCCAAAGTCATATCCCTCCGGAGAGCATTCTGTTGTCTCCCCTAAATATCCCTCCTCTGCGTGCCATTGCAGAACCCGATAACTATTGTCCAGCTCTATCTCCTGCTGGACCAGCCTGTCCAACTCAGTCACCCATTGCTCCTGGGGCCGCTCTCCCAGGAATGCCATCCGCAATGCCTGTTGGTCACTGACTCGTTGTTCTTGGGTTGGAAAGCACTTGCCCTGTTTTATACCAGCGAGCTGGAGGGCTCCAATCCAGAGCTCCACCCGAATCTGCTGCCTGAGCTCCAGGTATTCATCCTCAGACACAGTCCTGGTGTATGTTGAAAGGATGATCCGCAGCAGCCCCGGGAACTCTGATGCCAGGTCCATATCTCTGCTGGGGTGACTGAAGTCTGCTATGCTGATCTTGGATCCAGGTGGAGGTTTAGAATTCCCAGACTGCCGGAAGCTTCCCACTGCTTGCCACCAATGTCACGGAACGTCCCACATTCCGCTTGAGTGCTTCCGTCAGTGTGCAACTTCCTTGTAGTCTGGAACACGAAGCCAATGGATCTGGCTATAGGAACCCCCAAGAACTAGACAACACCAGTCTTGGAGTACATTAGGACTAACTCTTTATTTGAAATCTCATACAAATATATACACAGCCGAATGACTAAAACCTAACCGAATTAACATGAGCTAATTAACTAATCCTTTATACAGCCTAGGTGACTGAGACATGACTTTTTGCCCAGACTGAGTTAATTATCATAAGTACAACCACAGGACATTTTCTCACAATAGCAGCAGCTCCAATAGGAGTCGTCCCGTCTCCTACATTGTATAGAGGACAATGTGATCAGCTCATTCAATTAACATAAACACAGGGTTAATTAGAACAAACAACAATGTGTGGAATACCCTTAGAACCTGTGGTAAGCCAGACTAAACTAATTTACATTAAACACATTATAGCAGAGAACAAGACAGGTAGTTGGAGTTGATGACACCAGCATCTCCTCACAGTATGTGTCCCAACAGTATGAATCAAACAACATACAATATATGCATATATACATGACTGAGTCCGATTAGTACAGTTCAGACTGGATTTCTAATTCACCTCACAAAGAGTATTGTTCCCTTGAAATTCCAGGGCCCATAATCAAAAGGCAAGAGGCTTGCATTCAGTCCTCTCCAACAGCCTCTGTCCCGGCTAGGTCTGTCACATGGCCTAAGAGCCATGAATCATTTTTTAATAAAGGATGACAGACTGCATCCTCTACAAGCTAAATTCCTGTTGGATTGTGTAGATTTTTCTCTTACACAACTATTTTTCCTTTTTGGGTGAACACTATTTGCAGACTATGGGTACAGCTATGGGGGCCAGGTTTGCCCCCAGCTATGCAAACATTTTTATGGGCCTTTGGGAAGACGAATACATATGGAAAAACAACCCCTTTGGCACAAACCTGTTCCTGTATGCCAGATATATTGACGATATTCTTATAATTTATGACGGATCAGATCAAGACCTTTGTGATTTTTTTTGAGTATTGTAGGAACAATCCTTTTGGCATAGAACTTACTCATGTTATAGACGAAAAATGCTTGATATTTTTGGGCTTAGAATTGCCAGGTGACTTAAATGGTGATATCGTTTCTAAAACACATTTCAAACCCAGTGGAGGCAACTCATATTTACATGCTAAAAGCAATCACCATCCTAGGTGGATACAGAATGTCCCCTATGGACAATTTTGTCACTTGAAACGTACATGCACCAAAAAAGAAGACTTCTGGAATCTGGAACAAAGCAAGCTTCTTACACTGGAGATGAAATTTGGCTATACGCAGAGCACACAGCCAAATCTCCTGTTTCTAATAATAACAATTTCGTCTAATGATATAAATGCACCTTACCTTTTGATCATATGCCATCCTCTGGTGTGTGCCCCATTCCCCAGAAAAACAGACATCAACACATCCTTACGTTCTCAGCTCAGCATCACTCTGCCTGGCCCTCAGCCGTGAGTCCCTTTATTAACATATCAACAGGAAGTCCCAAAACTTGAGGGTTGGGCTTCCAACAGCCAAACACCTCTTACAAAGCTTGTGACCTCACAGGAAATGAACACAGGATGTGAATGACCATAAAAGAATTTAACAATACAACCAAATACAACAACCAAATGACGAGGACCAGAGTTCCTTCTGGATGGGAGATTATCTGAAGGTGTACATCATGGCACCCCGAATATGTTGATCAGGCATACCGGGGTGACAAGAGCAAACAACCACTAAACTGATAATGTCTTTGCAGAGTGAACATTCCCCCACACGACGATCGTTCTGTGCATTGCACAGGGGCCCTTTGCTGGCGGACATGTCTTCTCTCCGCAAACACCTCTCTCCAAACACCAGGAAGTTTTCCACTACCTAACAGGTCTCAACCAGCATCAGTCTGCCCCAGTCAGCTCTTTAGAGCGGGCTGCGAGAGGACAGACATACATTAATATACATCTTCATAACATTTTCCACAACAGTCCCTCCTCTTGTCATATGATCTCATGTGTCCCTCGATGAATCCTGATCTTCTTCTTAGTCCATAAAAAGTAAAACACGGCTTGACATGTAGACTCTGTTGGAGATGACATGGTGAGCTGTAGTAGTCGCCGGTCAGTCTGGGATCCTCTGTGTCTTGTACGTGGGTCGGGCTTCAGGGCATCTCATCAGGCAAGATGTGGTCATCTGCTCAGGCTCTGGTCACGCGTCCAATCAGGCAACAGGAGCACCTCATCATGGCATATAGAAGGAATAGAAACAAAAACAACATGAGTATATATACCCCTACTTCCTTCACTATGACCTGCTGCAAAATAAAAATTAAATCCTCAATGATTCCCAAACCCTTAAAAAGGATTCCAACCTTCACTAGCTATAGCTCTGGCTTTGCCTTGTAGGGACCTAAACCTTATCCATATGGGCCTGAACTTTGTCACTACTATCCCCGATCCAGATATAACAATCTTTACTTATGAATTCCCAGAAACCCCCTTGGACTGTGGGAACTTCCTTGTAGCTTCAACAGTTACATGAAAACATCCCATTCTCAATGGATGAGAAATTGTTCAAGCATTTCATAAGCTCAAGCCCTCAAGCAATTCCTTTCCAGCTGTCCCTGCCATTCTTACCTTCTCTCGCGCCATCAGATCCTCACGATCGGCCGCGACATAAGATGCTTGGACGAGTTTCACCAGCACACATAAACCTCCTGCCTTACGGGAAATACCTTATAAGCTGTAGATCCGCATTAAAACCAAACTACAGTTGAAGCACATTTGTGGGCTACCTAGTTATCCCGATACCAAAGCTGGCAAGAACCAGAGCTATTGTTAAAATTATAACTAATTTTACCCTCTAGAAATGTTTTGTTAAGTTCTATTGACAAGTGTCTGTCGATTTTACTAGTCTGTCAAAACTCCTCACACCAATATGAACGTCACATATAGCATGTACCGCCGTCATCGCTGGGGCACTAATACCCGACCATCTGCCCTGTTCTCTTTCTTAGCTAGTTGAGATGCTTTTCATCATTACCCTTGCTAAAATTTATTAAACAAAAAAATATAAATAAACAAAGATACTCCTCTACTCTTTGTGGTTGATCCGCTTCTTGCAGTGGCTGGCGTGGTCTCATCTCTCAAGCTTCTTTACAATGACCCAGTCACCTGGTTAGAAAGAATGTAAACTGGTTATTGTGTCAGGGTCCAGGATGGACTCGTGAACCCTGTGGTGGACCTTTTGAAATTCATGTTACAGTGATTGCACCTACCCCATCAGCTGAGAATGTAGGTGACAGCTAATGAGGAAAGTACAACTCTGTTTTTGGTTGACCTCCAAACAATCCTCATATGACAATAACCCAGACATCGGGACTGTGGTCACTGCATAACCTGTGTGTGGCTTACCATCTGGGTGTAATACCTGGAACCAGTGACAAAAAGGTTCTTAGCATCTGGGATGGGAGCCTACTTCACCAGACTGCTGCTTGCTGATTCAAATTCTATCAAAGAAAGACAGTCTTGGCACAAACTTGGTTAGAAAAGGTTAGTATTATTGGTTTGAAAAATTGTCATTCTCACCACTATCATCCCCCCTTTTCTTCCCTCCTCATTACAAACTGGAGGAAGACATGCAGGGTTTAGAATGGTGCAGAACAAAACAGTGAAGTAGCCTATGATACTTTTACCTTCTTATACACCTGTACACACACTTTCAGAAACTCTTTGGACCTGAAAAGATACTTATAAACAAAAGTTATTACTTTATCCTTCAAAGAATGTTAAACAATACAACATTCATGTACATTTATAAATTGTCACTGACATTCCTCAAAACCGATAATAACTAAACCCTCTGTAAATCACGTTTTTACTAAAATACAACAGCCGCGACACACAAGAGGGCTGTCGCGGTAGGTTCAAACATGTTACTACATACAAACATTGAAAAGAGACAAACATTTAGATACAAATGTGGGGGAGATGTTTCATAGCTCCCAAAAACGAAAATGAAAAAAAAATGAAAACGACCAGATGGAATGCTGCCTTCACTCTTTTAGCGATAGAAAAAGAATACAAATTGAAAAGCACAAGACCATTTCAAAATCTTTGCATGGACCAGCCGCACAAAGTTCAAAAACAGGCCTGTGTATTTTTAATCACACAAACGTGTACGACACATCCATCAACTCACTCAACATTACAGATTTCTGAAGCCGCAATCGCGCTACATCAACTCCAGAGGGATACCCAAAATAGTATCCTTGGACCACCTATGTCAATCTTTCTGGGGTTTAATGACCTTTTCCTCAGAACTAGACTCCATGCTCTGTGCATCCGTTTGACTGTGGGAAGCCTCGCATTCCTTCCCTTGCACGGACTGCCATTGCCCATGGCGATTCGAATCAGCTTATCGTCTTACCCCTGCGTCCAGGGAAACCCTTGCACCCATTTTGGAGACCACCGCCCGGTGCCTTCTTACACAGTGGATTGACGGACTACTACCACTATTAGTCACTCAACTAGAAACCCTAAAACGAGGCCTCAACTCTATGGCTTGTTGTCCCAACACTTTTGGCACAGAACTACAGAGTACCACTCTTTTAACAACCAACTATTAACTATGCCAACTGATTCACCAACAACCACAGATCAACCCCTGAATTAAGTCTCTACCCCTCACAGTGTATGCATACACAAGCGCATTGCGCTGTACGACCATACACTGCTTCGCCAGACGAATCTACACAGAGCACTTTTGCCTGCTTCTTTTACAAAACACTGCGGCTTCTCTCTGTACCTCGATAACATGGATGCCTCCTGTTTGCTCTCTACCGAAAACTGTATTACAGTATAAAACTAAAAAGACAGCTGGGAGATATTTAAAACACTTTCAAATGCCAGTATTTTCCCAGAAAGACAAAAAAACAAAAAACAAATACAAATTAAACACCCACCGCTAAAAGTAAAAGAAACTCACAGTTAAAGCTAGTCTTGTTATCCATTGAAATTCAGTGCAAAGTAGAGGTTTCACTCAAAACCAATATTCAACACAGAAAACGCAATAGCTTCCCTTAAAAGTATGTAAAAAGTACAAAAATAGAATTCACTTAAAAGGAAATGGTGGCGTGGCCAAGATGGCAACTTGGGAGGACGTGTTTCCCAGAGCTCTGCTGAAAGACTCCCTAATATCCTGATTCCTGGCTCTTGTTCCGTGAGGGGATCTACCATCAGTAGCCTGAATGCCCTACAGAACACGGCGGCGGGCAAAAAAGTTACGCTTCCCGCAAAACCTGGAAGATACAGCTCCGATTGCGGACCCCCACGTGGCGGATTCTCCCCGGCGGCTCTCCAATATGGCGTCGCAGACTGAGGCCGCGGACTAGGCCGAGACGCCACAGCTTGGATTTCCGGAGGTAATGGCTGCGATCGCCTCCTGTCAGGCTGCCCTGACTGGCAAGATCGAGTCTGTGCAGCTCGATGTGAGCCTGATTCGGCAGGACCAGGACAAGCTACGATCTAGGGTGTCTGAAGTGGAGGAGCGTGTGGGTCTGGCGGAGGATGCGGTCGCAGACCATGCTGCATCCATCCGCACATTGCAGACTAAAGTCCGGGCCCTGGAATATAAGGTGGATGACTCCGAGAACCGGAACCGAAGAAACAATCTTCGGATCGTAGGCTTGCCAGAGGGAGCTGAGGGAAAAAATCCCACGGTCTTTGTGGAGGAGCTGCTGAAAACCCTACTCCCTGCAGCGCAGTTCTCCCCCTTCTACACTGTGGAACGAGCGCATCAGATTCCTCCTGTTCCCGGCCCACCTGGCTCCAATCCCCGCACCTTGATCTTCCGTATGCTTAACTTCAGGGACCGGGATGCTGTTCTGAGGGAAGCGTGCAGGGCTGGTGAAGTAAAGTTTCAAAATGCTAACCTACTCTTTTTCCCGGATTATTCTGTGGAAACACAGAAACTACGCAGGTCCTTTGACCAAGTTAAAGCTTCGCTGCGGGCGTGGAACATTAAGTACAGCATACTTTTCCCGGCCAGATTGCGGGTGCAGGATGGTGAGACGGTGAGATTCTTTACATCCCCCCGTGAGGCTGCCACCTGGCTTGAGACTTTGCCACAGCATCGCTAAATCAGTAGATTCTTGCATTTCTCTCTAGACCAGTTTGGAAACTGCATAACTGTTTATAAGCTCTTGGTTTGCCAAAGTTATCACCTCCTTCTTGCAGCAACATGATGGAGACTTTGGCGCAAGCCTTGTTGCTACACAACTCCACTGCACTGGACATTATGGCAGATCAAAACTTTTGCTGTGCACCTGGGACAGAACAGGATCAACCTGCCGGTCCCTCTTAATCGCAGAAGACCCTCTATGATCTATCACGTCACACCTGCTGCTGAACTGCTAGATATACTCGATAAGGATCTCCATTGCATGAGTGGTTAGTGTTCAGGCATACGGTAATGCAGCCAGTGAACTGCCGAACTGTAGCTATTGATAGCTGTCATTATCCTACATATGCTGAGGGCATGTGAAGAGAAACTTTTTCTCCTCAGGTGGTTGCTGTGGAGGGTGGGGGGGTTTCCTCCGTTACCTTTCTGTTTTTGGTTTATTTCTAATTTTGAATATTCCCTTTTATGCCAGTCTCTGAGTTAAGGGTTGGAGAACAGTGCTCGTCAGAACTGTGACTAAGATATGTGCCCCTGTGATAATCCAGGAGAAATGATTGCTATAACTTACTTTTTCTAGGCTGGTTATGGAGCTAAGAGTGAATGAGCCTAGTGCTTCATCACTGTAACCATGATATGTGCCCCTGCAACACTCCAGGAGAAATGATGTCTATAACTTATATTATTTTTCCTAGTGTTTGGGTTAAAAGTGAGTGAGCCTAGAGCCTCAGTTATGTAACTAAGAAATGTGCCCCTGCTACAGTTCAGGAGAAACGAATCTTATAAACCTAGGATATTTTTTGCTGGTACCTGGGTTAGGAGTGAGGGAGCCCAGTGCCTTTGTACTGTAACTAAGCTATGTGCCCCTGCAATAGTCCAGGAGAATTGATTTCTATATATAATGTATGTCTTCCCAGCATCTCTGTTGTCTGGCTAGACAACTTCATCGTATTTAAGTTCACGCCCCTACTACGGTTGTAATATTCGGGATTTATGGGTATTTACACATCACCAGTTTCAAGGAGGTGTGGGGGAGGGGGGAGAGTTTTCTGCCGTTGCAGACATAGGGGAATTAGATGTGTTAGTTTAATTGAAAAAGGAGTTGCTTTTGACACAAGTGGGCTCTTATGCCCTTCATTACTGTACCAGTTGATTGCTGATATGCAGCTGGATTTATCCTTGCACGGAGTACATGATTTCAAGACGCTAGACAAAGTAGAGGTATTGTCTTTTAAGCAGGCTGGGGGATGGGTGGGATTTGTGGATCCGACACGCTATACTATTGGGATTGGTTAGATGGCCGACATCTCTATTATCTTGTGGAATGTCAGGGGATTAAACTCAGCCATAAAGAGGTCTCTTGTTTTTAAATATATACAAAAATACGTACCTCACATATGCATTTTACAAGAGACGCATCTGGTAGGCTCCAAAATTCTTGGGTTAAAAAAGGCCTGGGTAGGGACGCATTACCACTCTACTTACTCCGGCTACGCCAGGGGAGTGAGCGTGTTGATCCGCAGATCCCTCCCATCTCAGATTCTTGATGTTAAAACTGACACCGAGGGTAGATATGTGATCATACATATGTCTGTTCACTCTAAACGAATGGTATTGGTGGGTTTGTATCTCCCCCCTCCTGCGAGGGCCCAACTTTTATATGATATTATGCAGAATGTCATAGGATATCACACTCAAGAAGTTTTTATTTTTGGAGATTTTAACTTGGTACCCTCCCAGGAGCACCCCGGGGCCCGCATTTCGTCGGAGCTGCAGAGCTGGGCGACTACTTTTGCTCTGACGGATGCATGGCGACATTTTCACCCTAAGGATCGAGAATTTACTTGCCATTCAGCCTCACATAGAGCTCTATCCCGAATAGATCTGGCATATGTGTCTGGGGATGCGCTCTGCTGGACAAGAGAGGTCAAACATTTACCACGGGGTATATCAGACCACACTCCCCTTAATCTTGTCATCTCCCTGGGTAGATCTACTGGTCCAAGGCTGTGGCGTTTATCTAGATTCTGGGCGCTAGATGACAGGATTCAGGAGGTAATGCCGGAAGCTATTTGCGATTTCTGGCTGAGAAATAGAGAGTCTGCAGACCTACAGATCCTCTGGGATACATTTAAGGCCTGGGTTAGGGGGGAATATATATCCCGTATATCTTCACTGCAGAGAGAGGCTGCTCGGTCCCTCGAGAGGGTGGAGGAGGTGGCGGGGGAGAGTGAGGCGGCATATGTAGGGTCCCCTACTGAACCAAATTACTACACATGGCAGAGGGCTCTGAGGGAACTTTCCTTATTTAATGTAGAACAAACTAAGAAATCTATGCTACACTCTACGCAAAGGATATTTGAATATGGCAATAAAAATGGAAGATTGTTAGCCTGGCTAGCATGTGGACAGTTGGGCACTACACACATAGCAGGGATACGGAGTGATAGTGGGGAGTTGCTGACCTCACCGGAGGACATTAATGATAGATTTTCCTGTTTCTTCAGGGATCTCTATGCTTCCAGAGCCAGTGGTAACCCCTTGACGTTGCAGGAGTATTTGAACAGTGTCCCATTTCCTACGCTATCTGATGAACATAGGGCAATGTTGGATAAGGATATCTCCCTAGAGGAGGTCCAGACTGCTATTGGGGGTCTGCAGATAGGAAAGACCCCTGGGGCGGATGGACTCTCTACGGAGTTCTACTCTCAGAATATGGAGCTCCTTGCACCTAAACTCACGTCCCTCTTTGCTGGGCTGGTTGGTGGGGGTGCTCTGCCAGAGTCCATGAAGGAGGCGGTCATTGTATTGATCCATAAACAGGGTAAAGATCCTCAAGAATGCGCATCATACAGGCCCATTTCACTACTTAATGTGGATACGAAAGTCTTGGCCAAGATCCTTGCCACTCGCCTGTCATCAGTTATATCGACATTAATTCATGTTGATCAGACCGGCTTTATGCCGGGCAAGGGGACAGATATTAATATTAGACGCCTTTTCCTAAACCTGTCCATTGCCCATAAAAACTGTGGAGATAGAGTGATCGCCTCCTTGGATGCTGAAAAGTGTCTGAACAGTGACTCTGTGGAGTGGGAATATCTTTGGGAAATGCTAGGGCGTTTTGGTTTTGGCCCTGGCTTTCTCCGATGGATCCAGTTGCTATACCGAGCGCCGAGAGCTAGGGTGCGTACCAATAATAGGGTCTCTGATCCCTTCCCACTCCACAGAGGCACTCGCCAGGGGTGCCCGTTATCACCTAGTTTATTCGCTCTCGCCTTGGAGCCGCTAGCGATCCTAGTTAGAGAATCTTCGGAGGTCAGAGGATTGCAGATTGGTAGACTTGAAGAGAAAATATCCCTCTATGTGGACGACGCACTACTTTATTTGAATGATGCGGGACCATCTCTGTTGGCTGCCCTGGCCATTTTCGACAGATTTGGTGCTGCATCAGGGATTCAAATAAACTGGTCTAAATCAGTCCTTTTCCCTTTGGAAGGCGGGATCCCTGGTGCGGCGGGTGGTACGCCTCTGCAATGGGTTTCAGAGTTCAAGTACCTTGGGGTTCGGGTATCCAGGGATAATGCCCAATACTATAATTTAAATATGCTCCCTCTGCTCCGTCTCCTTAAAGAAAGGTGTCGCGCATGGTCTGAGCTACCTATTAATCTGCTAGGACATAAAAATGATGCTTCTACCCAAGTTCACCTATCTTTTTAGAAATAGCCCGATTTGGCTTCTGGCGTCCTTTTTTCGGGAAATAGACAAACAAATTATCTCCTTTATATGGAATGGAGCCACTCCACGATTGGCCAAATCCACCTTACAACTACCGACTCAGTTGGGGGGGCTTGCCCTCCCTAATTTCAAACTTTATTATTGGGCGGCGATGCTGGTGACGGTGTACTGGTGGTTTGAGGGGAAACGTTCTAACGCTGCGGTCTGTGTGGAGGCGGCACAGTTAGGGTCTATACAGGATCTGCAAAACCTGGTCTACAGGGGGGTAAAGGCATACGCGGAGCTTCCTGCTCCGTCCAGGGCAACACTTCAAGTGTGGAGGATGTTTAGAAGAAGGTTTTCCCTTGTGGGGCGATGGGCGCCTGTCCAGCCTCTTTGGGGAAATCCTCAGTTGCCCCATTCCTGAACAATTCCTGATCCTCAGCTCTGGGCGGAATTTGGAATCAAAACCCTAAGAGACATTATGCCCAATGGGGAGTTGATGTCCTTTGCGCTTATGTCAAGGACGTATAGATTCCCGGGATGGATGTTTTTCCGGTACGCACAATTGCGCCACGCGACTAGGGCACAATTTCCTGTCCCTCCTCTCCTACAATTAGACCCGTTGGAAGACCTGCTTTCTAGTAGCGACTTAACAAAGCCCCTATCGGCCATATATATCACGCTGCTGCCTAGGGAGGTACCCAAGATGGACAGGTTGTGGAATACCTGGAAGTCTGATATCCCCACTCTAGAAAGGGAGGATTGGGAAGCCTGTCTGGAGCAAGGTCCCAAACTGGTAATATCAGCCGGAGACAAATTGACACAAACAAAATTCCTACATAGGGTCTACTTTATGCCGGCGAGACTATCCAAAATATACCCTGATTGGGATCCACATTGCCCTAGATGCCAAACTCAGATAGGCACTTATCTACACATGTTCTGGGACTGTCCTGCATTGTCAAAGTTTTGGCTAGGAGTGTATGATCATTTAAATGTTAGAATGGATCTCTCTGTTCCAAAAACACCCGAGATAGCCCTATTGGGAATACACGAAGATGAACACAGGTCACACCATAGTAAAATTCTAATTTCACTCCTCTTCTATTATGCTAAAAAGGAGATCCTTGCTGGATGGACCTCGGCTAACCTTCTGACCATTTCCTCCTGGGAAAAGAGAGTAAACGCTGCTTTGCCCCTCTATAGGCTGACGTATATTAGTCGGGGGTGCCCCTGGAAGTTCGACAAGGTCTGGCTACCATGGATTGGTGGATAGTGTTGTCCTTGGTCCCATCAGCTGGGTGTCGGGTCACTGGGTTGTGGACGGGAGGGGATGGATTACTCCGTGGTTATGTTGCTATAAGGGTGTAACTAAATTGTTGCACGCTTCCCCCTCTGGTGTAGTGGACGCCTCTCCTGACTAGGATAAATCTTATGTGAGTAAGAGCTTACCTCTAGTCAAATATATGATCCGTTTTTCTATGTACTTGCCTACACATGTATTGTCTTATTTCCTTATTTTTTGTACTGTATTTTATACTTTTCAATAAAGCACTGCTGATTGTTAAAAAAAAAAAAAGGGAAATGGTGCCTAGAGAGCAGGTGGCAGCCCAAACAACATGGCTACACACAAAAGAAATTGGAGCAGCTTCCCCTGTAGGAAGGCCCACAGGTCTTCAAAATGGCCACCGATCCACATGGTGACTACAACAAAAGCCAGACCACAACAAAATGGCACATTTTCCTGCCAAAACTGAAATTCAATACAAAGATGGATAAACATTTCAACGTTCACACACAAAGGAATTGAAAATGGCAGACTGTAGCCCCATGGCAGACAACAACAAAAGGAAATAGCAGACAAAAACCATTTTCCTGCCAAAACCAAAAATTTCTCCCCACAAAATTACACATTTGAGATACTAAATGAACACTTAGACAAACATTTAAAAGTGTTAAAGTTACGAAAAAGCACAACTTAGGAACACATGCTATCCAATATAACAACAAAGCCACATAACCCACTATCACACGGCTGAAACATACCCTCTTTTCTCAAACTCAGTTCACATCAGCTTTCACAGGAACAAGACATTGAGAAATACAACCAGCAATGCTTGCATGTTCTTTTCATCTCAAAAACATACCCTCTTTTCTCACCACAAGGAGTAGCCAACTTTTCACCATAGTAAAATGCTTGGCCGGCCCTCCCCCAGGCCGCATACCCACTTGAAAATGCAGCAGCCATCTTCAAACCAAAAGCTTTCCTCAAAGTCCACTAACCATCTGTGTCTTGAGACAATTAAACACTCTACAAAACTCATGCAATCTACTTGTCCCATACATAAGTAATAATTACAATTCATCCATTTCTCACGTGCATTACAAACTTGTTACACAGCATCAGTCACACCCACATCGCAGGCTGCAAATAATCCCAATTCATACATTTCTATTTATCACATACTTATTACACAACATACAGTTACTTACACATACACACAGCACACAGTCTCCTTACACAAACATTTGGGATACAAATCACACACACACATACCAGATATACGATCAAACTTCCAGCATTATCTCAAAAGACGAAAAATTAGCTCTTTTGCAGAGCAGAGGCTCCCCAACACATCGGAAAGAGATGTCCTGGACTGGGATCCATTCCCCCCCCCTTCCGATGTGGAGGGGGGCTCTGTCTGCTCCATAAAGTACCTGACTCACCATTCTGACAGCGAAATTTGGCTATACGCAGAGCACACAGCCAAATCTCCTGTTTCTAATAATAACAATTTTGTCTAATGATATAAATGCACCTTACCTTTTGATCGTATGCCATCCTCTGGTGTGTGCCCCATTCCCCAGAAAAACAGACATCAACACATCCTTACATTCTCAGCTCAGCATCACTCTGCCTGGCCCTCAGCTGTGAGTCCCTTTATTAACATATCAACAGGAAGTCCCAAAACTTGAGGGTTGGGCTTCCAACAGCCAAACACCTCTTACAAAGCTTGTGACCTCACAGGACATGAACACAGGATGTGAATGACCATATAAGGATTTAACAACACAACCAAATACAACAACCAAATGACGATGACTTGAGTTCCTCGTGGATGGGAGATTATCTGCAGGTGTACGTCATGGCACCCCAAATATGTTGATCAGGCATACCGGGGTGACAAGAGCAAACAACCACTAAACCGATAATGTCTTTGCAGAGCGAACACACCCCCACCAGACGATCGTTCTGTGCATTGCACAGGGGCCCTTTGCTGGCGGACATGTCTTCTCTCCGCAAACACCTCTCTCCAAACACCAGGAAGTTTTCCACTACCTAACAGGTCTCAACCAGCGTCAGTCTGCCCCAGTCAGTTCTTTAGAGCGGGCTGCGAGAGAACAGACACTGGGAGACACTTATGACAATACATTAATATACATCTTCATAAAATTTTCCACAACAACACAGAAGTTTAAGGAAAAAGGGTATGATGCCAGTCATATAGAGACAGCCTTTAACCACTTCCCTACCGCTCTATTGTCAAATGATGCCTGCGGGAACCCTTCGTCCCTCCAGGCGGGCAACATATGACGTCCTGGGATTCCCTGCATTGTGGAGAGCGCTCCCGCTGCATCACTCAGGACCCAATGCACGTGCCCGGTGGCCGCGATGTCCGCCGGGCACCCACGATTGCCTGTTAACCGAGCAGGACCGTGGATTTGTGTGTGTAAACACACAGATCCACGTCCTGTCAAGTGAGGAGACTGATCCGTGTGTTCCCATTACAGAGGAACACTGATCGGTCTCCTCCCCTAGTGAGTCCCCTCCCCCTACAGTTAGAATCACCTCCCTAGGACACACAGTTAACCCCTTGATCACCCCCTAGTGTTAACCCCTTCCCTGCCAGTGACATTTATACAGTAATCAATGCATTTCATAGCACTGATCACTGTATAAATGTCAATGGTCCCAAAATAGTGTCAAAAGTGTCCGATGTGTCCGCCGCAATATCGCAGTCACGATAAAAATCGCAGATCGTCGCCATTACTAGTAAAAAAAAATAATTAAAATGCCATAAATCTATCCCCTATTTTGTAGACGCTATAACTTTTGCGCAATCCAATAAATATACGCTTATTGCGATTTTTTTTACCAAAAATATGTAGAAGAATACATATCGGCCTAAACTGAGGATTTTTTTTTTTTTAAATTGAGATATTTATCATAGCAAAAAGTAATAAATATTAGGGGTTTTTTTTCAAAATTGTCTCTCTTTTTTTGTTTATATCGCAAAAAATAAAACCGCAGAGGTGATCAAATACCACCAAAAGAAAGCTCTATTTGTGTGGAAAAAAATGGTCAAAATTAATTTGGGTACAACGCCGCATGACCGCACAAATCTCATTCAAAATGTGACAGCGCTGAAAGCTGAAAATTGGCCTGGGCAGGAAGGGGGTCAAAATGCCCGGTATGGAAGTGATTAACAAATATCTGGCTCTCTATGATAATCCATTATGTGAAAACAAAAAATCCCGATGTCAGATTACCCCGATACCCAACAGGTTTGTTTTTCCACCCAATATACCAATAAAGCTTTTTATTAAAGAGAACTGGAATATTCTTAAACATGACCCTGTGTTGGGCAATACACTCCCCAATCGTCCTAACATTGTTTTTCACAAGCCCCGAGATCTTAGAAGCTTGGTAGCCCCAAGTAAGGTAAAGATATCTACCAACAAACCTATTAGTAGTTGTTCAACAATATTCAACCAAAAAGGGAGCTACAGGTGCACCGTGAAGAACTGTGGCACATGTATATACATGTGGCACAGAAAGAAAACCGTAGTAGGGAGAGATGGAAAGGTTCATAAAATCAAACAATTCATAAACTGCGGAACAGAATACGTAGTCTATGGTATTGTTTGCCCATGTGGGCGCCTGTATGTTGGTCGTACTCTGCGCCCAATGCGAGTCAGAATAGGGGAGCATAAATGCAGCATCATCAATCTAAGAGATAAATACCCAGTCCCCCGACATTTTTTAGAGGCCCACCAAAGAGACCCTGCAGGCATGAACGTTTTTGGAATTGAGTCAATCGGGAGAGAGCTGGATGTGGGGAGGAGAGGCATTCTGGATCTTCACCCTTGGCAGTCTCGCACCCGGAGGCCTAAATGAAGACCCCAAAATACACAAAATAGTGTAACAGTACCATAGAGCAAACATAGCAAAATAGCCTCATGTCTACTTACTGTTTTGGTCAGCCCTTACTCTTATTTTGATTTTTACTTTTATTTTTATTTTTAATTCCCATTTTTAGTGTATTGTTTAATCAATATTTCAAGTAAACTATAAGATTTAGGTTTATAAACATTTTATTAGTATCATTCACCCTATATATGACGTTTTTAAAAATATGCACATATTGTACGACTAGATATATGTGTCCAAGTGAGGTAGCAGAATATTGGTAATGACTGCTGGACAATGAACTTCTGGTATGCGAGGTTTTTTTATTCCATTCTTTTGGCCATTAAGAATGAACACTCCTGACCCGACTCGTGTCTACACGCCAAGAGTGAGCCATACAGAGAAATACAGTGTACATATATCTTTTCATCATATTGCGTCACAAGCGAACACGCTATACATTTCCGTTACAAAACATTCTAACCTTTAAACAGTTAACCTACTCTTATTGATGCAAAGCAGTTTAGCAAAGCATATTCTTTCACAAGCATTGCACAAGCCTTGCCTTTGCGGTTACCTTCTTCCTCTGCTGACCAGCTTGACACACCCTGGACACAGGAAAAGTGTGCTAAGCTAAGCACAGATGGCTGTGCTAAGGGGGGGGAAATGGGTGAATTCAGTGTCAGGTTCTACAGATCTCACAAAATGTTCTTAGCATAGTAAATAGGAATGGCTTCTTAGCTGAAATTCTAAATCAGCCCTACTACACACATAACCATGGCCATATAATCTGATCCCCATTCCTACTTCATTCCCCCCTTTGATCATAATCATAGCGATTAATATGAGCGAGATTAAGCATCACTAAATAGCATACAGGTCTGCTTTCTAATGGATCAGAGCCCAATGTGACTGAGATTTTTTTTATTTAGTCTTGGGGGGGTTAATGGCTGGTATTTCCACAAATCCAGTACAAGTTTTCTGGGGCCTTCCAGTTAGACTCTTTGGTGAGATTTTCCCATAGCCCTTTTAGATGAGTGAAATTGGTAAAGGGGTGTGGGTCAGGCACGGGTATGTTTGTATCACTCCACCAGGATGTACTTTTAGAAGTGTTGTTATAAAACTGTTGTCCTAAACAGGCCATTTCTCCTACATGTGTTCTATACTGGGGACCCGACCTGGCTATACAATATTTCCCAATTATTGATGTTTTCAGGTGCCATTCTGACCTTATTCGTTCAGGGGGCTGCTCAGAGGTGGCACTGAATGGCACATCATAATCTTTTTCCCTGGCTTCCCAAGGCCATTGGTCTCCCATGTTAGTTCCTCCACACACATAGCAATCTGTTACTTGTAAATTGTCAGCCACACTTTCTGCCAGTTCAATGAACAGGTTCTTTGTGCTAGGGGGTATTTCCATACCAGTGGCTAGCTCTTCATATAAGGAATGAAATAGCTGATGATTAACACCCTTTGTTAGTTCAGTTTCTAGTGAGACATACACAATTGTACCGGGGTCTGATCCTTTACCATAAATATGAACTCCAAACTTATTTCCCCATTGTGCTAAAAACTGGACAGGGCTATGTATGGTGAAATTCACAGGGGTGCAACTTCCCACTGTGCAGCTGGATGAACCAGCTAAAGATTGTAGAATGGCATCCTGATTTTTCATTCCCCATGTTCCCCAGGCAGCACACCTCCAGTTGGGGCAGTAATTCCATTCCTCATTTGCACAGCTAGGTCCCAGTTTCCCTGAACAGATGTACCTATCATTTCTCAAATACTCTCTCTCCCATTCCAATCCCCCACACCCTCCCCTGGGGAAGTGGTTGAGGTTGATGGCAGCACACACATCAAAGATTATGCTTGCTGCAGTGCTGGGGTCAGTGATCAGTGTACGGTTTATCAGCATACCGGTGGAACTAAAGCTCCGAACGGTTAGCCAGGTTTTATAGGGTGCATAAGTGGGGTCATAACAGGTTATCTGATTTTCAAAGGAGCACATTGAATAGGTAGTCCCATCATGTATGCAAGTACCAGTCTCTGTGCCCTTGCATTGATAATGGGAGTGCCACAATAACATCTTGGTAGTTACGGATCCTACTCTGGTAGTCTTTATACAAGGGTCACATGAGATACTCTCCCCCCCTGTTAACCCGGTCAGTATCACTATTATGACTATCAACAGTCTCATTATAACGATTTTAGTAAACATTACACCGATGAATATTCTCAAGCTTCAGCTTGTGCGTAGACCAACCAGCGTCCGGGCTGTGGTTGGAGCAGAGCTTAGTAGATATCCTTTATCTTCCGCCGTGCGTTGAGCCAGCAGCTTCCAGGGGTGTGTTGGCCGCAGGGCTGCAGTCTGTCTATCTTCTGCCGTGCGTAAATTCAGCAGCTTCCAGGGGTGTGCTGAACACAGGGCTGGAGTTCTTCCTTCTAATTTCTCTGGTCAATCTCAGTCTCAAAGGATCTTGGGGGTCTACTGTACTGTGCCAGGAGTCTGTGAGGTCAGCAGCTCGCTTTACCCTGGAGTGGTGTATCCAGGGTGTCACCTCAGCTACCTTAATGGCTGTTGGGGTAGATAGCAGAACAGTGTAAGGACCTCTCCATTTTGGCCCTAGTGGGGTTATGTTCCACTCCTTTACCCACACTGTATCTCCTGGTTTAAAGGGGTGTACTGGGTTCGACAAGCTTATGGGAAGTTTCTCTTGAACCCATCTCCCTATGTCCTGCATACTTTCCCCAAGTTTCTGTATCAGTTCACGGTTAACTACCCCTCCTATCTGATGCAAGTCTCCTCTTATCCCTCTAATGATGGGTGGGGGCCTACCATACAGTACCTCAAAAGGGGACAGATTTGTCCTCTCTGTTGGGGTACTCCGAATTCTCAGTAAAGCAATGGGCAACATCAAGGTCCACTCCATTTGGGTTTCCTGACGGAGCTTGGCCAGTTGTGACTTGAGTGTGCGGTTCATCCGTTCAACTTTTCCAGAACTTTGTGGCCTATATGCGGTATGTAGTTTCCAAGTAATCTTAAGTACTGTTGCTAATTCCTGGAGGCACTTGTGGACAAAGTCAGGGCCATTGTCTGGGCCTATATCTGGGGATAAACATCTTTTACAAAACTGCTTCCGTCAGTAAAGTACTCAACGTTTGGATTTTTCAAGGGACTGTCTTTCAAGTCTGGTCGGCTTGCATATTCATTACCCGGAGACTGTCATGAGTTAGGGGTTCTTGTGAGGTGGGGAGCAGAGTGGCTGGGTTTAAAGTGTTTACAGTCTCTAAGTGGATACGAGGATTTTCACACAGCATAGCTTGATATTTAACCATTCGAATGTTAGTAAACCAGTGATTTCCCTTGTAATCCATTAATGCCTGTACTTGTTGTGGGACCCGGACATAAGTCTCCTGACCCAATGACAACTTGTCAGCTTCGACCACAAGGAGGGCTGTTACTGCGATGGCCCGCAGGAGAGATGACCATCCCTGAGCTACAGCGTCCAGTTGTTTTGAAAGGTATGCCACAGGACGCTGTCAAGACCCAGAGTATTGTGTCAGGACTCCTACTACTATTCCTTGTTTTTCACTGACATACAAATAGAAGACTTTTTGGCTATCTGGCAAGCCTAGCGCAAGAGTCTGCATTAGGAAGACCTTAATGTCTTAATGCTCTGTTTTGCTGTTCTCCCCATTGGAAGGGTTCCTTTTCTCCCCCCTTTGTGGATTCATAGAGGGGTCTGGCTTTTATGGCAAAGTCCAGTATCCAGATTCAGCAGAATCCTGCCACCCCCAGGAATTCACGTACTTGCCGTCTGGTAGTCAGGGTGGGAATCTGACAAACAACTTCTTTCCTGCCTTCTCCCAATTGTCTCTGTCCTTGTGATACTCTGAATCCCAGGTACTTTACAGTCTCTTGTCAAAATTGCACCTTTCTCCGGGACACCTTATAACCTGCCTCCCACAGTAATTGTAACAGTTCATTAGTGACCGCTGGGTGCATGGTCATTACAGCCTGATTGACCGCTCTGAGGTCTTGAACAAGATGACAGTGAGCTGTTTCAGGTTTCTGCACTGGGAGTAGAGGTGTATTCCAGGGAGACTGACAGGGTTTTAGAATTCCATAGTGTAGGAATTTGTTTAAGTACTTTTGTTTTCCTACTAGGGCTTTTAGAGGGACTGGGTACTGTTTCAGGCTGACTGGAGTGGCTCCTGATTTTAATTCAATAAGGATTGGGGGAACGTGTGTGGTTAATCCTGGTAGGTTGTCTTCTGCCCACAGTCCCGGGATGTCTTGCAGTATGCGGGCTTCAAAGGGATGCGGGGCAAGGGTCCAGCTATTTGCATCAGGATTTCTCGGAGTGGAAGTGGACACTTGATTGGGGAGCCCATTGACTACTACTGAGTTCCCTATTTCTGTCCTGCCTATACCCAGAGTGTTACGGTCAGGAGTATATTTACTGAGATTTGGCATTGACAAACTTGCTGAATCTGATGTAGGTGGACAACAACTTGAGTCCCCTTGTTTACTGGACGGGGCATGTGAACATGGCTCTGACCTGTCTCTATCTAAGGTCCTTTCATCTACATACGGGGGAGGCTGATCTGTCTCTTCGGGTTGAGAATATATGTGTTTTGTTGTTTTGTTTTTTTTTTGTTAGTGGTACTACTCTTGTCATAACTATAATTCTATACTGTTCCTCTTTTTGTGGCTTCTATCCCCTGCAGGTCTTTATCGCCCATTTGTCCAAAGGATGCACAATCATCCAGACGGACGTTTTCTCCTAGCTGACTGACTGACTGGCTGAGGATTTATCCGAGAGATGCACAATCATCTGGACGGATATTCCTCCTGACTGGCTGGCTGAGGATTTATCCGAGAGATGCACAATCATCTGGACGGATATTCCTCTTTACTGGCTGGCTGAGGATTTATCCGAGAGATGCACAATCATCTGGACGGATATTCCTCCTGACTGGCTGGCTGAGGATTTATTCGAGGGATGCACAATCACCCGAACGAACAGTCCTCCTGGAAGGTGCGTCTTGGTCATGTTTCTGTAAGTCTGACATAATATTCTCAAATAATCAGTCAATGGTCTCTAAGTCAAGGGTTCCCTGTGGGGGCCACCGCGCTCCATAGCAGGGCCAATCTTTCTCACACAATGTTTACTGTAAGAGCGGCAAGGATGTGGAATTCCCTTCCACAGGCGGTGGTCTCAGCGGGGAGCATTGATAGCTTCAAGAAACTATTAGATAATCACCTGAATGACCGCAATATACAGGGATATGTAATGTAATACTGACACATAATCACACACATAGGTTGGACTTGATGGACTTGTGTCTTTTTTCAACCTCACCTACTATGTAACTATGTAACTATGTTATCAATTTCTCAGGGCTAAGTTTTAAATTACAGTTCTTAGAAAATCCCTTCTTAAAGTTGGAGATCATGGTTTGTAGGGGAGATTCAACACTATGTTTCCCACCCATTCTTATAACCTAACAGACACCAAGACAGACACAGAGGGTAGGGTAAATGATGAGAATTCAGTAAGGGGTCTGAATCCTCGACACAGGTAGGGACAATAGACAACGCTTCCCTCGGTCAGTGGCCTGGACGTGGTCTCCCAGCCAGGAACCGCACTTAAAAGAGGAGCACGGTCACTTCACCACAAAGTGATGTCTCATACACACATCAATCATACCAGACACTCCCACCCAAAAATTACTGACTGACTGAGGATTCGTCCGAAAGATGCACAATCATCTGAACGGACGTCTCTCTCGGAAGGTGATCAGGCTTCCCTTCTCTCGATCCGTCGAGAGGCTGGCTGGCTGTCTGACTGTTATCCAAAAACAGAAATAAAAAGACTCACCTGTTCCCGTTGGAGCTCCAGCTATCTACTTCTCGGATTCCCAGGTCCTTTTGACGCTACGAAGGTCGTCCACAGCAGGCCACCAAATGGGACACAGCGCAGTCTCCTAGATAACAGTTCTAGAAGGCGCCTTTTGAGACTACGATATAGCCCACAGGGCTGGCCTCCCGGACCACTCCTTGTAGGTCTGGTGGAAAACAGTGCCACCTGCCTCAACAGGTCACACCGATATTCCCCCCTTACGGCCAATGCACCAAATGAGGTAGCAGAATATTGGTAATGACTGCTGGACAATGAACTTCTGGTATGCAAGGTTTTTTTATTCCATTCTTTTGGCCATTAAGAATGAACACTCCTGACCCGACTCGTGTCTACACGCCAAGAGTGAGCCATACAGAGAAATACAGTGTACATATATCTTTTCATCATATTGCGTCACAAGCGAACACGCTATACATTTCCGTTACAAAACATTCTAACCTTTAAACAGTTAACCTACTCTTATTGATGCAAAGCAGTTTAGCAAAGCATATTCTTTCACAAGCATTGCACAAGCCTTGCCTTTGCGGTTACCTTCTTCCTCTGCTGACCAGCTTGACACACCCTGGACACAGGAAAAGTGTGCTAAGCTAAGCACAGATGGCTGTGCTAAGGGGGGGGAAATGGGTGAATTCAGTGTCAGGTTCTACAGATCTCACAAAAAGTTCTTAGCATAGTAAATAGGAATGGCTTCTTAGCTGAAATTCTAAATCAGCCCTACTACACACATAACCATGGCCATATAATCTGATCCCCATTCCTACTTCACAAGTACTTAGTAATTTTTCTCTATATCTGTTTCTCTGGAGTGCACGTATGTGTGTATGTATGTGCATACAGGCTTTTATGTGCACACATGAGAGTACTCCAGTAGTTCATCTTTTGTGGTTTTCTGATTGTTTTAGGAATAATTTTAAAAACTTTAAAATTGAAATTCCTTTACCACGAATTTGAAATAATGTGTATTATCATTTTAATAATTTTTAATTGTTATCAATACTTTTTTATACTGCATTGGTTGTGTGCACAAGGTTTTGTCTTGGTAATATACAAGCGCCTGAGTGTGCGCACCTTTGCACATACTTACGGTCACTTTTCTTGTGTGCCTTTTGCCTATGCTTTTATACATATGCACACTAGCCTCTTTAGCTTTAGGTACATACACCTGCAATGTTGTTGTTATTACATTATATGTATGCGTATTATATGTATGTATATATATATATATATATATGTGTGTGTATGTGTATTTTTTTACAAAATATATATTTTTTATTAATGTGGATTTTGTGTGTGTGTACTTGAGGTGACATGCAAGCAAAAATATAGCTCCAATGATATACTGCACCTCTTGGATTGTCATATAGCAAAACCTACGATGACATGTGGTTATGCATATATGTTTATACATGCACTTACTTTTATGTATAATGACTGCATACCGGTATGTTTATGGTACAGAGGATTTAACATGTCGGCTCCCATTTTAATGCCACTTTAGAACGATTAGGGAGAGGTAACTATATTGGCGCATTTGAAAACCTTTGCCCTCTATGTTTTACCTCCAATATTATGGTAGACACTGTTTACTATTACTATACGCTATCCCGTGTGACAGCAGGCACACGGGAAGTGAAATCAGGACTGCACTTCCGCCCTGTGGACCGCAACCAGGAAGAAACAGTATAGTGTGCGTTCCATTCACCGCTACAGGACATCTCAGTGTGTGAACGGATGTGTAAACGCCAGTGACGGACATCTAGTGTGAAATGGCACAGTAAACACCATAAGGGAAGATGATGTGCCCGTGGTTTAACTGTAGTCCCTGCAGATGGGTCCTTTGGATGGAGATGAGGGTACCACTGCTGTTCCTTCTATGGCACCTTGTGATTTACCATCTGCAGTTTGTGATGCCTAGTTCAGAGAGAGATATATGGACATATGCGATACATCTACAGATGTGGGTGAGTCTATTGCCGGGTGCACGCATCATTGGTGTGTATACACATGTGTAATAAGATAAAATAAGACAAACTACTACTATAAACATAAACATAAATATACCTATCTAATTACAACTATTTAACAAAGGTCCGCCTTTTATAAGACCACCCATCATCCGGGGAAGGGCTTTAGAGTGGATCTGGGATGTGGTCCCCAGATGAACACATGTATAAATAGCTGCAAGAGAGCAGCACTGTTAAGGCTCTGAAGAAGAAAGGACACCTTCAAAACGCATCAGCCAGTAGCAGTTCGTATGTCCTCTTTCTAGGACCTGGAAACTGCTATCAGTGCACTAACTGCTATAAGATTGCTATAAGCGTGACTTTCTTTCTACCTTTGTGAGTAGTTTTTAATCATGTTTTTTAAATAAATATATCAAAGGAAAATGCACTAGGCTGGTGTGCCCTCTTTCTTTCTTTTCGTTTATTGCACAACGAACCTAATAAATGTCAAAGATTTCATTGCTGTAGGCTTTGTAAAAACTGTTTGAACATAAATGATTATTAATAAAAAATAAGAATTGTATCATTATTTTGTGACACCATTCCCCCCACTGACACAAATGATGGGTCACTATTCTTTCCGCTGACACCAATAATGGGTCACTATGCCTCCAACTTACATGGCTTACATGGCGTACTATTTCTCCCACTGACACCAATTATGGGTCACCATTCCTTCCAATGACATTTAAGATGAGGAACTTTGCCTGCCAGACACCAACCATGACACCCACTTCTCCCATTGACACCAAAAATGGGATAGACTTCTTCCCACAGACATAAGAAATGGGGTACTATTAAGATGGTGCACTCTGCCTGCCAGACACCAACAATGGGGTACGATTCCTCCCACTGACACAACAATGGTATAGTCTTCCTTCCACTGACACCAATGATGGGTCACTATTCTATCCACTGACACCAAAAATGGGATAGTCTTCCTCCCACAGACACCAAAAATGGGACAGTCTTCCTCCCTCAGACACTAACAAATAGGTACTATTAAGATGGGACACTCTGCCTATTAAGATGGGGCACTCTGCCTGCCAGACACCAACAATGGGGTACTATTCTTCGCACTGATACAAAAAAGGGATAGTCTGCCTTCCACTTAAACCAATGATGGGTCACCATTTCTTCAACTGACCACAATGATGGGTCACAATTCTTTCCACTGACACAATTAATGGGGACTATTCCTTCCACTGACACCAAGGGCAGGTCACCATTCCTCCCACTGACACCAGTGATGGGTACTATATCTCCCACTGAAACCAATGATGGGTCACCCTTCCTCCCACTGACACAAATGATGATCCCCTATTCTTTCCACTGACACCAATGATGGGTCACAATTCCTCCCACTGACACAAAATTATGGGGCACTATTCTTTCCACCAGGGGCGTTGCTACGTCTATAAAAGATCTGGGGCTAGAGCAGGCAGACACGTATATAATATACGCGCATGTGTGTGTATATATATATATATATTGTAGCAGAGCGTCCCAGAGAGAGCCAGGAAAAGTCCTGTTCGGGGTTTATACATCTCCCAGGCTCCTCTCATACACGTTCAGGGATCTCTGATCCATGGTCCAGTTCAGGTCTTGGTCCTCTCCCCCAGGCTAATTTAAGCTCACCTGAGCAGACAGCCTTTGCTCTTGGCCTGGGATACTCAGACAACTTCTGTGTAGGAGAGCAAAAAGGTATGTGGAAGCTGACAAGCTGTAGGCTTGCTCAGCCTGGTAGTTAGGTTCTGTAAATATTGTTTAGTTAGTGCCGAGACACGGCTAGGTATTGTTTTGGCTATTTTTGTTCCTATTTGTTTTTGGAACACTGTACAGCACCTGTATATAGACTTGTATATATCACAAATAAACACCGCACTGTTTGTCACTACTTCACTGGATTTGGTATCTGTGCCTGAAAGACTTCTCATCCCAGGGAGCTTTGTACCTGCTACCTGTTCCCCAGGTTACATATGGTGGAGACTGTGACCAGCTGTAGTAAGTTACTGCTTAAAAGGCCAGTACCTAGAGTGACTAAACATGGAGGAAATCCTAAAACAATTGGTGATATCCAACACTGCACAGCAACAATCCAACGCTGCACAGCAACAAGCAAACGCTGCACTGCATCAAGCAAACGCTACACAGCAGCAAACAAACGCTATCTCACAGGAGCAAACCAAGGCGCTGTGCCAACAGATTGGTGCTGTACAGGAGCTATCGCAGAGGCTGTTTGAACAGCTAGCCACTGATGCAAAAGAGGATAGGAAAACCCTGGCTGGGGTTGTGGAGACGCTAGCACAGTGGTTACCTGCTAAAGTTAATGTTGTTGGAGACAAGCCCTCAGCCATCCATGTGGGTCGCTTTATTTCTAAGATGACTGCAGATGATGATCCAGAGGCCTTTCTCTTAACGTTTGAACAGACCACTGAGAGGGAAGGTTGGCCCAAAACCCAGTGGGCAGGACTGGTCGCCCCCTTGCTGTCTGGAGAATCGCAGAAGGCCTACTATGATTTGGAGTCAGCAGAAGCAGGAGACTATGAAAAGGTAAAGCGGGAAATCCTGGCGCGACTTGGTGTCACCTTGGCAGTTCGAGCACAGCGGGTCCACAGCTGGTTCTTCCAAGGCGAGAGGCCCCCAAGATCGCAGATGTTCAACCTAATTCACTTGGTGAGGAAATGGCTACAGCCAGAGTCCCTGTCTGGGCCACAAATAGTGGAGCGTGTGGTCATGGACCGGTTCCTGAGGTCACTACCAGTTCCCCTGCAGAAGTGGGTGAGTCAAGGAGACCCCAACTCGGCGGACAACCTCGTGGAACTCGTTGAAAGGTACTTTGCTGCAGAGAGCCTGGTCACCACCCCTACAGCCGCACGGACTTTCCACCCAAAGCCACGGTCTCCCCAGGCAACCGGTAAGACTGTTCCAGGGGAAGTGGGTGGTAAGCATGGCAAGGAAATAGGGGGGAGGATTTTTGGTGCCAGGACTGAAGTTTGGCATCCCAAACAAGGGAAGCTACTGCCTGTCAGCAAACCAAACTGGGGAAACATCAGGTGTTTTCGTTGCCAAGAACTGGGACATGTTGCAGCAAACTGTCCATTGACAGATGAACCAATGCAGTGTGATCTATCTATCTAAAGGCAGTCTATGTTTGCTGCTGTTTTATGCGCTGCAGCACCAAGTATCGGAAAACACATGTGCCAAATGACTGTTAATAATAAGCCTATTACGGCCTTGCTGGACTCTGGAAGTCTAGTGACTTTGGTTACAGCTGAGATTGTTGAAACTGTGAATTTGCATGCTAAAAAAGTTGCTGTGATCTGTGTACATGGGGATACCCGCGAGTATCCTATAGCCACTGTTCAGTTTAAAACTGGCTTAGGTACAGTAACCCATCCGGTCGGACTTGTGCCCCATTTGGTGCACAAGGCCATCATTGGTAGGGACTTCCCTAAGTTTTGGGAACTCTGGGATCGTCCCGACCCGGTCGCAGTAGCTGACTCAGTGACAGAGCCAGAACTCCTGGCCGCTACTGACAATGTGGGTTCAGGGGACTCTTCTCAGTGCTCCCCGGGTTTTCCTTTCTCAGTTATGGCAAGAGAGCTGGAGGAGCCTGAGGAGGTCCCCACAACCAGTGGAGCTGGACAGCCATCTGCTGAATCTGAGCCTACGTTGGAGCTTGCTGACCTTAATGTGCACAAGGAAAATTTTGGTACCGAGCAGAGAAAAGACCCAACCCTTGCCAGGGCCTGGGAAAATGTAATAGTGATTAATGATGTACCTGTCGAATCAGGGGACAGGCTTTGTTTTCCTTATTTCAGCAGCAATGAGGATTTACTGTATCGTGTATGTAAAAAAAAGGATGAAGTGGTTGAACAGTTGGTGGTCCCTAAGCCATACAGACGGGTGGTGTTGGAACTTGCCCATGGGCACTTGCTAGGAGGTCATTTAGGGGTTGAGAAAACTACTGAATGGGTGTTGCGCAGGTTTTATTGGCCCGGGATACAGAAGGATATTGAGAATTATTGTCAATCCTGTCCTGTGTGTCAGATGTCAGCCCCACTACCCCACTTCCGAAGTCCTTTAGTGCCCTTGCCCATTATTGAAGTGCCCTTTGAGAGGATTGCCATGGACCTTGTGAGTCCACTCCCCAAGTCTGCCCGAGGTCATCAGCATATCCTTGTAATCATGGATTATGCTACCCGTTACCCCGAGGACATTCCCTTACGCACCGCGTCTGCTAAAAACATTGCCAAAGAGCTGTTTATGGTGTTCAGTCGTGTTGGAATCCCTAAAGAAGTCCTTACAGACCAGGGCACCCCATTTATGTCACGAATAACTAGAGAGCTGTGCAAGTTATTTAAGGTGTCGCAATTGCGAACCTCGGTGTACCATCCTCAAACGGATGGCTTAGTGGAACTCTTCAATAAGACATTAAAGAGCCTTTTAAAAAAGGTTGTTGACAAGGATGGGAAAAACTGGGACTTCCTGATACCATACTTGATGTTTGCCATCAATGAGGTACCCCAGACCTCCACGGGGTACTCTCCATTTGAGTTGCTTTATGGGAGACACCCTCGGGGACTCCTAGACATAGCCAAAGAAACTTGGGACTGGGAGCAGACACCCCATAAAAGTGTCATTGAGCATATCGCTCAAATGCAGGACAGGATTGGAGCAATCATGCCGAAGGTAAAAGAACACTTACTGCAGGCCCAAGCAGCCCAACAGAGGATATACAACAGGGGGGCCCAACTTCGTGTTTTCTCACCTGGTGACAGGGTCCTGGTGCTAGTTCCCACTGTTGAGAGAAAGTTCCTGGCTAAGTGGCAGGGTCCCTTTGAAGTAATTGAAAGAGTTGGGGAGGTCAATTACAAGGTATATCAACCAGGGAAAAGGAAGCCAGAACAGATTTACCATATAAACCTGTTAAAGCCCTGGAAGGATAGACTGGCGTTAACTGCAAGGTCCCTCCCGGTAACGCCTAAGGGTGCTGAGTCCCCTCTGATCCCCGAGGTCACTATTCCAGACACCCTGTCATATTCCCAAAAGCAGGAAACTAGAGAATTCCTGATAAGAAATAGAGAAAAATTTGCAGAGTTACCTGGCACGACTTAAGCAGTTCAGCATGATATTGTTACTGAACCTGGGGTCCGTGTCAAGCTCAAACCGTACCGAATTCCTGAAGCAAAGAGAAAGGACATCAGCGAGGAAGTTAAAAGAATGTTGGAGCTAGATGTCATTGAGGAATCCAATAGTGACTGGTCTAGCCTCATCGTGTTAGTCCCAAAACCCGATGGCACTTGGAGGTTCTGTAATGACTTCAGGAAGCTTAATGCAGTGACAAAGTTTGACACGTACCCAATGCCCAGAATGGACGAACTTATAGACCGACTTGGCAAGGCTCGCTATCTGACCACTTTGGACTTGACAAAAGGTTATCGGCAAATACCCCTGACTGGTATCGCCAAAGAGAAGACTGCATTTGTGACCCCGGAGGGTTCCTTTCAATACAAAAAAATGCCTTTTGGGTTGCAAAATGCCCTGGCAACATTTCAGAGGGCCATGGACAGGACTCTAAGACCCCACCGACAATATGCAGCAGCATATCTAGATGACATAGTGGTACATAGCACTGTCTGGGAGTCTCACTTCCCCCGTGTCCAGGCTGTCCTTGATTCCCTCTTCAAAGAAGGTTTTACGGCAAATCCAAAAAAATGTGCTATTGGTCTAGAGGAAGCCAAGTATTTGGGCTACACTATTGGCCGTGGTGTCATAAAACCTCAAGTGAATATAATAGAAGCCATCCAGGAGTGGCCACGTCCTGCAAACAAAAAGCAGGTCAGGGCCTTTCTTGGCATTTTGGGGCATTATAGAAGATTTATCCCAAATTTTGCAACTATAGCTGCCCCACTGACAGACCTTATGAAAGGGAAAGACTGTGTAATGGTGAAATGGCCCTCAGTAGCAGAGAAATCTTTCCAAGTCCTGAAGAAGGCTCTTTGTGCACAGCCAGTACTGTACTCCCCCGATTTCTCCAAAGATTTTTTGGTTCAGACAGATGCGTCTGATGTTGGTATCGGGGCAGTACTGTCACAGGTACACAATGGGGAAGAACACCCTGTGGTGTACCTAAGCAGAAAGCTCAATGACCATGAGAAAAAGTATGCAGTCATTGAAAAGGAATGTTTAGCCATAAAGTGGGCTGTCGACGCACTCAGGTACTATTTATTAGGACGCCAGTTTGAGTTAATAACTGACCATGGTCCCCTGAAATGTATGGCCCAAAAGAAGGAGACTAATAGAAGGGTGAACTGGTGGTTTTTGGCTCTACAGGATTACTCCTTCACTGTAAAACACAGGCCAGGTGTTGAGATGGGAAATGTAGATGCCCTGTCCCGTGTTCACTCCTGTTGGGCTACAGGTGTTCCAACCCTGGGGTTGAAACAAGGGGGGAGGATATGTAGCAGAGGGTCCCAGAGAGAGCCAGGAAAAGTCCTGTTCGGGGTTTATGCATCTCCCAGGCTCCTCTCATACACGTTCAGGGATCTCTGATTCATGGTCCAGTTCAGGTCTTGGTCCTCTCCCCCAGGCTAATTTAAGCTCACCTGAGCAGACAGCCTTTGCTCTTGACCTGGGATACTCAGACAACTTCTGTGTAGGAGAGCAAAAAGGTATGTGGAAGCTGACAAGCTGTGTCCCCCAGGACACACAGACTCTGGGGACCCTGTGTATGCCATATGGGAAATGGTGACTTAGAGGGTATGTCTTGGATTGCTTAAAATGGGACAGTCTTCTCCTACTATAGTTTGTTGATGACTAGGCTGAGGAGGGGGGAGATCACTGTTTGTATTGTTAATTGTAATTAGCTCCTGCTATTGTGAGAATACTACTATGTGAAGCTCGGTGACCACAAGTCTGCTCTAAAAGGTCATGTCTCTTAGTCGGAATAGAAAATACCAGGGGGTGGACGTTGCGCTCAAAATAGAAAGGTAATTTTTTTATCAATAAAAAGAAAAAAAATGAATTTTATCCAAAAGAAGCAGCCAGCATCAAAAAAGTTCTAATACAAACTCCAAAGCATGAAAGACATGTATGTTGATGCGGCGCTAAAGATACTGTGACAAAAAAGACCCAAATTATAAATTTGTGTCAAATACTCAGAAGTGGTGAAAAAAATTGAATATATGAAAAAAGAAAACTAAAGCAGAGTCCTATATGTGAATGTGTGATATTACATAAATAGGTGATATTAGGATAAATAATTCATAATTAGTGAGTAACAAATTGTTTGAATAAATAACAAATAATCTAACAGATAGTTATAAATTCACAAACGTGATCAAAATACATGAATTTTAAAATTAAAGTAAAACAAGTGTCCTTAGAGCAAAATAAACAAGTGTCCATAGAACATCACATGAAGCGGTGATTGTAACACACCCAAAAAGTGATGTAAGTATGAGTATAAGGCTTCTTCGGAGTCCTATTATATCAAGGCATCCATGCAGGTGTGACTGAAAAAATTGCAAGGAAGACCCCAATCTCCAAGGAATAATATTCACCCAATGTGAGTAAGTGATCTCCTTATCAGATATAAAGACCGCAACGGCGGTCACACTAAACACAGGGATTTAAGTCTCCCAAAACTCAAAGGTGGATATCTCCAGCCTCTGGATCTTTAATGCATGGCAGAACCAGTAGTGAAGATTCATCATTGGAAATCTCAAAGCATCATCTGCAAAGTCCACATTGATAGAAAGTTAGATATGCAAGTTTGCAATGATGGCATAGAGGCAAGGAACAGGTGAATGTCAAAGTCCTAATTATTATAACACCAGCACATTTTGCAGATATTCAGGGTCAATAAAACAAGCTAAGACAGGTAGGTGTCACAGAACGTCCCACACTCTGCTTGAGTGCTTCTGTTGGTACACAGCCTCCTTCAGTCTGGACCTTCAGATATCGGATATTACAGCCACATATTGCAACCAAGAACCAGGCGAGACTAGCTCCAATGAATTTTACTTTATTTTAAAATTCATGTATTTTGATCACGTTTGTGGATTTATTACTATCTGTTAGATTATTTGTTATTTATTCAAACAATTTGTTACTCACTAATTATGAATTATTTATCCTAATATCACCTATTTATGTAATATCACACATTCACATATAGGACTCTGCTTTAGTTTTCTTTTTTCATATATTCAGTTTTTTTCACCACTTCTGAATATTTGACACAAATTTATAATTTGGGTCTTTTTTGTCACAGTACCTTTAGCGCCGCATCCACATATATGTCTTTCAAGTCTCTTAGTCACCTAGGCTGGATAAAGGATTAGATAATTAGCTCATGTTAATTAGGTTAGGTTTTAGTCACGCTGCTGTATATATATGTGTGAGATCTCAAAAAAAAGTCAGTCCATGTTATCAGTGAAACAAGTGTTGCCTTGTATTGTGCTTGGGAGCAGTTGGAATATCTGATATCTGTATCCAGACTGGGAGGAAGTGGTATACTGACGGAAACACTCAAGCGGAATGTGGGACGTTCCGTGACACTGGGTATACAGATAGGCTGGTATATACAGAAAGGCTGGATATATACAGAGAGGCTGGGTATACAGAAGATATACAGAAGATATACAGAGAGGCTGGTATATACAGATATGCTGGGTATATGCAGAGAGGCTGGTATAAACAGAGATGCTGGTACATACAGAGGCTGGGTATCCACAGAGAGGCTGGGTATACAGAAGATAGGCTGGATATACAGAGAGGCTGGGTATACAGAGAGGCTGGTATATATAGAGAGGCTGGAATATACAGAGAGGCTGGGTATATACAGAGAGGCTGGTATATACAGATTGGCTGGGTATACAGAGAGGCTGGGTATATACAGAGAGGCAGGACTATACAGGGAAGCTGGGTATACAGAAAGGCTGGTATATACAGAGAGGCTGGGTATACAGAGAGGTTGGGTATCTACAGAGATACTGGTATATACAGAGAGGCTGGGTATACAGAGAAGCTGGGGTAAATACAGAGCGGCTGGTATATACAGAGAGGCTGGGTATACAGAGAAGCTAGTATATACAGAGAGGATGGATATATAAAGAAATGCTGGGTATATACAGAGAGGCTGGGTATACAGAGAGGCTGGTATATACGGAGAGGCTGGGTATATACAGAGAGGCTGGGTATATACAGAGAGGCTGGGTATATACAGAGAGGCTGGTATATACAGAGAGGCTGGGTATACAGAGAGGCTGGGTATACGGAGAGGCTGGGTATATACAGAGAGGCTGGGTATATACAGAGAGGCTGGGTATATACAGAGAGGCTGGTACATACAGAGAGGCTGGGCATATACAGAGATACTGGTATATACTGAGAGGCTGGGTATATACAGAGAGGCTGGGTATATACAGAGAGGCTGGTATATACAGAGAGGCTGGGTATACAGAGAGACTGGGTATATACAGAGAGGCTGGTATATATGGAAAAGCTGGGTGTGACAGACCTAGCCAGGACAGAGGCTTTTGGAGAGGACTGAATGCAAGCCTCTTGCCAACCGATTATGGGCCCTGGCATTTTGGGGAACTTTTTGTGAGCTGTATGCCTAGGGACCCCTGAGGTGGTATTAATTTGGATTTGGGTCCTTGTCCCCCAGGACACACAGACTCTGGGGACCCTGTGTATGCCATATGGGAAATGATGACTTGGAGGGTATGTCTTGGATTGCTTAAAATGGGACAGTCTACTACTACTATAGTTTGTTGATGACTAGGCTGAGGAGGGGGGGAGATCACTGTTTGTATTGTTAATTGTAATTAGCTCCTGCTATTGTGAGAATACTACTTTGTGAAGCACGGTGGCCACAAGTCTGCTCTAAAAGGTCATGTCTCTTAGTCACCTAGGCTGGATAAAGGATTAGATAATACAAAGATCAACGATCAAAAGTTCCCCAGGGGGTTTTTTAAGCAGCAGTACATTAAATGTTATTGTAAAAATTAAATCAAATTCAAAATAAATTAGAAATAAATTCATTGTTTAATACTAATATATACAATATTAGATCACATTATTAATCATATTTATTATCATCATATGTGGTTTCAACAGTTTGTTTTGGCATGTGGGGTTCACTGCCCACGGGCCGTCGTGTCCGCTCCGCGTCTCAGGGCTGGCATCTCCATCTCCATCTGACTTCCCGGCATGCAGGGGGAGACGCTTTACTTGCTATTCTCCCCTTGGTGTTCTCTGCGGTGTGCCCCCTTTGGGAGCCACCGTGGGGAGCTCTTTCCGTGCCGGCGGAGTCCCGTGATCACCGCCGGACTGTCTGCGGCGTTGCGCACGCGCATGCGGGTTCTCCCGTGCGTGTGCGTGACGTCGTGACGTCACGTAATTGCGTCGGAGGTGACGACGATGGCCGGGGCTTCAGCCTTCCGGAACGCCGAGGGGGCCACACAGACGCCGCTGATCAGCGGTGCGGACGTGTGGGGGATAATGTGACGGGGAGGAGTTAATCACCTGGAAGTCGTAGAATAGTCCCCTGAGACCATATAAACTGACATTCCCCAGATGATTCTAAGTTAAATCCTGGGAAGGCTGCCATTCTATTGAGATGAATTGAGCACTAGGTAAGTGCCAGTTTTTGTACACGCACCATGGTTGATATTGATACTTCCTTTATGAAACCTACAGTGGCTTGCGAAAGTATTCGGCCCCCTTGAACTTTTCAACCTTTTGCCACATTTCAGGCTTCAAACATAAAGATATTAAATTTTAATTTTTTGTGAAGAATCACCAACAAGTGGGACACAATTGTGAAGTGGATCGAAATCTTTTGGATTTTTGAAACTTTTTTAACTAATAAAAAAATGAAAAGTGGGGCGTGCAAAATTATTCGGCCCCCTTGCGTTAATACTTTGTAGAGCCACCTTTTGCTGCGATTACAGCTGCAAGTCGCTTGGGGTATGTCTCTATCAGTTTTGCACATCGAGAGACTGAAATTCTTGCCCATTCTTCCTTGCAAAACAGCTCGAGCTCAGTGAGGTTGGATGGAAAGCTTTTGTGAACAGCAGTTTTCAGCTCTTTCCACAGATTCTCGATTGGATTCAGGTCTGGACTTTGACTTGGCCATTCTAACACCTGGATATGTTTATTTGTGAACCATTCCTTTGTAGATTTTGCTGTATGTTTGGGATCATTGTCTTGTTGGAAGATAAATCTCCGTCCCAGTTTCAGGTCTTTTGCAGACTCCAACAGGTTTTCATCCAGAATGGTCCTGTATTTGGCTGCATCCATCTTCCCCTCAATTTTAACCATCTTCCCTGTCCCTGCTGAAGAAAAGCAGGCCCAAACCATGATGCTGCCACCACCATGTTTGACAGTGGGGATGGTGTGTTGAGTTTGATGAGCTGTGTTGCTTTTACGCCAAACATATCGTTTTGCATTGTGGCCAGAAAGTTCGATTTTGGTTTCATCGGACCAGAGCACCTTCTTCCACATGTTTGGTGTGTCTCCCAGGTGGCTTGTGGCAAACTTTAGACAAGACTTTTTATGGATATCTTTGAGAAATGGCTTTCTTCTTGCCACTCTTCCATAAAGGCCAGATGTGTGCAGTGTACGACTGATTGTAGTCCTATGGACAGACTCTCCCACCTCAGCTGTAGTTCTCTGCAGTTCATCCAGAGTGATCATGGGCCTCTTGGCTGCATCTCTGATCAGTCTTCTCCTTGTCTGAGCTGAAAGTTTAGAGGGACAGCCAGGTCTTGGTAGATTTGTAGTGGTCTGATACTCCTTCCATTTCAAAATGATCGCTTGCACAGTGCTCCTTGGGATGTTTAAAGCTTGGGAAATCTTTTTGTATCCAAATCCGGCTTTAAACTTCTCCACAACAGTATTATGGACCTGCCTGGTGTGTTCCTTGGTCTTCATGATGCTCTCTGCGCTTTCAACAGAACCCTGAGACTATCACAGAGCAGGTGCATTTATACAGAGACTTGATTACACTTGGATTCTATTTATCACCATCAGTCATTTAGGACAACATTGGATCATTCAGAGATCCTCGCTGAACTTCTGGAGTGAGTTTGCTGCACTGAAAGTAAAGGGGCCGAATAATTTTGCACGCACCACTTTTCAGTTTTTTAATTGCTAAAAAAGTTTAAAATGTCCAATAGATTTCATTCCACTTCACAATTGTGTCCCACTTGTTGGTAATTCTTCACAAAAAAATTTAAATTTTATATCTTTATGTTTGAAGCCTGAAATGTGGCAAAAGATTGAAAAGTTCAAGGGGGCCGAATACTTTCGCAAGCCACTGTATTACCAGCCTACGTTTTTTGGTGTGCTCATATAGCACACTGACTTTACTCCCGTTATTATTACATTTATGCCCTTTTTTACACACATTCATGTCCTTACTTACACTCCCTCATTCATTCAACCCATGCACATTCCTCACTTCATCTAATTTAATTGAGATATGTTTTTTCTTGGTCACAGGCACTTCATACATACTTTTTTTTTCACTGGTTTATTCACATTAATTGGTTTTCCTCACTTTATCTCGCAGCCCACCCCTACACGATCACCTTATTTTCACCATCATCACAGGCATTGCCTGCACATTCACTCTTTTTATTTTGACCTCTTTGACTCCCTTTAATTTTAATTTTTTGACTTAATTTGACACAACACCCCATTTATTAATTTGATATTTTCACTCAATGACTCATTTACATTTTCATTTTGAATACTCAGATCATTAAATCCAACCAATACATATACCAATTATTTCAGTGCGGGCTAAGTGGCTATTGCCCTACGGCATTAGATATTTCTTTCCAATTCTCATTATTAAAGTTATTAATAGAGTCCTCTTTTTACAATGACAGGTGTTTCGCCTCCCGTCCTCTCCCCCTGGTCCAAGCGTGTGACCCCTTGCAAGTCCGTTGGACTGTGGATCCGCCTATGGGGTGCGGCCATTTGTTTGAAGATACGTCCTTTGCTGACAGCTCGGAACACATCTTCTCCCACTGACATGAATGCGCAGGCGCACTACTTAGGCTTCGGTCTGCAATATCTTCAAACAAATGGCCGCCAAAACAGCTTAAAGATTAAACCCATTAGGCTCCGGTCTTCAAAATCTACACCAAAATGTCCGCCAAGCAATTAGCACGTAATTGCACCCATTACATGGCACACTATTTAAACTGAAGAGGTATAGCAAGATGAACGCCACAGTAGAAGTCTGATGACGAAACACGCTTAGGGCGGGCTTACGGACCTCTTGCAGCACCTCTAGCAAAGCGATTTTGATATCTTTTTCATGCTCGTTTTTATCATTGAAAATGTGAGTACCACAGTGTTATTAAGCTTTAATAAAAGTTCCTATACGGTTTTACGCTATGGGTATCCCTCCTTTCTTTTATATGTAATACATTAAAACAACACAGAAAATAAAGTTTGGAGACATCTATGATTGCTACACAGTGGCAGATACTGTGACTGCCTGCACCCCTGCAGGGGAAAGAAAACTCCGGTGAGTGAAAGCAGTATCAGAGCATGCAGATAAGGCACTAATTAAAAAGTCAGCACCTGGATAAGAAGTTTTCCCACAGAAATCTGTTTCTCGGAGATTGAACATCCTAAAATACTCCAAAAAGAACTTTTTTTTTTTTCACTAATGGAACTTTTCCTATCCAAGATTACTGGTTAAAAACACAATCAGTCACCTTTTATATTGGATATTTAGTATGATTTTGTATGATCTAGCACCAGTCACTTTATGGAATTCATAGCACTGGACATTTTGTATGATTCTGTATAATTTAGCAGAAATCACTTTATGACATTTATAGCACTGGTTTAGCACAAATGCACTTTGTGGAAATAATTGAAGTATTTTATGTTGATATTTCACTTTTATTACAATGTGATTATTAGTAACCGAGTACCAGTCACAGATTCCAGATCTAAAACACTCATGTTATTTTGGTACATATAGGTTTTTTGGGGTTTTTTTTGTTCTTTTGCTTTTTGCTTCGCTCATAAATATAATTTTTAAGAATAATACTCTAGATCTTTAGGAGTTATGTACACCAAGTAATATATAGAGGAATTGTCCACTAATAGGAAAAAAAATTTCTAACCCCACAAGGGCAGCGCCATAACTACTCCCTGCTTTTTACCAAATTAAAAACACATCAGTCACCTTTTATATTGGACATTTAGTATGATTTTGTATGATCTAGCACCAGTCACTTTATGGAATTCATAGCACTGGACATTTTGTATGATTCTGTATGATTTAGCAGCAGTCACTTTATGACATTTATAGCACTGGTTTAGCACAAATGCACTTTGTGGAAATAATTTCATGTTGATATTTCACTTTTATTACAATGTGATTATTAGTAACCGAGTACCAGTCACAGATTCCAGATCTAAAACACTCACGTTATTTTGGTACATATAGGTTTTGTTTTTTTTCGCTCATAAATATAATTTTTAAGAATAATACTCTAGATCTAGAGGAGTTATGTACACCAGGTAATATATATTAGAATTTTCCACTAATAGAAAAATGTTTTTTAACCCCACAAGGGCAGCGCCATAACTACTCCTGGATATACAGAGAGGCTGGTATATACAGAGAGGCTGGGTATACAGAGAGGCTGGTATATATGGAGAGGCTGGAATATACAGAGAGGCTGGGTATATACAAAGAGGCTGGTATATACAGAGTAGCTGGGTATACAGAGAGGCTGGGTATTAGGGATGAGCTTCGAGTTTGAGTCGAACTCATGTTCGACTCGAACATCGGCTGTTCGCAAGTTCGCCGAACAGCGAACAATTTGGGGTGTTCGCGGCAAATTCGATTGCCGCGGAACACCCTTTAAAAGTCTATGGGAGAAATCAAAAGTGCTAATTTTAAAGGCTTATATGCAAGTTATTGTCATAAAAAGTGTTTGGGGACCTGGATCCTGCCCCAGGGGACATGGATCAATGCAAAAAAAAGCTTTAAAAACGGCTGTTTTTTCGGGAGCAGTGATTTTAATAATGCTTAAAGTCAAACAATAAAAGTGTAATAGCCCTTTAAATTTCGTAGCTGGGGGGTGTCTATAGTATGCATGTAAAGGGGCGCATGTTTCCCATGTTTAGAACAGTCTGACAGCAAAATGACATTTCAAAGGAAAAAAAGTCATTTAAAACTACTGGCGGCTATTGCATTGCCGGTCCGACAATACACATAGAAGTTCATTGATAAAAACGGCATGGGAATTCCCCACAGGGGAACCCCGAACCAAAATTTAAAAAAAAATGACGTAGGGGTCCCCCTAAATTCCATACCAGGCCCTTCAGGTCTGGTATGGATATAAAGGGGAACCCCGGCCAAAATTTAAAAAAAAAATGACGTGGGGGTTCCCCCTAAATTCCATACCAGGGCCTTCAGGTCTGGTATGGATATTAAGGTGAACCCCGGCCAAAATTAAAAAAAAAATGACGTGGGGGTTCACCCTAAATTCCATACCAGGCCCTTCAGGTCTGGTATGGATATTAAGGGGAACCCCGGCCAAAATAAAAAAAAATGATGTGGGGGTCCCCCTAAATTCCATACCAGACCCTTCAGGTCTGGTATGGTTATTAAGGAGAACCCCGCGCCAAAATTAAAAAAAAAACGGCGTGGGGTCCCCCCAAAAATTCATACCAGACCCTTATCCGGGCACGCAACCTGGCAGGCCGCAGGAAAAGAGGGGGGATGAGAGAGCGCCCACCGTCCTGAACCGTACCAGGCCACATGCCCTCAACATTGGGAGGGTGCTTTGCCCCCAAAACACCTTGTCCCCATGTTGATGAGGACAAGGGCCTCATCCCCACAACCCTGGCTGGTGGTTGTGGGGGTCTGCGGGCGGGAGGCTTATCGGAATCTGGAAGCCCCCTTTAACAAGGGGACCCCCAGATCCTGGCCCTCCCCCCTGTGTGAAATGGTAATACCCCTACCATTTCACTAAAAAACTGTCAAAAATGTTAAAAATGACAAGAAACAGTTTTTGACAATTCCTTTATTTAAATGCTTCTTCTTTCTTCTATCTTCCTTCATCTTCTTCTGGTTCTTCTGGTTCTTCCCGCTCTTCTCTTCATCTTCTTCTCTTCTTCATCTTCTTCTCTTCTTCATCTTCTTCTCCGGGCTGCTCCGCATCCATGCTGGCATGGTGGGAGGCTCCCGCTGTGTGACGCGTCCCCTCTTCTGACAGTTCTTAAATAACGGGGGCGGGGCCACCCAGTGACCCCGCCCCCCTCTGACATACGGTGACTTGACGGGACTTCCCTGTGACGTCACGGGGAATGACACAGGGAAGTCCCGTCATGTCCGTGCGTCAGAGGGGCGCCCCAATTATTTAAGAACCGTCAGAAGAGGAGACGTGTCACACAGCGGGAGCCTCCCACCATGCCAGCATGGATGCGGAGCGGCCCAGAGAAGAAGATGAAGAAGAGAAGAAGAGAAGAAGATGAAGAGAAGAGCGGGAGCCTCCCTCCATGCCATGGATGCAGAGCGGCCCGAGGAGAAGAAGGGAAGAAGATGCCGCTGAGGAGATGCTGGACGAGAACACCGGAGGAAGAACCAGAAGAACCAGAAGAAGAAGAAGATGAAGGAAGATAGAAGAAAGAAGAAGCATTTAAATAAAGGAATTGTCAAAAACGGTCTCTTGTCATTTTTAAAATTTTTGACAGTTTTTTAGTGAAATGGTAGGGGTACTTTTGTATCCCCTTACAATTTCACACAGGGGGGGCGGGATCTGGGGGTCCCTTGTTAAAGGGGGCTTCCAGATTCCGATAATCCCCCTGCCCAAAGACCCCCACAATCACCGGCCAGGGTTGTGGGGATGAGGCCCTTGTCCTCATCAACATGGGGACAAGGGGTTTTGGGGTGCTACTTTTCCTGCGGCCTGCCAGGTTGCATGCTCGGATAAGGGTCTGGTATGGATTTTTAGGGGGGCCCTAAAACTTTTTTTTTAAGTTTGGTGCGGGGTTCCCCTTAAAATCCATACCAGACCCGAAGGGACTGGTATGGAATTTAGGGGGACCCCCACATCATTTTTTTTTAAAATTTTGGTTCGGGGTTCCCCTGTGGGGAATTCCCATGCCGTTTTTATCAATGAACTTCTATGTGTATTGTCGGACCGGCAATGCAATAGCCGCGAGTAGTTTTAAATGACTTTTTTTCCTTTGAAATGTAATTTTGCTGTCAGACTGTTCTAAACACGGGAAACATGCCCCCTTTACAGGCATTCTATAGACATCCCCCAGCTACGAAATTTAAAGGAATATTACACTTTTATTGTTTGACTTTAAGCATTATTAAAATCACTGCTCCCGAAAAAACTTTTTTTGCATTGATCCATGTCCCCTGGGGCAGGACCCAGGTCCCCAAACACTTTTTATGACAATAACTTGCATATAAGCCTTTAAAATTAGCACTTTTGATTATTCATGTCCCATAGACTTTAACGGTGTTCGTGTGCTCGAACAAACTTTTTTCCTGTTCACATGTTCTGGTGAGAACCGAACAGGGGGGTGTTCGGCTCATCCCTACTGGGTTTATACAGAGAGGCTGGAATATACAGGGAAGCTGGGTATACAGAGAGGCTGGGTATACAGAGAGGTTGGGTATCTACAGAGATAATGGTATATACAGAGAGGCTGGGTATACAGATAGGCTGGGTATATACAGAGAGGCTGGTATATACAGAGAGGCTGGTATATACAGAGAGGCTGGGTATACAGAGAGGCTAGGTATATACAGAGATGCTGGTATATACAGAGAGGCCGGGTATACAGAGATGCTGGTATATAAAAAAAGAGGCTGGGTATATACAGGGATGCTGGTATTTACAGAGAGGCTGGTATATACAGAGAGGCTGGGTATTCAGAAGATAGGCGGGGTATATACAGAGAGGCTGGGTATACAGAGAGGCTAGTGTATATACAGAGGCTGGGTATATACAGATAGTTTGGGTATACAGAGAAGCTGGTTATAAAGAGAGGCTGGAGTAAATACAGAGCGGCTGGTATATACAGAGAGGCTGGGTATACAGAGAAGCTGGTATATACAGAGAGGATGGGTATATACAGAGATGCTGGGTATATACAGAGATGCTGGTATATACAGAGAGGCTGGGAAAATACAGAAAGGCTGGGTATACAGAAGATAGGCTGTGTATACAGAGAGGCTGTGTATACAGAGAGGCTGGTATACACAGAGAGGCTGGGTATACAGAGAGGCTGGTATATACAGAAAGGTTGGTATATATAGAGAGGCTGGGTATACAGAGAGGCTGGGTATATAAAGAGATACTGGAAATAACAGAGAGGCTGGGTATATACAGATAGGCTGGTATACACAAAGAGCCTGGGTATACAGAGAGGCTGGGTATATACAGAGAGAGATGCTGGTGTATACAGAGAGGTTGGATATACAGAGAGGCTGGGTATATACAGAGAGAGATGCTGGTGTATACAGAGAGGTTGGATATACAGAGAGGATGGGTATATACAGAGAGGCTGGTCTATATAGAGAGGCTGGTATATACAGAGAGGCTGGATATATCCTGAGATGCCGGTATATACAGAGAGGCTGGGTATATACAGAGAAACTGGTGTTTACAGAGAGGCTGGGTATACAGAAGATAGGCTGAATATACAGCGAGGCTTGTATATACAGAGAGGCTGGGTATACAGGGAGGCTGGTATATACAGAGAGGCTGGGAAAATACAGAAAGGCTGGGTATACAGAAGATAGGCTGTGTATACAGAGAGGCTGGGTATATACAGAGAGGCTGAGTATACAGAGATGCTGGGTATATAAAGAGAGGCTGGTATACACAGAGAGTCTGGGTATACAGAGAGGCTGGTATATACAGAGAGGTTGGTATATACAGAGAGGCTGGGTATACAGAGAGGCTGGGTATATAAAGAGATACTGGAAATAACAGAGAGGCTGGGTATATACAGATAGGCTGGTATACACAAAGAGCCTGGGTATACAGAGAGGCTGGGTATATACAGAGAGGCTGGTATATACAGAGAGGCTGGGTATATCCTGAGATGCCGGTATATACAGAGAGGCTGGGTATATACAGAGACACTGGTGTTTACAGAGAGGCTGGGTATACAGAAGATAGGCTGGATATACAGGGAGGCTTGTATATACCGAGAGGCTGGGAATACAGGGAGGCTGGTATATACAGAGAGGCTGGAATATACAGAGAGGCTGGGTAAAAACAGAGAGGTTGCTATATACAGAGAGGCTGGGTATACAGAGAGGCTGGGTATATACAGGGAGGCTGGTATATACAGAACAGCTGGGTATATAGAGAGGCTGGTATATACAGAGAGGCTGGGTAACAAAGAGAGGCTGGGTATATACAGAGATACTGGTATATACAGAGAGGTTGGGTATACAGAGAGGCTGGGTATATACAGAGAGGCTGGGTATATAGAGAAGCTGGGTATACTGAAAGGCTGGGTATATACCGAGAGGCTGGTATACACAGAGAGGCTGGGTATACAGAGACGCTAGTATATACAGAGAGGTTTGGTATATACAGAGATGTTGGGTATATATAGAGAGGCTGGTATATACAGAGAGGCTGGGTAAATACAGAAAGGGTGGGTATACAGAAGATAGGCTGGGTATACAGAGAGGCTGGGTATAAAGAGAGGCTGGGGTAAATACAGAGCGGCTGGTATATACAGAGAGGCTGGGTATACAGAGAAGCTGGTATATACAGAGAGGATGGGTATATACAGAGATGCTGGGTATATACAGAGATGCTGGTATATACAGAGAGGCTGGTACATACAGAGAGGCTGGGAAAATACAGAAAGGCTGGGTATACAGAAGATAGGCTGTATATACAGAGAGGCTGGGTATATACAGAGATGACATCCCAGATATACAAAAGCGTTTTTTGGGGCATATATTAGATTTTTGTATGTCCCATAACTATTTTTGGTGCAATGGTGACTTTTATTCTCAACAGGTTGGCGTGGCAATGGGAGCCAAATTTGCACCCAGCCTCGCCAACCTGTTTATGGCAGAGTGGGAGGAGAGGAAAGTATTTAGTGTGAGAAGACCCCAGCTTTTATACTACCGAAGATTCATTGATGACCTCCTATTTATTTGGGAAGGTACGGAGGATTCGGCATTGGGGTTCCTACAGGAACTTAACAATAACACCAATAACATTAGATTGGAACACCAGATCAGCAGTGATAGGGTGAATTTCCTAGACGTGACAATTGAAAGAGATATGGACACATTAAGAACAAAAGTATTTTTTAAACCAACAGATCGTAACAGCTATCTGTCCATAAGAAGTGGGCACCATCCCGCGTGGATAAGAAATATTCCAAAGGGACAGATCTTACGAGTTCGGCGTAACTGTACGCAGTTGGAGGATTTTTATGAACAGGCAGGAATCCTAAAAAAGAAATTCATACAAAAAGGTTACGACACCAATGTTTTAAATAAGATTATTCAGGAAGTGGCACTAACCCCGAGAGAAAAATGTTTTGAAAAAAAGAATGTCCCCCAAATGCCTGAAGGCCAACATCAGATAGGGTTCGTATCAGGTTATCATTACCAATATAAAGATATAGAGGGGATATTCAGAAAGCATTGGCATATTTTATGCAAGGATAGACACTTGGGGCAAATCCTACCGAATCAACCGAGATTCATTTACAGGAGAGCTCCGAGCTTTGGGGATCATGTAGTAAGAAAAATTCTTGACCCTCCTGGATGCAATGATTTGAAACTAGACTTGAAAGGTTTTTTCAGTTGCAGAAGGTGTATATGCTGCAGAACTGTAAAAGTGAATCACAGGGGGGTTACAAGTGTAACGAATAGAGAGGGAGAATCCTTCGAGATCAAGGAATTCAGCACTTGTAACTCTACTCACGTTGTTTACTTGATGTGGTGCCCTTGTGGCCTACTTTATGTAGGTAGAACAAAAAGAAAGCTAAGGGTCAGAATCTCGGAACACCTAACCAACATTAAGAATGGTTATAAGTACCACAGTGTCTCCCTGCACTTCAAAGAGAAACATCAAAAGGATCCATCACTCTTACAGTTTTGCGGGATTGATGTGGTCCATTCGTCTTGGAGAGGTTCCAACCGGGTTAGAGATCTATCGCAGAGGGAAACTCGCTGGATCTTTTTATTGAAAAGTTTAACCCCTAGGGGGTTAAACATTGAGCTGGACCTAAATTGCTTTATAAATTTCTAATTTTTTGTATATGAGGGTGTGGAATGGGAGTTACCACTTCTCAGCGGTTTATATTTTATTAGTGGGTTCAAAGATATGTTAGTGCATTGCGATTTTCTGATTGACATTTTAGGTAACCCAGAGTACATGGGACAATAGATTTGTGACACTTTTATATAATTCAGAAATTTGGCCTGTCACATATAGTTTTGATTTTTGGTTATTATAGATTGGGAATTAGTCCTAAACAGGGGAGGGAGATTGACGGCTTAGGTTTGAACAATTCCAGTAGGCGGCATCCTGTTTGAAGGGATGACGTTTATCGGAATCTGATTCGCTGTCGCTCCCCCTGGGTGTATGTGAGATTAATATCTATACTGCTGCTTGCATTTTCGTACATGCTTGAACGCAGAGATGCTATGGTTCTGCATCCGGTGTATGAGGAGGCATGCAGTTGTAGTGGGGTGTTATTTAATGAAACAGATTCTTACCATGCTGTCAAGTCCCGGGCAACTGGGAATGAGAGGACATACATTTGATTTTTTATATTGAGTTTTTTACATTGTTATTTTTATATTGAGTTTTTAATATTTTAATACATTCACAGTGTATTTAATATAAACCTTATTCAATTTGTGATTCATGATGGATATATATTCCTCTGGTACACGATTTTATTATTTAGATTGAATACCCAGGAGTGTGCTATTCCAGCAATGGGAGTACAAACGTTAGGTTCAGGGAATTTCAAGCTGATGTGTCTGTTATGAGACATCGGTTTGAAATAAGGATGTAGTTGAGATGTGATCGCACCCGCAAGGTTGTGGCCACTTGTAATAGTAGATAGAATACATTAGAGTTGAACCATCCGCATGATTTTAAGTTGTAAGTAGTCCTTAACGAAAGAAAGGCAAGCTGCATCCCTATGTAGCGGCGCGCCGTGATCTCTGCTCTATTGTCGGATCGGGGACACGAGATGTGCGCATGCGGACTCACTGACCTATGGGAAGTCAGTGAGGAGGAGATTTAAGGGATGACAGGCAGCCTATTCAGCCAATCCCATGAATAAGTCAAATCTATGACGAAACATGTCGGGGGCGTGGCTGTAAGGTGTGACGAGCAACGCTGAGAGCCGCACTCGAGGAAGGAGAGATTTGTTTGTACGGCGCTCCACGAAGGGGGTGAGAGAGACCGTGAGTCCTGGCATTTGCACATCTCGGGTCCGCCGTGACCATTTGCTGTTTTGATTGTATCCACTGAATTTGAAGCTGCTGTGAACTACACTGGTTTTACTGCTGTTATTTATCTTTTAAAATGTGAGTGCTTTTATGGAAGATTGTAGTGGTTTAAAAATAAATTTGCCGTGCTGGTTTACGCTATGTGAGTTCTTCATATTCTTTTACATGTGGATTGATCCCAAACATGGTGGCATAATTACATATTCGATCACTCTGGAGTGTGATTCATAAAGCGTGTTTTGCCGTGCATGAGAGTGCTGGCAAAAATATTTGGTGAGTGAGATTCTATTGGGAGTGGATTCACGTTTTCACGTTGGTGAGGTGAAGGACGCTTTGAGTTTAACACTATCAAGATCACTGCACCTTAGAAGATCTATGTGGATTTTTTTGTCACAGATTGAATCACGCATTTTTTGTCACAAAAGATTTAAGGACTGATGTTTCATATTAATTTATATTGCACTGTATTTATTTATTTATTTGGTATGTCACATTAATTGGTGATTTTCTACCTGATTTGCATAAGTATTATTTTTTTGGCACAATTTAATTCACTGTCACTTAGGATTAATTTGTGTATTGATTCATCACGTCATCCAGTCCATTTATGTATACACTTTAACGTAGTCATCATTTGGTGGCATGTTAACACATATTTAGTTTTTCACCATCAAGTATATGAGCGCCTCTTATTTGCTCTTGTGTATCTAGGAGAAGGTTCTTGTGGGTATTTGATACATGAGATCAGATAATATTTGAGTCTTGGAAGTCAATTAAAGGGGCAGCTCGGTTTATTTATATTGATATTTTTATATATTTTATATTTTTCATTACTTTGTAGTAAGTATTGAGTTTTTTGCACACTGAGTGGGCCATTCACTGGATCTTACTCTTCATTATTTTCCACTCCATCCATTAGCGCAGTGGGGGTGGTTTTGAGTTAAGGGCGGTTTATTGATTCAGATTACCCACTTATAGTTCTATACAGAGAGGCTGAGTATACAGAGATGCTGGGTATATAAAGAGAGGCTGGTATACACAGAGATGCTGGGTATACAGAGAGTCTGGGTATACAGAGAGGCTGGTATATACAGAGAGGTTGGTATATACAGAGAGGCTGAGTATACAGAGAGGCTGGGTATATAAAGAGATACTGGAAATAACAGAGAGGCTGGGTATATACAGATAGGCTGGTATACACAAAGAGCTTGGGTATACAGAGAGGCTGGGTATAGACAGAGATGCTGGTGTATACAGAGAGGTTGGATATACAGAGAGGCTGGGTATATACAGAGAGGCTGGTCTATATAGAGAGGCTGGTATATACAGAGAGGCTGGGTATATCCTGTGATGCCGGTATATACAGAGAGGCTGGGTATATACAGAAGATAGGCTGGATATACAGAGAGGCTTGTATATACAGAGAGGCTGGTATATACAGGGAGGCTGGTATATACAGAGAGGCTGGAATATACAGAGAGGCTGGGTAAAAACAGAGAGGTTGGTATATACAGAGAGGCTGGGTATACAGAGAGGCTGGGTATATACAGGGAGGCTGGTATATACAGAACAGCTGGGTATATAGAGAGGCTGGTATATTCAGAGAGGCTGGGTAACAAAGAGAGGTTGGGTATATACAGAGATACTGGTATATACAGAGAGGTTGGGTATACAGAGAGGCTGGGTATATACAGAGAGGCTGGGTATACAGAGAGGCTGGGTATTTAGAGAGATTCTGTATATACCCAGCCTCTCTGTATATTCCAGTATCTCTCTAAATACCCAGCCTCTCTGTATACCCAGCCTCTCTGTATATACCCAGCCTCTCTGTATACCCAACCTCTCTGTTTATACCAGTATCTCTGTATATACCCAACCTCTCTTTGTTACCCAGCCTCTCTGAATATACCAGCTGTTCTGTATATACCAGCCTCCCTGTATATACCCAGCCTCTCTGTATATTCCAGTAAGGATGGTATACACAAAGAGCCTGGGTATACAGAGAGGCTGGGTATATACAGAGATGCTGGTGTATACAGAGAGGTTGGATATACAGAGAGGCTGGGTATATACAGAGAGGCTGGTCTATATAGAGAGGCTGGTATATACAGAGAGGCTGGGTATATCCTGAGATGCCGGTATATACAGAGAGGCTGGGTATATACAGAGACACTGGTGTTTACAGAGAGGCTGGGTATACAGGAGATAGGCTGGATATAAAGAGAGGCTTGTATATACAGAGAGGCTGGGTATACAGGGAGGCTGGTATATACAGAGAGGCTGGAATATACAGAGAGGCTGGGTAAAAACAGAGAGATTGGTATATACAGAGAGGCTGGGTATATACAGGGAGGCTGGTATATACAGAACAGCTGGGTATATAGAGAGGCTGGTATATTCAGAGAGGCTGGGTAACAAAGAGAGGCTGGGTATATACAGAGATACTGGTATATACAGAGAGGTTGGGTATACAGAGAGGCTGGGTATATACAGAGAGGCTGGGTATACAGAGAAGCTGGGTATACTGAAAGGCTGGGTATATACAGAGAGGGTGGTATACACAGAGAGGCTGGGTATACAGAGATGCTAGTATATACAGAGAGGCTTGGTATATACAGAGATATTGGGTATATACAGAGAGGCTGGTATATACAGAGAGGCTGGGTAAATACAGAAAGGGTGGGTATACAGAAGATAGGCTGGGTATACAGAGAGGCTGGGTATATACAGAGAGGCTGGGTATACAGAGAGGATGTGTTTATACAGAGAGGCTGGGTATACAGAGAGGCTGGGTATATATAGGGAGGCTGGGAATACAGAGAGGCTGGGTATACAGAGAGGCAGGTATATAAAGAGATGCTGAGTATACAGAGAGGCTGGATATATACAGAGAGGCTGGTATATAAAAAGAAACTGGGTATAGAGAGAGGCTGGGTATATACAGAGAGGCTGGTATATACGGAGAGGCAGGGTATAAAGTGAGGCTGGTATTTACAGAGAGGCTGGGTATACAGAAAGGCTGGGTATATACAGAGATGCTTGTATATACATAGAGGCTCGGTTTGAGGAGAACCTGGGTATATAAAGAGACACTGGTATATACAGAGAGGCTGGGTATGTACAGAGATGCTGGTATATACAAAGAGGCTGGGTATACAGAAGATAGGCTGGGTATATACAGAGAGGTTGATATATACTGAGAGGCTGGGTATATACAGAGAGGCTGGGTATACAGACGATAGGCTGTATATACAGAGAGGCTGGTATATACAGAGATGCTGGGTATACAAAGAGGCTGAGTATACAGAGAGGCTGGTATATACAGAGAGGCTGGTATATACAGAGAGGCTGGTTATATAAAGATAGGCTGGTATATACAGAGCGGGTGGGTATACAGAGAGGCTGGGCATATGCAGAGAAGCTGGTATATACAGGGGAGCAGGGTATACAAAGAGGCTGGTTTATACAGAGAGGCTGGGTATACAGAGAGGCTGGGTATATACAGGGATGCTGGTATATACAGAGAGGCTGGGTATATACAGAAAGGCTGGGAATACAGAAGATAGGCTGGGTATACAGAGAGGCTGTGTTTATACAGAGAGGCTGGGTATACAGAAAGGCTGGGTATATACAGAGAGGTTGGGAATATAGAGAGTGTGGGTATACAGTGAGGTTGGTATATATAGAGAGGCTGAGTATACAGAGGGGCTGGGTATATACAGAGAGACAGGGTATATATGGAGAGGCTGGGTATAATGATAGGCTGGTATATACAGAGAGGCTGGATATACAGAAAGAATGGGTATATACAGAGATGTTGGTATATACATAGAGGCTGGGTATAAAGAGAACCTGGGTATCTACAGAGACGCTGGTATATACAGAGAGGCTGGGTATACAGAAGATAGAATGGGTATATACAGAGAGGCTGGGTATATACAGAGAGGCTGGTATACAGAGAGGATGGGTATACACAGAGAGGCTGGGTATACAGAAGATAGACTGGATATACAGAGAGGCTGGTATATACAGAGATGCTAGGTATACAGAGAGGCTGGGTATACAGAGAGTCTGGTATATACAGAGAGGCTGGAATATACATAGAGGCTGGGTATGTGACGGGAGGGCCCGTGGAACTCAGAATACATCTTATGTCTAAGTCACCCTGTGCCAGGGTGAGTGAGAAAATATATCTTGGACTACTTAAAATGGGACAGTAATATTTGTCCACAATATCTCCCAGGATGTATGTAGAGACTATTATTGGTTTGGTTGATTCTGAACTCAACCTGTTAATTGAGTGAGCTGATCACATTAGCCTCCAGGACTGGCTAGGAGACGAACTGTTGATGAATAGGCTGAGGAGGGGGGGAGATTGTTGTTTGTATTGTTAATTGTTATTAGCTCCAGCTATTGTGTTTATACTACTGTGTGAAGCTCGGTGCCCACAAGTCTGTCATCTGGTCTGGGTAAATTTTGTAGTAAATTAGCTCATGTTAATTAGGTTAGCTTTGGGTCAACCTGCTGTATAAATGTGTGTGAGATCTCAAATAAAGAGTGAGTCCTGATGTACTCCAAGACTGGTGTTGTCTAGTTCTTGGGGGTTCCTATAGCCAGATCCATTGGACTCGTGTTCCAGAACTTAGGAAGCGGTATACTGACGGAAGCACTCAAGTGGAGTGTGGGACGTTCCGTGACATTGGTGGCAAGCAGCGGGAAAGCTTCCTGCAGCCTGGGAAATCTAAACCTCCACCTGGATCCAAGATCAGGATAGCAGACTTCAGTCACCCCAGCGGAGATATGGACCTGGCATCAGAGTTCCCGGGGCTGCTGCGGATCATCCTTTCAACATACACCAGGACTGTGTCTGAGGATGAATACCTGGAGCTTAGGCAGTAAATTCGGGTGGAGCTCTGGACTGGAGCCCTCCAGCTCGCTGGTATAAAACAGGGCAAGTGCTTTCCAACCCAAGAGCAACGGGCCAGTGACCAACGGGCATTGCGGATGGCATTCCTGGGAGAGCGGCCCCAGGAGCAATGGGTGACTGAGTTGGACAGGCTGGTCCAGCAGGAGATAGAGCTGGACAATCATTATCGGGCTCTGCAATGGCACGCAGAGGAGGGATATTTAGGGGAGACAACAGAATGCTCTCCGGAGGGATATGACTTTGGAGGCCCTGGATTGCTGTGGGAGAGCCTTACAGATCATTTTATGTTTGGCGATGAAGGGGAGCCTGACCTTGAGGACCTGCGAGAATATAGAGAGGCTATGCTCGGTCCTGCAGGGGTCTCAGAGCTTAAACCTGATCTGGACCATTTGCTAAGGAAAGAACAGCATCTGGAAAGGGCATACAGGAAACTGCTAGAACACGTTCAGCACCATGCCAGAGAATCGGCAGTGGAAAATCTGAAGGTTGCCATCCCCAAACCTGAAGTGCTGACAACAGGGCAGAGCTCTGCTAACCTCTGTCCAGCACTGATAACATCTTCTGGGTTCTATGGACAGGAGATGGTGAACCTCTATCCCCAGACACCAGTTATAGAGATAGGGGATTTAATAGACTTTTCTGCTGAGGAAGAACAACCTGATGAGCCTCCAGCAGAAGAGCTGGTATTAGGGCCAAACTTCACTGTGCTCTGCCCAGCACCAACAGCAGTATCTGAGGAGTTACAACAAACTTCTCCAGCTGAAGATCTGGCAACCGGACAGAGGGTCCAAGACCTCTGCCCCACACCTGTGGCAGTTTCAGGGGCCCAGGGTGAGAAGGTGGCAATCACTTCCCAGCAGCAGATACAGGGGGAGAAGGGAGAGGAGGTGTGTGTTGTCCCTCCCCAACAGTTGGCCAGGGTGGAGGAAGCGGCCTTCCCTCCCCAGCAAAGATCAGTGCACCTGGGAGACAGTACCAGAGACATGTCGTCCAAGCAACCAGATGAGGGAGTGGAAAAGGAAGCAGCCGGCTCACCTCCCCAATGGCAGCTACACAGTTTGGGAGTGGAGGAAGCCAGCCTCCTGCCCCAATGGTTAGCCGGAGCGGAGGATGCGGAGTCCCCAGCAGAAGTGCTGGCAACAGGGCAGAGTGTTACCAACCTCTGCCTAGCACCGGCAACAACTACAGAGTTCCAGGGAGGCGGGGCAGCGGCCTTCCTCCCCAACAGTTAGCTGGAACACATGGTGTGGGGTTTCCAGCAGAAGGGCTGGCAACAGGGCCGAGGACTGCTGGACTCTGCCCTCAACTAACAGAGGATGGCTTTCCTGTGAATGTGGATAGGACTTCAGTCTCCACCTGTATACCCCAGGGATGCTGGGCAGTGGGCCCAGATCCCCAACAGCATGACAGAGTGAGCCCAGTCACCCGGTCTTCTCTCCAGCGGCAGAAAGGGCCAGTCCAGGCCTCTCCCCAGTGGCAGATATGTTCTCTGAGAGAGGCAGAGGTTGGCTGGGTGAGTAATGCTTTGTTTGGAACAATTTATTTGGGGTACTGTGTGGGTACAGGCATTAGAGGACTGGAGCTACTTACTAACTTCGGAGTCAACCCGTCTGGGGTCTCCTCCTGTGTTAGTCTTCTGCCGAAAGGGGAGAGATGTGACGGGAGGGCCCGTGGAACTCAGAATACATCTTATGTCTAAGTCCCCCTGTGCCATCCTGGCACAGGGTGAGTGAGAAAATATATCTTGGACTACTTAAAATGGGACAGTAATATTTGTCCACAATATCTCCCAGGATGTATGTAGAGACTATTATTGATTTGGTTGATTCTGAACTCAACCTGTTAATTGAGTGAGCTGATCACATTAGCCTCCAGGACTGGCTAGGAGACGAACTGTTGATGAATAGGCTGAGGAGGGGGGGAGATTGTTGTTTGTATTGTTAATTGTAATTAGCTCCAGCTATTGTGTTTATACTACTGTGTGAAGCTCGGTGCCCACAAGTCTGTCATCTGGTCTGGGTAAATTTTGTAGTAAATTAGCTCATGTTAATTAGGTTAGCTTTGGGTCAACCTGCTGTATAAATGTGTGTGAGATCTCAAATAAAGAGTGAGTCCTGACGTACTCCAAGACTGGTGTTGTCTAGTTCTTAGGGGTTCCTACAGCCAGATCCATTGGACTCGTGTTCCAGAACTTAGGAAGCGGTATACTGACGGAAGCACTCAAGTGGAGTGTGGGACGTTCCGTGACAGGGTATATAAAGAGAGGCTGGTATATACAGAGCGGCTGGGTATACAGAGAGGCTGGGCATATACAGAGAGGCTGGCATATACAGGGAAGCTGGGTATAAAGAGAGGCTGGTATATACAGAGAGGCTGGGTATACAGAGAGGCTGGGTATATACAGATATATTGATATATACAGAGAGTCTGGGTATACAGAGAGGCTGGGTATATACAGAGAGGCTGGTATAACCAGAGAGGCTTGGTATACATAGAGGTTAGGTATATACAGGGATGCTAGTATATACAGAAAGGCTGGGTATGTTCAGAGATGCTGGTTAGGGATGAGCTTCGTGTTCGAGTCGAACCCATGTTTGACTCGAACATCGTCTGTTCGACCGTTCGTCGAATTTAGAAAGATATGGGGCGTTTGCGCCAAATTCGTGTGGCGCGTCACGGCCCATAATTCACTGCGGCATCGCAGTGCATTGCTGGCTGATGATTGGCCAAGCATGCACTATGACCCGCATGCTTGGCCAATCACAGTGTCGTCTGTAGAGAGAGCTGTAATTGGCCAAAGCCAGGGTGGCTTTGGCCAATTATGGCTCAGGCGGTTTAGAACACGCCCCACACTATATAAGGCCGCCTGCACGGTGGCCCTGTGTAGTGTGTTCCGGCTTGAGAGAGAGATAGACAGAGAGAGAGACAGTGTCATTTGATTTAAGTTAGATAGATTAGGCAGGACAGTCTGTCAGTTAGCTGCACTTACAGAGTATTGTGTATATATATATGCATCCAAGGTGTTGTATGTATGTGTGTATATATATATATATATATATATATATATATATATATATATATATATATATATATATATATATATACACACTTAATTCAGTTTAGCTAGATCCGTTCCTGTTATCTTCCTACTGACAGGCAGGCTTGTCTTGTTACAGTATTTACAGCTACCTGACGAAAATTGCTGGTGTTCTTTTGATCCTATTAGTAACACAGTCAAGCAGCTAGACTATTTACAGTTAGTGTAGTGCGTCCTCCTCACAGTGTTCAGCTAAAGCTACAAGTTAGTTTATTGTGACCTCTGCACAGTGTTCAGCTAAAGCTACAAGTTAGTGTAGTGCGTCCTCTGAACAGTGTTCAGCTAAAGCTACCAGTTAGTTTAGTGTGACCTCTGCACAGTGTTCAGCTAAAGCTACAAGTCAGTGTAGTGTGTCCTCCTCACAGTGTTCAGCTAAAGCTACAAGTTAGTGTAGTGCGTCCTCCTCACAGTGTTCAGCTAAAACTACAAGTTAGTGTAGTGCGACCTCTGCACAGTGATCAGCTAAAGCTACAAGTTAGTGTAGTGCGACCTCTGCACAGTGTTCAGCTAAAGCTACCTGTAGAAGGTTGGTGGTGTTTTCCTGATCCTATCACTACCGCAGGCAGCTAAAGTATTTACACATTAGTGTAGTGCGACCTCTGCACAGTGTTCAGTTAAAGCTACCTGTAGAAGGTTGGTGGTGTTCTCATACTACAGGCAGGCAGTTGATTTTGCTAGCTGCAGTATCAGTGTAATATATATATATATATATATATATATATATATATATATATATATATATATATATATATATATATATATATATATATATATATATATATATATATATATATATATATATCTCCCCCAGCTTAGTGCAGCTATAGGCCATTAGTATGTCTGGAAGGTCAACAAGGAGAGGCATACAGTCACAAGCCAATAAAAGAGAGCAAGCAGGCTCTGTGTCTAGAGGCAACAGTACTGGTTGTGGAGACGGTGCATCCTCATCAGCACGTGGCCGTGGGACACGCTTGGCCTTTTTTTCGGCAGCTGGCCGTGTTGAGCTGCAAAATGCGGAAGACTTGGTCGAGTGGATGACCAAGCCGTCTGTGACAGACCTAGCCGGGACAGAGGCTGTTGGAAAGGACTGAATGCAAGCCTCTTGCCTTTTGATTATGGGCCCTGGATTTTCAAGGGAATAATACTCTTTGTGAGGTGAATTAGAAATCCAGTCTGAACTGTACTAATCGGACTCAGTCGTGTATATATGTATATATTGTATGTTGTTTGATTCTGTTGTGGACTCTTTTGCTGTGGTCATTTGGGATGTGTGTCCCTGTAGAGGGAGGGGGGATTCCTCCAGCAGCCCCCTGCTGATAAGACTGATTCATACTGTTGGCACACATACTGTGGGGAGATGCTGGTGTCATCAACTCCATTTACCTGTCTTGTTCTCTGCTATAATGTTTTTAATGTAAATGAGTTTAGTCTGGCTTACCACAGGTTCTAAGGGTATTCCACACATTGTTGTTTGTTCTAATTAACCCTGTGTTGATGTTTATGGTAATGTGTATTGAATAGTCACCTAGTCTGGGTAAATGGATTAGATAATTAGCTCATGTTAATTAGGTTACAGTTGTATTGTTAGAGGAGGTTCCAACAGGCATATAAAGTCTTGTAATTTTGATTCTAAATAAAGTTGGTACATGTTAGCTGTGACAGACTCACCCGGGACAGAGGCTATTGGAGGGGACTGAACGCAAGCCTCTTGCCCACCGATTATGGGCCCTAGCATTTGGGGGAATGGTGCTCTCTGTGAGCTGTATGCCTGGGGACCCTGGGGTTGGTGTTACTTTGGATTCAGCTCCATGTCCCCCCAAAACACACAGACTCTGGGAACCCTTTATATGCCATATTAGAATGGTGACTGATTCATACCGTTGGGACTCGTACTGTTAAATGCTAATGTCATCAATTCTGCTATAATGTGTTTATTGTAAATAAGTCTAGTGTGGCTCTAAGAGTCTTTTCACCCATTGTTGTTTGTGTTAATTAACTCTGTTACTGTGTGAAGCTCGGTGACCACAAGTCTGGGCGAAAGGTCATGTCTCAGTCACCTAGGCTGTATAAAGGATTAGATAATTAGCTCACGTTAATTAGGTTACAGTTGTATTGTTAGAGGAGGTTCCAACGGCATATAAAGTCTTGTAATTTTGATTCTAAATAAAAGTGAGTTCATGGTAGCAACAAGCAAGTGTCGCCTTGTTTTGTGCTCAGAGAGGTTGGAATATCTGATATCTGTATACAGACTGGGAGGAAGTGGTATATGACGGAAGCACTCAAGCGGAGTGTGGGACATTCCATGACATTAGCATCTAAGCAAGTGTCACCTTGTTTTGTGCTCAGAGCGGTTGGAATATCTGATATCTGTATACAGACTGGGAGGAAGTGGTATATGACGGAAGCACTCAAGTGGAGTGTGGGACGTTCCGTGACATTGGTGGCAAGCAGTGGGGCGCTTCCTGCAGTCTGGGACATCCAAACCTCCAACTGGATCCAAGATCAGTATAGAGAACTTCAGTCACCCCAGCAGAGATATGGACCTGGCATCAGAGTTCCCGGGGCTGCTGCGGATCATCCTTTCAACATACACCAGGACTGTGTCTGAGGATGAATACCTGGAGCTCAGGCAGCAGATTCGGGTGGAGCTCTGGATTGGAGCCCTCCAGCTCGCTGGTATAAAACAGGGCAAGTGCTTTCTGAGCCAAGAGAAATGAGCCAGTGACCAACGGGCATTGCGGATGGCATTCCTGGGAGAGCGGCCCCAGGAGCAAAGGGTGACTGAGTTGGACAGGCTGGTCCAGCAGGAGATAGAGCTGGACAATTGTTATCGGGCTCTGCAATGGCATGCAGAGGAGGGATATTTAGGGGAGACAACAGAATGCTCTCCGGAGGGATATGATATTGGAGGCCCTGTATTGCTGTGGGAGAGCCTTACAGATCATTTTATGTTTGGCGATGAAGGGGAACCTGCCCTTGAGGACCTGTGAGAATATAGAGAGGCTATGCTCGGTCTTGCAGGGGTCTCAGAGCTCAAACCTGATCTTGACCATTTGCTAAGGAAGGAACAGCATCTGGAAAGGGCATACAGCAAACTGCTAGAACGCGTTCAGCAGCATGCCAGAGAATCGGCAGTGGAAAATCCGGAGATTGCTGTCCCCAAACCTGAAGTTCTGACAACAGGGCAGAGCTCTGCTAACCTTTGCCCAGCAATGATAGCATCTTCTGGGTTCCATGGACAGGAGATGGTGAACCTCTATCCCCAGACATCAGTTGCAGAGACATGGGATTTGATAGACTTTTCTGTGGAGGAAGAACAACCTGATGAGCCTCCAGTAGAAGAGCTGCTATCAGGGCCAAAGTTCACTGTGCTCTGCTCAGCACCAACAGTGGCTTCGGCCTTCTTGAGAGAAGAGGTAGTCGGCCTTTCTCCCACAACACTGACAGGGACATGTGATTTTCTGCCAGCAGCATCTATGGAGTTACAACAAACTTCTCCAGCTGAAGATCTGGTATCTGAACGGAGGGTCCAAGACCTTTGTCCCACACTTTTAGCAATTCCAGAGACTGAGGATTTGATAGACGTTTCTGTAGAGGAGGAACCACCTAGCAAATCCCCAGCAGAAGTACTGGCAACCGGACAGAGGGTCCAAGACCTCTGCCCCACACCTGCAGCAATTGTGGAGGCCCAAGTTGAGGAGGTGGCAGTCTATCGCGAGCTGCAGATCAGGATCCAAGGAGAGAATGCAGTCATCACCTCACAACTGCAGCTTGATCTGGTGTCGGTGGATGGGGCTTCAGTCCCCACCTGTATACCCCAGGGATGCTGGGCAGTCGGCCCAGATCCCCAACAGCATGATGGAGTGAGCCCAGTCCTCCTGTCTTCTCTCCAGCGGCAGAAAGGACTCCAGGGAGAAGGGCCAGTCCACTCTGAGAGAGGCAGAGGTTGGCTGGGTGAGTAATACTCTGTTTGGAACAATTTGTTTGGGGTACTGTGTGGGTAAAGGCAGTAGAGGACTGGAACTATGGACTAACTTCGGAGTCAACCCGTCTGGGGTCTCCTCCTGTGTTAGTCTCCTGCTGAAAGGGGAGAAATGTGACAGACCTAGCCGGGACAGAGGCTGTTGGAGAGGACTGAATGCAAGCCTCTTGCCTTTTGATTATGGGCCCTGGATTTTCAAGGGAACAATACTCTTTGTGAGGTGAATTAGAAATCCAGTCTGAACTGTACTAATCGGACTCAGTCATGTATATTTGTATATATTGTATGTTGTTTGATTCTGTTGTGGACTCTTTTGCTGTGGTCATTTGGGATGTGTGTCCCTGTAGAGGGAGGGGGGATTCCTCCAGCAGCCCCCTGCTGATAAGACTGATTCATACTGTTGGGACACATACTGTGAGGAGATGCTGGTATCATCAACTCCAACTACCTGTCTTGTTCTCTGCTATAATGTGTTTAATGTAAATAAGTTTAGTCTGGCTTACCACAGGTTCTAAGGGTATTCCACACATTGTTGTTTGTTCTAATTAACCCTTTGTTGATGTTTATGGTAATGTGTATTGAATAGTCACCTAGTCTGGGTAAATGGATTAGATAATTAGCTCATGTTAATTAGGTTTCAGTTGTATTGTTAGAGGAGGTTCCAACGGCATATAAAGTCTTGTAATTTTGATTCTAAATAAAGTTGGTCCATGTTAGCATCTAAGCAAGTGTCGCCTTGTTTTGTGCTCAGAGCGGTTGGAATATCTGATATCTGTATACAGACTGGGAGGAAGTGGCATATGACGGAAGCACTCAAGTGTGGGACGTTCCGTGACACCGTCCTCATCCTCCTCATCCTCTCTCACCCATGCTCATGGTACTTTGTCTGGCAAAGCAGCTGCCAACTCGGCCTCTTTCCTCGGCTCAATGGCATCAGTGACTCCTTCCCTAGCCCCACCATGTCCTCCTGAGGAGTCCCTCGAACTGTTTGACCACAGTGTTGGGTATATGGTCCAGGAGGATGCCCAGCGTTTAGAAGGCTCTGATGATGATACTGAGCTAGATGAAGGCAGTAAAGTGAGCATGGACAGAGGGGGTGCCCAAGAAGGACAGCAATCTGGCAGTCATGCTCCCCCTGCTGTTGATAGGAGAGAGGAGGAGGAGGCACATCACCAACGAGGCAGGATGCCCTCCAGGGGCCTGCCTAAGGGTAGCACACTGACTGCATCACACCGCAAAGCTCCGCATGTGCAGGGCGCTGGTGTCTCTGCGCGTTATTCCAAAAGTTCTTTGGTGTGGGCCTTTTTTGAGACGAGTGCATCAGATCGCACCGCTGCTATTTGCAACACATGTCTCAAACGTATCTCGCGTGGCCAAAACATCTCCCGCTTGGGCACCACATGCTTGACCAGACATATGGTGACCTACCATGCAGTTCGTTGGCAAGCGTATCTAAAAGACCCATACCAAAGAACAAAGAGGACCTCTCCTTGCTCCTCATCAGCTGAGATCTCCAACCCCACTATAACTTCAGTCATCTCTGAGACCTGCACTGAGAGGAATGAAGGTGTAAAATTAGGTGTGTCACAGCCAAGTACTTGTGGGCAATCTGCTTTCGGTACACCGATGTCAGATTGTACCAGGCAAATTTCCCTGCCCCAGCTGCTGCACCGCCAAAAGAAGTTCGCTCCCAGCCATCCACATGGCCAGTGGTTGAATGCTAGCTTGGCAAAATTGCTAGCACTTCAACTGCTACCTTTTCAGTTGGTAGACTCTGCCCCCTTCCGTGAGTTTGTGGAATGTGCAGTTCCTCAGTGGCAGGTACCCAAACGCCACTTTTTCTCATGGAAGGCGATTCCGGCTCTCTACCGGCATGTGGAAGGCAATGTCTTGGACTCGCTGGACAGGGCGGTCAGCGGTAAGGTGCATATTACCGCTGACCCATGGTCCAGCAGGCATGGACAGGGACGTTACCTAAGTTTCACGGTGCATTGGATCACTCTGCTGGCAGCTGGGAAGGATGCAGGACAAGGTGCAGTAGTGTTGGAGGTTTTTCTGCCACCACGCCTCCAAAATGCCACTACTAATGATTGTGACACACCTCTCTCCTCCACCCCCTCCTCTTCTTCTTCCTCCATGGCCTCTTCCTGTGCTTTGTCCTCGGAACCAGCGGTGCTCCGTAGGCGTTCAAGGGGCTAAGCAAGTACGCAGGCCAAAAGATGCCATGCGGTGCTTGAGCTGGTGTGCTTGGGGGACAGGAGCCAGACTGGTGGCTGAGGTTCTGTCAGCTCTGCAGGGGCAGGTTCAGAGGCGGTTGACGCCACGCCAACTTAAGGCAGGAATGGTGGTTTGCGACAATGGCACCAACCTCCTCTCCGCCCTCCGACAGGGACAACCGACCCATGTGCCCTGTTTTGCTCACGTCCTTAACTTGGTGGTGCAGCGGGTCTTTGGCAGGTACCCGGGCTTACAGGATGTCCTGAGGCAGGCCAGGAAAGTCTGTGTGCATTTCTGCAGGTCATATAATGCCAGTGCTCGGCTGGCTGACCTCCAAAAGGAATTTAACCGGCCCAAGAACCACCTAATCTGTGACATGCCCACCAGGTGGAACTCAATCTTGGCCATGCTGCAGCGGCTGCACACGCAGCAGAGGGCCATCAATGAGTACCTGTGCGACTATGGCACCAGGACAGGGTTAGGGGAGCTTGTTTTTTTCCCCACGCCAGTGGGCCATGATCAGGGATGCATGCAATGTCCTGTCACCATTTGAGGAGGCCACGAGGATGGTGAGCAGTGACAGTGCATGCATCAGTGACACTGTCCCCCTTGTCCACCTGTTGGAGCACACGCTGCGTGGAATAATGGACAGGGCACTTGAGGCAGAACAGAGGCAGGGAAGAGGAGGACTTCCTTAGCTCTTAAGGCCCCCTTTATCCAGACAGTGTCAATCACACAGGAAGAGGAGGAGGAGGAGAAGAAGGAGGAAGAGGAGAATTGTGTCAGCATGGAGGTGGAGCCTGGCACTCAGCATCAGCAGCAGTCTTTAAGGGATTTACAGTCCCAAGAAACCCATGGACTTGTACGTGGCTGGGAGGAGGTGGCTGCGGATCATGTCGTCCTTAGTGACTCAGAGGACTCCGGAACGAATGCCTCTGCAAACCTACGCTGTGTTGTGGCACCAGCACCAGTGCCTAAGGCCCAATTTTTCAGTCCCCGTTCAACAGTGACATGTAATTAGAATTCTTGATCTAATATTTCACAGCAGGGCCCGTTTCTGCATCCACCAAGAGTAACTGTGAAGAATTACAGTGTTGTGCCACCAGCACCACCACAACCACCAAAGGCCCAATTTTTCTGGCCCTGTTCAACAGGGGCATGTAATTACAATTCTTGATCTAATATTTCACAGCAGGGCCCGTTTCTGCACCCACCAAGTGTAACTGTGAGGACTTACAGTGTTGTGGCACCAGCACCACCACCACCACCAAAGGCCCAATTTTTCAGCCCCTGTTCAACAGGGGCATGTAATTACAATTCTTGATATAATATTTCACAGCAGGGCCTGTTCCAGCGCCCTCCAAGAGTAACTGTGAGGACTTACAGTGTTGTGGCACCAGCACCACCACCACCATCACCAAAGGCCCAATTTTTCTGCCCCTGTTCAACAGGGGCATGCAATTACAATTCTTGATCTAATAATTCACAGCAGGGCCCTGTGAGGGCTTACAGTGTTGTGCCCACAACAACACCTAAGGCCCAAATTTCTGCTGAGTATGTAGGGCAGGCCCCTACTTTCAAACATCCAACTTACAAACGACTCCTACTTGCAAACGGAAAGAGACAACAGGAAGTGAGATGAAATCTACCCCATAGGAAGGGAAATTCTCTCCTGTAAGAGTTAATATGGGAAAAACTTTTCTCCTTTCCACTGATGCTTTATCACTAATCCTTGTTTCACTAAAAACCCCAAAACATTTGTCATTGGGACAAAAAGTGAGGTGAAATCTTCTAAAGAGGAGCACAGACAGAAAAACAAATGTCACAGGAGTGATAACCCTTCCCTAGGTTTTCCAAAAAGCTTAAAAACAGATTTTTTTTGGCTGGAGCTACACTTTAAAAATGTACCAGTTCAAAATTACAAACAAATTCTACTTAACAACAAACCTACAGTCCCTGTCTTGTTTGCACTGCCTGTATACTGCTGTTCAGAGTAAATAGGGCCTGGGGGCCACACACCTTTCCGTTTTTAATTTGGGTGCGGGGTTCCCCTTAGTATCCATACAAGACCCAAAGGGCCTGGTAATGGACTTGGGGGTCCCATGTCGTTTGTCTCACTGATTTTCATCCATATTGCCAGGACACAACATTACATTAAAGCCATAAGCAGTTTTAAATGACTTTTTTTCCTTTTAAAATGACATTTTGTGCAGGGACTGTTCTAAGCACGGGAAACATGCGCCACTTTACAGGCATACTATAGACACCGCCCAGGTATGATATTTAAAGGAATATTTCACTTTTTTTTTTACTTTAAGCATCATTAAAATCACTGCTCCCGAAAAAACTGCCATTTTTAAAAGTTTTTTTTGCATTGATAAATGTCTCCTGGGGTAGGACCCGGGTCCGCAAACCCTTTTTAGGACAATACCATGAAAATTAGCCTTTAAAATTAGCACTTTTGATTTCAAACGTTCGAGTCCCCTGGACGTCAATGGGGTTCTAACGTTCGTGCGAATTTTCGGTCCGTTCGCAGGTTCTGGTGCGAACCGAACCGGGGGGTGTTCGGCTCATCCCTAATGCTGGTATATATAAAAGAGGTGGGGTTTATACAGAGATGCTGGTATTTACAAAGAGGCTGGCTTATACAGAAAGGCTGGGTATTCAGAAGACCGGCTGGGCATATACAGAGAGGCTGGGTATATACAGAGAGGCTTGGTATATACAGAGATGATGGTATATGCAGAGAGGCTGGGTATACAGAGAGGCTGGGTATACAGAGATGCTGGGTATACAGAGAGGCTGGGTATACAGAGAAGCTGGTTATCCAGAGAGGCTGGGTAAATATAGAGAGGCTGGTATATACAGAGAGGCTGGGTATACAGAGAAGCTAGGTATCCAGGGAGGCTGGGTAAATACAGAAAGGCTGGTATTATACAGAGATGCTGGTATATACAGAGAGGCTGGTACATACAGAGAGACTGGGTAAATACAGAAAGGCTGGGTATACAGAAGATAGGCTGGGTATACAGAGAGGCTGGGTATATACCAAGTGGCTGAGTATACAGAGAGGCTGGGTATACAAAGAGAGGCTGGTATATACAGAGAAGCTGGGTATACAGAGAGTCTGGGTATATTCAGAAATACTGGAATATACAGAGAGGCTGGGTATATACAGAAAGGCTGGAATATACAGAGAGCCTTGGTATACAGAGATGCTGGGTATATACAGAGATGCAGGTATATACAGAGAGGTTGGATTTACAGAGAGGCTGGGTATATACAGAAAGGCTGGTCTATATAGAGAGGCTGGTATATACAGAGAAGCTGGGTATATCCTGAGATGCTGGTATATACAGAGAGGCTGGTTATGTACAGAGGTGCTGGAGTATACAGAGAGGCTGGGTATACAGAAGATAGGCTGGATATACAGAGAGGCTGGTATATACAGAGAGGCTGGGTATACAGAGAGGCTGGGATATACAGAGAGGCTGGGTGTACAGAGAGGCTGGGTAAAAACAGAGAGGTTGGTATATACAGAGGGGCTGGGTATATAGAGAGGCTGTGTATATACAGGGAGGCTGGTATATAGACAACAGCTGGGTATACAGAGAGGCTGGTATATACAGAGAGAATAATACAAGGGGTAGGGGAAAAAATAGGGAACAAGAAACACCTGAAAATTAATCAATTATGTGCATGCTGTAACCATAATACACAGGAAAAGAAAGAAAATATCCGGTGCTAGTGTCCGGGTAAGGGGTTACTCTAGCAGCACTAATTGAGTATTAATTATCAAGAATTACCAACTGAATTGCCAAAAAATTAAATGAATCACTTTATTAAATACTTTAAAACAGCATTAAACATGTTAGGCAGCAAGTTGATTGAAGTAAAAATAGGTTGGTTATATTGGGTTCCACTGGGACCCTGTTCCTACATATGTCATTGGGTAATAGGTCAGACAGAGCGAACAATTGTTAATAATTACATTAGACCAAAACAAAAACAACAACAAAAACAAAAACAAAAAACATACAACGTGGAACAACGTCCGGACGCTTTTAGGATCTTGCTACGTATTGGCTGGTACGAAGAAAATGGTATAGATGTTTGGTGATATTATTTGGTTTATTTACCACAATATAAATTGTCAAATTATAGCCAAAAAGGTACCGGTAAGCAAACGAGAAAGATCCTAGGGAGGTATACGGGGAAGGATGATGGGGGGAGGGTGGGGTGGTGCTATCCGTGCTGAATAGTATACACCTGTTCTGGGCTACAGGTTTTGGTAAGGGCACATAAGATGGTAACCTGCCCTATTAATAGGTGTCAGAAGAGTTAAGGATATTAGTAAGCAGGATGCTGTTGGTGGATAATTGTCCACATGAATAGTTCCAATTAAAGTCACTGATAATAACTGTGATTAAGTAAATATGAAGTGTATACTTGAATAAGTAGAATTTATGGAACTTTACCAGTCCTTGCACCGATTGTCCTCCAGGTCCTGATCTGAATTGATCATAAGACTCCTATCTTCATTGGCAGGGGATGTGATATTGTGTGCAGCTTCTGATCCAGTGTAAGTGGCTGGAGGGACAGCGGGACTTAGAATAGTGCACCGCAAGCTCGTCTTCTCGGTCAGATGGATGCTGCAAACGCCGCCCGCTTCCTTGTTATCTCCTGTATTCAGAGTGTAGCGTCCGTGACGTGTCGGTGTTGATGACGTCAACGCGTTTCGCTATTGGCTGTAGCGTAGCTTCATCTCGGACGAATCCAGGGCTTGTGAAGGCGCTCCTTTTATCTTAGCGGCTGCGTTCAATCACCGCCCTGGAATGTTTGAGTTTTACTATGTATGGATCTTTGATGGACCGATCATGTTCCTAAAGCTCAATCTGACACTTTTTTATTCACTATTTATTGAAATAAAAAGAAGAAAATAGGATTATTGAACGGTAATGGATACCCTGAGGGAGGGGCTGAGGTCTTTTTAATTCTAATAGCCTATTGTTGTTGGTATGCCTCCAGGGAATATTACTATTAGTTCACCCACTATCTCGAGTTTTAAACAGTGAGGGAAGGCAAAAAAGGGGGGGAGGAAAAGAACAAAGGGAAAAAGGGTTAGAGCACAAATAAAAGGGGAAACATGGACATGAACACATAGAAGAAATATGTATATATACCAAAGGATTGGTACCAATCATATCGGCATATATACATATATATACATGGTATCAATACACCGGCCGGATTGGGACAAAAAGCACAAGGCAGGTCTAAACTGGGGCAATTATCTAGGCGGGTAAAAAGGGCTGGAGATTTAATTCAGTGTTTAACCCCACTGGGACTAGCGACTTTAGGCGGTACACCCACCACTTCTCCTTTTGTAATAATATGCGATCAAAGTCGCCACGTCTAGGGGGCAAATTTAAAGCATAAATACCTTTTTACCCTCATGCCCCGTGAGTTTCCCCTGTGAAATTGGGCAAAGTGCTTTGCTAGGGGTTTCTCTGGGATTTTGGTTTTGTCATTAATTTCTCGCAAATGTTCACCAATGCGGATTTTTAACTGTCTTTTTGTTTTCCCAATATAAATTTTGGGACACGGACATGTAATCATATAGATTAGTCGGGATGTAGAACAATTAATTAAATCATGAATTTCGAATGATCGAGAAAGGACAATTCTGTTTGACTGAAGGAATACGTCAAGTGTATATTGAATGAATTGACATTCAGTTCATGAATGAACTCCAACATGTCGGTTTGAGTACCCCGCCAGATCATAAAAATATCATCGATGTACCGCAACCAGGCGTGAACATGGTCGCGGTACATCGATGAAGGGAATACCATCATCTCCTCCCAAAAGCTTAAGTGGAGGCACGCATATGAGGGTGCCCATGCTGCCCCCGTGGATGTACCACGAATTTGCTGGTAGTAGACCGTTAGAAATTGAAAATAATTATTTTTCAACATAAATCTCAAAAGGTCTATCAAAAATTCATTTTGTGGTCCTGATTCGGGATAGATGGTGTTCAAAAAAATCTCGACTGCTTTGATCCCACAATCGTGGGGTATTGAGGTGTATAATGACTCGACGTCAATGCCGACGAGCCAGATTTCACCTAATTGGTCGAGATTCTTGAATTCAGTCAACTTGGCCAAAACATGACGGGTGTCTTGTACAAAGGATTTTTGGCTCGTGACCATGTCCTTCAACAGGAGATCAAGATACCCACCAATGCATTCAAAAGGGCCTTGACAGGCCGATACAATCGGTCTGCCAGGTGGGTCATTCAAGTTCTTATGCAATTTAGGGATTATGTAAAAGGTAGGTGTGTTGAACTCCTGTACTGAAAGATACTGGTATTCACGCATGGTCAGCAATCCCTCATCCTTGGCAAAGGTAAGTTTCCGATTTAATTCCTGAATTACTGCAGGAAAGGGGTTATGGTCTAGTCTACGATAAGTAGTGACATCAGTGAGTAATTTTTTTGCTATTTTTTCATAGTGTGTGTCATCGAGGATGACGACATTGCCTCCCTTGTCGCTATTTTTTATTACAATGTTTTTTCTTTTTTTGAGATCCTCGAGGGCGATTCTTTCGCCTTTGGTTAGATTATCATTGCCTCTTTTGTTCCACTTAATTTTCTCGAGATCGGACTGCACCATCTCAAGAAAGAGGCTTAACCATCTATTTTTGGACAGGGGAGGCATTTTCTGTGATTTGATTTTTAAATCGACTGATCGTTTGATTAGTGTATGGGGCTCCTCACTATGTACTTGATTTTCATCCAATAAAGAATTCAGAATATCCAAAACCTGTTGGTCATCCGAATCAGTAATGGTATTGGTTGCTGTTGTCTCACTTTTGCCTTCATATAGGGATCGTAGGAAAACTTTTATCAGGAATAGGGAAATGAACGTAGCCGCGCTCTTGAGCGCCTGTGGCATAAGACTAAGACCCAGGAAGACTTCACACATTATAAATCTGCCCTCCTAAAATACTACTCCTGCCTTCACACTGCCAAACAGACCTACTTTATCACACTCATCAACACCTTCTCATCCAGTCCACGTCAACTCTTCTCTACCTTCAACACTCTACTCTGTCCTCCACTGCCTCCACCCACCAACTCACTCACTGCCCAGGAGATTGCCAATCACTTCAAAACTAAGATTGATACAATTCACGAGGAGATCGCCAATGCGCAAAAACCTCCCCCATGCAACACCCCATGTCCACAGACACAATCATTACTTCCCTCATTCAACCCTGCTACTACTACTGAGGTTGCTAAACTTTTTTCTAGCACTCATCTAACCACTTGCCCCCTGGATCCTGTTCCCTCGCAAATGCTACGCTCACCCTCTGACTCAATTCTACGCTCTCTAACTCACATTTTCAACCTCTCCCTCTCTTGTGGCATCTTCCCAAACTCTCTAAAACATGCGCTAGTCACCCCCATACTAAAAAAGCCCTCACTGGATCCCACCAGTCTCAACAACTTACGTCCCATCTCCTTACTCTCCTTCTCCTCCAAACTTCTTGAAAGACTGGTCTACAACCGACTAAGCGACCATCTGACCATAAATAAACTTCTTGATCCCCTTCAGTCCGGTTTTCGCCCTCAACACTCCACGGAAACTGCTCTCCTTAAACTCTCAAATGACCTACTAATGGCTAAAGCCAATGGACACTACTCTATACTACTTCTCCTGGATCTCTCTGCTGCCTTTGACACAGTGGACCATCCTCTCCTCCTCAAAAAACTCCACTCCTTTGGTCTCCGTGACTGTACTCTTCGCTGGTTCTCATCCTACCTATCCCACCGCTCCTTCAGTGTCACTTACAACTCTACTTCCTCCTCTCCTCTTCCTTTTTCCGTTGGGGTCCCCCAAGGTTCTGTTCTCGGACCTCTCCTTTTCTCAATCTACACCACCTCCTTGGGTCAGTTGATTGCCTCCCACGGCTTTAAATATCATCTCTACGCTGATGACACCCAAATCTATCTCTCCACCCCCCAGCTCTCTCTATCTGTCTCCTCACGCATTACCAACTTACTAGCAGACATATCAGCCTGGATGTCACATCACTTTCTCAAACTCAACCTATCCAAAACCGAGCTCATGATATTTCCTCCCTCAGGTGCCACTTCCCCTGATCTACCTGTCAAGATCAACGGCTCAACTATCAACCCATCTCCCCACGCCAAGGTCCTAGGTGTAATCCTGGACTCTGAACTAACCTTCCGGCCCCACATCCTATCACTATCCAAAGCTTGCCGCCTCAATCTTCGCAACATCTCCAAGATACGCCCCTTCCTAACCAATGACACCACAAAGCTTCTAATCCACTCCCTGGTCATCTCCCGCCTCGACTACTGCAACTCCCTCCTCATTGGTTTACCTCTAAATAGGCTATCCCCACTTCAGTCCATCATGAACGCTGCGGCCAGGCTCATCCACCACACAAACCGATCAGCGTCTGCTACACCCCTCTGCCAATCCCTCCATTGGCTGCCACTCAGTCACCGAATCAAATTCAAGATACTAACTATAACTTACAAAGCCATCCACAACCTGGCCCCCAGCTACATCTCTAACCTAGTCACAAAATACCAACCTAATCGTTCTCTTCGCTCCTCCCAAGACCTCCTGCTCTCTAACTCCCTTGTCACCTCATCCCATGCTCGCCTCCAGGACTTCTCCAGAGCCTCCCCCATCCTCTGGAATGCTCTACCCCAATCCGTCCGATTTTCTCCTACTTTATCCACTTTCAGACGATCCCTGAAAACTCATCTCTTCAGAGAAGCCTATCTGGCCCCCACCTAACAACTGTACACTTATCTTCTCCATCAGCACATCACCCACAGTTATTACCTCTTGTATCTCTTGACCTTCCCTCTTAGATTGTAAGCTCTAAGGAGCAGGGCCCTCTGATTCCTACTGTATCAAATTGTATTGTATTTGTACTGTCTACCCTCAAGTTGTAAAGCGCTACGTAAACTGTTGGCGCTATATAAATACTGTATAATAATAATAATAATAATGTCCTTGTATACAGTAAACTCATCCATGGTGGATGTCGGTGAAAAGAACATACCTTTGGCAAGGAGACTAAGATGGTCTGGACTCAAGCTATGGCTGGATAAATTAACCACCTTCAGATCATTAGGCTTGTATGATTCACTCCAGGGGGATGGCGTAGTTAGTGTCTTTTTTGGCTTCTCATGTACGTGCGATCGCGTGATGTCTTGGTCTGTTTCTGTTTCTGGGAGCCTATTTTGTTTTTTTGCAATGGGGGCGGAGTTTGCAAGGTCTTTTGCTCCGCCCCCTTGCTCTAAAAAAGTGACCGTCCTTGTTGTTTCATCGTCGGAATCGCTATGTGATTTATCACGACGTTGTTTTGATTGTTGACGTTGATCCCTACCTCTGGATCGACTTCGGCCACGCCGAATAGTCAGATCAAATATCTCATCCCTTTCAAAATCTGCAATGTCTCGTTTAAATTTACTTTGTTTTGTTATTTTAAGATTTAGTTGGGTCTTCTCTATTTCCTTTTTAAGCATATCAATTTGTTTAGTGAACTCATCCAGATGTTTGAATGCTTCCAATCCTCGAGCACTTTCCTCTATTTGGGCCTGGATGTCAATCAATTGAGCCTTTTCCTCCTCTACTATAAGTCCCATCACGGCCATGCCATGATTTATACAGAGTTCTTTCCATTTTGGTAAAAAACTTTCGGTGTGTAAATGTTCCGCTGGTACGGTTCGATCGCGTAGTCCTCTCGGAACAATTCTATGTGTTATGTATGTTTCTAATGAAGTCACGTCCCATTTCCTATTGAGATGTTTTATTAATAATTTTTTATGTTCCTTAAATTTATTTCTAATTTCATCCTCTTGTTTGGTAGCTTGAGGGGTATCACTCTGAAATGCTGTTTTTATCTCAAGATCTATATCCTCCCCTAACATAAACGACATTACCTTTGGAAATTGTAGAAAGCTCTAATTCAGATATCAACAATAAGTGGGGGTGGTATTTCTTGCTGGAAGTGACCATAAGAGAAGTCACAGTTAATGGTAAATAATACAAGGGGTAGGGGAAAAAATAGGGAACAAGAAACACCTGAAAATTAATCAATTATGTGCATGCTGTAACCATAATACACAGGAAAAGAAAGAAAATACCCGGTGCTAGTGTCCGGGTAAGGGGTTACTCTAGCAGCACTACAGAGAGACTAGGTAACAAAGAGAGGCTGGGTATATACAGAGATACTGGTTTATACAGATAGGTTGGGTATACAGAAGGGCTGGGTATATACAGAGAGGCTGGGTATACAGAGAAGCTGGGTATACAAAGAGGCTGGGTATATACAGAGAGGCAGTATATACAGAGAGGCTGGGTATACAGAGAGGCTGGGTATACAGAGAGGCTGGTATATATAGGGTGGCTTGGTATATATACAGAGATGCTGGGTATATACAGAGAGGCTGGTAAATACAGAGAGGCTGGGTAAATACAGAAAGGGTTTGTATAAAGAAGATAGGCTGGGTATACAGAGAGGCTTTTGTATAAAGAGAGACTGGGTATACAGAGAGGCTGGGTATACAGAGAGGATGGGTATATACAGAGAGGCTGGCATATACAGAGAGGCTGGGTATAAAGAGAGGCTGGTATACAGAGAGGCTTGGTATGCAGAAAGGATGGGTATATACAGAGATGTTGGTATATACATAGAGGCTGAGTATAAAGAGAACCTGGGTATATACAGAGACGCTGGTATATTCAGAGAGGCTGGGTAAACAGAAGATAGGCTGGGTATATATAGAGAGGCTGGGTATATACAGAGAGGCTGGTATATACAAAAAGGCTGGGTATACACAGAGAGGCCGGGTATATTCAGAAATACTGGAATATACAGAGAGGCTGGGTATACAGAGACACTGGTATATATAGGGTGGCTTGGTATATACAGAGATGCTGGGTATATACAGAGAGGCTGGGTAAATACAGAGAGGCTGGGTAAATACAGAAAGGGTTTGTATAAAGAAGATAGGCTGGGTATACAGAGAGGCTTTTTTATAAAGAGAGACTGGGTATACAGAGAGGCTGGGTATATTCAGAAATACTGGAATATACAGAGAGGCTGGGTATATACAGAAAGGCTGGAATATACAGAGAGTCTGGGTATACAGAGATGCTGGGTATATACAGATATGCAGGTATATACAGAGAGGTTGGATTTACAGAGAGGCTGGGTAAATACAGAAAGGCTGGTCTATATAGAGAGGCTGGTATATACAGAGAAGCTGGGTATATCCTGAGATGCTGGTATATACCGAGAGGCTGGTTATGTACAGAGGTGCTGGAGTATACAGAGAGGCTGGGTATACAGAAGATAGGCTGGGTATACAGAGAGGCTGGGTAAAAACAGAGAGGTTGGTATATACAGAGGGGCTGGGTATATAGAGAGGCTGTGTATATACCAGCCTCCCTGTATATAGACAACAGCTGGGTATACAGAGAGGCTGGTATATACAGAGAGACTAGGTAACAAAGAGAGGCTGGGTATATTAGAGATACTGGTTTCTGGTTTATACAGATAGGTTGGGTATACAAAAGGGCCGGGTATATACAGAGAGGCTGGGTATACAGAGAAGCTGAGTATACAAAGAGGCTGGGTATATACAGAGAGGCAGTATATACAGAGAGGCTGGGAATACAGAGACACTGGTATATATAGGGTGGCTTGGTATATACAGAGATGCTGGGTATATACAGAGAGGCTGGTATATACAGAGAGGCTGGGTAAATACAGAAAGGTTTGTATAAAGAAGATAGGCTGGGTATACAGAGAGGCTTTTGTATAAAGAGAGACTGGGTATACAGAGAGGCTGGGTATATACAGAGAGGCTGGCATATACAGAGAGGCTGGGTATAAAGAGAGCCTGGTATACAGAGAGGCTTGGTATGCAGAAAGGATGGGTATATACAGAGATGCTGGTATATACATAGAGGCTGGGTATAAAGAGAACCTGGGTATATACAGAGACGCTGGTATATTCAGAGAGGCTGGGTATACAGAAGATAGGCTGGGTATATATAGAGAGGCTGGGTATATATAGAGAGGCTGGGTATATACAGAGAGGCTGGTATATACAGAGATGCTGGGTATACAGAGAGGCTGGGTATACAGTGAGGCAGGTATATACAGAGAGGTTGGAATAAACAGAGAGGCTGGGTATATAAAGAGAGGCTGGTATATACAGAGCGGCTGGGTATACAGAGAGGCTGGGCATATACAGAGAGGCTGGTATATACAGGGAAGCTGGGTATACAGAGAGGCTGGTATATACAGAGGGGCTGGGTATACAGAGAGGCCGGGTATATGCAGAGATATTGATATATACAGAGAGGCAGGGTATACAGAGCGGCTGGGTATATACAGAGAGGCTGGTATATACAGAGAGGCTGGGTATACAGATAGGCTAGGTATATACAGGGATGCTGGTATACACAGAGAGGCTTGGTATATACAGAGATGCTGGTGTATAAAAAGAGGCTGGGTATATACAGAGATGCTGGTATTTACAGAGAGGCTGGTATATACAGAGAGGCTGGGTATACAGAGAGGCTTTTGTATAAAGAGAGACTGGGTATACAGAGAGGCTGGGTATATACAGAGAGGCTGGCATATACAGAGAGGCTGGGTATAAAGAGAGCCTGGTATACAGAGAGGCTTGGTATGCAGAAAGGATGGGTATATACAGAGATGCTGGTATATACATAGAGGCTGGGTATAAAGAGAACCTGGGTATATACAGAGACGCTGGTATATTCAGAGAGGCTGGGTATACAGAAGATAGGCTGGGTATATATAGAGAGGCTGGGTATATATAGAGAGGCTGGGTATATACAGAGAGGCTGGTATATACAGAGATGCTGGGTATACAGAGAGGCTGGGTATTCAGTGAGGCAGGTATATACAGAGAGGTTGGAATAAACAGAGAGGCTGGGTATATAAAGAGAGGCTGGTATATACAGAGCGGCTGGGTATACAGAGAGGCTGGGCATATACAGAGAGGCTGGTATATACAGGGAAGCTGGGTATACAGAGAGGCTGGTATATACAGAGGGGCTGGGTATACAGAGAGGCCGGGTATATGCAGAGATATTGATATATACAGAGAGGCAGGGTATACAGAGCGGCTGGGTATATACAGAGAGGCTGGTATATACAGAGAGGCTGGGTATACAGATAGGCTAGGTATATACAGGGATGCTGGTATACACAGAGAGGCTTGGTATATACAGAGATGCTGGTGTATAAAAAGAGGCTGGGTATATACAGAGATGCTGGTATTTACAGAGAGGCTGGTATATACAGAGAGGCTGGGTATATACAGAGCTGCTGGTATATAAAAAGAGGCTGGGTATGTACAGAGATGCTGGTATTTACAGAGAGGCTGATATATACAGAGAGGCTGGGTATTCAGAAGATAGGCTGGGCATATACAGAGAGACTGGGTATACAGAAAGGATGGGTATACTGAGAGGCTGGGTATATACAGGGAGGCTTGGTATATACAGAGATTATGGTATATGCAGAGAGGCTGGGTATACAGGGAAGCTGGGTATACAGAGAGGCTGGCATATACAGAGATTCTGGGTATACAGAGAGGCTAGTGTATATACAGACAGGCTGGGTATACAGAGAATCTGGGTATACAGAGAGGCTTGGTAAATACAGAGAGGCTTGTTAATACAGAGAGGTTAAGTTAACAGAGAGGCTGGTATATACAGAGATGAATATACACAATAATTCTGTGCTACCAGAAAAGACAAATGAGCAGCTAAAACAACCAGCAAGTGTAAACAATGTCAAAAAACAAAATAAGTGTAGCGCTTTGGAGAAGAGTCAGATACAGAGTCTATGGACTGACAGTTCAAAATGCATATATCAAGAGGAAAAACATCCGTGTGGGAAAAAAATTATTTTCTTAAAATCCCCTGGAGCAGATCACATCAAGGGTGTAAACCATTTGGAGAAGGGGCCCACACACCACCACTGAAAGTGAAAAGGCTTACCGGACTAGATGGACTCAACAAGGCGTACGCCAGGTGGAGTCAGATAGGCTTGGGTGGTGCTGGACTGTAGGTGGCCCAGAAGGGCAATGTTGGTGGAGTGGCTTCCACGAAGCTGTGTTCCCTGGATGATACCGAACCCGAAGATGTGAGGTGAAACACACGTGGATCGTATCCCTCGGACCGGTGTTGGAACCGGACTAGATGGACTCAACAAGGCGTACGCCAGGTGGAGTCAAATAGGCTTGGGTGGTGCTGGACTGTAGGTGGCCCAGAAGGACAATGTTGGTGGAGTGGCTTCCACGAAGCTGTGTTCCCTGGATGATACCGAACCCGAAGATGTGAGATGAAACACACGTGGATCGTATCCCTCGGACCGGTGTTGGAACCAGAGATGACAGCAGAAAGTGAAGGGAAAGAAGGAATGGCCAAATAGTGTAAATCTGTATAAATGGGAATTTATTAAAAAAGTATACACTCACATGTAAAAAGTATCTAAAAACAGCGCTGTGTAGAAGTGGCGACGGTGGGGTCCTACCCGATGCGTTTCGTCTTCACTTGCTGCTGTCATCTCTGGTTCCAACACCGGTCCGAGGGATACGATCCACGTGTGTTTCACCTCACATCTTCGGGTTTGGTATCATCCAGGGAACACAGCTTCGTGGAAGCCACTCCACCAACATTGCCCTTCTGGGCCACCTATAGTCTAGCACCACCCAAGCCTATCTGACTCCACCTGGCGTACACCTTGTTGAGTCCATCTAGTCCGGTTCCAACACTGGTCCGAGGGATACGATCCACGTGTGTTTCACCTCACATCTTCGGGTTCGGTATCATCCAGGGAACACAGCTTCGTGGAAGCCACTCCACCAACATTGCCCTTCTGGGCCACCTATAGTCCAGCACCACCCAAGCCTATCTGACTCCACCTGGCGTACGCCTTGTTGAGTCCATCTAGTCCGGTTCCAACACTGGTCCGAGGGATACGATCCACGTGTGTTTCACCTCACATCTTCGGGTTCGGTATCATCCAGGGAACACAGCTTCGTGGAAGCCACTCCACCAACATTGCCCTTCTGGGCCACCTACAGTCCAGCACCACCCAAGCCTATCTGACTCCACCTGGCGTACGTCTTGTTGAGTACATCTAGTCCGGTAAGCCTTTTCACTTTCAGTGGTGGTGTGTGGGCCCCTTCTCCAAATGGTTTACACCCTTGATGTGATCTGCTCCAGAGGATTTTAAGAAAATAATTTTTTTTCCCACACGGATGTTTTCCTCTTGATATATGCATTTTGAACTGTCAGTCCATAGACTCTGTATCTGACTCTTCTCCAAAGCGCTACACTGATTTTGTTTTTTGGTACATACAGAGAGACTGGGTATATACAGAGAGGCTGGATATATAGAGAGATGCTGGGTATATACAGAGATGCTGGCATACACAGAGAGACTGGTACATACAAAGAGGCTGGGTAAATACAGAAAGGCTGAGTATACAGAAGATAGGCTGGATATACAGAGAGTCTGGGCATATACAGAGAGGCTGAGTATACAGAGAGGCTGGGTATATAAAGAGATACTGGTATATGCAGAGAGGCTGGTATATACAGAAAGGCTGGTTATACAGAGAGTCTGGGTATACAGAGAGGCTGGTATATACAGAGAGGCTGGGTATACAGAGAGGCTGGGTATTTAGAGAGTTACTGGAATATACAGAGAGGCTGGGTATATACAGAAAGGCTCGTATATACACAGAGCCTGGGTATACTGAGAGGCTGGGTACATACAGAGATGCTGGTATATACAGAGAGGTTGGATATACAGAGAGGCTGGGTATATACAGAGAGGCTGGTCTATATAGAGAGGCTGGTATATACTGAGAGGCTGGTTATATACAGAGGTGCTGGTGTATACAGATAGGCTGGCTATACAGAAGATAGGCTGGATATACAGAAAGGCTGGTATATACAGAGAGGCTGGGTATACAGAGAGGCTGGAATATACAGAGGGGCTGGGTATACAGAGAGGCTGGATAAAAACAGAGAGGTTGGTATATACAGAGAGGCTGGGTATACAGAGAGGCTGTATTTATACAGAGAGGCTGGGTATAAAGAGAGGCTGGGTATATACAGAGAGGCTGGGAATATAGAGATGCTGGGTGTACAAAGAGGCTGGTCTATATAGAGAGGCTGAGTATACAGAGAGGCTGAGTATATACAGAGAGGCTGGTATATACAGGGAGACTGGGTATATACAGAGAGGCTGGTATATACGGAGAGGCTGGGTATAAAGAGAGGCTGGTATGTTCAGTGAGGCTGGGTATACAGAAAGGCTGGGTATATACAGAGATGCTGGTATATACATAGAGGCTGGGTATAATGAGAACCTGGGTATATACAGAGACGCGGGTATTTACAGAGAGGCAGGGTATACAGAGAGGCGGGGTATATGCAGAGATGCTGGTATATAAAAAGAGGCTGGGTAAAAACAGAGATTCTGGTATTTACAGAGAGGCTGGTATATACAGAGAGGCTGGGTATTCAGAAGATAGGCTGGGCATATACAGAGGCTGGTTATATACAGATAGGCTTGGTATATACAGAGATGATGGTATATGCAGAGAGGCTGGGTATACAGAGAGGCTGGGTATACAGAGAGGCTGGCATATACACAGAGGTTGGTATATACAGAGAGGCTCTGTATACAGAGAGTCTGGCTATATACACAGATGCTGGTATATACAGAGAGTCTGGGTATTTACGGAAAGGCTGGTACATACAGAAAGGCTGGGTAAATACAAAGAGGCTGGGTATACTTAGAGGCTATACAGAGAAGCTGGCATATAAAGAGAGGCTGGGTATACAGAGAGGCTAGTTTATATACATAGAGGCTGGGTAATTACAGAGAGCTGGATATACAGAGAAGCTGGGTATACAGATGCTGGGTATATACAGAGAGGCTGGAATATAAAGAGAAGCTGGGCATGCAGAGAAGCTGGTATATACAGAGAGGCTGGATATACAGAGAGGCTAGTGTATATACAGAGATGCTGGGTGTCACGGAACGTCCCACACTCCGCTTGAGTGCTTCCGTCATATACCACTAACTCCCAGTCTGTATACAGATATCCCAACCTCTGCGAGCACAAACAAGGCGACACTTGCTTGTTGCTACCAAGAACTAACTTTATTCAGAACCAGAATACAGTCTTATATACACAGGAGAAGATTACTTTAACAATACAAACGTAACCTAATTAACATGAGCTAATTATCTAATCCTTTATACAGCCTAGGTGAGTGAAACATGACCTTTCGCCCAGACTTGTGGTCACCGAGCTTCACACAGTTATATCAACACAATAGCAGTCGTCCCGTCTCCTACATTGTATAGAGGACAATATCATTAGCTCATTCAATTAACATAAACACAGGTTGATGACACCAGTATCTCCTCACAGGATGTGTCCCAACAGAATGAATCCATTGAAAATCCAGGGCCCATAATCCAAAGGCAACAGGCTTGCATACAGTCCTCTCCAACAGCCTCTGTTCTGGCTAGGTCTGTGACATTTCTCCCCTTTCGGCAGGAGACTAACATAGGAGGAGACCCCAGACGGGTTGACTCCGAAGTTAGTAAGTAGTTCCGGTCCTCTACTGCCTGTACCCACACAGTACCCCAAATAAATTGTTCCAAACAGAGTATTACTCACCCAGCCAACCTCTGCCTCTCTCAGAGAACATATCCGCTGCTGGGGAGAGGCCCGGACTGGCCCTTCTCCCTGGAATCCTTTCTGCCGCTGGAGAGAAGACAGGGGGACTGGGCTCACTCCATCCTGCTGTTGGGGATCTGGGCCGACTGCCCAGCATCCCTGGGGTATACAGGTGGGGACTGAAGCCCCATCAACCGACACCAGATCAAGCTGCAGTTGTGAGGTGATGATTGCATTCTCTCCTTGGATCCTGATCTGCAGCTCGCGATAGACTGCCACCTCCTCACCTTGGGCCTCCACAATTGCTGCAGGTGTGGGGCAGAGGTCTTGGACCCTCTGTCCGGTTGCCAGCACTTCTGCTGGGGGTTTGCCAGGTGGTTCCTCCTCTACAGAAACGTCTATTAAATCCCCAGTCTCTGGAAGTGGTAAAAGTATGGGACAGAGGTCTTGGACCCTCTGTTCAGTTACCAGATCTTCAGCTGGAGAAGTTTGTTTTAACTCCATAGATGCTGCTGGCAGAAAATCACATGTCCCTGTCAGTGTTGTGGGAGAAAGGCCGACTACCTCTTCTCTCAAGAAGGCCGAAGCCACTGTTGGTGCTGGGCAGAGCACAGTGAACTTTGGCCCTGATAGCAGCTCTTCTGCTGGAGGCTCATCAGGTTGTTCTTCCTCAGCAGAAAAGTCTATCAAGTCCCATGTCTCTGCAACTGATGTCTGGGGATAGAGGTTCACCATCTCCTGTCCATGGAACCCAGAAGATGTTATCAGTGCTGGGCAGAGGTTAGCAGAGCTCTGCCCTGTTGTCAGCACTTCAGGTTTGGGGACGGCAATCTCCGGATTTTCCACTGCCGATTCTCTGGCATGCTGCTGAACGTGTTCTAGCAGTTTCCTGTATGCCCTTTCCAGATGCTGTTCCTTCCTTAGCAAATGGTCCAGATCAGGTTTGAGCTCTGAGACCCCTGCAAGACTGAGCATAGACTCTCTATAATCTCTCAGGTCCTCAAGGTCAGGTTCCCCTTCATCGCCAAACATAAAAAGATCTGTAAGGTTCTCCCACAGCAATCCAGGGCCGCCAAAGTCATATCCCTCTGGAGAGCATTCTGTCGTCTCCCCTAAATATCCCTCCTCTGCGTGCCATTGCAGAGCCCGATAACGATTGTCCAGCTCTATCTCCTGCTGGACCAACCTGTCCAACTCAGTCACCCATTGCTCCTGGGGCTGCTCTCCCAGGAATGCCATCCGTAATGCCCGTTGGTCACTGGCCCGTTGCTCTTGGGTTGGAAAGCACTTGCCCTGTTTTATACCAGCGAGACGGAGGGCTGCAATCCAGAGCTCCACCCGAATTTGCTGCCTAAGCTCCAGGTATTCATCCTCAGACACAGTCCTGGTGTATGTTGAAAGGATGATCCGCAGCAGCCCCGGGAATTCTGATGCCAGGTCCATATCTCCGCTGGGGTGACTGAATTCTGCTAAGCTGATCTTGGATCCAGTTGGAGGTTTGGATGTCCCAGACTTCAGAAAGCTTTCCCGCTGCTTGCCACCAATGTCACGGAACGTCCCACACTCCGCTTGAGTGCTTCCGTCATATACCACTAACTCCCAGTCTGTATACAGATATCCCAACCTCTGCGAGCACAAACAAGGCGACACTTGCTTGTTGCTACCAAGAACTAACTTTATTCAGAACCAGAATACAGTCTTATATACACAGGAGAAGATTACTTTAACAATACAAACGTAACCTAATTAACATGAGCTAATTATCTAATCCTTTATACAGCCTAGGTGAGTGAAACATGACCTTTCGCCCAGACTTGTGGTCACCGAGCTTCACACAGTTATATCAACACAATAGCAGTCGTCCCGTCTCCTACATTGTATAGAGGACAATATCATTAGCTCATTCAATTAACATAAACACAGGTTGATGACACCAATATCTCCTCACAGGATGTGTCCCAACAGAATGAATCCATTGAAAATCCAGGGCCCATAATCCAAAGGCAACAGGCTTGCATACAGTCCTCTCCAACAGCCTCTGTTCTGGCTAGGTCTGTGACACTGGGTATATACAGAGATGCTGGGTATATACATAGATGCTGTTATATACAGAGAGGCTGGTACATACAGAGAGGCTGGGTAAATACAGAAAGGCTGGGTATATAAAGAGGATGCTATATACGGAGATGCTGGTATATACAGAGAGGCTGGGTATATACAGAGAGGCTGAGTTTACAGAGAGGCTGGGGATATACAGAGATGCTGGTATATACAGAGAGTCTCAATATTTACAGAGAGGCTGGTATATACAGAGAGGCTGGGAAAATGCAGAGAGGCTGGGTAAACTTATAGGCTGGATATACAGAGAGGCTTGCATATAAAGAGAGGCTGGGTATACAGAGAGGCTAGTTTATATACATAAAGGTTTGGTATATACAGAGAGGCTGGGTATACATAGAAGCTGGGTATACAGAGAGGCTGGGTATATACAGAGTGGCTGGTATATAAATAGAAGCTGGGCATACAGAGAAGCTGGTATATGCAGAGAGGCTGGGTATATACAGAGAGGCTTGGTATATACAGAGAGGCTGGGTATATACAGCGATGCTGGTTTAAACAGAGGGGATGGTATATACAGAGACAATGGGTAAATACAGAAAGGCTGGGTATACAGATGATAGGTTGGGTTTACAGAGAGGCTGGGTATATACAGAGAGGCTGAGTATACAGAGAGGCTGGGTATTTACAGAGATGTTGGATATATACAGAGATGCTGGTAAATACAGAGAGGCTGGTACATACAGAGAGGCTGGGTAAATAAAGAAAGGCTGGGTATACAGAGAGGCTGAGTATACAGAGAGGTGGGGTATATACAGAGAGGCTGCTATATACAGAGAGGCTAGGTATACAGAGAAGCTGGTATATACAGAGAGGCTGGGTAAATACAGAGAGTGTGGGTATATACAAACAGGCTGGTACATACAAAGAGAATGGGTAAATACAGAAAGGCTGAGTATACAGAAGATAGGCTGGGTATACAGAGTGGCTGGGTATACAGAGAGGCTGAGTATAAAGAGTGGCTGGGTATATACAGTTAGGCTGGGTATATACAGAGAGCCTGGGTATATACAGAGATGCTGGTACATACAGAGAGGATGAGTAAATACAGAAAGGCTGGAAGAGACAGAAGAGAGGGTGGATATACGGAGAAGCTGGGTATGTACAGTAGAGGCTCAGTACACAGAGAGGCTGGATATATACAGAGAGGCTGGGTATATACAGAGATGCTGGGTATATACAGAGAGGCTGGTATATACAGAGAGACTAGGTATACAGAGAGGCTAGTGTATATACAGAGAGGCTGGTATATACAGAGAGGATGGGTATATACAGAGATGCTGGGTATATACAGAGAATCAGGTATATACAGAGAGGCTGGTACGTACAGAGAGGCTGGGTAAATACAGAAAGGCTGAGTATACAGAAGATAGGCTTCTTATACAGATAGGCGGGCTATACTGAGAGGCTGGGTATACAGAGAGGCTTGCATATAAAGAGAGGCTGGGTATACAGAGAGTCTGGTTTATATACATAGAGTCTGGGTATATACAGAGAGGCTGGGTATACAGAGAAGCTGGGTATACAGAGAGGCTGGGTATATACAGAGAGGCTGGGTATACACAGAGAGGTTGGTATATACAGAGAGGCTGGGTATGCAAAGAAGCTGGTATATACAGAGAGGCTGTGTATATACCAAGATGCTGTTATATACAGAGGGGATGGTATATACAGAGAGGCTGGGTAAATACAGATAGGCTAGGTATACAGAGAGGCTGGGTATATACATAGAGGCTGGTTATACAGAGAGGCTGGTATATACAGAGTGGCTGGGTAAACAGAAGATAGGCTGAGTATATACAGAGAAGCTGGGTATATACAGAGAGGTTGGTATATACAGAGATGCTGGTATATACAGAGAGGCTGGGTGTACAGAGAGGCTGGGTATACAGAGAGGCTGGCATATACAGGGAGGCTGAGTATACAGAGAGGCTGGTAAATACCGAGAGACTGCTATATACATAGAGGCTGTGTATACAGAGAGGCTGGTATATACAGAGAGGCTGGGTATATACAAAGAGGCAGGGTATACACCGAGAGGCTGGGTATACAGAAGATAGGCTGGATATACAGAGAGGTTGGTAAATACAGAGAGACTGGGTATAGAGGATGGGTATACAGAGAGGCTAGGTATATACAGAGATGCTGGTATATGCAGAGAGGCTGGGTATATACAGACATACTGGTATGTAAAAAAAAGAGGATGGGTATATACATAGATGCTGGTATTTACAGAGAGGCTGGTATATACAGAGAGGCTGGGTATATACAGAGAGGCTGGGTTTACAGAGCGGCTGGGTATACAGAGAGGCTGGCATATAATGAGAGGCTGGGTATACAGAGAGGCTAGTGTATATACAGAGAGGCTGGGTATATACAGAGAGGCTGAGTATACAGATAGGCTAGGTATATACAGAAAGGCTCTTATATACAGAGAAGCTGGTATATACAGAGAGGCTGGGTATATACAGAGATGCTGGGTATATACAGAGATGCTGGTTGTGACGGGAGGGCCCGTGGAACTCAGAATCCCTTTGAAAGTAGGGGATGCCCTTGTTTCAGCTCCCGATACACCTCTTATGTCTAAGTCACCCTGTGCTATCCTGGCACAGGGTGACTGAGAAAATATATCTTGGACTACTTAAAATGGGACAGTAATATTTGCCCACAATATCTCCCAGGATGTATGTAGAGACTATTATTGGTTAGGTTTTAGTCATTCTGCTGTATATATTTGTATGAGATCTCAAATAAAGAGTTAGTCCATGTTAGCAGTGAAACAAGTGTCGCCTTGTTTTGTGCTTTTGAGCGGTTGGAATATCTGATATCTGAGTCCAGACTGGGAGGAAGTGGTATACTGATGGAAGCACTTAAGCGGAGAGTGGGACGTTCCGTGACATTGGTGGCAAGCAGTGGGATGCTTCCTGCAGTCTGGGACATCAAAACTTCCACCTGGACCCAAGGTCTGGATAGCAGGAGAGGAGAGGAAAGTTACAGATACCATCCGCCATGGAGAAGGAATTCAGAAGGAGGTTGCGAGAGATGCAGATACAGCACAGAGGACCAGTATAAGAGCAGGTGCTGCTGGGATGGTGTGATTCTATTCGCTGCAAACTCTGGAAAAAAGCGCTAGCCCATGAGTAACGACACCAGGGAAAAGTTCTCCCCTCCATCCAGGAAAGGTACTGGTCGCAGTACGGATTGTGGGTGTGGTTTTTCTCCCAAGGAGCAGACAGCTGAATTAAGCAGTGTGATCTGGGCAGAGATGAAGCTGGATGAGAGCTACAGAGCCCTCCGGTGGCATGTATCCCAAGCATGTCCCTGGATAGCGGATGACAGCCCAATGGAAGGCTTAAGCTACGGCAGCTTGGGACTGTTGTATGTGAAGCTGACAGGGGACCCTAACTTTGGGAGTGATTTGGAGTGGCGGGTGGATGAAATCATGGGATTTCAGAGAAGGGCTACTGAAAATTTCAGAAGTGCACTGGGCACAGGAAGATTTGGAGTTTCTGGCCGTTCAGGAATGGGAGCTGGAGATCGCCTACAAACGGCTGCTAGACGTTGCTCAGTGCCAGGGCTGGGCTCCCTTTGCCTGGGACTATCAGGAATTACCAGTTAACAACTCTGAAATCCTGGCTGAAGAGTCTGCAATGTGGCAGAGTAATAGTGTGCTTTGCCACAGCAGCTATGGAGGCAGAGGTCTTATGGCGGATGCAGCAAGTGCTGACTGACCTTGATGATCCTGTTTCTGCATGGGATGATCTTGGATGGAGGAATGTGCCTGTCCAGCAGCATGCCAGAGAATCGGCAGTGGAAAATCTGGAGATTGCCGTCCCCAAACCTGAAGTGCTGACAACAGGGCAGAGCTCTGCTAACCTCTGCCCAGCACTGTTAGCATCTTCTGAGCTCCATGGACAGGAGATGGTGAACCTCTATCCCCAGACACCAGTTATTAGAGGTAGGGGATTTAATAGACTTTTCTGCTGAGGAAGAACAACCTGATGAGCCTCCAGCAGCAGAGCTGGTATTGGGTCCAAACTTCACTGTGCTCTGCCCAGCACCAACAGTAGTATCTGTGGAATTACAAGGAACATCCCCAGTTGAAGCTCTGGCAACTGGGCAGAGTGCTACCAACCTCTGCCCAGCACCGGCAACAACTACAGAGTTCCAGGGAGGCGGGGCAGTCGGCCTTCCTCCCCAACAGTTAGCCGGAGCAGATGGTGTGGGGTTTCCAGCAGAAGGGCTGGCAACAGGGCCGAGTACTGCTGGACTCTGCCCTCAACTAACAGAGGATGGATTTCCTGTGAAGGTGGGTGGGACTTCAGTCTCCACCTGTATACCCCAGGGATGCTGGGCAGTCGGCCCAGATCCCCAACAGCATGACGGAGTTAGCCCAGTCACCCTGTCTTCTCTCCAGTGGCAGAAAGGACTCCAGGGAGAAGGGCCAGTCCAGGCCTCTCCCCAGCGGCAGATATGTTCTCTGAGAGAGGCAGAGGTTGGCTGGGTGAGTAATGCTTTGTTTGGAACAATTTATTTGGGGTACTGTGTGGGTACAGGCATTAGAGGACTGGAACTACTGACTAACTTCGGAGTCAACCCGTCTGGGGTCTCCTCCTGTGTTAGTCTTCTGCCGAAAGGGGAGAGATGTGACGGGAGGGCCCGTGGAACTCAGAATCCCTTGAAAAGTAGGGGATGCCCTTGTTTCAGCTCCCCATACACCTCTTATGTCTAAGTCACCCTGTGCTATCCTGGCACAGGGTGAGTGAGAAACTATATCTTGGACTACTTAAAATGGGACAGTAATATTTGTCCACAATATCTCCCAGGATGTATGTAGAGACTATTATTGGTTAGGTTTTAGTCATTCTGCTGTATATATTTGTATGAGATCTCAAATAAAGAGTTAGTCCATGTTAGTTAGTCTTGTAATTTTGATTCTAAATAAAATATAGTCCATGTTAGCAACTAAGCAAGTCTCGCCTTGTTTTGTGCTTATGAGCGGTTGGAATATCTGATATCTGAGTCCAGACTGGGAGGAAGTGGTATACTGACGGAAGCACTCAAGCGGAGTGTGGGACGTTCCGTGACACTGGTATATACAGAGAGGCTGGTACATACAGAGAGGCTGGGTAAATACAGAAATTCTGGGTATACAGAGAGAATGGTATATTCAGAGATGCTGGTATATACAGAGAGACTGGTATATACAGAGAGGCTGGGTATATACAGAGAGGCTGAGTATAAAGAAAGGCTGGTATATAAAGAAAGGTTGGTATATACAGAGAGGCTGGGTATACAGAGAGGCTGGGTTTATACAGAGATGCTGGTATATGCAGAGAGTCTGGGTATTTACAGAAAGGCTGGTACATACCGAGAGGCTGGGTAAATACAGAGAGGCTGGGTATATTTAGAGGCTGGGTATACAGAGAGGCTGGGATATAAAGAGAGCTGGGTATACAGATAGGCTTGTTTAAATACATAAAGGCTGGGTATATACAGAGAGGCGGGGTATACAGAGATGCTGGGTATACAGAGTGTCATGGACATACTACTTCCAGACCTGCAACAGGGCTCAGGCGCATCCCCACCAACAGGTTCCCAGAAACGAACAGGCGTGCGCCAATGCGCATGTGCCGATCGCGGAGATCGCACGCACAGTGACCGGGCTTTGGCGCCCAGTGGCCTTTAAGAGGGGCTTCCACCATTCAGCTCTTGCTGTTTGATCTGCAGCTTCACCTGTGACCTGTGTGTGATGGAAAAATCTGGACAGCCGCACTCCGGATTGGAAAGGTGAAAAATAAAATCCTCTTTATTGAAAAAGTAATAACATAATTAAAATCCGTACATGGCTTTGTTGGGATAATGCAGCATAACCGCTAACGCGTTTCACGCTCCCATAGAGCGCTTACTCATAGCTGGTTTGTACGAAAGTGATCACCACTTATATACACATAATTTATCTACCACATGACTGCATATTGATTATCTGATTTTAAACAGCTGATCGTTAGTCTGTGTGGGATCTTTTTGGCATAGATGTGATTGGATGTGCGTCCTATAGTGGATTCACTAATGAAGACATAAATATATAAATGAAATGTATTCATATTGGCAAATGTCAACATATATAAATAATAAAAAATTCTATTCAAGGTTTTTGAAAAACATGTTTGTTATTTTTCCAAAACCACAAGAATGAGATGGGTGCTGGAATTTGACGTTCAAACGTATAAATTATCATACGGATAGGCGCAAGTATGGGCAAACTATGTGAGCTGGTGGCTGCGGTATAATGTAAACGGTGTATAGAATGAGAATTGGAATTAGGTCTATATGCATGTGATAAAAAGATGTGCATCCAACACCACTATCAGTGTCTACAAGAAAAGACTAAATATGTGTGTATGGTGCATAAATATATGCAAAAAATTTTTTTTTTTTTTTTTTTATTTAAACGACATAAAGATAAAAATAATGATGAAAAGCAATTCTTTATATGTGTGTGTATGTGTATATACATGATGATTTCAACTTTCAAAAAACGTGGTGACATATGTGAATTGGAAGCTGGGCAGAAAACTGGCGTCCTGTCGCAAGTCTCCTGGTTTACAGGAGTCTATGTGTGAATAAATGCTTTTGCTTCAATTCCTACATGTGTGAATATTATTCTTTGCAACATATACAGTATTGTGAAATCTATCACTCTCTGATAACCCCGCCACTCCAGCTTCACAAAAGTGCTCATTTAAAACCTTGCATCACTCCGTATGGGATGCATTAATCCCAATCAGGTAACAACATTAACGTTGCTGAACGTCTTTCTTTGAAGCAATCACATCTCTCGATGAGTTGTCTTCAAGTGTATGGGCAGAACTATATGAGGTAGATAAAAATGGGACAAAATGCAGTGTTTATGCACCTGTCTCTATTCTTTCTATACATAGTATAATATTGGCAGTGACCATATGACAGGTTCTTCCAATATATGTGTTTATATCAATAGATAATTAACAATCTCACTAAACCAATTACTATGTGAAATAAACAACTGGTCTACCTCTTTGAAGACCACAGCTCTTAAATCAACTCAAAACACATGGGAACTTTGCAAAGAAGATAATGAACCATGTACACATGTAGTAAAAAACATTTGTGCAAAGTTAGGCTAGCCATACATTATACAATTCTCCCGTGCAACTCTGGTCTAGATTCACCAAAACCATACAATAGGGGGCCAAACCCAAACATCCAACCTGCATGCAATCAGGCAGGCCCTTCTACCACACAGCTGAAGGCAAATCCAAAGAAAATTGAAGAAGAAAATTGCACGGTGTATGGCCAGCTTTAGTGTTATGGTCTACCTACAGCTACCATCAAACAATAATGTCTAATTAGAAACGAGATTCAAGTGACAGTGAATGCAAAAGATATGGTAAATTGTTTCTTTTAAATGAAAACATATATGCATATCACTAGTCATTTGCTCGTATGGATTGGAGTGTGTGTAGCCCAATAAAATGTATCGTTACTGGGAATGTGTAAAAAAGGGAACTGATATATTGATATGTGTCCCTATATGTTTTTTTGCTCCATTATCCACCAGAAAAGAATGTGGATGTGTAATCAAGGAAAAAGTTGGGAGGAAAGGGTTGCAGATGTATTGCTCTGGGATATAACTTCAATGTTGTTTTATTCATAGAAATGTGAAACGTCCCACTCAAAGTTTAACCCCCGTGGAATCCTGGTGTCTAACGAGAATATCCAAAGGACTTCTCGTTTGCACAGTAACTGGAATCTGTCACCTCCTCTCACCGGTGTGATGATTTTCTCAATGCCCTGAATAGTTAAACTGGAAGTGTCTTTGTGGTGTGTGTAAACCCAGTGCTTTGATACATTGGTTAAGATCTCCTTCTCAATATTATACAGGTGATCATGTAGCCTGTCTCTGAGACGCCGTGTTGTGTGTCCAACATATTGTACCTGGCAACTGGTGCATGTGATAACATATACCACAAATTTGGTGTTACAATTAATAAACACGGGGATCGAGAATTCTTTTTGATTGCTGCATGATTTTATGAGTTGACCCGTTTTAATGTACCTGCAGTAATTACAAGTTTTTATTCCACACTTGAAATTGCCTGTGAAATTGAGCCAATTGGATTTTGTTCGGTTGGTTGAGAACAAACTGGGAGACAGTGAACGTCCCAATGTGGGTGCTCTGCGGGATACAACCTTGATCCCTTTAGAAAGGATGTTACTATATATAGGGTCATTATACAAAACAGGAGGGTGTTTCATGATAATTTTCTTGATTGTATTAAATTCTGAGCTGTATGGAGTAGAGAATACCGGAATTCTAGGGGACATGTCCCTTCTCTGTTGAGTGTTTCTAGCTGTTTTTTTCTTTACAAGTGAAGGTCTTGGGATGGATCTTACTGTGTTGAGTGCTTTTTGTATTGATGTTTCTTTATAGCCACGAGCTTTATTATTTATATATGTTGACATTTGCCAATATGAATACATTTCATTTATATATTTATGTCTTCATTAGTGAATCCACTATAGGACGCACATCCAATCACATCTATACCAAAAAGATCCCACACAGACTAACGATCAGCTGTTTAAAATCAGATAATCAATATGCAGTCATGTGGTAGATAAATTATGTGTATATAAGTGGTGATCACTTTCGTACAAACCAGCTATGAGTAAGCGCTCTATGGGAGCGTGAAACGCGTTAGCGGTTATGCTGCATTATCCCAACAAAGCCATGTACGGATTTTAATTATGTTATTACTTTTTCAATAAAGAGGATTTTATTTTTCACCTTTCCAATCCGGAGTGCGGCTGTCCAGATTTTTCCATCACACACATACCATTGGAATAGCAATTGCCGGCACCTGGGGCTCTCACAATCATCCACACAGCGGAGGACGGGAAGCTTAAACCCGATCACCTAGAGCGGTGGTAATTATCCTGTTTATCTCAAATATCTGGACTTTTGCTACATATTTTTCTCCACCAGCTCGGTCATCTCCCCGCACCACCAAGGTATATATATTTTATTATAACCTTATGATTTTTGGAAGACCACTCTTGGTCTCAGAGTGAGAGAACAATATTGGAAATAAATCATGGATCATCCCAGTACACAAGTGCCTGTTGTGGAAGCAGCTTTTAGCAGAACTCTTACAGCACCATCCAATAATCCTCTAAGACAGCCATTGCAAGCATACACCTTACAACCGTCGGAAGACGATGAAATACAATTGATAAGGCTCTTTAGGAAATTAGAACAACTAATATCTAAAGAGATTAGAGCCTATTGGGACATTACTTTTCTTACAGAATATGTATCAATACTGCACATTCCTCGAGGACTAAGAATCAAAAAATTTCCTACCTCAGATTTATTTGATGAAGATTTCAAAAAACAGTGGACAGACACTTTAGACACCTGTTCCTTTAAACTCATGGAGATTTTGATTGCCTCAAAGAAAAAAGAAACAGAGAAGTTACAACTGGATATTTCCACAATACAAAAAGATCTTACCACTTCTCAATCGATTAAAGGTTTCTCTGAACTCGATGAAAGGTTAAACAAGAAACTAGATTGAATGGAAAGAGCAGTAATTGATACCAAGAAAGGCAAAATGGCCCGGGATAAGGATGATTATCAAGGAAACAAGGTCTACACCTGGCACAAGCCACTTTACAAGTCCAACAGATCCTGCAAAAACCGAGGTAAACGAGTAAGTTTCTCAGACCATGAAGGGGAGTCGGCCGACAACACTCTAGCACGTACCATGTCAAATTCATCACTTGACAGATCTCCAACCCCACCAGAATCTATCAGATCCACCAACAGCCGCTCCCCTGGAAACCCTCACAGGTCCAGACAAACCAAGAAAAAGAAACCCTCCACAAAAAGACAAGAAGAGGTGGTAGGAAACACAAACGCCACGAACACACGCTATATGCTGCGGGAGAAGACGCCGAAGACGCCGAGGAAGTAAAACACAGTGTGATTAATTTGTCCAAAAAACAACTGAGCACAGCCTGTTGGCCAAAGGTTTGAACTTTTGTCCTAGCAGACATTTCAACCTTTTTGAAACAATTTTGGACATTAATAAATTCTCAAGGACTTTAACTCTTAGGAAACATTTTTTTGATTGTGCAGTGGATGAGCCCAATGTGTCTGTAGACAGCTGTGACACAGGTGAGTCCCCTTCTTCACCCATACTATTCGTTGATAACTGTGCTCTACAGGATTTAACTGATTTGGCACATGAGTCAGATCCTTGTCCTCTAAATCCCACGGATGTACATATTGAAATCTCCAGGGGTAGATCAGATTTTTATCCGGTGGCGGCCAGAGGTAAGAATCTTGACTCATTCCAAAAACTGGTGGAGGGGGACTTGGTACACCTGGCTCACAGCTGCAACAGAAAGAAATTTACACAGGACAATCTGTCCGTCAAGGAGAGACAAGCCTTTAAGAGGCTCTCCGCAGACGACCAGATTGTCATCAGAAACGCAGATAAGGAGGGTATGGTGGCGGTTTTAGATGTAGAAGTCTACAAAAAAGAAGCTCTGCGTCAACTATCTGACACACACACATACCAGAAACTACCCTCCAACCCCACTATTGCTTTCAAAAACACGCTCTCCACACTCATAGATAGAGCCACACAAATGGGTATATTCACTCCTAGGGAGAAAGAATTTCTTATTCCAGAATGCCCCATAACACCAATATTCCACCACCTACCAAAGATCCACAAGGGGTTAAATCCCCTTACAGGTCGACCTATAGTGGCGGGGATAGGCTCTTTAAATAAACGCCTAGGAGAGTGGGTAGACTCCCATTTACAGCCAATAGCCACCAGTCTCCCTGGTTACATAAAAGACACGAACGATTTATTGAACAAACTGCAAGACATTAAATGGGAAGACAATTATAGATGGATCAGCTGTGATGTATCTAGTTTGTACTCCAGTATCCCACATCATCTGGGGATCCAGGCAGTCACTTATTTTCTTAGAAAAACAGGCAAACTCTCTTTGATTTTACAAGAGTTCATTGTACAAGCCCTGGAGTACCTTTTAACACACAATTTTTTTATGTTTGACGGGGACTATTTTCTCCAGAAATGCGGGGCCTCTATGGGAGCCAAATTTTCCCCCTCACTGGCCAATATTTATATGGGCTGGTGGGAGAGGTCCCGCATCTTTGGACCAAATAGTCCCCGCCGCAAAGATACGGTCTTTTTCTGTCGCTTTATAGATGACCTGTTATTTATTACATCAGATAGAGAAGCTAATTTGGATATCTGGCTGGCATATTTCAATGACAATTCATTAAACTTAAAATTTACGGGAAATCTGCAATCCAGATCCATAGAATTCCTTGATGTGCAACTGGTGGGGTCCGGTGATGCGATTCAATCCAGTCTGTACAGAAAACCTCTCAGTGGCAACACTCTACTTAGAGCTGACTCTGCACACCCTAAACACACCATCAGAGGCATTCCATATAGCCAGTTTTTAAGGTTAAAGCGCCTATGTAGCTCTCCTGATGCTTTTGAGGCTGAAGCCAAAAGCATGGCAAACAGGTTTAAAGCTCGTGGCTATAAAGAAACATCAATACAAAAAGCACTCAACACAGTAAGATCCATCCCAAGACCTTCACTTGTAAAGAAAAAAACAGCTAGAAACACTGAACAGAGAAGGGACATGTCCCCTAGAATCCCGGTATTCTCTACTCCATACAGCTCAGAATTTAATACAATCAAGAAAATTATCATGAAACACCTTCCTGTTTTGTATAATGACCCTATATATAGTAACATCCTTTCTAAAGGGATCAAGGTTGTATCCCGCAGAGCACCCACATTGGGACGTTCACTGTCTCCCAGTTTGTTCTCAACCAACCGAACAAAATCCAATTGGCTCAATTTCACAGGCAATTTCAAGTGTGGAATAAAAACTTGTAATTACTGCAGGTACATTAAAACGGGTCAACTCATAAAATCATGCAGCAATCAAAAAGAATTCTCGATCCCCGTGTTTAATTGTAACACCAAATTTGTGGTATATGTTATCACATGCACCAGTTGCCAGGTACAATATGTTGGACGCACAACACGGCGTCTCAGAGACAGGTTACATGATCACCTGTATAATATTGAGAAGGAGATCTTAACCAATGTATCAAAGCACTGGGTTTACACACACCACAAAGACACTTCCAGTTTAACTATTCAGGGCATTGAGAAAATCATCACACCGGTGAGAGGAGGTGACAGATTCCAGTTACTGTGCAAACGAGAAGTCCTTTGGATATTCTCGTTAGACACCAGCATTCCACGGGGGTTAAACTTTGAGTGGGACGTTTCACATTTCTATGAATAAAACAACATTGAAGTTATATCCCAGAGCAATACATCTGCAACCCTTTCCTCCCAACTTTTTCCTTGATTACACATCCACATTCTTTTCTGGTGGATAATGGAGCAAAAAAACATATAGGGACACATATCAATATATCAGTTCCCTTTTTTACACATTCCCAGTAACCGATACATTTTATTGGGCTACACACACTCCAATCCATACGAGCAAATGACTAGTGATATGCATATATGTTTTCATTTAAAAGAAACAATTTACCATATCTTTTGCATTCACTGTCACTTGAATCTCGTTTCTAATTAGACATTATTGTTTGATGGTAGCTGTAGGTAGACCATAACACTAAAGCTGGCCATACACCGTGCAATTTTCTTCTTCAATTTTCTTTGGATTTGCCTTCAGCTGTGTGGTAGAAGGGCCTGCCTGATTGCATGCAGGTTGGATGTTTGGGTTTGGCCCCCTATTGTATGGTTTTGGTGAATCTAGACCAGAGTTGCACGGGAGAATTGTATAATGTATGGCTAGCCTAACTTTGCACAAATGTTTTTTACTACATGTGTACATGGTTCATTACCTTCTTTGCAAAGTTCCCATGTGTTTTGAGTTGATTTAAGAGCTGTGGTCTTCAAAGAGGTAGACCAGTTGTTTATTTCACATAGTAATTGGTTTAGTGAGATTGTTAATTATCTATTGATATAAACACATATATTGGAAGAACCTGTCATATGGTCACTGCCAATATTATACTATGTATAGAAAGAATAGAGACAGGTGCATAAACACTGCATTTTGTCCCATTTTTATCTACCTCATATAGTTCTGCCCATACACTTGAGACAACTCATCGAGAGATGTGATTGCTTCAAAGAAAGACGTTCAGCAACGTTAATGTTGTTACCTGATTGGGATTAATGCATCCCATACGGAGTGATGCAAGGTTTTAAATGAGCACTTTTGTGAAGCTGGAGTGGCGGGGTTATCAGAGAGTGATAGGTTTCACAATACTGTATATGTTGCAAAGAATAATATTCACACATGTAGGAATTGAAGCAAAAGCATTTATTCACACATAGACTCCTGTAAACCAGGAGACTTTTGGTCGCATTATTGCGACAGGACGCCAGTTTTCTGCCCAGGTTCCAATTCACATATGTCACCACGTTTTTTGAAAGTTGAAATCATCATGTATATACACATACACACACATATAAAGAATTGCTTTTCATCATTATTTTTATCTTTATGTCGTTTAAATAAAAAAAAAATATATATATATATATTTTGTATATATTTATGCACCATACACACATATTTAGTCTTTTCTTGTAGACACTGATAGTGGTGTTGGATGCACATCTTTTTATCACATGCATATAGACCTAATTCCAATTCTCATTCTATACACCGTTTACATTATACCGCAGCCACCAGCTCACATAGTTTGCCCATACTTGCGCCTATCCGTATGATAATTTATACGTTTGAACGTCAAATTCCAGCACCCATCTCATTCTTGTGGTTTTGGAAAAATAACAAACATGTTTTTCAAAAACCTTGAATAGAATTTTTTATTATTTATATATGTTGACATTTGCCAATATGAATACATTTCATTTATATATTTATGTCTTCATTAGTGAATCCACTATAGGACGCACATCCAATCACATCTATGCCAAAAAGATCCCACACAGACTAACGATCAGCTGTTTAAAATCAGATAATCAATATGCAGTCATGTGGTAGATAAATTATGTGTATATAAGTGGTGATCACTTTCGTACAAACCAGCTATGAGTAAGCGCTCTATGGGAGCGTGAAACGCGTTAGCGGTTATGCTGCATTATCCCAACAAAGCCATGTACGGATTTTAATTATGTTATTACTTTTTCAATAAAGAGGATTTTATTTTTCACCTTTCCAATCCGGAGTGCGGCTGTCCAGATTTTTCCATCACACACATACCATTGGAATAGCAATTGCCGGCACCTGGGGCTCTCACAATCATCCACACAGCGGAGGACGGGAAGCTTGAACCCGATCACCTAGAGCGGTGGTAATTATCCTGTTCACCTGTGACCTGTTCCTGTAATCAGCATCCGATCACCTGACCTGGCTCTCTGACCATGCTTCTGTCTCCAATCCTGAACCTTGGCTTTCCCTGACTCTGATTCTGTTTACCTGCCTGCCTGATCTCCTGTTACCAGAAACCAGCCTGAACTTGACTATTCCTTGCCTGCCGATTCTGTTGAACTGATCCACTATGTATGACCCGGCTTGTCTGACCTTGCTTCTGCCTGCTGTGTGCACCCTGCTGACCTGCATCCAGCTTACCTGCATCCTGCTGACCTGCATCCAGCTTACCTGCATCCTGCTTACCTGCAGCCTGCTGACCTGCATCCAGCTCACCTGCACCCTGCTGACCTGCATCCAGCTTACCTGCATCCTGCTGACCTGCGTCCAGCTTACCTGCAGCCTGCTGACTTGTATCCAGGTTACCTGCACCCGGCACTCCAGCCAGTTCCAGTGTCTCCCAGTGGACATCATCTCCAGTTCCAGAGAATCCACCAGGCACTCATACCCTGCTGTGCTCCTACGGTCACTTCCTCAACTCCAGTGATCTGGGAACCAGGGCTGTACGAGAGGTCTCCCTCTGCACGTCAGGCTCACATACGAGGTACGTGTCAGTATCAAACAGCCATGCCTGAGCCTGCAAGAGGGACCTCTGCTACTGATGAAATCTGCCAATTACTCTCCGTCCTCACTCAAGGACAGCTATGAACACCTGGTGAGACAAGTGCAGTCCCTGACGAGTATTACAAACCTTTCTACCAGTGGGTTGTCATCAGAGGCTTCCCCCGCACTCCCTGTAATGATGTTATCTCCAGAACCCAGGGTCCCAATTCCGGAGAAGTTTTCTGGGGATCGAAGCAAGTTTCGGACTTTCCGTAATGCATGTGAGCTGTGCTTTTCCTTACTACCCTTAACCTTTTCGCGGGAAAACTCCAAGGTGGGGTTTGTTGTCTCACTTCTGCTGGGAGAACCACAAGCCTAGGCTCATCACCTGCTGGAAGAACACCATGTTTCTCTGGACTCTTTGTCATCCTTCTTCGACGCAATGTCACTCTTATATGATAACCCCCAACGAACTTCCACTGCCGAAGCTGCTCTTAGCACACTCCAGCAGGGCCGCAGAGTGGTCGAAGATTATATAAACGAACTTTAGACGCTGGAGCGCGGATACCCAGTGGAACCATGCAGCTTTACGGCACCAGTTTCGCCTAGGCTTGTCAGAAGGACTAAAGGATGAACTGGCTCGGGTCGGTGTACCAAATTCCCTGGAATCCTTTATGACCCTAACTATTCAGATAGACCGTCGTCTTCGGGAACGCAGGATGGAGAGGTTGACCCAGCAGACTCAACCAACTTGGATGTTACCCCAAGTGCCTACGACCTCTCGTCCTGTTCCCCTTAGACCGGTCCCAGTTAATCCTGCACCAACCAAACTAATACCGGACTTTCATAAATCTGGGCAGGTCGGACTAATGAGACCCGCATTGTCTGCCGAGGAACGTTTACGTCGGCAACAGCTCAACCTGTGTTTGTACTGCGGGGGACCGGGCCATTATGTACATTTGTGTCCTGCCAAGTACCGTAGATCTTCATCCATCCCACCACACAGTCACCCAGCTCTCTCTACTCACCTGGCTATTCCCATCACCCTTCAGTTTTCTGGAAAGACTGTGTCTGTTACTGCAATAATAGACTCTGGTGCATGCAGTTGTTGTTTTATTGATTTGAACTTTGCCAACCAACAACGCATTCCACTCCAGCACAGGGCTCAAGGACTTTCCGTTTTCTTGGCAGATGGATCCCGTATTAAATCTGGCCAGGTGACTCAAGAGACTCCCTCACTGCCTGTAATTACTGTCTCGAACCACAAGGAACTGCTTAAGTTTGATGCTATTGCTTCCCCTCTGTTCCCGATCATCTTGGGTCTACCGTGGCTTCAGGCCCACAACCCGAAAATCGACTGGGGCTCCGGAGAAATCAGGTTTCAGTCCCTCTACTGTCAAGAACATTGTCTGCCCTTACCTTCCAAGATATCTGGCCCTTTGCTGTGCCTGGAAGCTGACTCAGAATTACGCTCAGCAGTACCTGAACAGTATCATGAGTTCTTAGACGTTTTTAGTAAACGAGGGGCAGAGACACTTCCTCCTCATCGTTCCTACGATTGCCCGATTGAGTTACTGCCCGGAGCTGAAATCCCCTTTGGGCGAATTTTCCCTCTGTCTGAGCGGGAGTTGGAGGTTTTAAAGGAATATGTTGACGAAAACCTTAAGAGGGGGTTCATCCGGCCATCCACCTCTCCAGCTGGGGCTGGGATCTTTTTTGTGGAGAAGAAGGACCACTCATTGCGTCCTTGTGTGGATTACCGGGAGCTGAACAAGGTCACGGTCAAGAACCGGTATCCCTTACCCCTGGTACCTGAGCTTTTTCAAAGATTAAGAACTACTGTTGTGTTCACCAAACTCGATCTTCGTGGGGCCTACAATTTAGTTCGCATTCGTGCAGGGGACGAGTGGAAAACGGCCTTCCGTACCAGGTTTGGCCATTACGAATATCTGGTGATGCCCTTCGGCCTGTGTAATGCCCCTGCTACCTTCCAGCACCTGATAAATGATATCTTTAGAGACTATCTGGACATTTTCGTCATAGCCTACTTAGACGATATCCTGATCTTTTCCTCATCCTTGGATCAGCACCGAAAACACGTCAAGATGGTACTCTGCCGACTCCGTCAGCATGGCTTATACGCCAAACCAGAAAAATGCGAATTCGAGCGGCAGAGTATCCAATTTCTGGGCCTGGTAATTTGCACAGAAGGGTTCAAGATGGACTCACAAAAGGTCACAGCTGTTCTGGACTGGCCTGCACCCTCAGATAAAAAGGGGGTGCAACGTTTTGTTGGCTTCGCCAATTTTTACAGAAGGTTCATCAAAGGATTTTCTGCAATTATCTCTCCGATCACCCAGCTAACAAGACAAAACGTCCGATTCCAGTGGAATCCCCAGGCTCAAGCTGCCTTTTCTACCCTAAAGGGACTCTTTACCTCTGCCCCCATCTTGAGCCATCCGGATCCCTCTCTTCCTTACCTACTCGAGGTTGATGCCTCAGAAACAGCTGTGGGGGCAGTTATTTCCCAGCGCCAAGGACTCAAGGATCTCATGCACCCCATAGCTTTCTTCTCTCGGAAGCTTTCACCTGCAGAGAAGAATTACGATGTGGGGGACCGTGAACTTTTGGCCATTAAAGCCACACTCGAAGAATGGCGATACCTGCTAGAGCAGTGGTTCTCAACTCCAGTCCTCGGGACCCACCAACAGGCCAGATTTTAAGTATTACCTTGGGGAGTTGCAGACTAGAATACTGAAATCACTGAGCAGCAAGTGATATCACCTGTGATGTATTTCAGCTATCTTGCAAACCTGGCCTGTTGGTGGGTCCTGAGGACTGGAGTTGAGAACCACTGTGCTAGAGGGAGCGGCACATCCCATACTTATCTACACAGATCATAAAAATCTGGAATATTTACGAACTGCCAAACGTTTGAAGCCGAGTCAGGCACGATGGGCGTTATTCTTTTGCAGATTTTCATTTCACATCACCTACTGGCCAGGATCAAAGAACATCAAGCCTGACGCTCTCTCTCGGATGTACGTTGACCCCAAGGAAACTTCAGTTCCGGACACCATCTTATCTGAGGGCAACTTTCTGCTTTTCCAGACAGACCTGATGTCCGGTCTAAAACAAGCCTCAGAGGGGGTGTCCGGTCCTCCAGGATCAACCTTGATACCCAGGGATGGGATGCTTTGGAAGGACAGCAAAATTTTTGTGCCAGAAAGTTGCCGGACAGAAGTGCTGAGCCTGTGTCACGACCACCCGCTGGCCGGACATTTTGGGGTTCACAAGACTCGTGAACTAATCCAGCGCATGTTTTGGTGGCCGAAGCTTGAGGAAGATTGCAAGGACTATGTTAAGTCATGTGTCATCTGTACCCAAAGCAAGTCTGCCAGGACCAAGTCCTGGGGCCTCCTCAGACCACTACCAATTCCTGACAGACCCTGGAGCATGATTGCCATGGACTTTGTAGTGGAACTACCCCCTTCTGAAGGACATACAGCTATCTTTGTAGTGGTTGACCGTCTGTCTAAGATGGCCCACTTCATACCTCTAAAGAGTACGCCGTCTGCTTTGGAAACCGCCCGGGTGTTCATCAGGGAGATCGTAAGGCTGCACGGGGTACCAACCAACATTGTATCTGACAGGGGAGTCCAATTCACCTCCCGTTTCTGGGGGTCACTATGCCAAATTCTGAAAATTGAACTTTCCATGTCATCTGCTTTCCACCCCCAGACTAACGGACAAACTGAAAGGACGAACCAAACCCTGGAACAGTACATCCGTTGCTTTAAAAAAACTTCTATTGACTCTAGGAGACCAAACCAGATCCCTGCAAATCAATATGAGTGGCGCTATATAGCAGTGTAGACACCAACTGGTGTTCAAAAAAAATTGATTGAACCAAAATGTGATACAGTGTTCTAATTAGAAATGTGAAGGTGATCTAAACCAAAATTAGTACCAAACTTAATATCACACGTGAAAGCCTATACCATAAGATTGTATGATGATATGATCTATCATACACGGAACAATTCCACCCACATATGAAATTATATCAATGGTGACAGAAAATTACATAATCAATAGTGACAAAATTACATATATAAGTATATAAGCACAAAGTGTTAGTCCATAGTCCGTAGAAAAGTTCATAGAAACAACACCGTGAAGAAAGTGTGCGATTCCTGAAAGAATATAACCACCACTTCACTCAGTGTCAGTGATTCCTCTCCCTTTGAATTCAACACTCACCGACTCAATATGCCTCACACTTTCGTGTTTGGCAAACATGCATGAACATCTAGGTGGTCAGATGAAGGTAAAAACTCCAAATTCCATCTATCCCAGTGTCATCTCATTACATAGAAAGATGAAAAAATGCACAAATAGTGTGATACCGTAAAATATAAAATTTATTCAACTAGTGAGAAAACTTCAATCATTGCACTCACATAAAAACTCTTGTCTCAAGCCAGAAAATCACACTGCAATACAAATGACACTCCTCCTCTGTGAAACGCCCAGCACCACTTAGAATGAATGTCGCGGCGGACCCAAGGTAAGCGTGTGTATAAACTCTCACCCCCGCTCACTGAAGCTCTTCAGATCTGACTCGGATCTCCTGCTGACACCCGGAGATGGGAACCCGCTTCTCACACAGTAATCGAATCTCCCGCCGATACACGGGGATGAGCAGCAACGTTCGTCCGTCACTATCTACTGATGATTGATGCCGTACAGCCACGCCCCGACATGTTTCATCATACCTGACTTAATCATGGGATTGGCTGTACGGTGCCGTAGCACCTCCTACTCTTATACCCCTTGCTTCTATCTGCACAGCAAATAGCAATGTATTTCCGCATTCACCAGGTATCCCCGCGGCCCTCAAATTGCAGTCCTGGGCCGATCACATCATCAAGGAGACACTACACTTGTAACACCTTCTAAAGCGTGTCAGAATGCAATACATATATAAAGTGCAGATACATACATGAATGGGTAAATGCATTATGTGGCTAGTTAATATATAATTGCTAAACATCCTGATTAGTCAATGTATGACATAAAATACCAAACATAAAATCTATAAAATCATAAAATATATTGAAATAGAGTAAACTCATTTAATCCTAAAATTACGCTCTTATATTTAACCATGGTACTCAGCAAACACAAAGACCGATCTGCCAAATTAATATAGATATCCCCAATAGTTAATGAGGATAAATTTTTGTTATTACCACAGACATAGATCTCAAAAAAAATCCCCTACACAAGCGTTAAACAGTGTTATATATATATATATTTAAATTGGGCAGATTTTATATCCCGGCCCTCTAGTGGTAGAGGTTAGAAGTGCATCCTATTAGAACTAGTGTCACTCCAGCCTATGACTAATCCGCACATTTACCACCCCTCTGTCAAAATCCGGGCCCAATATCCCCGCATTTAGGTCCCATCAGTGCAGGGGTTATTAGAAATTATTAAGATAATTAAAGTTAATAAGATTATTGAGATTCTTAAAGTTATAATACAACTTTCTTCATTCAGGCAGTATAAACACAGCACCCCTATCGATCAGGAACTGCACGGCAGGTTCCTTCAGAATTTTACAAAAGATGTCTTGACTGAGATGATCAAGAGTCATTAATGAAGCAGTTGAGGTCCACTTCAATATTCAGGCCCCTAGGGGCAAGGCTCTTCAAACGAAATATCCATAGGGTCTCTCTACGTGAGAGATCTCTCACCCTATTTGACCCTCTCCATAATGGGTATACACAGTCTATCCCACAAAATTGTGCTAAGGAGGGGTCTTGGTTGTGTTTCTCTTTAAAGTGCAGCGATACACTATGGTGTTTGAAGCCATTTTTTATATTCGTGAGGTGTTCAGATATTCTCACTCTAAGTAGTCTTTTTGTGCGTCCTACATACAATAATCCACATGGACACCATAATAGGTAGACAACATGCGAAGAATTGCATGAAATAAACTCCTTGATTTCAAAGGTTTCCTGGTCTGAACTGGTGACGCTCGTTAACCCCCTATTAGAGATCCTTACAGTTTTACAGCACACACATTTTCTGCACGGGTAAAACCCTTTTAGGTTAATCCTTAAAGTTTGTTGGCCAGGTGGATCTAAGATTTTTTTCACCACCCGGTCCCCAAAATTCGGGGCCCTCCTATAGATGAACTTGGGTGATGGGGGTAAGATTTGACCCAGGTGTCTATCACGGCCCAAAACATGCCAATGTTTCCTAAATATAGCCTCCACATCCCTGAATTGGAAATGGAAGCCCGTGATAAATCTGATCTGGTATTGGTCGCTGCCTCCTGATGGTTGTCCTTTTCCAAAACATTGGTCCCTAGGTGTGTGTGCCAGTTCCTGTATCGTTTTGTCTAACATCTGTTCTTGGTAGCCCTTCTGCATGAATTTATCCTTCAGTACTTTAACTTGGGTGTGGTAGTCCTCCAACTCGGTGCAATTTCTTCGCACTCTGAGTATTTGTCCCTTAGGTATGTTACGGATCCAAGTGGGATGGTGTCCACTGGTAATAGTCAAATAGCTATTACGGTCCGTTGGTTTAAAGTAAATTTTGGTGTTCAAACCACTTGCCTTTCTTTCAATAATTACATCTAGGAAATTGACAGAGGTGTCACTAATTTGGTACTCTAATTTAATGCCATTGGAGTTGTTATTCAAAGACTCCAAAAACGCAGTAACTGACTCTCTTGATCCTTCCCAGATGAACATCAGATCGTCTATGAAACGACGATAGAACTTCAACTGGGGTCTTTGGGTACTGAAAACCCGTCTATCTTCCCACTCAGCCATAAACAGGTTGGCGAGGCTGGGGGCATACTTAGCTCCCATAGCCACGCCAACCTGCTGTGAGAAGAAGAAGCCATGGTACCAAAAATAATTGTGGGACATGCAAAAGTCCAAAGCATGTCCCAAAAAACGTTTCTGCATATGAGGGATTTCATCCCTTCTACTCAGTGCCCAATTCAATGCCAGCAATGCATCCTCATGCTGTATGATGGTGTACAGCGAGGATACATCAGCCGTTACCAAGTATGTTTCTGCTTCAGGGTTAATTACAACTCCCCTCAACAGTTGTAACAGGTCTGATGTATCCTTCAAATATGCCTTGGTGACTGTAACACTGGGCTGTAGAAATCTGTCCAAGTATTCTCCCAATCGTGCCGTGATAGAACCAATCCCGTTTGTACGTTCTTGTGAATTTTCGGCAGTGTATATATGATTGGTATCCTACACGCTGAGGGCACTAGATAACGTTTCTCTTTAACACTCAATGCATTGATCTGATATCCCCATTCGACCAACGCATTCAGTTGTGTTTTATACATATCCGTTGGGTCAGACCCCAACTTTTTATATGTGATACTATCTTCCAAAAGTGCCATAAGCTGGTTATGGTAAAACATTTTCTCCATCAGGACTACCCCACCCCCTTTTAACCGCAGGGCGAATGATGATGTTTTTCTTCTCTTCCAGTGATTTTATTCCATCTTTAATATATCCAGGGTTTACCCCCTTCTTAACAGGGAGCTCTTCAACGTCTTTCAACACTAATTGCTTAAATACCTCTATGAAGTGGTTGTTTTATAATTGTGGATTGAAGATGGATTTATTCCTCAATCCACTATCAATTCTCTGCTCTCTTCCATTTGCCCTAATCCCTGATTCAACAGGGTGGCTAAGAAAGAGAGTCCCGGAGCAAAAGACAGAAGAGAAATGGGCGCAGGGACGGCATGACAGTGCTGGACAGCACAGTTGCCGTTTTTAGAGCAGTGTTTCCCCTTTTAGAAAAGGGGAAGGGTCTTGGAGAAGGCGGTGCCCAGAGCTTAGAGAGGAAAGGTGAGGGGGGAAGTGACGTCAGTCGAAGACGGAGGAGGAAGCGATTAGACGCCTCACCCTCACCGCTCCTGGTCCCAGCAGTTCAGAGGCAGCATGGAGGCGTGACAAGTCAGTTCAGAGCGGCGGTGGCTGCACTAAGGGTGGCCTGGCTGAGACCCCTGATGACAGATGGGGCAAGGGACGGCAGGGAGGTGACAGACGGGGGGGTGCGGCAGCACCTCGTGTGCGGCGGTCACGGCCGCTGGTCAGGTACAGCTCGGCTGCAGGCTCTGCAGGCACATTGGCTGAGACAACAAGAAGCTGAGGGGAGTGAACCCCCGTCCCCCAGAGCACGGTGGAGACAGAGGACCAGATGCGGAGAGTAGAGAGGGAACCGGCAGATGAGCGGGGGCAGGTGGGGGGGGAGCCCGGTGCAGATCACGGCTCTTCTCCCATGGCTTGTCAGGGACGCATAGTGCAGTTGGCCGGGGCTGTGGGGGAAGATCATGGCACACAGCCGGCCCAGCATAGGTACACAGAACTTCAAGATGGTGGTCAGACAGCACGCATGGACACACCCCTACGCAGCCTGGTAGAGGGTCCACGAGGAACACAGGGTGGTGGGGGAGCGCCGGCAGAGGTCGGGCGACGTGTACCCAGCCCAGCAGTAGGCGCAGGAGCCCGTCATGGGGGACAAAGAGCGGGGTCTGGCCGGACGGGTCGGAGAGTTGAGCGAGCACCGCACCGCAGACCCACACGGCAAACGGAGCGGGCATATCGGGGATGCAGCCGGCTGGCGGTCGGATGGCATTTGACGGCGACAGATCTGAAGATGAACGGTCTGGGTCGGAGGGTGCCGATGAACAAGGACATCCAGCGACGGGGGTTTCCGCAGTGACGGCTGGCGGGCGCTTGCTTGGGCAGCCTGGTGAGTAAAACTTTACTTTTATTTATACTTTAATACATAGTCTATTGGGGCAGGGTGGTAGACATGGGCCATCAGGTTAAGGGGTAATGGCAAGGGCTGGGGGTACGGGGTTCCCTGGTTTATCGCATAGGGCCCCCGGATAGCTGGGGTAAGACAAGGGGTGAAAGAGAGGACTCGGTCGGACTCCGAGAAAAGGGAAATATACATTTGTTTGGAGTGCCCCCCAGGCGCCCCATGTGCAGATAGAAATAATAGCAAATGGGAAAAGGTAGAGGAGTAGAGATATTTACTTTATCGCCTCCAGGGAATGTTCAACCTGGCCATGTTGAAACTAGAAGGAAGCAAACAGGACTAGGAACAACGGAGATATCGGTTGATTCCTCGTACCTTTGCCACTTGGCTACAGGCATTTACAATATGGGAGAGTGTGCTGGGGTAGAAAGACCCCTGGAACACGGCGTGGCTCGGTTAGTTTATGGGTGGGCCGTTAGGGTGACACACAGGCCTTACGGCAGTGTGGTTTGGCTCAAGTAGGACGAATAGTTTGGCAATGGATATCCGCCCTACCGTCCCTACGCTGGCCCATGATGATATCAGCCAGTGGATGAAGCTCTATTACAGCGTTGTTGGGCTCCGTATAAGTTTTTCCAGGCAAGTGTAAAGCAGGGACAAAATGTCGAGTCAAAAAGGATGCTTCTGTATTCAGTAGATACCCTTACTTAGTAGCGGCTCAGATGTCAAGAGCTGGGTTTTTCACTAACGGTTTTTTATAATAACTGGTTCATTGATGACGGTCCCACCAGAGGCTGAGAATTTTCGGGCGGCCCTGCTTCAACCAACAATATTTTTGGAAACCAGGGAAGAAGTTTTTTGCTTTCAGGTTCAGGGCCTGCCCCCCCCCCCCACCTTTTTTATAGGCCGCTTCTGGCAGGTGTGGTCTCTCCACTGGAAGTGGTTCCCTAGAAAGAGCCCAACCAGTTTGGAATATGCATCACAAGGTCTTTCCGAAAGGTGGGTCGGTCAGTGTATCACGTTTCTCTTAAAGTAGGGGGGGAGTAGTAATGTACGATTTTATTTTATATGCAGCGGTTGCATGGGAGTGGCGGTAAGGGTCATTTTAGGCCGAATCGGACACTGAATTGGCCTTCTGGATATTGCTGGGCATTCTGCCAGCTGTTGGCTGATGGCTGCACATAAGGGGACATAATAGGTGGATCATTGAATGCTGATGGGCTGCCTCAGCAAGTGGGCCTTCGTTCAAGCGTTCAGCTCTTTCTTAAGGGCAGTTCGGGATGTTTTTTCTGGTATTTACTCGGTCATGCCTTACCTGGATGGGTTTGGATGTGCTGGCGCGGCAAGTTACAATATTTGCGTCATCTTGTGGGGATGCCACAACGTCGGGCGGAACATTTCGGTAGTTCCTTCAGCTCCAGGGAAGAAAGAGTGTCCCACGCAAACATTACATTCCTGGTAATTGCAACGGATTCTCTTGGGATGGAATTTGTGCTGACTAGGGACATAGATTGAGAGGGGGAAAAGACGAGGTAAAGGGACTCTTAGGGTACGCAAGGTACAACTGCGTCAAATTCATGAAGAGCTGGGAAAAATTGTAGGTTGTTTGCTGCATAATACCCATGGGTAGGGTTCAATTTGCCTTTGGCTGGCGGCAGCAACTGCGGGATTACGGGCTCTCACTCACTTGGTGGGTCTTACTAGGGTCTTGGGTCTTAATGCGTTACTTGGAACTGTTCACGTATTGTACAAGCTCCACGGGGTGGGTTCCTGGTTTCAGGGGACCATTGAGGGATTCTTGGTGTCCCCCAGCTGGTTTATGGACCGGGTGGCTGCAGAACCTGTTTTTTTGTGAAATTGTCCCAATTGTAGTGGTATGGGCGTAATCCTTCCGGAACAAAAGGGTCTGTCGCGAATGGAGACTATCTGGGGGTGATACAGGTGGTTAGTCGACTGACAGCGGCACCTCCCGGTGGTCAGGGCGTTGCGCCATGGGGGACTGCGCTGCTTACAGGGGATGCATACATCTACTCTGTACAATTATCAGGTATTGTTAACATTTTGGCTGAAGCTGTGTCTCGTTTTCAGCGGGACAGGGTCCGGGATTTTGGCATCAGAAGCGGGTTTTTACTTGGGACGGCAGCAAAGAGGTTCAAGCAACTTGTCAGTAAGGCCACATGGTATGCCTACTACAAAAGGCATGGCAGGAATGGTTTTGTTTGCTCCACGGGAATGTATGGCCCCTTAGGGCTATGTCGTAGTCGATGCGGTTCTCTATCTCATTGATATGGTATCAGAATGGGGTATCTCGGGAGCTGTCATTTAATACATGTTGGCTGATTTGGCTTTTCTTTTCAGTAAAAAAGGCAACGGTACCATAACACAGAGTTTTGGGGAAAACAGACGGTGTAAGGGTACAGTATGGGCACAATGTAGAGGGTTGGTGGGTGCCCGGTCTCCTTGGTAAATGTTCCAGGCTTTGTATTCTAGTTTTTGGAAAGGTTTACAGCCCTCGTTATGCATGGGCTTTATTTCAGGCAGCATTTGCACTAGCTTTATGTGGTCGGGACATGCGGCCCGGGGGGGGGGGGCGCGGTCTCCTTTTTGGTAGTGAGGACAGGTTCTTCCTTATCAAAGTTTCAGGTTGTAGCGGGATCAGACGATGTGGTTAGCAGCTGGTTATGTTCCAAAAAGTTTTTTCTCTGTTCATTCCTTTCGGATGGGAGCAGCCACAGAGGCGTCCAGGGCAGGTCTGAGACAGGACTCAGTTTGGCGCATGGTAGGTGGGACTCGGATAGATGTAAGGGTGCATTCTCTCACCGCGGATGCGATAATATGTTTCACAGGGGCTTTGGGCCGTGGTAATAATGTATTGGTAATTGATATTTAAGAGGTTTGTGTTGTCATTTAATAATGTATTGGTAATTGATATTTAAGAGGTTTGGGTTGTCATTTAATTTTGTCGGTAATATGTTTCACAGGGGCTTTGGGCCGTGGTAATAATGTATTGGTAATTGATATTTAAGAGGTTTGTGTTGTCATTTAATTTTGTCCACAGATCGTAGGTTGGACTGGTTGGTATACTTGGTCATTCTTAAGGATTGGGGGTCAGAAGAGTGGTGGTTCGGCCGAACGGTAGGCAGGCATGTATCCCCAAGCTGGAGGCTCAGGCCAGGGGCATCGGGGTCCCTGGCATGTGGTGACTTAAGCTGTTGGGGGAAGTAGGCAGGATTCTCCTGTTTGCACAGGGCTCCGAGAATTTTAATGTTACTTGTGAGGGAAAACTGTATGGTAGCCATACCTACGAGGGACAGTACTGGTGACGTGAACTTGTGAATATATGTTTATGTGCGGCTTACCCAGGTATGGTTCTAGTACGGTTTGATATGGTGGGCAGGAGGTCATGTCAGTGGGCATGGTCATTTACGAAGGTGGACAAGGCTTGTATAAGGAGGTGAGTAGGTTTCATCTAAAGAGGGTTGGCCATACGCCATAGAGATCTGGAGGCGGATACGTGTAGGTATCTGCGAAGTGATGGGGTACATCTGAATGTGGTGGTACATCTCCACGAGGTGGGGAGAGTTTTGTTGAGAATGGACCTTCAGGTAGGCATGTAGCGAGAGCTGAGGTTGTGGGGGCGCACGCAAGGGTAAGGGGTTACCCCTTTCGTGCTGTGTTGGGTCGCTGGAGAAGGAGAAGATAGAGGTTACATGTATGGAACATGTGGTACCCATCCATGGGATGGGGGTTGTTTTCTGGTACCCATCCATGGGATGGGGGTTGTTTCTGGTACCCATCCATGAAAGGATGGGGGTTGTTGCTGGTACCCATCCATGAAAGGATGGGGGTTGTTTCTTGTACCCATCCATGAAAGGATGGGGGTTGTTTATCGTACCCATCCATGAAAGGATGGGGGTTGTTTCTTGTACCCATCCATGAAAGGATGGGGGTTGTTTCAGGTACCCATCCATGAAAGGATGGGGGTTGTTTCTGGTACCCATCCATGGGATGGGGATTGTTTCTGGTACTTTCAGGTTATGAGGGGTTAACCTGGGAGGGTTAAAAAGGGTAGGTCACTGCGAAGGTTGGGTACCACCTCCGAGTCAGGGGTTTCCGACTGGAGGCCTAAAGTTTACAAAGAAGTTATTCGCAGTGATCAGTGGTATGTTGTTTCCCTTTATGACACTATAAGTATATTCAAAGTTTAATGGTTATTTATGAATATGGTATTGATTTAATTGTATAAGTTGTTAATAAAAGGCCGTCAAGGCCATTTACTCCAAAACCTGGTCAAGTCATTTGTGAAGGATTTGGAGGGAGGGAAGTTTTGGGGATAAAAAGGGTGATCAAGATACTGGGCTTAAGTCCTACAAATGTCAAGTATTTTTTTAGATTAAGCGTTCCTGATGAATTTATGTGTGTCTATATATGTCTCAAACTTGTTCATCACCTTCCTAGGGGCACATTTGAGGCCAGTCTGCAGTATATTCAGTTCTTTCTCGTTCAACTCAACCTTACTGAGGTTATATATACCCGTATCTACATGTCCCTTGGTCTTTTTCTTGGGTTGTCTGTGTCTGCCTGCCCGACATCCCCTTCTTCTCTTTGGTAAGGTGTGATGTCTCTGTTTGGGTAATATGGGGGCCCACTTTGATTGCCTCTCCTGCGTTCTCCTGGAGGCATGTTCCTCCTTGGTGTACCTCCACCCCTCCCCCCCTCCCCCGCTGCCCTAAAAAAGGCTCCTGTTGATATTGTGTCCACCTGGCCAACAAACTTTAAGGATTAACCTAAAAGGGTTTTACCCGTGCAGAAAATGTGTGTGCTGTAAAACTGTAAGGATCTCTAATAGGGGGTTAACGAGCGTCACCAGTTCAGACCAGGAAACCTTTGAAATCAAGGAGTTTATTTCATGCAATTCTTCGCATGTTGTCTACCTATTATGGTGTCCATGTGGATTATTGTATGTAGGTCGCACAAAAAGACTACTTAGAGTGAGAATATCTGAACACCTCACGAATATAAAAAATGGCTTCAAACACCATAGTGTATCGCTGCACTTTAAAGAGAAACACAACCAAGACCCCTCCTTAGCACAATTTTGTGGGATAGACTGTGTATACCCATCATGGAGAGGGTCAAATAGGGTGAGAGATCTCTCACGTAGAGAGACCCTATGGATATTTCGTTTGAAGAGCCTTGCCCCTAGGGGCCTGAATATTGAAGTGGACCTCAACTGCTTCATTAATGACTCTTGATCATCTCAGTAAAGACATCTTTTGTAAAATTCTGAAGGAACCTGCCGTGCAGTTCCTGATCGATAGGGGTGCTGTGTTTATACTGCCTGAATGAAGAAAGTTGTATTATAACTTTAAGAACCTCAATAATCTTATTAACTTTAATTATCTTAATAATTTCTAATAACCCCTGCACTGATGGGACCTAAATGCGGGGATATTGGGCCCGGATTTTGACAGAGGGGTGGTAAATGTGCGGATTAGTCATAGGCTGGAGTGACACTAGTTCTAATAGGATGCACTTCTAACCTCTACCACTAGAGGGCCGGGATATAAAATCTGCCCAATTTAAATATAAATATATATAACACTGTTTAACGCTTGTGTAGGGGATTTTTTTTGAGATCTATGTCTGTGGTAATAACAAAAATTTATCCTCATTAACTTTTGGGGATATCTATGTTAATTTGGCAGATCGGTCTTTGTGTTTGCTGAGTACCATGGTTAAATATAAGAGCATAATTTTAGGATTAAATGAGTTTACTCTATTTCAATATATTTTATGATTTTATAGATTTTATGTTTGGTATTTTATGTCATACATTGACTAATCAGGATGTTTAGCAATTATATATTAACTAGCCACATAATGCATTTACCCATTCATGTATGTATCTGCACTTTATATATGTATTGCATTCTGACACGCTTTAGAAGGTGTTACAAGTGTAGTGTCTCCTTGATGATGTGATCGGCCCAGGACTGCAATTTGAGGGCCGTGGGGATACCTGGTGAATGCGGAAATACATTGCTATTTGCTGTGCAGATAGAAGCAAGGGGTATAAGAGTAGGAGGTGCCGTACCGTACAGCCAATCCCATGATTAAGTCAGGTATGATGAAACATGTCGGGGCGTGGCTGTACGGCATCAATCATCAGTAGATAGTGACGGACGAACGTTGCTGCTCATCCCCGTGTATCGGCGGGAGATTCGATTACTGTGTGAGAAGCGGGTTCCCATCTCCGGGTGTCAGCAGGAGATCCGAGTCAGATCTGAAGAGCTTCAGTGAGCGGGGGTGAGAGTTTATACACACGCTTACCTTGGGTCCGCCGCGACCTTCATTCTAAGTGGTGCTGGGCGTTTCACAGAGGAGGAGTGTCATTTGTATTGCAGTGTGATTTTCTGGCTTGAGACAAGAGTTTTTATGTGAGTGCAATGATTGAAGTTTTCTCACTAGTTGAATAAATTTTATATTTTACGGTATCACACTATTTGTGCATTTTTTCATCTTTCTATGTAATGAGATGACACTGGGATAGATGGAATTTGGAGTTTTTACCTTCATCTGACCACCTAGATGTTCATGCATGTTTGCCAAACACGAAAGTGTGAGGCATATTGAGTCGGTGAGTGTTGAATTCAAAGGGAGAGGAATCACTGACACTGAGTGAAGTGGTGGTTATATTCTTTCAGGAATCGCACACTTTCTTCACGGTGTTGTTTCTATGAACTTTTCTACGGACTATGGACTAACACTTTGTGCTTATATACTTATATATGTAATTTTGTCACTATTGATTATGTAATTTTCTGTCACCATTGATATAATTTCATATGTGGGTGGAATTGTTCCGTGTATGGTAGATCATATCATCATACAATCTTATGGTATAGGCTTTCACGTGTGATATTAAGTTTAGTACTAATTTTGGTTTAGATCACCTTCACATTTCTAATTAGAACACTGTATCACATTTTGGTTCAATCAATTTTTTTTGAACACCAGTTGGTGTCTACACTGCTATATAGCGCCACTCATATTGATTTGCAGGGATCTGGTTTGGTCTCCTAGAGTCAATAGAAGTTTTTTCAGTTTGTTTATTTAAAGTGGCGGCTTTTTGCATGAAATATATTAGATCACACATATTGGTTTGTTAGCTTTGTTCATAGAAGGCTAACACGATTTTGTTTTTTTTGGCTTTGAGCGCAGTGGTGGAGACACAAGGAGGGCGCAGTTGTGTGGGTTTCACCAGTTCACAATATATATAATTTTAACCACTTGCAGCCATGGATGCCATCAATTTTTTAGTTAACAGACAAATGAACCCCGAGTGTGTCTTCTCCACGAGCCATGAAATGACTGACTGTGAAGAAGACTACACAGGCATTTTTAAAAACTTGGAGAATCTGTTGGAGAAACAGATTAAGACATGGTGGGACGTATTCACATTCGAACACTATTTAAGAGAAAATCTCATCTTTCGCAGCCTAAGATGGGAAGTAGCACCCCAGGATGGGCTCGATGAACAAATTTATATGGATGAATGGTTCGAATTTTTTAATAGAATGGGGAGGGAATTACAAACCCTTGTTTTAAAGAGGAAACAGATTAAACTCAGCAAACTCAAAGAGAAAATTAGTGCACTGCAAAGTAAATTAGAACCGATCAAAGAATCTAGTCAGATGAAAGAATTCAATACCAACATGCAAAAGAAACTAGAAAAAATAGATCGAGAAACCCAAAAGAAAAAGGTTAAAAAGTACAACAGAGATTCCAATGACTTCAAAACCCATAAGGTATATGCATGGCAGAATTTGAATGTTGAAAACACTGAAAATAGAAATACCACTAAGGAAGGAGGGTCCACTAGGACCACTCCACCTTTACATCAAAAGAAAGAGGTACCTAATAATAGGGGTACAGGAACAGGCCCCAATTATAACCGCAGTGACAACAATCCAGGAAATAGGGATTATGGTCATGATGAACAAAATCAATCAGCAAGCTCAATGAGACCGATGAATGGTGAATATCCACAACAGTATAGTTATCCATCACCCCGCCCATATCAACAAAGAAGGGGAGGGGGAAGACCAACTGATTACCCCCAACGTGATTATCAACAATGGCAACACCATCCTCCCCCTGATCCCAACTATCATGTACCGCTGTACAATAGATACCAACCATTAGTGGATGAGGAATACAGGACACAATATCAACAGGAGCCTTTTTTAGGGCAGCGGGGGAGGGGGGGAGGGGTGGGGGTACACCAAGGAGGAACATGCCTCCAGGGGAACGCAGGGGAGGCAATCAAAGTGGGCCCCCATATTACCCAAACAGAGACATCACACCTTACCAAAGAGAAGAAGGGGATGTCGGGCAGGCAGACACAGACAACCCAAGAAAAAGACCAAGGGACATGTAGATACGGGTATATATAACCTCAGTAAGGTTGAGTTGAACGAGAAAGAACTGAATATACTGCAGACTGGCCTCAAATGTGCCCCTAGGAAGGTGATGAACAAGTTTGAGACATATATAGACACACATAAATTCATCAGAACGCTTAATCTAAAAAAATACTTTCTTAGCCACCCTGTTGAATCAGGGATTAGGGCAAAAGGAAGACAGCAGAGAATTGATAGTGGATTGAGAAATAAATCCATCTTCAATCCACAATTATCAAACAACCACTTCATAGAGGTATTTAAGCAATTAGTGTTGAAAGACATTGAAGAGCTCCCTGTTAAGAAGGGGGTAAACCCTGGATATATTAAAGATGGATTAAAATCACTGGAAGAGAAGAAAAACATCATCATTCGCCCTGCGGATAAAGGGGGTGGGGTAGTCCTGATGGAGAAAACGTTTTACCATAACCAGCTTATGGCACTTTTGGGAGATAGTATCACATATAAAAAGTTGGGGTCTGACCCAACGGATATGTATAAAACACAACTGAATGCGTTGGTCGAATGGGGATATCAGATCAATGCATTGAGTGTTAAAGAGAAACGTTATCTAGTGCCCTCAGCGTGTAGGATACCAATCATATATACACTGCCGAAAATTCACAAGAACGTACAAACACCTCCAGCCCGTCCAATTGTGAACGGGATTGGTTCTATCACGGCACGATTGGGAGAATACTTGGACAGATTTCTACAGCCCAGTGTTACAGTCACCAAGGCATATTTGAAGGATACATCAGACCTGTTACAACTGTTGAGGGGAGTTGTAATTAACCCTGAAGCAGAAACATACTTGGTAACGGCTGATGTATCCTCGCTGTACACCATCATACAGCATGAGGATGCATTGCTGGCATTGAATTGGGCACTGAGTAGAAGGGATGAAATCCCTCATATGCAGAAACGTTTTTTGGGACATGCTTTGGACTTTTGCATGTCCCACAATCATTTTTGGTACCATGGCTTCTTCTTCTCACAGCAGGTTGGCGTGGCTATGGGAGCTAAGTATGCCCCCAGCCTCGCCAACCTGTTTATGGCTGAGTGGGAAGATAGACGGGTTTTCAGTACCCAAAGACCCCAGTTGAAGTTCTATCGTCATTTCATAGACGATCTGATGTTCATCTGGGAAGGATCAAGAGAGTCAGTTACTGCGTTTTTGGAGTCTTTGAATAACAACTCCAATGGCATTAAATTAGAGTACCAAATTAGTGACACCTCTGTCAATTTCCTAGATGTAATTATTGAAAGAAAGGCAAGTGGTTTGAACACCAAAATTTACTTTAAACCAACGGACCGTAATAGCTATTTGACTATTACCAGTGGACACCATCCCACTTGGATCCGTAACATACCTAAGGGACAAATACTCAGAGTGCGAAGAAATTGCACCGAGTTGGAGGACTACCACACCCAAGTTAAAGTACTGAAGGATAAATTCATGCAGAAGGGCTACCAAGAACAGATGTTAGACAAAACGATACAGGAACTGGCACACACACCTAGGGACCAATGTTTTGGAAAAGGACAACCATCAGGAGGCAGCGACCAATACCAGATCAGATTTATCACGGGCTTCCATTTCCAATTCAGGGATGTGGAGGCTATATTTAGGAAACATTGGCATGTTTTGGGCCGTGATAGACACCTGGGTCAAATCTTACCCCCATCACCCAAGTTCATCTATAGGAGGGCCCCGAATTTTGGGGACCGGGTGGTGAAAAAAATCTTAGATCCACCTGGCCAACAAACTTTAAGGATTAACATAAAAGGGTTTTACCCGTGCAGAAAATGTGTGTGCTGTAAAACTGTAAGGATCTCTAATAGGGGGTTAACGAGCGTCACCAGTTCAGACCAGGAAACCTTTGAAATCAAGGAGTTTATTTCATGCAATTCTTCGCATGTTGTCTACCTATTATGGTGTCCATGTGGATTATTGTATGTAGGACGCACAAAAAGACTACTTAGAGTGAGAATATCTGAACACCTCACGAATATAAAAAATGGCTTCAAACACCATAGTGTATCGCTGCACTTTAAAGAGAAACACAACCAAGACCCCTCCTTAGCACAATTTTGTGGGATAGACTGTGTATACCCATCATGGAGAGGGTCAAATAGGGTGAGAGATCTCTCACGTGGAGAGACCCTATGGATATTTCGTTTGAAGAGCCTTGCCCCTAGGGGCCTGAATATTGAAGTGGACCTCAACTGCTTCATTAATGACTCTTGATCATCTCAGTAAAGACATCTTTTGTAAAATTCTGAAGGAACCTGCCGTGCAGTTCCTGATCGATAGGGGTGCTGTGTTTATACTGCCTGAATGAAGAAAGTTGTATTATAACTTTAAGAACCTCAATAATCTTATTAACTTTAATTATCTTAATAATTTCTAATAACCCCTGCACTGATGGGACCTAAATGCGGGGATATTGGGCCCGGATTTTGACAGAGGGGTGGTAAATGTGCGGATTAGTCATAGGCTGGAGTGACACTAGTTCTAATAGGATGCACTTCTAACCTCTACCACTAGAGGGCCGGGATATAAAATCTGCCCAATTTAAATATAAATATATATAACACCGTTTAACGCTTGTGTAGGGGATTTTTTTTGAGATCTATGTCTGTGGTAATAACAAAAATTTATCCTCATTAACTTTTGGGGATATCTATATTAATTTGGCAGATCGGTCTTTGTGTTTGCTGAGTACCATGGTTAAATATAAGAGCGTAATTTTAGGATTAAATGAGTTTACTCTATTTCAATATATTTTATGATTTTATAGATTTTATGTTTGGTATTTTATGTCATACATTGACTAATCAGGATGTTTAGCAATTATATATTAACTAGCCACATAATGCATTTACCCATTCATGTATGTATCTGCACTTTATATATGTATTGCATTCTGACACGCTTTAGAAGGTGTTACAAGTGTAGTGTCTCCTTGATGATGTGATCGTTCAGGACTGCAATTTGAGGGCCGCGGGGATACCTGGTGAATGCGGAAATACATTGCTATTTGCTGTGCAGATAGAAGCAAGGGGTATAAGAGTAGGAGGTGCCGTACCGTACAGCCAATCCCATGATTAAGTCAGGTATGACGAAACATGTCGGGGCGTGGCTGTACGGCATCAATCATCAGTAGATAGTGACGGACGAACGTTGCTGCTCATCCCCGTGTATCGGCGGGAGATTCGATTACTGTGTGAGAAGCGGGTTCCCATCTCCGGGTGTCAGCAGGAGATCCGAGTCAGATCTGAAGAGCTTCAGTGAGCGGGGGTGAGAGTTTATACACACGCTTACCTTGGGTCCGCCGCGACCTTCATTCTAAGTGGTGCTGGGCGTTTCACAGAGGAGGAGTGTCATTTGTATTGCAGTGTGATTTTCTGGCTTGAGACAAGAGTTTTTATGTGAGTGCAATGATTGAAGTTTTCTCACTAGTTGAATAAATTTTATATTTTACGGTATCACACTATTTGTGCATTTTTTCATCTTTCTATGTAATGAGATGACACTGGGATAGATGGAATTTGGAGTTTTTACCTTCATCTGACCACCTAGATGTTCATGCATGTTTGCCAAACACGAGAGTGTGAGGCATATTGAGTCGGTGAGTGTTGAATTCAAAGGGAGAGGAATCACTGACACTGAGTGAAGTGGTGGTTATATTCTTTCAGGAATCGCACACTTTCTTCACGGTGTTGTTTCTATGAACTTTTCTACGGACTATGGACTAACACTTTGTGCTTATATACTTATATATGTAATTTTGTCACTATTGATTATGTAATTTTCTGTCACCATTGATATAATTTCATATGTGGGTGGAATTGTTCCGTGTATGGTAGATCATATCATCATACAATCTTATGGTATAGGCTTTCACGTGCGATATTAAGTTTGGTACTAATTTTGGTTTAGATCACCTTCACATTTCTAATTAGAACACTGTATCACATTTTGGTTCAATCAATTTTTTTTGAACACCAGTTGGTGTCTACACTGCTATATAGCGCCACTCATTGATTTGCAGGGATCTGGTTTGGTCTCCTAGAGTCAATAGAAGTTTTTTTCAGTTTGTTTATTTAAAGTGGCGGCTTTTTGCATGAAATATATTAGATCACACATATTGGTTTGTTAGCTTATTTCATAGAAGGCTAACACGATTTTGTTTTTTTTTGGCTTTGAGCGCAGTGGTGGAGACTCAAGGAGGGCGCAGTTGTGTGGGTTTCACCAGTTCACATCCGTTGCTTTACCTCATTTGTCCAAGATGATTGGGTAGCACTTTTGCCTCTAGCGGAATTTGCTTTCAACAATGCCAGCCATTCAGCCACAGGTCAGTCACCGTTCTTTGCGATCTATGGGTTCCATCCTGTCTTCCTGCCTAACATTATTCCGGAATCTCCTGTTCCAGCAGTACAAAGCACTGTCGAGTTCCTAGGTCGCAACAACAAGTTGTTGCAAGAAGCTATGGCCAAGGCGCAGGCAACCAACAAGAGGCTTTATGACCGGAAGAGAAGAGGTGAATTACGTCTCCAACCAGGTGATCAGGTGTGGTTATCTACCACCAACCTCAAGATGGCCTGCCCTTCAAAGAAGCTGGCACCCAGATTCATTGGCCCTTTCCCAGTTAAAAGGAAATTGAATGAGGTCTCCTATGAACTTACCCTGCCTGAGTCGCTCAAAGTGCACCCAGTGTTTCACGTGTCTCTGCTTAAACCCACAGTACCCGACCCTTTCCCGGACAGAGGATCGGGGCCACCCGGACCCGTTATTATTAATAAGGACGAGGAGTATGAGGTGGAGGCTGTCGTAGACTGCAGGAGGAGAGGTAACCAACTTCAATTTTTAATTAAATGGAAGGGTTATGGACCAGAGGAGAACTCATGGGAACCTTAGCAAAATGTGCATGCTCAAGAACTGATCCAGGCCTTCTTCCGCAGACATCCTCAGAAAAGAGCTCTTTTGGGCACCCGGAGGTTGCCCTTAAGGGGGGGGCAATGTCATGGACATACTACTTCCAGACCTGCAACAGGGCTCAGGCGCATCCCCACCAACAGGTTCCCAGTAACGAACAGGCGTGCGCCAATGTGCATGTGCCGATCGCGGAGATCGCACGCACAGTGACCGGGCTTTGGCGCCCAGTGGCCTTTAAGAGGGGCTTCCACCATTCAGCTCTTGCTGTTTGATCTGCAGCTTCACCTGTGACCTGTTCCTGTAATCAGCATCCGATCACCTGACCTGGCTCTCTGACCACGCTGCTGTCTCCAATCCTGAACCTTGGCTTTCCCTGACTCTGATTCTGTTTACCTGCCTGCCTGATCTCCTGTTACCAGAAACCAGCCTGAACTTGACTATTCCTTGCCTGCCGATTCTGTTGAACTGATCCACTGTGTATGACCCGGCTTGTCTGACCTTGCTTCTGCCTGCTGTGTGCACCCTGCTGACCTGCATCCAGCTTACCTGCATCCTGCTGACCTGCATCCAGCTTACCTGCATCCAGCTTACCTGCAGCCTGCTGACCTGCATCCAGCTCACCTGCACCCTGCTGACCTGCATCCAGCTTACCTGCATCCTGCTGACCTGCGTCCAGCTTACCTGCAGCCTGCTGACTTGTATCCAGAAATTGTATAAAAAAAATGCAAAAATACTCTTGCGCACAGGTGTATTAGCTAAAAGATCCCAAGGGTTCAGGAAGGACTGTGGATTTTGGACTTTCTGCTCTTAAGGATGGGATGTCCTAATATTAAATGAAAAGAAAGAAAAAAAGAGCGCACCAGCCTAGTGCATTATCCTTGACATATTTATTGATTAAAAACAAGATAAAATCTACTCACAAAGGTTGAAGAAAAAATCGCATTTGTATATGGCACAGAGGCGATTAGTCCAATGGTAGCAGTTTTCCAGGTCCCAGGAAGGAGGCGTACGGACTACTGCTGGCTAACGCGTTTCGAAGGTTACCCTTCTTCATCAGAGCCTGATGAAGGCTCTGATGAAGAAGGGTAACCTTCGAAACGCGTTAGCCAGCAGTAGTCCGTACGCCTCCTTCCTCGGACCTGGAAAACTGCTACCATTGGACTAATCGCCTCTGTGCCATATACAAATGCGATTTTTTCTTCAACCTTCGTGAGTAGATTTTATCTTTTTTTTTTATCAATAAATCTGTCAAGGATAATGCACTAGGCTGGTGCGCTCTTTTTTTCTTTCTTTTCATTTGACTTGTATCCAGCTTACCTGCACCCGGCACTCCAGCCAGTTCCAGTCGCTCCCAGTGGACATCATCTCCAGTTCCAGAGAATCCACCAGGCACTCATACCCCGCTGTGCTCCTACGGTCACTGTCCTCAACTCCAGTGATCTGGGAACCAGGGCTGTACGAGAGGTCTCCCTCTGCACGTCAGGCTCACATACTAGGTACGTGTCACAGAGAGGCTAGTTTATATACATAGAGGCTGGGTATATACAGAGAGTCTGGGTATACAGAGAAGCTGGGTATACAGGGGCTGGGTATATACAGAGAGGCTGGTATATAAAGAGAGGCTGGGCATGCAGAGAAGCTGGTATATACAGTGTGACAGACCTAGCCGGGACAGAGGCTGTTGGAGAGGACTGAAGGCAAGCCTCTTGCCTTTTGATTATGGGTCCTGGATTTTCAAGGGAACAATACTCTTTGTGAGGTGAATTAGAAATCCAGTCTGAACTGTACTAATCGGACTCAGTCGTGTATATATGTATATATTGTATGTTGTTTGATTCTGTTGTGGACTCTTTTGCTGTGGTCATTTGGGATGTGTGTCCCTGTAGAGGGAGGGGGGATTCCTCCAGCAGCCCCCTGCTGATAAGACTGATTCATACTGTTATTCATACGTACTGGACACATACTATGAGGAGATGCTGGTGTCATCAACTCCAACTACCTGTCTTGTTCTCTGCTATAATGTGTTTAATGTAAATTAGTTTAGTCTGGCTTACCACAGGTTCTAAGGGTATTCCACACATTGTTGTTTGTTCTAATTAACCCTTTGTTGATGTTTATGGTAATGTGTATTGAATAGTCACCTAGTCTGGGTAAATGGATTAGATAATTAGCTCATGTTAATTAGGTTTCAGTTGTATTGTTAGAGGAGGTTCCAACGGCATATAAAGTCTTGTAATTTTGATTCTAAATAAAGTTGGTCCATGTTAGCATCTAAGCAAGTGTCGCCTTGTTTTGTGCTCAGAGCGGTTGGAATATCTGATATCTGTATAGAGACTGGGAGGAAGTGGTATATGACGGAAGCACTCAAGCAGAGTGTGGGACGTTCCGTGACATACAGAGAGGCTGGGTGTCACGGAACGTCCCACACTCCACTTGAGTGTTTCCGTCAGTATACCACTTCCTCTCAGTCTGAATCTAGATATCAGATATTCCAACCGCTCCCAAGCATAAAACAAGACGAGACTTGCTTAGTTGCTAACATGGACTAACTCTTTATTTGAGATCTCACACAAATATATACAGCAGAATGACTAAAACCTAACCTAATTAATATGAGCTAATTTACTAAATCATTTACCCAGACCAGATGACTCAGAGACATGACCTGTAGGACACAGACTTGTGGGCACCGAGCTTCACACAGTAGTATAAACACAATAGCAGCAGCTAATTACAATTAACAATACAAACAACAATCTCCCCCCTCCTCAGCCTAGTCATCAACAGTTCGTCTCCTAGCCAGTCCTGGAGGCTAATGTGATTAGCTCACTCAATTAACAGGTTGAGTTCAGAATCAAACAAACCAATAATAGTCTCTACATACATCCTGGGAGATATTGTGGACATATATTACTGTCCCATTTTAAGTAGTCCAAGATATATTTTCTTACTCACCCTGTGCCAGGATAGCACAGGGTGACTTAGACATAAGAGGTGTATGGGGAGCTGAAACAAGGACATCCCCTACTTTCCAAGGGATTCTGAGTTTCACGGGCCCTCCCGTCACACTGGGTATATACAGAGAGACTGGGTATATACAGAGATGCTTATATATACAGAGGGGATGGTATATACAGAGAGGATGGGTAAATACAGAAAAGCTGGGTATACAGAAGATAGGCTGGGTATACAGAGAGGCTGGGTATATACAAAGAGGCTGGTACATACAGAGAGGCTGGGTATACAGAGAGGCTGTGTATATACAGAGAGGCTGTGTATATACAGAGAGGCTGGGTATACAGAAAGGCTGGGTATATACTGAGAGGCTGGGTATATACAGAAATGCTGGTACATACAGAGTGGCTGTGTAAATACAGAAAGGCTGGGTATACAGAAGATAGAATGTGTATACAGAAAGGCTGGGTATATACAGAGAGGCTGAGTATACAGAGAGGCTTGGTATATACAGAGATGCTGGTTTATACAGAGAGGCTGGGTAAATACAGAAAGGCTGGGTATACAGAAGATAGGCTGGGTATACAGAGAGCCTGGGTATATACAGAGAGGCTGAGTATACAGAAAGGCTGGGTATATACAGAGAGGCTGGTATATACAGAAAGGCTGGGTATAAAGAGAGGCTAGAGTATATACAGAGAGGCTGGGTATACAGAGAAGCTTGTATATTCAGAGAGGCTGGGTATATACAGAAATGCTGGGTATATACCGACAGGCTGGTACAAACAAAGAGGCTGGGTAAATACAGAAAGGCTGAGTATATAGAAGATAGGCTGGGTATACAGAGAGGCTGGGTATATACAGAGAGGCTGAGTATACAGAGAGGCTGGGTATATACAGTTAGGCTGGGTATATACAGAGAGTTTGGGTATATACAGAAAGGCTGGTATATACAGAGAGGCTGGGAATACAGAGAGGCTAGTGTATATACAGAGAGGCTGGTATATACAGAGAAGCTGGGTGTACAGAGAGGCTGGTATATACAGAGAGGCTGGGTATATACAGAGAGGCTGGTATATACAGAGAGGCTGGGTATACAAAAGATATGCTGGAAATACAGAGAGGCTGGTATATACAGAGAGGCTGGGTATATACAGAGAGGCTGGTATATACAGAGAGGCTGGGTATACAAAAGATATGCTGGAAATGTAGAGAGGCTGGTATACACAGAGAGGCTTTGTTTACAGAGAGGCTGGTATATACAGAGAGGCTTGGTATATACAGAGATGCTGGGTATATACAGAGATGCTGGTATTTACAGAGAGGATGGTAAATACAGAGAGGCTGGGTATACAGAGAGGATGGGTGTCGCGGACACTGGCTGCAAGGACCTTTTCTGTCAACATTCATCCTGTTATTTGGTATTGCTATATTAATCTTTTTTTTGTTACATTTTTAAAAGACTATTTTTTTGGACTTGCCCAAAGACTATTCTTGGTTGTTAATTCTCAACAATACATGATTCTTGAAAGAGCTGATCACATTGACCTGCGGAGACGAACTGTCTGGTCACCAGGGCTGCCTTAAGTGTTGTGTTAATTAACATGTTAATTATATTATTGTCTTTTAAGATTTTGCTAGAGGGGAGGGGGGAGTATCCATGAGTCAGCCCTACCTCGTTATCTAACCCCTTGTGTTAAATGTGTATAAAAAGGCTGTATTCTGTCCAATAACGCATTCAAGATTCTACCAGCTATTTTCGGCTAGACTTGTATTCAATGCAGCTATAATAATATATCTCTCTGATGGTCAGACTGGAGGAAGCGGTGTTACTGATGGAAGTGTGGGATAGGATCCGTCACAATTGGTGGCAAGCTGTGGGATGCTTCCTCTTGCCTAGGCTCACCCAAATCACCACCGGGACCCCCTGCTCCTAACAGCAGATGGAACATCACTACGCCACACTCAAGCGCAGCACCTTGAAGGATCTCTTGGAAGCCCGTGGAGAAGTCTCCAGCAAAAAATCCAAAGCGACTCTCATCACCGAACTAATGGAGATTGACCAGGCCAGCAACCCACCAGCAGATACCTCAGAGGCGACAGAGTTCCAGCGTGACGTCCAGTGGTGACTGGCCTTGTATGGTACTCACCCCCCGCAGGAGGTTATCAGTCAAATGTGTTACGAGAGGTGTCCCAGCTGCGAATGGCTGAACTCCAGCGGGACCAAGGAGTGTCAGTTATGTTCAACTGGGAAGCTCCAGTGGCCCGCAAAAAGCTACCCTTTGCCGCCTTCCGCATGTTTCAAGATGGTGAAGATGAGATGGATGCTTACCTGCAAATGTTCGATGTGGTCTCCAAGGTGTCAATAAAGCAGATTGGGTCACGCTCCTGGTCAGCCGGCTCACAGGAAGGGCTGCAGAGGCATACAATAATGTCCCTGATGAGATCAGCCAGGACTATGACCGGGTAAAAGAGACTATTGGCTCGCTTCGGCATTACTCCAGAGGCACATCGTTTGAGGTTTCGCAACCTCCGCCGAAAGGAGAGAGAGCCTTACACAGAATGGGCTCATCAAATGACCCGAGCAGCGGAGAGTTGGATGACCGGGTGCCAAGCTGTTACAATGGCAGATGCGCTCCAGCTAGTCCTCCTCGAACAATTCTACGATCATACCCCACATGAAGTTAGAGACTGGGTAAAGAATCGGCGGCCAGTCACAGTAGATGAAGCTGCCACCCTAGCTGACCAATACGTGGATTCAAGGTGGACTGTACAACCAGAGGCTAAGACCCCAGCCTGTCCCCAACATTCCATGGAGCGTTGCCCCTCCACACCAGCCGTCGATCCCCAGCCCCACTCAGCTACCATCTTCACGAGGAAAAGGGGACCTCTGCTACAGATGCAACCAAGCAGGGCATGTTAGGACGTATTGTCTGCAGAATGTTTCCCAGGACACGCAGAACAACAGGCCCCTTGCACCTGCCCGGGCTGCTGCACACTGTCTGGAGAGAAATGATGTGACTTGCCCAAGTGAGGAGAATATTGAAATTCTACATGAGGCAGACCCTGTGCATGCTGCCACTACAGATAATCATTTGCACCATCGACAAGCCGTGTGGATTAATGGTCGGGCTGCCCAGGGACTGCGGGACATGGGAGCTACTATTACCCTGATACAGTCCCGAATGATAAACCCGGCAGAGCAGACGGGACGGTCTGTGGCTGTGCGGGTGGCCGGGGGAAATGTTATGTGGGTCCCCACTGCCAGGGTTCACCTTGATTGGGGTTCGGGGGCCAAAGAAGTAGAAGTGGGAATAATGCAGAACTTACCTGCAAAGGTTTTGTTGTGCAACGATTTGGGATGTTTAAATTCAGCCTTCTCCCTAGATGTATCCCCGGAAGCCTATCCTGTTACCACCCACCAGCAAGCCTGGATGGAGGTGCGCTCCCTTGAGGACAGGACCAAGGTAAGACCTGTCACCCTTGACCTAGACTGTACTACCCCAGCTATTCCTACCCCGACTTGGGCTTCTCCCCAAGACTTTGCTCAGGCAACTCTTAGCGACTCTTCCTTAGCTAGCTATAGGGAAAGAGCAGGATTGGACCCTGGGGGGTTGGAGAGGGAGCGGATAGAGTGGGTCCAGGGATTACTCTATCGGGTTACTGAGGGAAAGACAGCCTCCCATCCACCCAAGCAGCAGCTAGTTGTGCCGCAGAAATATCGGCATGACCTGCTGCGCATTGGGCATGACATACTCTTAGCCGGACACCTGGGGATGTCCCGGACCCTCCACCGTCTGACTCAGTCGTTTTTTTGGCCAGGGATTACAGGGGATGTCCGACAATATTGCCGGACCTGTGACTAATGCCAGCGGGTGGGTAAGCATGGGGGCCCGCTGAAAGCTCCCCTACACCCTTTACTGATCATTGATGAACCCTTTAGTCGCATTGCCGTAGACCTCATTGGACCAATGCCCCGACCTAGTCCTTCTGGGAAGAGATATATCCTTACTATGGTGGATTATGCCACCCGGTACCCGAAGGCATATCCCCTGGCAAATATCCATGCAGAAACTGTGGCCGATGCTTTGCTCTGGATCTTTGCCAGGGTGGGTTTCCCTCTGGAAATCATCTCTGACCAGGGGAACTAGTTCACTGCTGAGCTCACTCAGCAGTTATGGAGGCTCTGTGGGATAAAGCCCCTACAAAGCTCTCCCAATCACCCCCAGACCAACGGACTGTGTGAGAGGTTCAATGGAACACTGAAACAGTTGCTTAGGACATTTGCAACCTCTCACAGGGATTGGGAGAGATATCTGCCACACCTTCTCTTTGCTTATCGGGAGATGCCGCAAGAATCTACCAGGTTCTCCCTATTTGAGTTACTGTATGGGAGGCGGGTGAGGGGGCCTCTAGATCTAGTCAGAGCCCACTGGCAATGGGGAATTGATCCCCAAGGGTCCTCTATCGTGGCATACGGTTTTGAGTTTAGGTACAGATTGAAGGAGCTCACGGACACTGTCCAAAGGCGGCAGAAACGATGGTACGATCGTACTGCTCGGAACCGCACTCTGGAGGTTGGGCAGAAGGTTCTTGCCCTCAGGCCAACCAAGCAGGACAAGTTACAGGCCACTTGGCAGGGACCTTACCGGGTTGTGGCAAAGCTCTGTGACACAACCTACCTAGTGGCTAAATGTTCGGATGAAAGAGTCCGACGGACCTTTCATGTTAACATGTTGAGAGCATACTGGGAAAGATCAGGAGAGGTAGCGGCTATATGTGCTCCAGCTGTGGAAGATTCTGAGAATCTTCCCCTGCTGGTGCTCCCGGAGCTAAATAGAATTAATGCAGGGTGCAGGGATAGAGACGATAAAGCTTGATGACCAGCTAGGGCCGACGCTGAGAGAACAAGCTAGACAGGTCCTTAGTCAGAGAAGGGAAATGTTCTCCACAGTCCCTGGGTACAATACTATGGCAGTGCACCATGTGGAGACCCCGGGACAACTGCCACTAAGACAGGTGGCTTACCAGATACCTGACGCAGTGAGAGAGGGGATGCGTCATGAGATTAGGGAGATGCTTGAGTTGGGAGTCATTGAGCCATTTAGCAGCCCCTGGGCTTCCCCGGTGGTCCTTGTACCGAAGCGGGATGGCACAACTCGCTTCTGTGTAGATTACCGCAGATTAAATGAGTGCACCACCACTGATGCTTACCCTATGCCCCAGGTCGATGATCTGTTCGATCGCATTGCTCGGGGAAAATTCCTGACAACCCTTGACCTATGCAAAGGGTACTGGCAAATTCCTCTGGATGCGGAATCTATTCCGAAATCGGCGTTCATTAGCCCATTTGGCTTATACCAGTCTAAAGTAATGCCATTTGGTATGAAGAATGCACTGGGGACTTTCCAGAGGATGGTAGACCAACTCCTTGATGGCCTCCAGGACTATGCTTGTGCATATAACACAGATGCCTCTACATTTGGGCTGGGGGAAGTACTGAGCCAGGTAGGATCTGATGGCGGTGAGCACCCAGTTGCCTCCATCAGTCGGAAGCTGCTACCCAGGGAAGTCGGCTATGCAGCCGTGGAGAAGGAGTGTTTGACGCTGGTGTGGGCTCTCAAGAAATTCCAACCTTATCTCTGCGGACGATCTTTTACGGTGCTCACCGACCACAATCCATTATTCTGGCCTAATCGGGTCTCCGGGGATAATGGACGTTTGTTACAATGGAGCATGGCACTGCAGCCTTACAATTTTACCATACAGTATCAGCCAGGAAAGCAGAATGGGAAAGCTGATGGACTTTCCCGGCAAACTGAACTATAAAACTCTCCCGGACAGCCCCAAGCTGACCCGTGGTGGATCTAGTTGGGTCTGCCGGACTATGGGACGGGGGGGGCACTGTCGCGGACACTGGCTGCAAGGACCCTTTTCTGTCCACATTTACCCTGTTATTTGGTATTGCTATATTAATCTTCTTTTGTTACATTTTTGAGAGACTATTTTTTTGGACTTGCCCAAAGACTATTCTTGGTTGTTATTTCTGAACAATACATGATTCTTGAAAGAGCTGATTACGTTGACCTGTTTGGTCACCAGGGCTGCCTTAAGTGTTGTTTTAATTAACATGTTAATTATATTATTGTCTTTTAAGTTTTTGCTAGAGGGGAGGGGGGAGTATCCATGAGTCAGCCCTACCTCGTTATCTAACCCCTTGTGTTAAAAGTGTATAAAAAAGGCTGTATTCTGTCCAATAAAGCATTCAAGATTCTACAAGCTATTTTCGGCTAGACTTGTATTCAATGCAGCTATAATAATATATCTTTCTGATGGTCAGACTAGAGGAAGCAGTGTGTCATGGTTATGCAATAGAGTTTGTCGATCAGCCTACCTGTCTCCATGTGTTCATCTCTAGAGACCAGCTGCCCCTCACCTGACAGCTTTTGTAACCTCTCCTCTAAGCATGGCCCCACCCCAGGCCCTATCAGGGAACCCTATATTAACCTGTGCACTGCAAGCCAGCAGCGCTAATCAACCATTGTGTGTTAGCCTCCGTGTGTACTTGCTGTGTTTCCTACGTCTGATTCCTGTTACCGACTTTGGCCTGTTCTTAACTATTCTTGTCTGCTCGTGACCCTGACCTTTGGCGTGTCCCTGACCTTCCCTGTTTGCCTGTGACCCTGAACCTTGGCGTGTACTCTGTTGTCCTTATCTGCTTGTGGCCCCGACCTTGGCTTGTCCCTTACTTCCTTGTTGTTCCAGCCTGCTGCCTCCTTCCTCTTCTGTAGTCTACTGTGAGCGTGAGCTGTGAGATCCTGGGGGCCGCGACCTGGAGCCAGACTGCAGCGCAGTCCATCCTTACCATTACCAATGGGTATACAGAGAGGCTAGGTATATACAGAGATGCTGGTATATGCAGAGAGGCTGGGTATATACAGAGATACTGGTATGTAAAAAAAAGAGGCTGGGTATATACAGAGATGCTGGTATATACAGAGAGGCTGGGTATACAGAAGATAGGCTGGGTATATACAGATAGGCTGGGTATATACAGAGAGGCTGGGTGTACAGAGCAGCTGGGTATACAGAGAGGCTGGCATATAATGAGAGGTTGGGTATACAGAGAGGCTAGTGTAAATAAAGAGAGGCTGGGTATATACAGAGAGGATGGGTATACAGAGAGGCTAGGTATATACAGAGAGGCTCTTATATACAGATAAGCTGGTATATACAGAGAGGCTGGGTATATACAGAGATGCTGGGTATATACAGAGATGCTGGTATATACAGAGAGGCTGGTGCATACAGAGAGGCTGGGTAAATACATAAATTCTGGGTATACAGAGAGAATGGTATATTCAGAGATGCTGGTATATACAGAGAGACTGGTATATACAGATAGGCTGGGTATATACAGAGAGGCTGAGTATATACAGAGAGGCTGGTATATACAGAGAGGTTGGTATATACAGAAAGGCTGGGTATATACACAGATGCTGGTATATACAGAGAGTCTGGGTATTTACAGAAAGGCTGGTACATACCGAGAGGCTGGGTAAATACAGAGAGGCTGGGTATACAGAGAGGCTGGCATATAAAGCTGGGTATACAGATAGGCTAGTTTAAATACATAGAGGCTGGATATATACAGAGAGGTGGGGTATACAGAGATGCTGGGTATACAGAGAGAGGCTAGTTTATATACATAGAGGCTGGGTATATACAGAGAGTCTGATTATACAGAGGAGCTGGGTATACAGAGGCTGGGTATATACAGAGAGGCTGGTATATAAAGACAGGCTGGGCATGCAGAGAAGCTGGTATATACCAGCTGGGTATATACAGAGAGACTGGGTATATACAGAGATGCTGGTATATACAGAGGGGATGGTATATACAGAGAAGATGGGTAAATACAGAAAGGCTGGGTATACAGAAGATAGGCTGGGTATACAGAGAGGCTAGGTATATACAAAGAGGCTGGTATATACAGAGAGGCTGGTATATACAGAGAGGCTGTGCATATACAGAGAGGCTGGGTATACAAAAAGGCTGGATTTACAGAGAGGCTGGGTATATACTGAGAGGCTGGGTATATACAGAGATGCTGGTATATACAGAGATGCTGGTACACACAGAGAGGCTGGGTAAATACAGAAAGGCTGGGTATACAGAAGATAGGCTGGGTATACGGAGAGCCTGGGTATATACAGAGAGGCTGAGTATACAGAAAGGCTGGGTATATACAGAGAGGCTGGGTGTATACAGAGAGGCTGGTATATACAGAGAGGCTGGGTATAAAGAGAGGCTAGAGTATATACAGAGAGGCTGGGTATACAGAGAAGCTGCTATATTCAGAGAGGCTGGGTATATACAGAGATGCTGGGTATATACCGACAGGCTGGTACAAACAAAGAGGCTGGGTAAACACAGAAAGGCTGAGTATATAGAAGATAGGCTGGGTATACAGAGAGGCTGGGTATATACAGAGAGGCTGAGTATACAGAGAGACTGGGTATATACAGAGAGTTTGGGTATATACAGAGAGTTTGGGTATATACAGAGAGGCTGGTATATACAGAGAGGCTGGGTATACAGAGAGGCTAGTGTATATACAGAGAGGCTGGTATATACAGAGAGGCTGGTATATACAAAGAAGCAGGGTGTACAGAGAGGCTGGTATATACAGAGAGGCTGGGTATATACAGAGAGGCTGGTATATACAGAGAGGCTGGGTATACAGAGAGGCTGTGTATATACAGAGTTGCTGGTATATACAGAGAAGCTGGGTATATAAAGAGAGGCTAGGTATACAGAAGATTAGTTGGGAATATACAGAGAGACTGGGTATATACAGAAATGCTTGGTATATACAGAGAGGCTGGTATATACAGAGAGGTTGGGTATATACAGAGATGCTGGTTATATACTGAAAGGCCGGGTATACACAGAGAGGCTGGGTATACAAAAGATATGCTGGAAATACAGAGAGGCTGATATACAGAGAGGCTGGTATACACAGAGAGGCTTTGTTTACAGAGAGGCTGGTATATACAGAGAGGCTTGGTATATACAGAGATGCTGGGTATATACAGAGATGTTGGTATATACAGAGAGGCTGGTACATACAGAGAGGCTGGGTAAATACAGAAAGGCTGGGTATACAGAAGATAGGCTGGGTATACAGAGAGCCTGGGTATATACAGAGAGGCTGAGTACAGAGAAAGGCTGGGTATATACAGAGAGGCTGGGTTTATACAGAGAGGCTGGTATATACAGAGAGGCTGGGTATCAAGAGAGGGTAGAGTATATACAGAGAGGCTGGGTATACAGAAAAGCTGGTATATTCAGAGAGGCTGGGTATATACAGAGATGCTGGGGATATACCTACAGGCTGGTACAAACAAAGAGGCAGGGTAAATACAGAAAGGCTGCGTATATAGAAGATAGGCTGGGTATACAGAGAGGCTGGGTATATACAGAGAGGCTGAGTATACAGAGAAGCTGGGTATACAGAGAGGCTGGGTATAAACAGAGAGGCTGAGTATACAAAGAGGCTGGGTATATACAGAGAGTTTGGGTATTTACAGAGAGGCTGGTATATACAGAGAGGCTGGGTATACAGAGAGGCTAGTGTATATACAGAGAGGCTGGTATATACAGAGAAGCTGGGTGTACAGAGAGGCTGGTATATACAGAGAGGCTGGTATATACAGAGAGGCTGGGTATACAAAAGATATGCTGGAAATACAGAGAGGCTGATATACAGAGAGGCTGGTATACACAGAGAGGCTTTGTTTACAGAGAGGCTGGTATATACAGAGAGGCTTGGTATATACAGAGATGCTGGGTATATACAGAGATGCTAGTATTTACAGAGAGGATGGTATATAGAGAGAGGCTGGGTATACAGAAGATAGGTTGGGTATATACAGAGATGCTGGTATATACAGAGAGGCTGGGTGTACAGAGAGGCTGGGTATACAGAGAGGCTGGCATATAATGAGAGGCTAGGTATACAGAGAGGCTAGTGTATATACAGAGAGGCTGGGAATTTACAGAGAGACTGGGTGTACAGAGAAGCTGGGTATAAAGAGAGGCTGGCATATAATGAGAGGCTAGGTATACAGAGAGGCTAGTGTATATACAGAGAGGCTGGGAATATACAGAGAGGCTGGGTATACAGAGAAGCTGGGTATATACAGAGAGGCTGGGTATATACAGATATGCTGGGTATATATAGAAATGTTGGTATGTACAGAGAGGCTGGTACATACAGAGAGGCTGGGTAAATACAGAGAGGCTGGGTAAATACAGAAAGGCTGTGTATACAGAGAGGATGGTATATACAGAGAGACTGGTATATACAGAGAGGCTGGGTATATACAGAGAGGCTGAGTATAAAAAGAGTCTGGGTATATACAGAGAGGCTGAGTATACAGAGAGGCTTAGTATATACAGAGAGGCTAGTATATACAGAGAGGCTTGGTATACAGAGAGGCTGGTATAAACAGAGAGGTTGGTATATACAGAGAGGCTGTGTATACAGAGAGTCTGTGTATATACAGAGATGCTGGTATATACAGAGGGTCTGGATATTTACAGAAAGGCTGGTACATACAGAGGGGCTGGGTAAATACAAAGAGGCTGGATATACTTAGAGGCTGGGTATACAGAAAGGCTGGCATATAAAGAGAGGCTGGGTATACAGAGAGGCTAGTTTATATACATAGAGGCTTGGTATATACAGAGAGGATGGTATATACACAGAGGCTGGGTATACAGAGGAAAAAAAAAAAAAACAACAAGGAAAAAGAGATTCCCCCAAAGAAGGCAATTTCCCAAACACAATCTGCCAAAAAAACAATATATTTATTAAGCTACAAAACACCACACAAAAGTACAAAAATCTAAAAGATCTAATAATCTTGGTGACCTGCTGGTTCATTCTGAATACACTCGGACCACTCAGAAAAACTGGTTAAGTGACTCTAGAATTTCCCCAGGCATGTATAAATGCGGACATTGCAATATTTGCAAGTACGTCCACCAGACAAATGTGTTTCCGAACCCCCGTGGAGGAGCTGATTTTAAGATCAAACAGTTTATAAACTGCTCTACTACCCGAGTAGTTTATACACTTATCTGCCCATGCAATAAAATCTATGTGGGGAAAACTAAAAGAGCCTTAAGGGTAAGGATCCGTGAACATATTGCTGGTATCAAAAAAATTAAATGATGAACGCCCCATTTCACAACATTTTGCTAAATTCCATAACCGTGATCCAAGGGGCCTAATGGTAAAAGGGATCTATAGGTTAAATTTACCTACAAGACGTGACGACTTTGATACCATCCTCCTCCAGAAGGAAAAGATGTGGACGTACTATTTGGAGGCGATGGCCCCGAATGGGTTAAATATTGAATGCAGCCTCCAGTCCTTCTTGGAGAAATAAGTCATTTACCTCCCCTACTGTCTTGATTTATAATGATTTATAATAATAACTTTTACTATCTTATGTCTTTGGGGTTTTTCAGTTTTATTCCTTCAGTTTTATTCCTTGTGCTTTAAACTTTTGTGTTTCGTTTCTCTTTTGGTTTCTGCGTATATGTATATTTACTTCCACCCTCATCAAATGCTCCTTTAACTACAATGTTGCCTATTTGAGGTGCAGTTTTCCGCACAATAGATTGCAGCTATTCATGTGAAGCCATTTGCGAGATTTTGTTTTGCTGAAATGTCTGTGATGAGTGGTAACCGTGTGCGACATCTGGTGGTCATTAGACGTAATTACACTTCTTATTATTTAGTCTATTTAACCTCCGCTCACGGACCCCTCCCTTGCTCTGAGGAAACCAGCGGTGATTGGCTGGTGAAACGCGTCAGCACGTGACGTCAGCACGTCACTTCGGAGCCGCGAGCCCACGGTGTTTGAATGTTTGACCGGGAACTAACAGCTGACGGCCGGCTTCCATCTCCTAACAGAAGGCGATGACACAGCGGGACATCCCCTACCTGACGGCAAATACAAAAGCAGTTTGGACTGACATCTATAAGCCATCATCTGGGGTAGAGCTTACGACTTCATGAGCCGCTGATCCACTTGGTGAGAGAAGTATCACTCCAATTTATATTTACAATACAGCCTGAGTCGTGCCTGCTCCCCCTATTGCTTTCCATTACTACAACTGCTCTGCTTGTATGTCCTGGGTTACAACCACCTCCAGTAATTATTGCCGGTCACCGCTGTCATCTTACCCACGCTATGGGTCTAGCTCCCGGATTGCTATTAATTTCAATGCTGTGTTGAATTCGTTGCATTAATCACAATCAAACATCCATTCATCCACCCTCACCCCTACACCGCCATACTATCCACACTTGGATTGATCTGAGGACTTATTTCATACGATACTGGCCAATATAGTAGGAATCTGCTGCTGTGATTGGTGTGTGTATGGGGTATGTTTGGCCGCGGCTCCGTTGTTTTTAATGATAACGTTATCAATTTTAATATGGTCATTTGATATTCTCCCTATTTTGCCCAATTTTTGTACTTTTGTGTGGTGTTTTGTAGCTTAATAAATATATTGTTTTTTTGGCAGATTGTGTTTGGGAAATTGCCTTCTTTGGGGGAATCTCTTTTTCCTTGTTGTTTTGTATGCCTTACAAGGCAACCCAAACTGCATCCAACCAACTTCTTTGGATGAATATCTGATCTTATTATTACTTTAGAATATTTTTTCATTGGTGGTTGATCCAGGCAAAGCCTTTTTCTCTGGGTATACAGAGAGACTGGGTATATGTAAAGAGAGGCTGGTATATACAGAGAAGTTGGGAATATACAGTGAAACTCGGATATACAGAGATACTGGGTATATACAGAGAGGCTGGGTATACAGATGATAGGCTTGGTATATACAGAGAGGCTGGGTATATACAGAGATGCTGGTATATACAGAGAGGCTGGGTATGCAGAGAGGATGGGTATACAGAGATACTGCTATATTCAGAGAAGCTGTGTATACATAGAGGCTAGTGTATATACAGAGAGGCTGGGTGTACACAAAGAGGCTGGGTATACAGAAGATTGGCTGGGTATATACAGAGAGGCTGGGTATAAACAGAGAGGCTTTTATATACAGAGAGGCTGGGTATATACAGAGAGGCTTGCTCAATACAGAGAGGCTGGTATATACAGAGATGCTGGTTATATACATAGAGGCAGGGTATACACAGAGAGTAGGGATGAGCTTCGTGTTCGAGTCGAACCCATGTTCGACTCGAACATCGTCTGTTCGCCCGTTCGCCGAATTGCGAACGATATGGGCCGTTCGCGCCAAATTCGTGTGGTGCGTCACGGCCCATAATTCACTGCAGCATCGCAGTGCATTGCTGGCTGATGACTGGCCAAGCATGCACTATGACCCGCATGCTTGGCCAATCACAGCGCCGTCTGAACAGAGAGCCGTAATTGGCCAAAGCCAAGGAGGCTTTGGCCAATTATGGCTCAGGGGATTTAGTACACGCCCCACACTATATAAGGCCGCCTGCACGGCGGCCCTGTGTAGTGTGTGTTCCGGCGTTCATAGAGCGAGAGAGAGACAGACAGTGACATTTGATTTGAGTTAGATAGATTAGGCAGAACAGTCAGTCAGTTAGCTGCACTTACAGTGTATTGTGTATATATATGCATCCCAGGTGTTGCATATATATATATATATATAAATATATATATACACTGTATTCAGTTTAGCTAGATCCGTTCCTGTTATCTTCTTACTGACAGGCAGGCTTGTCTTGTTACAGTATTTACAGCTACCTGAAGAAAATTGCTGGTGTTCTTTTGATCCTATTAGTACCACAGTCAGGCAGATAGACTATTTACAGTTAGTGCAGTGCGTCCTGCTCACAGTGTTCAGCTAGATGCGTTCCTGTTATCTTCTTACTGACAGGCAGGCTTGTCTTGTTACAGTATTTACAGCTACCTGAAGAAAATTGCTGGTGTTCTTTTGATCCTATTAGTACCACAGTCAGGCAGCTAGACTATTTACAGTTAGTGCAGTGCGTCCTGCACACAGTGTTCAGCTAAAACGACAAGTTAGTGGGGTGCGTTCTGCTCACAGTGTTCAGCTAAACCTACAAGTTAGTGGGGTGCGTCCACCTCATAGTGTTCAGCTAAAACTACAAGTTAGTGCGGTGCGTCCACCTCACAGTGTTCAGCTAAACCTAGAAGTTAGTGCGGTGCGTCCTGCTCACAGTGTTCAGCTAAAACTACAAGTTAGTGCTGTGCGTCCTGCTCACAGTGTTCAGCTAAACCTACAAGTTAGTGTAGTGAGACCTCTGCACAGTGTTCATCTAAAGCTACAAGTTAGTGCAGTGCGTCCTGCTCACAGTGTTCAGCTAGATCCGTTCCCGTTATCTACTTACTGACAGGCAGGCTTGTCTTGTTACAGTATTTACAGCTACCTGAAGAAAATTGCTGGTGTTCTTTTGATCCTATTAGTACCACAGTCAGGCAGCTAGACTATTTACAGTTAGTGCAGTGCGTCCTGCTCACAGTGTTCAGCTAAACCTACAAGTTAGTGGGGTGCATCCTGCTCACAGTGTTCAGCTAAACCTACAAGTTAGTGGGGTGTGTCCACCTCATAGTGTTCAGCTAAACCTACAAGTTAGTGTGGTGCGTCCTGCTCACAGTGTTCAGCTAAAACTACAAGTTAGTGCTGTGCATCCTGCTCACAGTGTTCAGCTAAACCTACAAGTTAGTGGGGTGCGTCCTGCTCACAGTGTTCAGCTAAACCTACAAGTTAGTGGGGTGCGTCCTGCTCACAGTGTTCAGCTAAACCTACAAGTTAGTGTGGTGCGTCCACCTCACAGTGTTCAGCTAAACCTACAAAGTTAGTGTAGTGAGACCTCTGCACAGTGTTCATCTAAAGCTACAAGTTAGTGCAGTGTGTCCTGCTCACAGTGTTCAGCTAGATCCGTTCCTGTTATCTTCTTACTGACAGGCAGGCTTGTCTTGTTACAGTATTTACCGCTACCTGAAGGAAATTTCTGGTGTTCTTTTGATCCTATTAGTACCACAGCCAGGCAGCTAGACTATTTACAGTTAGTGCAGTGCATCCTGCTCACAGTGTTCAGCTAAAACTACAAGTTAGTGGGGTGCGTCCTGCTCACAGTGTTCAGCTAAACCTACAAGTTAGTGGGGTGCATCCTGCTCACAGTGTTCAGCTAAACCTACAAGTTAGTGGGGTGCGTCCACCTCACAGTGTTCAGCTAAACCTACAAGTTAGTGCGGTGCGTCCTGCTCACAGTGTTCAACTAAAACTACAAGTTAGTGCTGTGCGTCCTGCTCACAGTGTTCAGCTAAACCTACAAGTTAGTGTAGTGAGACCTCTGCACAGTGTTTATCTAAAGCTGCAAGTTAGTGCAGTGCGTCCTGCTCACAGTGTTCAGCTAAAACTACAAGTTAGTGCTGTGCGTCCTGCTCACAGTGTTCAGCTAAAACTACAAGTTAGTGCTGTGCGTCCTGCTCACAGTGTTCAGCTAAACCTACAAGTTAGTGTAGTGAGACCTCTGCACAGTGTTCATCTAAAGCTACAAGTTAGTGCAGTGCATCCTGCTCTCAGTGTTCAGCTAAAACTACAAGTTAGTGCGGTGCGTCCACCTCACAGTGTTCAGCTAAACCTACAAGTTAGTGTAGTGAGACCTCTGCAGTGTTCATCTAAAGCTACAAGTTAGTGCAGTGCGTCCTGTTCACAGTGTTCAGCTAAAACTACAAGTTAGTGCTGTGCGTCCTGCTCACAATGTTCAGCTAAAACTACAACTTAGTGCTGTGCGTCCTGCTCACAGTGTTCAGCTAAAACTACAAGTTAGTGCTGTGCGTCCTGCTCACAGTGTTCAGCTAAAACTACAAGTTAGTGCTGTGCGTCCTGCTCACAGTGTTCAGCTAAACCTACAAGTTTTTTTTGCGAGCTCTGCACAGTGTTCACCTAAAGCTACCTGTAGAAGGTTGGTGGTGTTTTCCTGATCCTATCACTACCGCAGGCAGCTAAAAAAGCTACAAGTTCGTTTTTTGCGAGCTCTGCACAGTGTTCAGCTAAAGCTACCTGTAGAAGGTTGGTGGTGTTCTCATACTACAGGCAGGCAGTTGATTTTGCTAGCTGCAGTATCAGTACATTAGTATGTCTGGAAGGCCAAGAACGAGAGGCAGACAGTCACAAGCCAATAAGAGAGGGCAAGCAGGCTCTGTGTCTAGTGCTGGTCGTGGAGACGGTGCATCCTCATCAGCACGTGGCCGTGGGACACGCTTGGCCTTTTTTTCGGCAGCTGGCCGTGTAGAGCCGCAACATGCGGAAGACTTGGTCGAGTGGATGGCCAAGCCGTCCTCATCCTCCTCATCCTCTCTCACCCATGCCCAGGGTACTTTGTCTGGCAAAGCAGCGGCCTCTTCCCTCGGCTCAATGTCATCAGTGACTCCTTCCCTAGCCCCACCATGTCCTCCTGAGGAGTCCCTCGAAACTGTTTGACCACAGTGTTGGGTACATGCTCCAGGAGGATGCCCAGCGTTTGGAAGGCTCTGATAATGATACTGAGCTCGATGAAGGCAGTAACATGAGCACGGACAGAGGGGGTGCCCAAGAAGGACAGCAATCTGGCAGTCATGCTCCCTCTGCTGCAGCATACTGCCAGGTTTGCTCCAGTGATGAGGAGGGAGGGGATGATGAGGTCACTGACTCAACATGGGTGCCTGATAGGAGAGAGGAAGAGGAGGAGGAGGCGGCACATCACCAACGAGGCAGGATGCCCTCCAGGGGCCAGCCTAAGGGCAGCACATTGACTGCATCACACCCCAAAGCACCACATGTGCAGGGCGCTACAGTGTCTGCGCGTTATTCAAAAAGTTCTTTGGTGTGGGCCTTTTTTGAGACGAGTGCATCACATCGCACCGCTGCTATTTGCAACATATGTCTCAAGCGTATCTCGCGTGGCCAAAACATCTCCCGCTTGAGTACCACATGCTTGACCAGACATATGTTGACCTGCCATGTGAAAAAAGGCAAGAAGCGCCCATCTAAGTGCAGTATCATAAAAACTTTAATTTAAATTATATAAAAACAACAGCCAAATGGCTACTCACAAGGATAGGATTAATACAGGCAAGGACATATAGTGGGTCCAGGGACGTCCTCCTCAGATGTTGTAAAGGTGCATAGTGCAGGTTCTGGTGGAGATGCTGTCAGCGCTATGATGTGCGAGTGGTCTGTGGGGTCTCTGCTGTAGGTGCTGAGCTGCAAGGAAGATGGAAGTGTCCGCAAGGAGAGCCGACATCTACTGGGACATGAGGAGCCAGGACCGTAGCAGGAAACAGGATCCGGATGGAGACAGGCGTGGAACGCAAACACTGTTCCAGGAACCAAAGTGCAGAAGTGACGTATGGACGTGTCAGATGACGCGTTTCAATGCTTCCGCATTTTCTTCAGATCTAACAGGCTAATGCAACAAGTGTCCTTTATGTGGGAGCTATGGAGTCAGTTGCTAGGCAACAAATTGAACCGGGCACAACATACTGAGTGCAATAAAAAAGTGGAATGAAGTATAGGAATTGAGTTCGGAACACCAAGTAAATATAAGAATAGAATGTAAAAGAGGTTGATTCTGAAGGAGATAAATGAATGTATATGAGGGGAAAAAAGAAAAATGAATAAATAAAAGATAGTGAAACATAATGGATGATAAATGATGAATGGTTTATAATGAATGGCGAAAAAAATATATATGTGGATAAGAATATAAAAGAAAAAATGAAAAATAAAATAGAAAAAATAGAAAAATGGAAAAATGGAAGAATAGAAAAATAAAAATAAAAAAATATAAAAAATAATAAATAATAATAGAAAATAAAAAATAATAAAAAATAAAAAATAAATAAAAATTAATAATAAAATAATAATAATGAAAATAAAAATCAATCCCTCAGCACTAATATGGATATCATTATCAAATCCACCGATAAAGGGGGAGGGATCGTGCTACAGAATAGATCCGACTATCTCCAGGAGACGTACCGTCTCTTATCTGACCCTCAAACTTACGAGAAATTGAAAACAGACCCACTAGCCAAATTCATTGAGGAATCCAAGGCTCTAGTCACACAAGCATTAGGACAGGGTATTTTGACTAAACTAGAAGCAGCATTTTTTCTTAAACCCTTTTTTCAGTTCCCCTACCTTTATCATTTGCCCAAGATACACAAAGATCCCAATAAACCACCCGGTCGCCCCATAGTAGCATCCATGAACAGCATCACCACCAGCTACTCACTATACATTGTTTTTACAGCCACTGGCCCAGTCCCTCCCTTCTTATATCAAAGATGGTACCCATCTGATAGATCTTCTACATCCCTATAGATGGGAGTCTTCTTATTTGTGGGTCTCCTTGGATGTTTGTTCACTTGACTGACGGATACAGATGTCATTTTACCCCTAATACCAACCCACATCCATCTTTTTCCCAATAACTCAAACCACACAGAGCTTGGAGTATAAAAGGCCGTAGTGGCCTAATTTATTTAACAAATAATCTTAAATATAAAAATATAACATATAAAACATTATCTATCATAAATAGAAAAAACATCAACAACAAATAACAACATCTGTTAAAACAACCTGTTTAATCATCAAGCGTTGGTCTGAGCAATATCTTAAAAATCCTCTGTGTCCATAACAGGACTAGCACTGCGGTCCCATCAAATCTATCAAAATAGGCCTCAAGCCGACAAGCTGGCTCAGAGACAAGCAATGACCGCAGTGCCCCATTATCACTTCCCGGCTAACCTCCGTTAACCGGGAACCACCATCATGAGCCATATCAACGCTAGCTCCCAAAAAGACTCTTACTTTTTACCATCTACCTTCTTTTTGCCCAGACCAATGCCTGCCACAGCGCCCAAGAATAATACCTTAATCTTGGGTGCCCCTCCACACCCGAAGTGCTCTCTGTATGCCATCTTGTAGCCCCAAGGCCCACAAATCAGTTCCAACCTCTTTCAAATGCACTCCATCCGCTCGTAAATACCTCCATGTCTCAAACTCGAGTTCCAAATGCCTAACCGCCAGCCCACCATTATTCACTACAAACTTGCTCACTTCCCTATTTTTTTTTTTTTTACGGGCCCTGTTGACCCCATCAACTGATCTAGCCATCCTCCATGAAGTCCGGGCCACCATGTCTGACCAGACAATCACCATTTTCGGAAAGGCTTCTCTTAACCGCAAAACATCCAACTTGATGTCGCGCTTTAGGTCCACCATGGCTCTAATACCCAGGTCATTACCGCCAGCGTGTATTACCAATACATCCGGCGGCCTATCGCGCTGCGCATAACGCTGCACCTCCGACACCAATCTGCCCCACAACATGCCTGGGATCCCCAACCACTTTATGCACGCTTCCCTCCTGCTAAAGCCCAATTGCCTACCCTCATAACGGGCGTCCCCTCTCCGAGCCCCCCATGCCACATAGGAATGACCCATGATCCAGACCATCCCCGGCAGCGAAATAGACAAACACAGAAAAACCATACTATAACCAACAACCCTATTAACACTTACAAAACCCCATCACCCATATCTCTATTACACATAAAATACTTAACCTACAAGCTAATAACCAGATTGGGCCGCACATAAGATTGAAACCTCGTGGATTCCCATCTACCAATCCCCATCACAGTCTCCTCCCCCAATCCATTCCTGGCTGCTTCCGTGGCTGCTCCTATACTGAAGGAATGTGACGAGAAATCCTTCTCAGTCAGCCCCAATCCCCGTATACATTTTGCAAAAATCGCCCCAAATTGGAATCTGGATAAAAATTCACCACCTGAATGTACCAAAAAGGGGCCCATTCCCACCGGGCGAAAACCCAGAAACTCCCGAACCGCCCCAACTGGGCACAACAAAGAACCCATAACCGGATACACCCTCACAATTCTGCCCCTTCCCAGTTGATCAGTCTTTGATTTTCTCAAATACAACTGCATAACTCAGCCCTCCTTGTACCCTCTTAGAAGGGCTAACCAACTCCCCTATTCTAAAAGCCCCAAAAAACGCTAATAAAAAGGCTACTTTAAACAACAGCACTTCGTAACCTGAGGAACACACCCTCTCCAGCTGCGCTATAACACCCTGCAAAATCTCAAATGTCACCGGCCGTCTCGCATCCTGCCTAACCCACGCCTTTCTGTAACCCTTCATTGCCTGCCGTACCCAGAAGTCTTTCGTAAAATCCATCTGACCTTGCAACTTAAACAGAAAGGCCAACCCAGTTACATTCTTATTCACTACTGATGCAGACACACCCTCCTCCATTTTCCTGGCAATGTAGTATATCAACAGCAATCTCACCTCTCTACCAACCGGCTCCTCCCCAATTTCTTGCACAAAATCCATCCATTCCTGCCATACCCTCGTGTAAGCCGCCCACGTGGACCCACTTACCAAGTTCTTTATCCATCCAGCGATGAGACCAATGCTATCCCCCACAGCCAGTCGGGACAAGGAACCCCGTGTTGCTCCGCCTCCGGCGCCAACTCCCGGAACCTTTCCCACCGGAAGCGAGAAAACGCATCAGCTATAACATTTTCCACCCCTGGTAAATGGACAGCGTGAATGAAAACATTCAATTGCAAACAACGTAGTACCAGGTGTTGTAATAGCCTAATCACTGGCGGAGACGATGCCGTGCTCCTATTAATTACCTGTACCACACCTAGATTGTCCCCGTGGAAACGCACCTTCAGATCCCTGAATGATGCTCCCCATAACTCCACCGCCAGCACTACCAGAAACAACTCCAGCAGCACCAGGTTTTTTGTAAATCCTGCGTCCACCCACGACTGAGGCCAAGGCCCAGCGCTCCACTGTCCCTGAAAAAAGGCCCCAAAACCCGTTGAACCGGTGGCGTCAGTGAATAGCTCCAAGTCAAAATTGCTGACCGGACCAGCCATCCAGAAAGCCCTCCCGTTAAACGCTTCCAAAAAGGTGTGCCACACCCTTAAGTCCGCTCTATGTGTTTCTCTCAACCCAACAAAATGCCTTGGCGATTTTACGCCGCTCGTGCTAGCCGACAACCTGCGACAAAAAACCCTTCCCATCGGTAATATGCAGCATGCAAAATTAAGCTTGCCCAATACCGATTGTAGCGTCCTCAGCTGCACTTTCCTCAAACCCATGAGCCCCGCAATTTCCCTCTTTAGGTCCTCCAGTTTATCGTCCGGCAACCGGCATTCCATTGCCTCCGTGTCCAGCACAATACCCAAGAATGTGATGACCGTACACGGTCCCTCCGTTTTGTCAGCCGCCAATGGAATGCCGAATTTGTCTGCGATGTGTTCCAGCGTAGCCAAAAGCACCGCGCAGATCCTCGAATCAGCTGGGCCCATGCAGAGAAAATCATCCAGGTAATGAATTATAGAATTCACACCCAACACCTCCCTGACAACCCATTCCACAAAGGAGCTGAACTGCTCAAATATCGCGCACGATATAGAGCAGCCCATTGGTAAGCATTGGTCGACGTAAAATTCGTTGTTCCAATGACACCCCAATAACCGAAAGCTGTCCGGGTGTACTGGCAGCACTCAGAAAGCTGATTCCACATCTGCCTTTGCCATGAGAGCTCCTTTTCCGTACCGTCGCACCCAACCCACTGCCGCATCAAATGATGTATAGGTCACGGAACACTCACCCTGGTCTATAGCATCATTGACCGACCCCCCTTTTGGGAAGGATAAATGATGGATTAGCCTAAATTTTCCTGGCTCCTTCTTTGGGACCACACCCTGCGGTGACACCACCAAATTATCCAACGGAGACCCCGAAAAGGGACCTCCCATCCGACCCAATGCAACCTCCTTCCTTATTTTCTCTGAAACTACCTCCGGGTGTTGAATGGCTGACCTTAAATTAGGCGACACTGGCGGGATAACCGACAGATTGCACAGTATCCTAAAGCCCACTGAGAAACCCTCATCCAACAATTGCGCTGCCTTTTTGTCTGGGTACCTACCTAGAAACGGCCGCATCTTTTCCACTCTCACCGGGGTCCTCCCTTTTGTTTGCAGTTTCTCCTTGCCTACCCTTTCCCTGTTTGAAACACCTTGACCCCGGGTGGGATCCCCCACATCCTGAACACTTGTGCTTATACTTACATGAGGTTCCAAACCTGCAGGTCCCGGTGTTGTATTGCCAACAAACCCCCTTTTTGTTTCCGACCGTATGTCCCTGGGCGGAAGGTCCACAGGTCCCTCCTGGAAAAAACTGGTTGGGGGCCCTCGCCGTCGTCATCAATCTCATCCATAGGCTGATGTCCTTGTGATCCCAACACAGCGCCGGTCTGATCGCCCTCCGTTGACGGAACTGCTCATCATACCTCAGCCACGCCGTGCCCCCATAAACCCTGTACGCCTCCCCAATAGCATATTGATAACAAAATGGTGCCGAGCAATGCTCAGGATGCTTCTCACGTATCACACTTGCCATAATCGCAAAAGCCTGCAACCAGTTTGCAAATGTTCTAGGGATTAGCCTGTACCTCCTCTTCTCCTCGTCCTCCTTCTTCGAATCGTCCGGTTTCACCCTATCCAGATTACATTTTTCTAAAGGCAGTAGAGAAAATATCTCAACATACTCACCCTTCCACAGTTTTTCACGCACCTCTTGCTTCAAGTGCGAACCCAATGGTCCCTCATAGCACACATACACCTCGCACTTGGCTGCATTTGCCAATCTGGTTATATCCTGCCTGCTTGTGGTCTCCGCTGTCTTGTCCGTCCCCTGCGCCCCTGTACTCCCAGGCGTCACCGGTGCAGGTGCGGCCACTGCTGCTGTAACCGATGGTACCGCTGTTGTTCCTACCGTGGGCACTACCGCACCGGTGCCCCCTGTCGGCGGCACCCACGATGTCGCAGGGGCCGAGGGAACCGTCCCTGCTCCCTCAAAGCACTGAAGCAGCTCCCTAATGCCCGCTAAAAAACCCCCTAATGCTGAAGCCCCCCCGCTGCCTGACGCCCCCGACCCACTGCTGACCGTGCCCCCCACTGCACCCCCCATCTCCCCCACTCTGGCCTGACTAGAATTAAAGAATAAGACATTGGACTCACCAGGCTGCACAGGCGTAGCCTCATCAACCGGACCAGGGATCTCCACCGCTGCTGTTCTCCTTTCCTGGGGTGCCGATTCTTCCTCTGACCTGGACCATCCTCCTGCTCGATCGCCACTTCCTCCTCCTTCTTCCGAAGGCCCACCCGGCCTGGCCACCGGAGTTGCCGCTGTGACTGTGGCCGTACGCCCCCCCCTCCGCGTGTCTCTTTCGCCCGCTGACTTGCTGGTTGCTTTGCCCGGACCGGTGTGCCTGACCTCAGTCCTGCCGCATGGTACCTGCGATGCCCTGCTAGGCCGACCCCTCTCGATCCTCCTGTGTGCCCCTGCCGTGGAACCGGACGGCCCAGGGCTCGCTGCACGTGTCCTCTCTCTTCCTGCTGACTCTCTCCTGCAGGGGGCGGGGCTCTCGCTCCTCACTCTGCCCGCTATGCAAGGCAGCACCGCTGCTCCCCTACCTTCCAAACGATCGCTCTGCCGGGTCCCGTCCGCGCTCACTCTCCCTCCATCCGCTCCGGCCATTCTTTTTGGTGGCGGGCCCACCGCGGGACCCGTAGGAGTCCCGGGCTGCCGCTGTCCAGACACACGCTGGTCGGGGGAGAACCTCTCAGGCGGCCGTGACCGCCGAGTTCTGGCGCCGCTAGATCTCCCCAGCACCTCGGGCTGACTGCTCTGCAATGCCGCTGCTATGGTTTCTTGCAGCCATGCTGTCCCACGAACCGCGGCCTCCTCCCTAAGCTGCTCCATCAGTCCATCCAGCTCCATCTTCAAAGAACTTTCTTCAGCCACTGTTACTCCCCCCTAGGCGGGGTTAACCTATAAAGCCCTGTTTGATACCTCCCCCTCGGTTACTTTTAGTACCAACCCCTAACCTATTAACTCCCCTGTTACCACAGTCATGTATGCCCTCCGCTATGCATTACATGCTGTTGCTGCGGGCTTTTCTTTATACCTCCATACCTCACCAAGTAGGGCTTCAAGCCATTTCATAATATCTTCACTTCAATCCCCTTCTGAACCCATCCCAGATTGAATTTATTATTTCTGCCACAAAGTTCTGTTTAGAACACAATTATTTTACCTTTGATGGCCAGTTCTATCTACAGAAACAGGGGACAGCTATGGGCGCAAATTTCGCGCCTAGCTATGCAAACCTGACTATGGGACTGTGGGAGACCAAGGCACATTTGGGAGAACAACCCCTTCTCTGCACACCTGGTCTTCTACGGTCGTTATATAGATGACATCATCATCATCTGGGATGCTTCCCCTAGTTCCGTGCAAGACTTCATTACCCACTGTAATAACAATTCTTTTGGCCTATCATTCACATCGACTATGGATTCAGAATCGATCTGCTTTTTAGATTTAGAACTATTCCATATTAATGACCAGATTGCTACCAAAAACTATACTAAACCAACAGCTGGAAATTCTTTTTTACACTTTTCCAGTTGCCACCATCCTAGGTGGGTGAATAACATACCCAAGAGCCAGTTCCATCGGCTTAGGAGAAATTGCACTAGATTAGAAGATTACAGCTCTCAATGCACCACTCTTTTCAAAAAGTTCACAGACAAAGGTTATCCCTCCAGTACCATTAATGAAGCTGCCTCTTTCTATCTGACAGACACCCTACCTAACCCCAAGGCTCAGAAAACAGAACCTACCACCAGATTCATTACTCAGTTCCATGCTAGTCACAAAAGAATGGAACGGATTATAAAAAAACATTGGTCGATCTTAGCTCAAGATCCCCATTTAGCACCTTCCTTACCCACTGTTCCTCAGTTTGCTTACCGGAGGGCCCCCAACGTGAAGACAAAGATTGCTCCTAGTAAAATCCCAGTTCAGAAAAAATCTTTTATATCCAAACAACTTACCCTCATTCCACTAGTAGGTATGTACCGGTGCAAGAAAGCATTATGCCTCACCTGTTCTCATGTCACACATGGCAAAAAAACTTTCAACACCAATGGGAATCAATACACCTTAAAGTCATTTTTCAATTGTTCCACCACCTATGTCATATACTGTATCTCCTGTCCCTGTGGGCTGTTGTATGTAGGCAGAACCATCAGGACCCTGCGTGCCAGGTTCGGGGAACACAGAAGAGCAGTACAGGCGAACAATCCTTTATACAGTACTGCTCGGCATTTCACTACTCATCACCAACAAAATATTGCAGATTTAAATGTGTGGGTCATTGAATCTATATCAGACCATTTTACCTCTGCCGAAAGATTCCAACGCCTTTGCAGGCAAGAAACTTTCTGGATCTTTACCCTAAACAGTTTGGCACCTAATGGTCTCAACGAAGATATAGAGATCAATACAGTTATATAGTATAGTATGCCTCTGGTTTAGGGGTAGATCAGTACCATATATACAGCATATAATAATATTTTTGTAGGTTCATATCCCTTTTCCCTTTTTCATCATCTATTTATATTCTCCATTGTTCCCTCCCTCAGGTTTTCTTTCTACTGTACCCCACCTGTATTTTATTATTTTTTATTTATATTTCTTCTTGTTCTGATATACTCAATCAGCTTACAGCTATACCCATTTTTGCTATCTTTGGGCTAAACTTCTCTCAAACACAATTTTAATTCATTTTGATTTCTGTGTGTATACATACATACGTATATGCATGGGTGTGTGTATGTATGCTTACTTATATGTGTTACCGCATATAACCATTCCAACAATTATTTTAGGTGTTTTCAGAATTCTCAATTTTAGGGCCACTAGATCCATTTATATGCATGTGTATATGTATGTTTTTGCATGTATTTTTATACATGTTTTGTTTTTTTACATATACACTACCGTTCAAAAGTTTGGGGTCACATTGAAATGTCCTTATTTTTGAAGGAAAAGCACTGTACTTTTAAATGAAGCTAACTTTAAACTAGTCCTAACTTTAAACAAATATACTCTATACATTGCTAATGTGGTAAATGACTATTCTAACTGCAAATGTCTAGTTTTTGGTGCAATATCTACATAGGTGTATAGAGGCCCATTTCCAGCAACTATCACTCCAGTGTTCTAATGGTACAATGTGTTTGCTCATTGGCTCAGAAGGCTAATTGATGATTAGCAAACCCTTGTGCAATCATGTTCACACATCTAAAAACAGTCTAGCTCCTTCCAGAAGCTACAAAACTGACCTTCCTGTGAGCAGATTGAGTTTCTGGAGCATCACATTTGTGGGGTCAATTAAACGCTCAAAATGGCCAGAAAAAGAGAACTTTCATCTGAAACTCGACAGTCTATTCTTGTTCTTAGAAATGAAGGCTATTCCATGCGAGAAATTGCAAAGAAATTGAAGATTTCCTACAACGGTGTGTACTACTCCCTTCAGAGGACAGCACAAACAGGCTCTAACCAGAGTAGAAAAAGAAGTGGGAGGCCGCGTTGCACAACTAAGCAAGAAGATAAGCACATTAGAGTCTCTAGTTTGAGAAACAGACGCCTCACAGGTCCCCAACTGGCATCTTCATTAAATAGTACCCGCAAAACACCAGTGTCAACATCTACAGTGAAGAGGCGGCTGCGGGATTTTGGGCTTCAGGGCAGAGTGGCAAAGAAAAAGCCATATCTGAGACTGGCCAATAAAAGAAAAAGATTAAGATGGGCAAAAGAACACAGACATTGGACAGAGGAAGACTGGAAAAAAGTGTTGTGGACAGATGAATCCAAGTTTGAGGTGTTTGGATCACAAAGAAGAACGTTTGTGAGACGCAGAACAAATGAAAAGATGCTGGAAGAATGCCTGACGCCATCTGTTAAGCATGGTGGAGGTAATGTGATGGTCTGGGGTTGCTTTGGTGCTGGTAAGGTGGGAGCTTTGTACAGGGTAAAAGCTAAGGAAGGCTATCACTCCATTTTGCAACGCCATGCCATACCCAGTGGACAGCGCTTGATTGGAGCCAATTTCATCCTACAACCGGACAATGACCCTAAACACACCTCCAAATTGTGCAAGAACTATTTACAGCAGAAGCAGGCAGCTGGTATTCTATCGGTAATGGAGTGGCCAGCACAGTCACCAGATCTGAACCCCATTGAGCTGTTGTGGGAGCAGCTTGACCGTATGGTACGCCAGAAGTGCCCATCCAACCATTCCAACTTGTGGGAGCTGCTTCTAGAAGCGTGGGGTGCAATTTCTCCAGCTTACCTCAATAAATTAACAGCTAGAATGCCAAAGGTGTGCAATGCTGTAATTGCTGCAAAAGGAGGATTCTTTGATGAAAGCAAAGTTTGATGTAAAAACAATGTTATTTCAAATACAAATCATTATTTCTAACCTTGTCAATGTCTTGACTCTATTTTCTATTCATTTCACAACGTATGGTGGTGAATAAGTGTGACTTTTCATGGAAAACACAAAATTGTTTGGGTGACCCCAAACTTTTGAACGGTAGTGTATGTTTCTTATACCTATACGTTTTCTTAATAACAGTTACTCACATATATACCCTTCCTTTTCTAACTTTTTTTCGGATCTATTTTCAGGTTTTTTCTTTTTATCAATTTTTTTCATTTTCATTTCCTTATTGATCATTACTATTTTACATATTATATTTTATTTATTTATTTGGTAATTCATATATATAATTTTTTCTATATTTTTTCATATATATCCTTTTATATATATTTCTTTATATATATATATTTTCTCATTATTAACTCATTTATTATTATTCAATCCCCTTATTATTATTATTTCACACATCATTTATTTTATTTTATTCATTATTATTTTTTTATTTTTTTTTCATTATTATTATTTTATTATTATTTTTTTTTATTTTTTTTTATTTTTTATTATTTTTTATTTTCTATTATTAGTTATTATTTTTTTATATATTTTTTTCTATTCTTCTATTTTTCCATTTTTCTATTTTTTATATTTTATTTTTCATTTTTCATTTTTTCTTTTATATTCTTATCCACATATATATTTTTTTCGCCATTCATTATAAACCATTCATCATTTATCATCCATTATGTTTCACTATCTTTTATTTATTCATTTTTCTTTTTTCCCCTCATATACATTCATTTATCTCCTTCAGCATCAACCTCTTTTACATTCTATTCTTATATTTACTTGGTGTTCCGAACTCAATTCCTATACTTCATTCCACCTTTTTATTGCACTCAGTATGTTGTGCCCGGTTCAATTTGTTGCCTAGCAACTGACTCCTTAGCTTCCACATAAAGGACACTTGTTGCATTAGCCTGTTAGATCTGAAGAAAATGCGGAAGCATTGAAACGCGTCATCTGACACGTCCATACGTCACTTCCGCTCTTTGGTTCCTGGAACAGTGTTTGCGTTCCACGCCTGTCTCCATCCGGTTCCTGTTTCCTGCTACGGTCCTGGCTCCTCATGTCCCAGTAGATGTCGGCTCTCCTTGCGGACACTTCCATCTTCCTTGCAGCTCAGCACCCACAGCAGAGACCCCACAGACCACCCGCACATCATAGCGCTGACAGCATCTCCACCGGAACCTGCACTATGCACCTTTACAACATCTGAGGAGGACGTCCGTGGACCCACTATATGTCCTTGCCTGTATTAATCCTATCCTTGTGAGTAGCCATTTGGCTGTTGTCTTTATATAATTTAAATTAAAGTTTTTATGATACTGCACTTAGATTGGCGCTTCTTGCCTTTTTTCACATTATCTTTCAGAGTTGTTTGCTTCCACTCTCAAGTGAGCTGCCGCTGGTGTACAGTATCAGATTCTTTTGAACGATATATTTTTTTCACTGACCATTATTTTGTTACTCTCTGGACAATTGTGGCAGAGTCTATATATTTTTACATTTTTGATTTTGCATATTCAGGGTTTTTAGTCACACTGCCCATCTTATCCTGGACTTGTTTTATGTTTATGTGTATCATTTCCATTCATGTTTGATGTGTGTTCTTGCGCCATTTATCTTTTATGTAGACCTGCTATGCAGTTTGTTGGCAAGCGTATCTAAAAGACCCACACGAAAGAACAAAGAGGACCTCTCCTTGCTCCTCATCAGCTGAGATCTCCAACCCCACTATACCTTCAGTCCTCTCTGAGACCTGCACTGAGAGGAATGAAGGTGTAGAATTAGGTGTGTCACAGCCAAGTACTTGTGGGCAATCTGCTTTTGGTACACCAACATCAGATTGTACCAGGCAAATTTCCCTGCCCCAGCTGCTGCACCGCCGAAAGAAGTTTGCTCCCAGCCATCCACATGCCCAGCGGTTGAATGCAAGCTTGGCAAAATTGCTAGCACTTTAACTGCTGCCTTTTCAGTTGGTAGACTCTGCCCCCTTCCATGAGTTTGTGGAATGTGCGGTTCCTCAGTGGCAGGTACCCAAACGCCACTTTTTCTCACGGAAGGCGATTCCGGCTCTCTACCGGCATGTGGAAGGCAATGTCCATGCCTCGCTGGACAGGGCGGTCAGCGGTAAGGTGCATATTACCGCTGACTCATGGTCCAGCAGGCATGGACAGGGACGTTACCTAAGTTTCACGGCACATTGGGTGACTCTGCTGGCAGCTGGGAAGGATGCAGGACAAGGTGCAGTAGTGTTGGAGGTTGTTCCGCCACCACGCCTCCAAAATGCTAATGATTGTGACACACCTCTCTCCTCCACCCCCTCCTTTTCTTCCTCCATGGCCTCTTCTTTGTGCTTTGTCCTCGGAACCAGCGATGCTCCGTAGCCGTTCAAGGGGCTACGCAAGTACGCAGGCCAAAAGATGCCATGCGGTGCTTGAGCTGGTGTGCTTGGGGGACAGGAGCCACACTGTGGCAGAGGTTCTGTCAGCTCTGCAGGGGCAGGTTCAGAGGTGGTTGACGCCACGCCAACTTAAGGCAGGAATGGTGGTTTGCGACAATGGCACCAGCCTCCTCTCTGCCCTCCAACAGGGACAAATGACCCATGTGCCCTGTTTGGCTCACGTCCTTAACTTGGTGGTGCAGCGGTTCTTGGGCAGGTACCCGGGCTTACAGGATGTCCTGAGGCAGGCCAGGAAAGTCTGTGTGCATTTCCCCCGGTCATATAATGCCAGTGCTCGGCTGACGGACCTCCAAAACGAGTTTAACCTGCCCAAGAACCGCCTAATTTGTGACATGCCCACCAGGTGGAACTCAACGTTGGCCATGCTGCAGCAGCTGCACACGCAGCAGAGGGCCATCAATGAGTGCCTGTGCGACTATGGCACCAGGACAGGGTCAGGTGAGCTTGTTTTTTTTCCCCCACGCCAGTGGGCCATGATCAGGGATGCATGCACTGTCCTGTCACCATTTGAGGAGGCCATGAGGATGGTGAGCAGTGACAGTGCATGCATCAGTGACACTGTCCCCCTTGTCCACCTGTTGGAGCACACGCTGTGTGGAATAATGGACAGGGCACTTGAGGCAGAACAGAGGCAGGAAGCGGAGGACTTCCTTAGCTCTCAAGGCCCCCTTTATCCAGACAGTGTTCCTGCGTGCCCGCCGATCACACAGGAAGAGGAGGAGGAGGAAGATTGTGTCAGTATGGAGGTGGAGCCTGGCACTCAGCATCAGCAGCAGTCTTTAAGGGATCAGTCCCAAGAAACACATGGACTTGTACATGGCTGGGAGGAGGTGGCTGCGGACCATGTCGTCCTTAGTGACCCAGAGGACTCCGGACCAAATGCCTCAGCAAACCTACGCTGCATGGCCTCCCTGATCCTGCAAAGCCTGCGTAAGGATCCTCGTATTCGTGGTATCAAGGAGAAGGACCAATACTGGCTGGCAACCCTCCTTGATCCACGTTACAAGGGTAAGGTTGCGGACCTTATCTTGCCATCGCAGAGGGAGCAGAGGATGAAACATCTTTGGGAGGCCTTGCAGAAAGGTCTGTGCAACGCGTTCTCAGAGACTGGGAGGTTACAAACGCCTGTTTCTGGACAACGTGTTGCTGAGGCTTCGGTCAGGCGATGGGGGGGGGGGGGGGGTCCAGAGACAGTGATAGCCAGCGCGGAAGATATTCCAGAGGGTAGTATTGGGGGCATTTGTGGTAGGTTAACCAAAGCACAAAAATACAAGGTGAGTATAGTAGCAAGTCCTAGTTGCAATCTTGAAACACCCAATACGAGGAAAATATGCGACCGGTCTAAACTATGTGGCATGTTCACTAGGGATGAGCCGAACACCCCCCTGTTCGGTTCGCACCAGAACATGCGAACAGGAAAAAAATTTGTTCGAACACGCGAACACCGTTAAAGTCTATGGGACACGAACATGAATAATCAAAAGTGCTAATTTTAAAGGCTAATATGCAAGTTATTGTCAATAAAAGTGTTTGGGGACCTGGGTCCTGCCCCAGGGGACATGGATCAATGCAAAAAAAAGTTTTAAAAACGGCCGTTTTTTCAGGAGCAGTGATTTTAATAATGCTTAAAGTCAAACAATAAAAGTGTAATATCCCTTTAAATTTCATACCTGGGGGGTGTCTATAGTATGCCTGTAAAGGGGCGCATGTTTCCCGTGTTTAGAACAGTCTGACAGCAAAATGACATTTTGAAGGAAAAAACTCATTTAAAACTACCGCGGCTATTGCATTGCCGACAATACACATAGAAGTTCATTGATAAAAACGGCATGGGAATTCCCCACAGGGCAACCCCGAACCAAAATTAAAAAAAAAAAATGATGTGGGAGTCCCCCTAAATTCCATACAAGGCCCTTCAGGTCTGGTATGGATATTAAGGGGAACCCCAGCCAAAATTTTAAAAAAAAATTGACGTGGGGTTCCCCCTAAATTCCATACCAGACCCTTCAGGTCTGGTATGGATTTTAAGGGGAACCCCGCGCCCAAAAAAAAAAAAAAAACGGCGTGGGGTCCCCCTAAAAATCCATACCAGACCCTTATCCGAGCACGCAACCTGGCAGGCCGCAGGAAAAGAGGGGGGGACCAGAGTGCGGCCCCCCCCCCCCCTCCTGAACCATACCAGGCCACATGCCCTCAACATTGGGAGGGTGCTTTGGGGTAGCCCCCCAAAGCACCTTGTCCCCATGTTGATGAAGACAAGGGCCTCATCCCCACAACCGTGGCCGGTGGTTGTGGGGGTCTGCGGGCGGGGGGCTTATCGGAATCTGGAAGCCCCCTTTAACAAGGGGACCCCCAGATCCCGGCCCCCCCCCCCTGTGTGAAATGGTAAGGGGGTACTTACCCCTACCATTTCACTAAAAAACTGTCAAAAATGTTAAAAATGACAAGAGACAGTTTTTGACAATTCCTTTATTTAAATGCTTCTTCTTTCTTCCTTCATCTTCTTCTTCTTCTGGTTCTTCTGGCTCTTCTGGTTCTTCCTCCGGCGTTCTCGTCCAGCATCTCCTCCGCGGCGTCTTCTATCTTCTTCTCCTCGGGCCGCTCCGCACCCATGGCATGAGGGGGGAGGCTCCCGCTCTTCTCTTCATCTTCTTCTTCATCTTCATCTTCTTCTTCATCTTCTTCTTCTTCTTCTTCTTCTTCTCTTCTTCATCTCTTCTTCCTTCTTCATTTCTTCTGCGGGCCGCTCCGCATCCATGCATGGAGGGAGGCTCCCGCTGTGTGACGGCGTCTCTTCGTCTGACGGTTCTTAAATAACGGGGGGCGGGGCCACCCGGTGACCCCGCCCCCCTTTGACGCACGGGACATGACGGGACTTCCCTGTGGCATTCCCCGTGACGTCACAGGGAAGTCCCGTCAATTCACCGTGCGTCAGAGGGGGGCGGGGTCACCGGATGGCCCCGCCCCCCGTTATTTAAGAACCGTCAGACGAAGAGACGCCGTCACACAGCGGGAGCCTCCCTCCATGCATGGATGCGGAGCGGCCCGCAGAAGAAATGAAGAAGGAAGAAGAGATGAAGAAGAGAAGAAGAAGAAGAAGAAGAAGAAGATGAAGATGAAGAAGAAGATGAAGAGAAGAGCGGGAGCCTCCCCCCTCATGCCATGGGTGCGGAGCGGCCCGAGGAGAAGAAGATAGAAGACGCCGCGGAGGAGATGCTGGACGAGAACGCCGGAGGAAGAACCAGAAGAGCCAGAAGAACCAGAAGAAGAAGAAGATGAAGGAAGAAAGAAGAAGCATTTAAATAAAGGAATTGTCAAAAACTGTCTCTTGTCATTTTTAACATTTTTGACAGTTTTTTAGTGAAATGGTAGGGGTAAGTACCCCCTTACCATTTCACACAGGGGGGGGGCCGGGATCTGGGGGTCCCCTTGTTAAAGGGGGCTTCCAGATTCCGATAAGCCCCCCGCCCGCAGACCCCCACAACCACCGGCCACGGTTGTGGGGATGAGGCCCTTGTCTTCATCAACATGGGGACAAGGTGTTTTGGGGGGCTACCCCAAAGCACCCTCCCAATGTTGAGGGCATGTGGCCTGGTACGGTTCAGGAGGGGGGGGGGGGCCGCACTCTCGTCCCCCCCTCTTTTCCTGCGGCCTGCCAGGTTGCGTGCTCGGATAAGGGTCTGGTATGGATTTTTAGGGGGACCCCACGCCGTTTTTTTTTTTTTTTTTGGCGCGGGGTTCCCCTTAAAATCCATACCAGACCTGAAGGGTCTGGTATGGAATTTAGGGGGAACCCCACGTCAATTTTTTTTTTAAATTTTGGCTGGGGTTCCCCTTAATATCCATACCAGACCTGAAGGGCCTTGTATGGAATTTAGGGGGACCCCCACATCATTTTTTTTTTATTATTTTGGTTCGGGGTTGCCCTGTGGGGAATTCCCATGCCGTTTTTATCAATGAACTTCTATGTGTATTGTCGGCAATGCAATAGCCGCGGGTAGTTTTAAATGAGTTTTTTCCTTCCAAATGTCATTTTGCTGTCAGACTGTTCTAAACACAGGAAACATGCGCCCCTTTACAGGCATACTATAGACACCCCCCAGGTACGAAATTTAAAGGGATATTACACTTTTATTGTTTGACTTTAAGCATTAATAAAATCACTGCTCCTGAAAAAACGTCCGTTTTTAAAACTTTTTTTTGCATTGATCCATGTCCCCTGGGGCAGGACCCGGGTCCCCAAACACTTTTTATGACAATAACTTGCATATAAGCCTTTAAAATTAGCACTTTTGATTTCTCCCATAGACTTTTAAAGGGTGTTCCGCGGCATTCGAATTTGCCGCGAACACCCCAAATTGTTCGCTGTTCGGCGAACTTGCGAACAGCCAATGTTCGAGTAGAACATGAGTTCGACTCGAACTCGAAGCTCATCCCTAATGTTCACTAATGCCAGGAGCATGGCGGACAAGATGGGTGAACTAGAGATACTGTTGTACAAGGAGGATTTGGACTTTGTGGGAATTTCAGAGACCTGGTTCAACAGCTCTCATGATTGGCTGGCAAACATTCAAGGGTATACCCTATACCGCAAGGATAGAGAGGGTAAAAAAGGGGGAGGGGTATGCCTATATATCAAGAATAATGTACAAGTGAATGTGAGAGATGACATCACTGAGGGAGCTAGGGAGGAGGTGGAATCTTTATGGGTACTAAACAAGTAACAAGGCGCAATATGCAGATATCTTACAATATAGTACCTAATAGTCCAGGAATGTGGATGTACAGATGTGTACACTGGTAATATAAACCACAGACTCAGTCAGGGCGGCCACCAAGAAACCAAAAGCAAGTTCCAATAGCTGAGAAAAGACAAGGAATAGGGGCGCCTCTGAGAAATTATAATAAACACTTTATTTAAAACAAAATATCCACTCACATGAAAGTAGGAGAAGGCATATACAGGAGCGTGGTGAAGGCTGGAGAGCTGAAAAACCCAGAGCTGTGAGTAGAAGCTGTATAAATGTAGCTGGAGCACAATCCAATCCAGGCAAGCAGGGGTGCAGATGACTGAGCACTGACCACATACACACACTGGTGTAATGCAATGTCCCTGGAGGATGGTGTCAATAGTCCAGTGGAGGAGGAAGGACTGATCCTTCCCTCCTCCACTGGACTATTGACACCATCCTCCAGGGACATTGCATTACACCAGTGTGTGTATGTGCTCAGTGCTCAGTCATCTGCACCCCTGCTTGCCTGGATTGGATTGTGCTCCAGCTACATTTATACAGCTTCTACTCACAGCTCTGGGTTTTTCAGCTCTCCAGCCTTCACCACGCTCCTGTATATGCCTTCTCCTACTTTCATGTGAGTGGATATTTTGTTTTAAATAAAGTGTTTATTATAATTTCTCAGAGGCGCCCCTATTCCTAATCTTTATGGGTAGAGCTCCAAAGGGATGAAGCTAAGGGGAAAATAATACTGGGAGTATGCTATAGGCCCCCTAACCTGAGGGAGGAAGTGGAGACGGATCTCCTATCACAAATTGGATTAGCAGCAAGGATGGGAAGTGTTATCATAATTGGGGATTTTAATTATCCAGACATAGACTGGGCGGAGGGCAGGGCCGATCCTAGGGTCACCGGCGCCTGGGTGCAGAAATATTTCTGGCGCCCCCACATGGGCGTGGTCATCTTACCAACTCCTCCCCTTTACAAATGTTTCTATGGCAACGACTCAAACACAGAGATGCTCCCCTAAGAAGTCTTTGTTACCCTGGGATCCTCCTGTGATCTTTTAATAAAGAAAATACAGGAAGAGCGTACACTAATGAGACCTGGAGGGGAGTCTCTCTGATGCACACAGAGAGGGCTTCTGTTAGAGAGTCTGTTAGAAAGAGCCCCCAGACATAATACAGAAGATGGTCAGAGACTGCAGACATGGTACAGGAGATGATCAGAGACTGCAGACATAATACAGGAGATGATCAGAGACTGCAGACATAATACAGGAGATGATCAGAGACTGCAGACATAATACAGGAGATGATCAGAGACTGCAGACATAATACAGGAGATGATCAGAGACTGCAGACATAATACAGGAGATGATCAGAGACTGCAGACATAATACAGGAGATGATCAGAGACTGCAGGCATAGTACAGGAGATGATCAGAGACTGCAGACATAGTACAGGAGATGATCAGAGACTGCAGACATAGTACAAGAGATGATCAGAGACTGCAGACATAGTACAAGAGATGATCAGAGACTGCAGACATACTACAGGAGATGATCAGAGACTGCAGACATACTACAGGAGATGATCAGAGACTGCAGACAGGATATAATAGATGATCAAAGACTGCAGACATAGTACAGGAGAAGGTCAGAGACTGCAGATATACTACAGGAGATGATCAGAGACTGCAGACATAATACAGGAGATGATCAGAGACTGCAGACATAATACAGGAGATGATCAGAGACTGCAGACATACTACAGGAGATGATCAGAAACTGCAGACATAATACAGGAGATGATCAGAGACTGCAGACATAGTACAGGAGATGATCAGAGACTGCAGACATAATACAGGAGTTGATCAAAGACTGCAGACATACTACAGATGATCAGAGACTGCAGACAGGATATAAGAGATGATCAAAGACTGCAGACATAGTACAGGAGATGGTCAGAGACTGCAGACATAGTACAGGAGATGATCAGAGACTGCAGACATAATACAAGAGATGATCAGAGACTGCAGACATAGTACAGGAGATGATCAGAGACTGCAGACATAGTACAGGAGATGATCAGAGACTGCAGACATAGTACAGGAGATGATCAGAGACTGCAGACATAGTACAAGAGATGATCAGAGACTGCAGACAGACATACTACAGGAGATGATCAGAGACTGCAGACATAGTACAGGAGATGATCAGAGACTGCAGACATAGTACAGGAGATGATCAGAGACTGCAGACAGGATATAAGAGATGATCAGAGACTGCAGACACAGTACAGGAGATGATCAGAGACTGCAGACATAGTACAAGAGATGATCAGAGACTGCAGACAGACATACTACAGGAGATGATCAGAGACTGCAGACATAGTACAGGAGATGATCAGAGACTGCAGTCATACTACAGGAGATGATCAGAGACTGCAGACATAATACAGGAGATGATCAGAGACTGCAGACATAATACAGGAGATGATCAGAGACTGCAGACATAATACAGGAGATGATCAGAGACTGCAGGCATAGTACAGGAGATGATCAGAGACTGCAGACATAGTACAGGAGATGATCAGAGACTGCAGACATAGTACAGGAGATGATCAGAGACTGCAGACATAATACAGGAGATGATCAGAGACTGCAGACATAATACAGGAGATGATCAGAGACTGCAGACAGGATATAAGAGATGATCAAAGACTGCAGACATAGTACAGGAGATGATCAGAGACTGCAGACATACTACAGGAGATGATCAGAGACTGCAGACATAATACAGGAGATGATCAGAGACTGCAGGCATAGTACAGGAGATGATCAGAGACTGCAGACATAGTACAGGAGATGATCAGAGACTGCAGACATAGTACAGGAGATGATCAGAGACTGCAGACATAATACAGGAGATGATCAGAAACTGCAGACATAATACAGGAGATGATCAGAGACTGCAGACATAGTACAGGAGATGATCAGAGACTGCAGACATAATACAGGAGTTGATCAAAGACTGCAGACATACTACAGATGATCAGAGACTGCAGACAGGATATAAGAGATGATCAAAGACTGCAGACATAGTACAGGAGATGGTCAGAGACTGCAGACATAGTACAGGAGATGATCAGAGACTGCAGACATAATACAAGAGATGATCAGAGACTGCAGACATAGTACAGGAGATGATCAGAGACTGCATACATAGTACAGGAGATGATCAGAGACTGCAGACATAGTACAGGAGATGATCAGAGACTGCAGACATAGTACAGGAGATGATCAGAGACTGCAGACATAGTACAAGAGATGATCAGAGACTGCAGACAGACATACTACAGGAGATGATCAGAGACTGCAGACATAGTACAGGAGATGATCAGAGACTGCAGACATAGTACAGGAGATGATCAGAGACTGCAGACAGGATATAAGAGATGATCAGAGACTGCAGACACAGTACAGGAGATGATCAGAGACTGCAGACATAGTACAAGAGATGATCAGAGACTGCAGACAGACATACTACAGGAGATGATCAGAGACTGCAGACATAGTACAGGAGATGATCAGAGACTGCAGTCATACTACAGGAGATGATCAGAGACTGCAGACATAATACAGGAGATGATCAGAGACTGCAGACATAATACAGGAGATGATCAGAGACTGCAGACATAATACAGGAGATGATCAGAGACTACAGGCATAGTACAGGAGATGATCAGAGACTGCAGACATAGTACAGGAGATGATCAGAGACTGCAGACATAGTACAGGAGATGATCAGAGACTGCAGACATAATACAGGAGATGATCAGAGACTGCAGACATAATACAGGAGATGATCAGAGACTGCAGACAGGATATAAGAGATGATCAAAGACTGCAGACATAGTACAGGAGATGATCAGAGACTGCAGACATACTACAGGAGATGATCAGAGACTGCAGACATAATACAGGAGATGATCAGAGACTGCAGGCATAGTACAGGAGATGATCAGAGACTGCAGACATAGTACAGGAGATGATCAGAGACTGCAGACATAGTACAGGAGATGATCAGAGACTGCAGACATAATACAGGAGATGATCAGAAACTGCAGACATAATACAGGAGATGATCAGAGACTGCAGACATAGTACAGGAGATGATCAGAGACTGCAGACATAATACAGGAGTTGATCAAAGACTGCAGACATACTACAGATGATCAGAGACTGCAGACAGGATATAAGAGATGATCAAAGACTGCAGACATAGTACAGGAGATGGTCAGAGACTGCAGACATAATACAGGAGATGATCAGAGACTGCAGACATACTACAGGAGATGATCAGAGACTGCAGACATAATACAAGAGATGATCAGAGACTGCAGACATAGTACAGGAGATGATCAGAGACTGCAGACATAGTACAGGAGATGATCAGAGACTGCAGACATAGTACAGGAGATGATCAGAGACTGCAGACATAGTACAGGAGATGATCAGAGACTGCAGACATAGTACAAGAGATGATCAGAGACTGCAGACAGACATACTACAGGAGATGATCAGAGACTGCAGACATACTACAGGAGATGATCAGAGACTGCAGACATAGTACAGGAGATGATCAGAGACTGCAGTCATACTACAGGAGATGATCAGAGACTGCAGACATAATACAGGAGATGATCAGAGACTGCAGACATAATACAGGAGATGATCAGAGACTGCAGACATAATACAGGAGATGATCAGAGACTGCAGGCATAGTACAGGAGATGATCAGAGACTGCGGACATAGTACAGGAGATGATCAGAGACTGCAGACATAGTACAGGAGATGATCAGAGACTGCAGACATAATACAGGAGATGATCAGAGACTGCAGACATAATACAGGAGATGATCAGAGACTGCAGACAGGATATAAGAGATGATCAAAGACTGCAGACATAGTACAGGAGATGATCAGAGACTGCAGACATACTACAGGAGATGATCAGAGACTGCAGACATAATACAGGAGATGATCGGAGACTGCAGGCATAGTACAGGAGATGATCAGAGACTGCAGACATAGTACAGGAGATGATCAGAGACTGCAGACATAGTACAGGAGATGATTAGAGACTGCAGACATAATAAAGGAGATGATCAGAGACTGCAGTTCCTATGGACGTTAGTAGATAATGGCCGATCGGCCCTCTCACCTGACCCAGCGATACAGCGGTGGTTCCTCTGATCAGGAGTCAGCTCACTCTGAATTGCCCGTGGCGACTTCGCTGTGTAGAGCCCAGATCTATATTCCGGCAATGACTCCATTCCTTTCTCTGCCAGGGATGGCGCTAGGCTGTGTGGCTTTCCCTCTGGTGGCGCAGGTCAGCGGGGTTCTCTCAGCACTGTCCGCTCCCTCTGGAGTCCTGGGTGTATTTCCCTGAAAGCTTTCCCGGGCTCCTGTATCTCTCTCTCTCTCCCATTTAGCTGAGCATGCTGTGTGAGCTGCAGTTTCTGTGTTACAGTGGGGCTGCCAGTCCTCGGGACTACATGTCCCACAATCCTCTTCTCTGCTCCTTTTTCTATTCTGTTTCTTCCCTGGGTATATGAAGGCAGGGGAAGATACATAGTGGGCAGCTGTGCTGGCAAGCGCTGCTCACTAGTACAGCAGCGTGCGCAAGAGGGAGAGGGAGGGGGGAGAGGGAGGGGGGAAAGAAGAGCCCGCAGCTGCATTGGCATCACTATGGTTGGGGTCACCCCCCCTTCCACCAACTATAATCGCCCCTCAGTACAGACCCCCTCCACTAAGTATAGACCCCTCCACTAAGTATAGACCCCCTCCATCAGTGCAGAACCTGCACTAAGTATAAACCCCTCCCTAAGTACAGACCTTACACAGTGCAGACCCCCCCAGGAAAACCCCCCTCCATTAGTACAGACCCCCCCAGGACAGACCCCCCCCCTCCATTAGTACAGACCCCCCCAGGACAGACCCCCCCTCCATTAATACAGACCCCCAGGACAGACCCCCCTCCATTAGTACAGACTCCCCAGGACAGAGCCCCCCTCCATTACTACAGACCCCCCAGGACAGAGTCCCCCTCCATTACTACAGACCCCCCAGGACAGAGCCCCCCTCCATTACTACAGACCCCCCAGGACAGAGCCCCCCTCCATTACTACAGACCCCCCAGGACAGAGCCCCCCTCCATTACTACAGACCCCCCAGGACAGACCCCCCCTCCATTACTACAGACCCCCCAGGACAGACCCCCCTCCATTACTACAGACCCCCCCAGGACAGACCCCCCTCCATTACTACAGACCCCCCCAGGACAGAGCCCCCTCCATTACTAGAGAACCTGCAGGACAGAGCCCCCCTCCATTACTACAGACCCCCCAGGACAGACCCCCCTCCATTACTACAGACCCCCCAGGACAGAGCCCCCCTCCATTACTACAGACCCCCCAGGACAGAGCCCCCCTCCATTACTACAGACCCCCCTCCATTACTACAGACCCCCCAGGACAGAGCCCCCCTCCATTACTACAGACCCCCCAGGACAGACCCCCCTCCATTACTACAGACCCCGCAGGACAGAGCCCCCCTCCATTACTACAGACCCCCCAGGACAGAGCCCCCCTCCATTACTACAGACCCCCCAGGACAGAGCCCCCCCCCTCCATTACTACAGACCTCCCAGGGCAGGACCCCCCTCCATTAGTACAGACCCCCCAGGACAGAGCCCCCCTCCATTACTACAGACTCCCCAGGACAGAGCCCCCCTCCATTACTACAGACCCCCCAGGACAGAGTCCCCCTCCATTACTACAGACCCCCCAGGACAGACCCCCCTCCATTACTACAGACCCCCTCCATTACTACAGACCCCCCAGGACAGAGCCCCCCTCCATTACTACAGACCCCCCAGGATAGAGCCCCCCTCCATTACTACAGACCCCCCAGGACAGACCCCCCCTCCATTACTACAGACCCCCCAGGACAGACCCCCCACCATTACTACAGACCCCCCCAGGACAGACCCCCCTCCATTACTACAGACCCCCCCAGGACAGAGCCCCCTCCATTACTACAGAACCCGCAGGACAGAGCCCCCCTCCATTACTACAGACCCCCCCAGGACAGAGCCCCCTCCATTACTACAGAACCCGCAGGACAGAGCCCCCCTCCATTACTACAGACCCCCCAGGACAGACCCCCCTCCATTACTACAGACCCCCCAGGACAGAGCCCCCCTCCATTACTACAGACCCCCCAGGGCAGGACCCCCCCTCCATTGGTACAGACCCCCCCAGGACAGAGCACCCCCTCCATTACTACAGACCCCCCAGGACAGAGTCCCCCTCCATTACTACAGACCCCCCAGGACAGAGCCCCCCTCCATTACTACAGACCCCCCTCCATTACTACAGACCCCCCAGGACAGAGCCCCCCTCCATTACTACAGACCCCCCAGGACAGACCCCCTCCATTACTACAGACCCCGCAGGACAGAGCCCCCCTCCATTACTACAGACCCCCCAGGACAGAGCCCCCCTCCATTACTACAGACCCCCCCAGGACAGAGCCCCCCCCCCCTCCATTACTACAGACCTCCCAGGGCAGGACCCCCCTCCATTAGTACAGACCCCCCAGGACAGAGCCCCCCTCCATTACTACAGACTCCCCAGGACAGAGCCCCCCTCCATTACTACAGACCCCCCAGGACAGAGTCCCCCTCCATTACTACAGACCCCCCAGGACAGACCCCCCCCATTACTACAGACCCCCTCCATTACTACAGACCCCCCAGGACAGAGCCCCCCTCCATTACTACAGACCCCCCAGGACAGAGCCCCCCTCCATTACTACAGACCCCCCAGGGCAGGACCCCCCTCCATTAGTACAGACCCCCCAGGGCAGGACCCCCCTCCATTAGTACAGACCCCCAGGACAGAGCCCCCCTCCATTACTACAGACCTTCCAGGACAGAGCTCCCTCCATTACTACAGACCCCCCAGGACAGACCCCCTCCATTACTACAGACCCCGCAGGACAGAGTCCCCCTCCATTACTACAGACCCCCCAGGACAGAGCCCCCCTCCATTACTACAGACCCCCCAGGACAGAGCCCCCCCCTTCCATTACTACAGACCTCCCAGGGCAGGACCCCCCTCCATTAGTACAGACCCCCCAGGACAGAGCCCCCCTCCATTACTACAGACTCCCCAGGACAGAGCCCCCCTCCATTACTACAGACCCCCCAGGACAGAGTCCCCCTCCATTACTACAGACCCCCCAGGACAGACCCCCCCCATTACTACAGACCCCCTCCATTACTACAGACCCCCCAGGACAGAGCCCCCCTCCATTACTACAGACCCCCCAGGACAGACCCCCCTCCATTACTACAGACCCCGCAGGACAGAGCCCCCCTCCATTACTACAGACCCCCAGGACAGAGCCCCCCTCCATTACTACAGACCCCCCAGGACAGAGCCCCCCCCCCTCCATTACTACAGACCTCCCAGGGCAGGACCCCCCTCCATTAGTACAGACCCCCCAGGACAGAGCCCCCCTCCATTACTACAGACTCCCCAGGACAGAGCCCCCCTCCATTACTACAGACCCCCCAGGACAGAGTCCCCCTCCATTACTACAGACCCCCCAGGACAGACCCCCCTCCATTACTACAGACCCCCTCCATTACTACAGACCCCCCAGGACAGAGCCCCCCTCCATTACTACAGACCCCCCAGGATAGAGCCCCCCTCCATTACTACAGACCCCCCAGGACAGACCCCCCCTCCATTACTACAGACCCCCCAGGACAGACCCCCCACCATTACTACAGACCCCCCCAGGACAGACCCCCCTCCATTACTACAGACCCCCCCAGGACAGAGCCCCCTCCATTACTACAGAACCCGCAGGACAGAGCCCCCCTCCATTACTACAGACCCCCCCAGGACAGAGCCCCCTCCATTACTACAGAACCCGCAGGACAGAGCCCCCCTCCATTACTACAGACCCCCCAGGACAGACCCCCCTCCATTACTACAGACCCCCCAGGACAGAGCCCCCCTCCATTACTACAGACCCCCCAGGGCAGGACCCCCCCTCCATTGGTACAGACCCCCCCAGGACAGAGCACCCCCTCCATTACTACAGACCCCCCAGGACAGAGTCCCCCTCCATTACTACAGACCCCCCAGGACAGAGCCCCCCTCCATTACTACAGACCCCCCTCCATTACTACAGACCCCCCAGGACAGAGCCCCCCTCCATTACTACAGACCCCCCAGGACAGACCCCCTCCATTACTACAGACCCCGCAGGACAGAGCCCCCCTCCATTACTACAGACCCCCCAGGACAGAGCCCCCCTCCATTACTACAGACCCCCCCCAGGACAGAGCCCCCCCCCTCCATTACTACAGACCTCCCAGGGCAGGACCCCCCTCCATTAGTACAGACCCCCCAGGACAGAGCCCCCCTCCATTACTACAGACTCCCCAGGACAGAGCCCCCCTCCATTACTACAGACCCCCCAGGACAGAGTCCCCCTCCATTACTACAGACCCCCCAGGACAGACCCCCCCATTACTACAGACCCCCTCCATTACTACAGACCCCCCAGGACAGAGCCCCCCTCCATTACTACAGACCCCCCAGGACAGACCCCCCTCCATTACTACAGACCCCGCAGGACAGAGCCCCCCTCCATTACTACAGACCCCCCAGGACAGAGCCCCCCTCCATTACTACAGACCCCCCAGGACAGAGTCCCCCTCCATTACTACAGACCCCCCAGGACAGAGTCCCCCTCCATTACTACAGACCCCCCAGGACAGACCCCCCCCATTACTACAGACCCCCTCCATTACTACAGACCCCCCAGGACAGAGCCCCCCTCCATTACTACAGACCCCCCAGGACAGAGCCCCCCTCCATTACTACAGACCCCCCAGGACAGAGTCCCCCTCCATTACTACAGACCCCCCAGGACAGACCCCCCCCCCATTACTACAGACCCCCTCCATTACTACAGACCCCCCAGGACAGAGCCCCCCTCCATTACTACAGACCCCCCAGGACAGAGCCCCCCTCCATTACTACAGACCCCCCAGGGCAGGACCCCCCTCCATTAGTACAGACCCCCCAGGGCAGGACCCCCCTCCATTAGTACAGACCCCCAGGACAGAGCCCCCCTCCATTACTACAGACCTTCCAGGACAGAGCTCCCTCCATTACTACAGACCCCCCAGGACAGAGCCCCCCTCCATTACTACAGACCCCCTCCATTACTACATAGCACCCAGGGCATGAGCCCCCTCCATTAGTACAGACCCCCCAGGACAGAGCCCCCCACCATTACTACAGACCCCCCAGGGCAGGACCCCCCTCCATTACTACAGACCCCCCCTCCATTACTACAGACCACCCAGGACAGAGCCCCCCTCCATTACTACAGACCCCCCAGGACAGAGTCCCCCTCCATTACTACAGACCCCCCAGGACAGAGCCCCCCTCTATTAGTAATGACCCCCCAGGGCAGGACCCCTCCTCCATTACTACAGACCCCCCCCCCCCCTCCATTAGGGTACAGTACATGATAAAAACACCCGGGCGGCAGCTGGAGAGGAGAGTGTGCAGCCGCGCCGCCCGGGTGGAGAACAGAAGAGTACACAGCAGGAGTGAGAGACACAGAGAGGAGGAGAATGTGTCAGCACGGACCGCTCCGCTCCCCCTCCCCCCGCGACATCACTCACTGCACGGCTGGTCTCTCTCCACACAGAGACCAGCCGCTCTGCCTCCCTTCTCATCTTCGGCTGGCTGAAGGAGGGAGGGGCTTGAGCACTGAATACAGCGGCGCCTTTCTTCTTAGAACACCAGCGGAAAGGCGCCGCAGGACACAAACAAGAGGAGGAAGAGGGAAGGGAGCACTCTGGCGCTACAGCGCCCCCACCTCTCTGGCGCTGGGGAGCACTGCACCCCGTGCACCCCGCCTCGGACCGGCCCTGGCGGAGGGAACCGCACATTCATTTAAGGCTCGCCAGTTCCTTAATGTCTTGCAGGACAATTTTATGGGTCAGATGGTAGACGCACCAACTAGAAATAAAACAATACTGGATCTACTGATTACCAACAATACAGACCTGATCACAGATGTGGAAATACGGGGCAATTTAGGTAACAGCGATCACAGGTCAATTAGTTTCAGTATAAATCACACAAATAGGAAACATGAAGGGAACACAAAGACACTGAATTTCAAAAGAGCCAACTTCCCTAAACTACAAACCTTGCTAAAAGGCATAAATTGGGATAAAATATTAGGAACAAAGAATACGGAGGAGAGATGGGTTTGCTTTAAGAGCATATTAAATAAGGGCATTAGCCAATGTATCCCATTGGGTAAAAAATTTAAAAGAGCGAACAAAAATCATGGATGGCTTAACTCCAATGTAAAAATGCATATAAAAGCAAAGGAGAAGGCCTTCAAAAAATACAAGGTTGAGGGATCAGCCTCAGCATTCAGACCTTATAAAGAATGCAATAAGAAATGTAAGGGTGCAATTAGGACGGCTAAGATAGAACATGAAAGACACATAGCGGAGGAGAGCAAAAAAAATCCCAAGAAATTCTTTAAGTATGTAAACAGTAAAAAAGGGAGGACAGACCATATTGGCCCCATAAAGAATGAGGAAGGACATCTGGTTACAAAGGATGGGGAGATGGCAAAGGTATTGAATTTATTCTTCTCCTCAGTCTTCACGAGTGAATCGGGGGGCTTCAGTAACCAAAACTGCAGTGTTTATCCTCATGACACAACACAGGAAGCACCTACATGGTTAACAGAGGACGGAATTAAAATTAGACTTGAGAAACTTAACATTAACAAATCACCGGGACCAGATGGCTTGCATCCGAGGGTACTTAGGGAACTCAGTCAGGTGATTGCCAGACCGTTGTTCCTAATTTTTACAGACAGTCTATTGACTGGAATGGTACCAGCTGATTGGAGAAAAGCCAATGTAGCACCAATATTTAAAAAGGGCCCAAAAAACATCCCTGGGAATTACAGACCAGTTAGCCTAACATCAATAGTATGTAAACTCTTGGAGGGGATGATAAGGGACTATATACAAGATTTTAGTAATAAGAATGATATCATTAGCAGTAATCAGCATGGATTCATGAAGAATCGTTCTTGCCAAACCAATCTATTAACCTTCTATGAGGAGGTGAGTTGCCATCTAGATAAAGGAAGGCCCGTAGACGTGGTGTATCTGGATTTTGCAAAAGCATTTGACACAGTTCCCCATAAACGTTTACTGTGCAAAATAAGGTGCGTTGGCATGGACCATAGGGTGAGTACATGGATTGAAAACTGGCTACAAGGGCGTGTTCAGAGGGTGGTGATAAATGGGGAGTACTCAGAATGGTCAGGGGTGGGTAGTGGGGTTCCCCAGGGTTCTGTGCTGGGACCAATCCTATTTAATTTGTTCATAAACGACCTGGAGGATGGGATAAACAGTTCAATCTCTGTATTTGCAGACGATACTAAGCTAAGCAGGGCAATAACTTCTCCGCAGGATGTGGAAACCTTGCAAAAAGACCTGAACAAATTAATGGGGTGGGCGACTACATGGCAAATGAGGTTCAATGTAGAAAAATGTAAAATAATGCATTTGGGTGGCAAAAATATGAATGCAATCTATACACTGGGGGGGAGAACCTCTGGGGGAATCTAGGATGGAAAAGGACCTGGGGGTCCTAGTAGATGATAGGCTCAGCAATGGCATGCAATGCCAAGCTGCTGCTAATAAAGCAAACAGAATATTGGCATGCATTAAAAGGGGGATCAACTCCAGGAGATAAAACGATAATTCTCCCGCTCTACAAGACTCTGGTCCGGCCGCACCTGGAGTATGCTGTCCAGTTCTGGGCACCAGTCCTCAGGAGGGATGTACTGGAAATGGAGCAAGTACAAAGAAGGGCAACAAAGCTAATAAAGGGTCTGGAGGATCTTAGTTATGAGGAAAGGTTGCGAGCACTGAACTTATTCTCTCTGGTGAAGAGACGCTTGAGAGGGGATATGATTTCAATTTACAAATACTGTACTGGTGACCCCACAATAGGGATAAAACTTTTTCTGGAGAAGGAGGCAGCCAGAGCCCCACTGGCGGGACTACCTTGGGCTGGGAAAACTCCTGCCACCCACTTGACCACTCACCCACTGATTGGACCAACTCTTATGGAACTGAAGAGGTTTTTCCGATTAGCCTCATTAAGAAGCTTTCCATCTCCACTGACGCCACTTATTGGTCATCCGGATTTTCTACCTGGCCTCACTGACCCGTCCTTTCGATCGCAAGCCCCACAGGGACTCATGAGGGCCTCTACGCTCCTGCGGTCCTCCGGTTGGCCAGCTACAGAGAACCTGCTCTCAGGTCAGGCTCCACTCCGGCTGGACCACTGGAGGATCAACCAACTATTCCACTTTCTTGGCTCATTGCCCAAACCAACCCACTTTGTCAGAGAGCTCCACTCTTTTGAGGAACTCTGCTTGGGTGAGGGACCGATTCGGAGGTCCTTATCAACCTCCTACAAATCCCTCTTGGACCTTCACGCCACAGAGGATCCCCCATTCTTAGCAAAATGGGAGAGAGACTTGCAAGTCACCTTCACAGAACCCCAAAAAGAACGCATACTCTTTTTCGCACAGAAATCCTCTATGTGCAGCAAATACCAAGAGACCGCATATAAAATAGTGACGCGCTGGTACAGGACCCCTTCAGTGCTAGCTAAGATATTTCCTCTACAATCTGACCACTGCTGGCGCTGCAACCTACATCCAGGCACTCTATTACATATTTTCTGGGACTGCCCTGTGCTCAAAACTTTTTGGCAGCCGGTGCTTAAGCTCGTACAGAAACTCACGGATATTTCCCTTCAGGATAATCCAGCTGCTGTTCTTCTTAACCTTACTCCCCTGTCAAAGAAACGTTACCACAAATCCCTCCTCAAGCATCTCCTTAACGCGGCCCGGGCTAGCATTCCACCTCTTTGGAAACAACAGTCTGCGCCAACTGTGGCCCAATGGTTCGCGAGGGTGAAGGACATTGAGCAGATGGAGGATCTGACCTCTGCGTTGCGGGACAAGTCGGAGGAACATAAGTCCAGATGGTTTCATTGGAACCTTTTTCGCTTCTCCGACGAATTCCACCAATACCTGTCAGGATCCATCGTCTAGGATTCTCATCGACAGTTCAGCATTACCGAATTTGGCTCCCCGGGGGCAACCGTCTCTCCCCTCCTCTCCCCCCCCCCCCCAGGAGTGTTGTTTGTTTAATTTTTAATTATTTTTCTTTTATCTCTCTTTCTTTTTCTCTCTCCTCAGTTTTCTCTCTCTAACTTTACTATTTTTCTCTTTCTATAAAAAAGACATAAAAAGTGATGGGCACAGATGTTTAAGTTTACATTATATTAGACTTCAGCGAGTGGTATCTCAGTCTAACTGAATAATGACCTTCACTCTCACATTTAACTGTTAAGTTTCTGACTGTTATACTTGACGAGTTCATTACAGTTTAAATGCAATGCGAAGCTATCGTAATATTTGTATCTGTGTCATATCTTTAAATAAAAAATTTACAAAACTTTTTCGCAGAAGAGAGTTTAATAAGACTCGTGGCCACTCATTACAATTAGAAGAAAAGAGGTTTAACCTTAAACTACGTAGAGGGTTCTTTACTGTAAGAGCGGCAAGGATGTGGAATTCCCTTCCACAGGCGGTGGTCTCAGCGGGGAGCATTGATAGCTTCAAGAAACTATTAGATAATCACCTGAATGACCGCAACATACAGGGATATGTAATGTAATACTGACACATAATCACACACATAGGTTGGACTTGATGGACTTGTGTCTTTTTTCAACCTCGCCTACTATGTAACTATGTAACTATGTCAGTCAAAGAAGGAGCGGTGGAAAAGGTGGCCGTCTGACCGATGCATTCAGACAATTTTTTGGTCCGCAGCCCCAAGGTATGATCGGTTCCAGCAACCATCGCCAGCGTCTGTTTTACATGGTGCAGGAATACCTAGGGGCAAGATCTGACTTGGACACCTTTCCCACCGAAAATCCTCTGGGTTACTGGGTCTTGAGGATGGATCACTGGCCAGAGCTTGCACAGTATGCAATTGAGCTACTGGCCTGTCCTGCATCCAGCGTTCTTTCGGAACACACATTCAGTGCTGCTGGAGGCTTCGTAACCGATCACAGGGTGCGTCTGTCCACCGACTCGGTCGATCGACTGACCTTCATAAAAATGAATCAGTCTTGGATCACGACCAGCTACCAAGCACCTGATGCTGATGTAACCGAATAATTTTTTTTGAAATCTCAGATCCCTTCAAAGACTGCCTATGCTGATGCTGAGTGACTATCCCTGAGTAATTATCCTCTTCCACCTCAATGATCACACTGATAGCTTGTAAGAACATTTTTGGTTCTGGGCGCCACCACCAAGTGCCTAAGGCACAATTTTTCAGCCCCTGTTTAACAGGGGCGTGTAATTACAATTTTTGATGCAATACTTTGCAGCAGGGCTCATTTCAGCATTCCAACTAGAGTATCTGTGAGGGGTTGCAGTGTTGTGGCACCAGCACCAGTGCCTAAGGCCCAATTTTTCAGCCCCTGTTTAGCAGGGGCGTGTAATTACAATTTTTGATGCAATACTTTGCAGCAGGGCTCATTCCTGCGTTCCAACTAGAGTGTCTGTGAGGGGTTGCAGTGTTGTGGCACCAGCACCAGTGCCTAAGGCCTAATTTTTTAGCCCCTGTTCAACAGGGGCATGTAATTACAATTCTTGATCTAATATTTTACAGCAGGGCCCATTTCTGTGCCCACCAAGAGCGAGTGAGGGCTTACAGTGTTGTGGCACCAGCACCAACACCACCACCAAAGGCCCAATTTTTCTGCCCCTGTTCAACAGGGGCATGTAATTACAATTCTTGATCTAATATTTCACAGCAGGGCCCTGTGAGGGCTTACAGTGTTGTGGCCACAACAACACCTAAGGCCTAAATTTCTGCTGAGTATATAGGGCAGGCCCCTACTTTCAAACATCTAACTTACAAACGACTCCTACTTGGAAGGAGACAACAGGAAGTGAGATGAAATCTACCCCTAGGAAGGGAAATTCTCTCCTCTAAGAGTTAATATGGGAAAAACATTTCTCCTTTCCACTGATGCTTTCCAATCCTTGTTCCACAAAAAAACCCAAATTTTCAAAAAACATTTATCATTGGGACAAAAAGTGAGGTGAAATCTTCTGAAGAGGAGGAAAGACAGCAAAACAAATGTCACAGGGGTGATAACCCTTCCCTATGTTTTCCAAAAAGCTTAAAAAAGATTTTTTGGCTGGAGCTAAACACGTTAAAAATGTACCCGTTCAAAATTACAAACAGATTCTACTTAACAACAAACCTACAGTCCCTGTCTTGTTTGCACCGCCTGTATACTGCTGTTCAGAGTATATAGGGCCTGGTGGCCCCACACCTTTCCTTATTTTAATTTGGGTGTGGGGTTCCCCTTAATATCCATACAAGACCCAAAGGGCCTGGTAATGGACTGGGGGGTACCCATGCCGTTTGTCCCACTGATTTTCATCCATATTGCCAGGACCCGACATTACATTAAACCCTGCAAGCAGTTTTAAATGAGATTTTTTCCTTTAAAAATGTCATATGGTGCAGGGACTGTTCTAAACACGGGAAACACGCGCCACTTTACAGGCATACTATAGACACACCCCAGGTACGATATTTAAAGGAATATTTCACTTTTTTTTTTTTTACTTTAAGCATCATTAAAATCATTGCTCCCGAAAAAAACTGCCGTTTTTAAAAGTTTTTTTTGCATTGACACACGTCCCCTGGGGTAGGACCCGGGTCCCCAAACCCTTTTTAGGACAATACCATGCAAATTAGCCTTTAAAATGAGCACTTTTGATTTCGAACGTTCGAGTCCCATAGACGTCAATGGGGTTCTAATGTTCGTGCAAATTTTCGGCCCATTCGCAGGTTCTGGTGCGAACCGAACCGGGGGGTGTTCGGCTCATCCCTAACAGAGACTGGGTATACAAAAGATAGGCTGGAAATACAGAGAGGCTGTATATACAGAGAGGCTGGTATATACAGATAGGCTGGGTATACAGGGAGGCTGGGTATATACAGAGAGGCTGGTATATACAGAGAAGCTGGGTATACAGAGAGGCTGGTATATACAGAGAGGCTGGGTATATACAGAGAGGCTGGTATATACAGAAAGGCTGGGTATACAGAGAGGCTGTGTATATACAGAGTTGCTGGTATATACAGAGAAGCTGGGTATATACAGAGAGGCTAGGTATACAGAGAGGCTAGTGTATATACAGAGAGGCTGGTATATACAGAGAGGCTGGTATATACAGAGAGGCTGGGTATACAGAGAGGCTGGTATATACAGAGAGGCTGGGTATATACAGAGAGGCTGTGTCAGGAAAAGCCTTCTTGCAAGCATTCCAGCAATTTAAAGTTTAAAAGAGTGCCTGTGCACAGAAGCGCCATCCGGCGCACGCGCATGCGCAATAGTGCCAGTAGCGGCGCACAGTCGCACGCGCTCCCTGTGACAGCACTTGGCACCAAGATAGGCTATTTAAAGGGGACTGTTCCATGGCTGCCTTGCTGTCCGGTCCACAGCATTCCTGAAGACCCCTACTGCCCTGTTATCTTGTACTCTGTATTTGCTGCCTGATACCTGTTGGACTGTTCCTGACTACCCTGTTTGCTGCCTGCCCTGATCTCAGCTTTGGACTTTGACTATTCTCTTGGATTTACCTTCTGTACCTGATCTGCCCGCCTGTGTTTGACCCGGCCTGCCTGTACCCTGCTGTCTACATCCTGCTGCTGGACTACAAGACACCTCCCTGCTGTCTACATCCTGCTGCTGGACTACAAGACACCTCCCTGCTGTCTACATCCTGCTGCTGGACTACAAGACACCTCCCTGCTGTCTACATCCTGCTGCTGGACTATAAGACACCTCCCTGCTGTCTACATCCTGCTGCTGGACTACAAGACGCCTCCTTGCTGTCTAAATCCTGCTGCTGCACTACAAGACACCTCCCTGCTGTCTACATCCTGCTGCTGGACTACAAGTCACCTCCCTGCTGTCTGCATCCCGCTGTCGGACTACGGGACACCTCCCAGCTGACTACCCGATCCAGCCCTCTGCTCCAGCCTTCCAGTCAGGCACTTGTGCCCCTTCGCACTCTCGAGCTCCTGTCATCACAACCAGGGGTTCCCGAGTCAGAGGTATACGAGAGGCTGTTCCCTGCATTCTGGGCTCTACCTACCAGGTACGTGATAGTCCTGGACAGCCATGTCCGAGCCCACGCAGGGGACGTCGCCTATGGAGGACTTATGCCGTCATCTAGCAGGACTCACACAAGCCGTCAAAGACTTACAAGACGGTTATAAACAACTAGAGGAGCATGTCCAAGTTCTCTCCACCTCAGCTCCGGGCCCACCTACTGCTCCCTCAGTGGTCATGTTGCCTCCTGAACCCAAAGTACCCACACCAGAAAGGTTCTCTGGGGACCGCAGCAAGTTTAGGGCATTCCGTAATGCCTGTGAACTCTTCTTCGCATTACAACCCAGAACTTTTTCCTTAGAAACCACTAAAGTGGAGTCTGTCATCTCCCTCCTACTAGGCGAACCCCAGGCATGGACCCATCGTCTTCTGGAGCAGAAGAATAATTGCCTCGACCACTTGGATACCTTCTTCCAAGCCATGGCTCTCTTATATGAAGATCCACAACAGGCAGCTACCGCAGAAGCAGCACTGTTCTCACTTCAGCAGGGCCGTAGGGCGGCAGAGGACTATGCATCTGAATTCAGACGTTGGAGTTCCGACACAAACTGGAACGACGCCGCCCTACGCTACTAGTTTCGCATGGGACTTTCTGAACCATTAAAAGATGAATTAGCCCGGGTGGGCATTCCGGCCACCCTTGAAGACCTCATCAACCTGTCAATCCAAATTGACAGACGCCTAAGAGAATGCAGGGCCGAACGTGCAACTGGTCCCTCTCGCCCCGTGGTGGATGTTACCACGTGTACCTAATCCTCCTGCACACACCCCTACTGATACCTCTGAACCGATGAAACTTGGCCTGATCCGTCCTTCACTCACCCCTGAAGAACGACAATGCCAGCAGGCTAACAACCTCTGCCTGTATTGCGGGGAATCTGGACATTACGTGAGGACTTGTCCTGCAAAGACCTGTAAGCACACTACCTTCTCTTCTTCTTCCTTATCTGCTGTGTTTAACAATACCACTCACCTGGCTGTTCCCATTTCTCTGCAGCTTCCAGGAGGGAACATCCGGGCAACCGCTATAATTGATTCCGGAGCCTGTAGCGGATTTATGGACTTATCCTTTGCTCACAAGTTCCAGATCCCTCTATGACCCAGAGCACAGGGTCTGTCTGTACACCTGGCCGACGGATCGGCTATTAAATCTGGGCCCATAAAACGAGAGTCAGTTCCTTTAGACACCATCATTTCCGGCAACCACCGGGAATTACTCTGTCTTGACATCATTGAGTCACCCCTGTTTCCCATCATACTGGGCATGCCCTGGCTCAAAGCCCACAACCCACGAATTGACTGGTCTACTGGAAACATCAGTTTTCCCTATCCCTACTGCCGTCAACATTGCCTACAAGGATCTACTACCGGTCCATCTTCCCTGCTTTGTCTTGAGACCAATGTTGAAACCTGCCAAACCGTTCCAGAAGCGTACCATGATTTCCTGGATGTGTTCATTCAGATAGGGGCAGAGACACTTCCCCCACACAGACCCTACGACTGCCCAATTGAACTTCTTCCCGGGGCAGAGGTCCCCTTTGGGCGAATTTTTCCCTTAACCGAACTGGAGCTTGGTACGCTTAAAACTACATTGATGAGAATCTGGAAAAGGGGTTCATATGGCCTTCCACCTCTCCAGCTGGAGCAGGAATCTTCTTCGTGGAGAAAAAAGACCACTCCCTACGTCCTTGCGTAGACTACCGGGACCTTAATAAAGTTACAATCAAGAACCGGTACCATTTACCCTTGGTACCCAAACTTATTTCAGAGGCTGGGAAGTGCAGCCATATTCACCAAACTTGATCTTCGGGGAGCATACAACTTAGTCCGGATCCGGAGCGGGGATGAATGGAAGACTGCCTTCCGCACCCGCTTCGGACACTTTGAATACCTGGTGATGCCCTTTGGGTTATGTAATGCTCCTGCCACTTTCCAGCACTTCGTGAATGACATTTTCAGAGACTACCTTGATCTGTTCGTCATAGTATATCTGGACGATATCCTGATCTTCTCCTCTTCCCTGTCTATCCACCAAGAGCATGTCAAGAAAGTTCTAGCCCGGCGCCGCCAACATGGCCTGTACGCCAAACCCGAGAAGTGCGAATTTGAACGCCAAAGCATTCAGTTTCTGGGTCTGATCATCTCCATAGATGGTATCAAGATGGATCCTCAGAAGGTCTCTACCATCTTGGAGTGGCCAGCTCCGACGGACAAGAAGGGAATACAGTGCTTTGTGGGATTTGCAAATTTTTATTGTAAATTCATCAAGGGATTTTCTTCCATCATCACCCCCATCACAAGACTGACTCGGCAAGGCACCCAGTTCCAATGGTCTCCTGAGGCTGAAGCTGCTTTTACTTCCCTGAATTTGTGTCGGCCTCCGTCCTGAAGCACCCCGATCCAGCTTTACCCTACATATTGGAGGTAGATGCTTCCGAGATAGCAGTAGGAGCGGTACTTTCGCAGAGACAGGGCTCCAAGGCTTTATTGCACCCAGTGGAGTTCTTCACCCGCAGGTTAACCGAAGCCGAAAGGAATTATGATGTTGGGGACAGGGAGCTACTAGCAATCAAGGCCGCACTTGAGGAATGGCACTATCTCCTGGAGGGAGCGGCCCATCCTATTCTGGCGTACATCGACCACAAGAACCTGGAGTACCTGAAGGTTGCCAAAAGACTGAAACCACACCAGGCCAGATGGGCACTTTTCTTCACCAGGTTCACTTTTCATATCACTTACAGACCGGGATCAAAGAATACCAAACCTGATGCGCTGTCCCGGATGTTCAGTGAACCTGAAGCTCCTTCTTCCCCAGACAACATTCTTGCTCCTGGGAACTTTCTGATGCTTCAAGGAGATCTGTTGTTCCAAATTAGACAGGCATCTGCAACAACTCCCCTTCCAGCAGATGTCACTCTACAGTCCAGAGACGAATTACTATGGCACAAGGATAAAATCTTTGTACCCCAACAAACACGGGTTGCTGTCCTCAAATCTTGCCATGATCACAAATTAGCTGGCCACTTCGGGATGCACAAGATCTCCGAACTGCTCCAACGCACATTCTGGTGGCCTCAGCTATGGGAGAATTGTAAACACTATGTGGAATCATGCATTACCTGCATCCAAAACAAGGGCAGCAAGACCAAGATGTGGGGGTTGCTAAGACCTCTTCCTGTTCCAGAAAGACCATGGAGGATGATCTCCATGGATTTTATCATTGAATTACCACCATCTGGAGGGCTACACCACTATTTTCGTAGTGGTTGACAGACTTTCCAAAATGGGCCACTTTTTACCCATGAAGGGTACCCCTCTGCTTCAGAGACTGCGAGGGTCTTTATTAGAGAAATTGTAAGGCTCCATGGTATTCCTGCAAACATTGTATCTGATCGAGGGGTGCAATTTACCTCCAAGTTCTGGAGAGCTCTATGTGGATCCCTGGAGATTGACCTCTCCTTCTCTTCTGCTTACCATCCTCAGACTAATGGTCAGACTGAACGAATTAACCAGACCTTGGAGCAATACTTACGGTGCTATTCCTGTTTTTCCCAAGATGACTGGGTTCCCCTATTACCTCTGGCTGAGTTCGCCCACAATAACTCTGTTCACTCTGCATTTTTTGCGAACGATGGTTTTCATCCCTTGTTTTTGTCCAACAACGTTCCGGAGTGATCGGTACCAGCTGTCCAGGAAACCTTGAGTTTTTTCAGTGCTAACAACAGGCTACTCCAAGAGACCATGTCGAAGACTCAGAACAAGGCGACATTTGATAAAAAGAGGAGAGGGTAGCTTAATATGAAGATAGGAGATCATGTCTGGCTGTCTACCCTGAATCTGAAGTTGGCATGCCCTTCCAGGGAACTGGGCCCTAAGTTTGTGGGTCCCTTCCCAGTAATAAGGAAGATCAACGATGTGGCCTATGAATTAAAACTACCGGAGTCATTTCGTATTCATCCAGTCTTTCATGTGGCAGACAAAATTGCGTCTTCCAGGGGCACTGGAAGACGCAATTTTGTTGCAAAACGCAGCGTAGGGCTGAGCGGCATCATCGCGCCACCTCCCACTGTCGCTGTATACCCAGCAGGATGGGCTACCTGTGGTCATCCGGCCGGTGACACAGGTTGTTCTTCTATTGATGACGATTTTATACCTACATGTGAGTGTTTATGTCTTTACTTCAATAAATTACCTTTTGATTTTACACTATGGGAGCCCTCCCTTTCTTTTTTCCCATGATGACTACACTTTGCTGAGAGCTGAGCCTCCTTGGGGATCCATCCATTTCCATCACAGTCCTTGACGTCCTTCCAGTCTTTACCCTCATCCCTGGGAGTTCCGGACTAGCAGGATCTCAATGCCCATCTAGACCCTCTGTAACGGGGGGTCATGGGGTTCTGGTAAGCGGCCAGGCTCCCTCTTTTGGTGGTGGACCCACACATTTATGACCTTACTTATTCTGAATCACCTGGGACTGTCTATCATCTTTTGGGTTTCCTCCCATATGGACCTTCATGATTTACTCCCTGGTTTACATTCATCACACATGGACTTAATTTGAGTTTGATTGCACTGTTTGTGTTATATTACCGCACTGCTCACCAGAGGGGCTTATGTATTCCCTTATACTTTCTTATATTGTGCGTGGTACAGTTTGATACAACATTTAATTTATGTATATATTGTACTTTCTTTGGTGGGGCACTCCTTAGCCACATATTCACTAGTCTACTAAGCGCGAGTCAATATTTTTTCTCCTTCACTTCTGTTGTGTTTGTGTCACAATCTAGGATATCGCAGCTTTATGTCATTTATTTTGTAGAATTTGAAGCGCAATTATTTATTGTTTTTTTTTTTAAACTGTGAATTTGCATGCTAAAGTTGCTGTGATCTGTGTACATGGGGATACCCGCGAGTATCCTATAGCCACTGTTCAGTTTAAAACTGGCTTGGGTACAGTGACCCATCCGGTCGGACTTGTGCCCCATTTGGTGCACGAGGCCATCGTTGGTAGGGACTTCCCTAAGTTTTGGGAACTGTGAGATCGTCCCGACCCGGTCCAAGTAGCTGACTCAGTGACAGAGGCAGAACTCCTGGCCGCTACTGACAATGTGGGTTCAGGGGACTCTTCTCAGGACTCCCCGGGTTTTCCTTTCTCAGTTATGGCAGGAGAGCTGGAGGAGCCTGAGGAGGTCCCCACAACCAGTGGAGCTGGACAGCCATCTGCTGAATCTGAGCCTACGTTGGAGTTTGCTGACCTTAATGTGCACAAGGAAAATTTTGGTACCAAGCAGAGAAGAGACCCAACCCTTGCCAGGGCCTGGGAAAATGTAATAGTGATTAATGATGTACCTGTCGAATCAGGGGACAGGCTTTGTTTTCCTTATTTCAGCAGCAATAAGGATTTAGTGTATCATGTATGTAAAAAAAAATGATGAAGTGGTTGAACAGTTGGTGGTCCCTAAGCCATACAGACGGGTGGTGTTGGAACTTGCCCATGGGCACTTGCTAGGAGGTCATTTAGGGGTTGAGAAAACTACTGAAAGGGTGTTGCGCAGGTTTTATTGGCCCGGGATACAGAAGGATATTAAGAATTATTGTCAATCCTGTCCTGTGTGTCAGATGTCAGCCCCACTACCCCACTTCTGAAGTCCTTTAGTGCCCTTGCCAATTATTGAAGTGCCCTTTGAGAGGATTGCCATGGACCTTGTGGGTCCACTCCCCAAGTCTGCCCGAGGTCCTCATCATATCCTTGTAATCATGGATTATGCTACCCGTTACCCCGAGGCCATTCCCTTACGCACCGCGTCTGCTAAAAACATTGCCAAAGAGCTGTTTATGGTGTTCAGTCATGTTGGAATCCCTAAAGAAGTCCTTACAGACCAGGGCACCCCATTTATGTCACAAATAACTAGAGAGCTGTGCAAGTTATTTAAGGTGTTGCAATTGCGAACCTCGGTGTACCATCCTCAAACGGATGGCTTGGTGGAACGCTTCAATAAGACATTAAAGAGCATGTTAAAAAAGGTTGTTGACAAGGAAGGGAAAAACTGGGACTTCCTGATACCATACTTGATGTTTGCCATCAGGAAGGTTCCCCAGTCCTCTACGGGGTACTCTCCATTTGAGTTGCTTTATGGGAGACACCCTCGGGGACTCTTAGACATAGCCAAAGAAACTTGGGAGGGGGAGCAGACACCCCATAAAAGTGTCATTGAGCATATCGCTCAAATGCAGGACAGGATCGCAGCAATAATGCCGATGGTAAAAGAGCACCTACTGCAGGCCCAAGCAGCCCAACAGAGGATATACAACAGGGGGGCCCAACTCCGTGTTTTCTCACCTGGTGACAGAGTCCTGGTGTTAGTTCCCACTGTTTTGAGCAAGTTCCTGGCTAAGTGGCAAGGTCCCTTTGAAGTAATTGAAAGAGTTGGGGAGGTCAATTACAAGGTATATCAACCAGGGAAGAGGAAGCCCGAACAGATTTACCATATAAACCTGTTAAAGCCCTGGAAGGATAGACTGGTGTTAACAGCAAGGTCCCTCCCGGTAACGCCCAAGGGTGCTGAGTAGGGATGAGCCGAACACCCCCCTGTTCGGTTCGCACCAGAACATGCGAACAGGAAAAAAGTTTGTTCGAACACGCGAACACCGTTAAAGTATATGGGACACGAACATGAATAATCAAAAGTGCTAATTTTAAAGGCTTATATGCAAGTTATTGTCATTAAAAGTGTTTGGGGACCTGGGTCCTGCCCCAGGGGACATGAATCAATGCAAAAAAAAGTTTTAAAAACGGCCGTTTTTTCAGGAGCAGTGATTTTAATAATGCTTAAAGTCAAACAATAAAAGTGTAATATCCCTTTAAATTTTGTACCTGGGGGGTGTCTATAGTATGCCTGTAAAGGGGCGCATGTTTCCCGTGTTTAGAACAGTCTGACAGCAAAATGACATTTTGAAGGAAAAAACACATTTAAAACTACCCGCGGCTATTGCATTGCCGACAATACACATAGAAGTTCATTGATAAAAACGGCATGGGAATTCCCCACAGGGCAACCCCGAACCAAAATTAAAAAAAAAAAAATGATGTGGGAGTCCTCCTAAATTCCATACAAGGCCCTTCAGGTCTGGTATGGATATTAAGGGGAACCCCAGCCAAAATTTAAAAAAAAAATGACGTGGGGTTCCCCCTAAATTCCATACCAGACCCTTCAGGTCTGGTATGGATTTTAAGGGGAACCCCGCGCCAAAAAAAAAAACAAAAACGGCGTGGGGTCCCCCCAAAAATCCATACCAGACCCTTATCCGAGCACGCAACCTGGCAGGCTGCAAGAAAAGAGGGGGGGACAAGAGTGCGGCCCCCCCTCCTGAACCGTACCAGGCCACATGCCCTCAACATTGGGAGGGTGCTTTGGGGTAGCCCCCCAAAACACCTTGTCCCCATGTTGATTGAGGGCCTCATCCCCACAACCGTGGCCGGTGGTTGTGGGGGTCTGCGGGCGGGGGGCTTATCGGAATCTGGAGACCCCTTTTACAAGGGGACCCCCAGATCCCAGCCCCCCCCCTGTGTGAAATGGTAAGGGGGTACTTACCCCTACCATTTCACTAAAAAACTGTCAAAAATGTTAAAAATGACAAGAGACAGTTTTTGATAATTCCTTTATTTAAATGCTTCTTCTTTCTTCCTTCATCTTCTTCTGGTTCTTCTGGTTCTTCCTCCGGCGTTCTCGTCCAGCATCTCCTCTGCGGCGTCTTCTATCTTCTTCTCCTCGGGCCGCTCCGCACCCATGGCATGGGGGGGAGGCTCCCGCGCTTCATCTTCTTCTTCATCTCTTCTTCCTTCTTCTCTTCTTCTCTTCTTCATTTTCTTCTCCGGGCCGCTCCGCAGCCATGCTGGCATGGTGGGAGGCTCCCGCTGTGTGACGGCGTCTCTTCGTCTGACGGTTCTTAAATAACGGGGGGCGGGGCCACCCGGTGACCCCGCCCCCTCTGACGCACGGGACAGGATCGCAGCAATAATGCCGATGGGACTTCCCTGTGGCATTCCCCGTGACGTCACAGGGAAGTCCCGTCAAGTCACTGTGCGTCAGAGGGGGGCGGGGTCACCGGGTGGCCCCGCCCCCTGTTATTTAAGAACCGTCAGACGAAGAGACGCCGTCACACAGCGGGAGCCTCCCTTCATGCCACAGCATGGATGCGGAGTGGCCCGGAGAAGAAAATGAAGAAGAGAAGAAGAGAAGAAGGAAGAAGAGATGAAGAAGAAGAAGAAGATGAAGAGAAGAGCGGGAGCCTCCCCCCCATGCCATGGGTGCGGAGCGGCCCGAGGAGAAGAAGATAGAAGACGCCGCAGAGGAGATGCTGGACGAGAACGCCGGAGGAAGAACCAGAAGAGCCAGAAGAACCAGAAGAACCAGAAGATGAAGGGAGCCTCCCTCCATGCCAGCATGAGTGCGGAGCAGCCCGGAGAAGAAGAGAAGAAGATGAAAAAGAAGATGGAGAAGAGCGGGAGCCTCCCCCCATGCCATGGGTGCGGATCGGCCCGAGGAGAAGAAGATAGAAGACGCCGGAGGAGATGCTGGACGAGAACGCCGGAGGAAGAACCAGAAGATGAAGGAAGATAGAAGAAAGAAGAAGCATTTAAATAAAGGAATTGTCAAAAACTGTCTCTTGTCATTTTTAACAGTTTTTTAGTGAAATGGTAGGGGTAAGTACCCCCTTACCATTTCACACGGGGGGGGGCGGGATCTGGGGGTCCCCTTGTTAAAGGGGGCTTCCAGATTCCGATAAGCCCCCCGCCCACAGACCCCCACAACCACCGGCCAGGGTTGTGGGGATGAGGCCCTTGTCTTCATCAACATGGGGACAAGGTGTTTTGGGGGGCTACCCCAAAGCACCCTCCCAATGTTGAGGGCATGTGACCTGGTACGGTTCAGGAGGGGGGGGCGCACTCTCGTCCCCCCCTCTTTTCCTGCGGCCTGCCAGGTTGCGTGCTCGGATAAGGGTCTGGTATGGATTTTTGGGGGGACCCCACGCCGTTTTTTTTTTTTTTTGGCGCGGGGTTCCCCTTAAAATCCATACCAGACCTGAAGGGCCTTGTATGGAATTTAGGGGGACTCCCACATCATTTTTTTTTTTTAAATTTTGGTTCGGGGTTGCCCTGTGGGGAATTCCCATGCCGTTTTTATCAATGAACTTCTATGTGTATTGTCGGCAATGCAATAGCCGCGAGTAGTTTTAAATGTGTTTTTTCCTTCAAAATGTCATTTTGCTGTCAGACTGTTCTAAACACAGGAAACATGCGCCCCTTTACAGGCATACTATAGACACCCCCCAGGTACGAAATTTAAAGGGATATTACACTTTTATTGTTTGACTTTAAGCATTATTAAAATCACTGCTCCTGAAAAAACGTCCGTTTTTAAAACTTTTTTTTGCATTGATCCATGTCCCCTGGGGCAGGACCCAGGTCTCCAAACACTTTTTATGACAATAACTTGCATATAAGCCTTTAAAATTTGCACTTTTGATTTCTCCCATAGACTTTTAAAGGGTGTTCCGCGGCATTCGAATTTGCCGCGAACACCCCAAATTGTTCGCTGTTCGGCGAACTTGCGAACAGCCAATGTTCGAGTCGAACATGAGTTCGACTCGAACTCGAAGCTCATCCCTAGTGCTGAGTCCCCTCTGATCCCCGAGGTCACTATTCCAGACACCCTGTCATATTCCCAAAAGCAGGAAACTAGAGAATTCCTGATAAGAAATAGAGAAAATTTTTCAGTTACCTGGCACGACTTCAGCAGTTCAGCATGATATTGTTACTGAACCTGGGGTCCGTGTCAAGCTCAAACCGTACCGAATTCCTGAAGCGAGGAGAAAGGACATCAGCGAGGAAGTTAAAAGAATGTTGGAGCTAGATGTCATTGAGGAATCCAATAGTGTCTGGTCTAGCCCCATCGTGTTAGTCCCAAACCGGATGGCACTTGGAGGTTCTGTAATGACTTCAGGAAGCTTAATGCAGTGACAAAGTTTGACACGTACCCAATGCCCAGAGTGGACGAACTTATAGACCGACTTGGCAAGGCTCGCTATCTGACCACTTTGGACTTGACAAAAGGTTATTGGCAAATACCCCTGACTGGTAGCGCCAAAGAGAAGACTGCATTTGTGACCCCGGAGAGTTCCTTTCAATACAAAAAAATGCCTTTTGGGTTGCAAAATGCCCCCGCGACATTTCAGAGGGCCATGGACAGGACTCTAAGACCCCACCGACAATATGCAGCAGCATATCTACATGACATAGTGGTACATAGCACTGACTGGGAGTCTCACTTGCCCCGTGTCCAGGCTGTCCTTGATTCCCTCTTCAAAGAAGGTTTTACGGCAAATCCAAAAAAGTGTGCCATTGGTCTAGAGGAAGCCAAGTATTTGGGCTACACTATTTAGATTTATCCCAAATTTTGCAACTATAGCTGCCCCACTGACAGACCTTACGAAAGTGAAAGACTGTGTAATGGTGAAATGGTCCTCAGTAGCAGAGGAATCTTTCCAAGTCCTGAAGAAGGCTCTTTGTGCACAGCCAGTACTGTACTCCCCCGATTTCTCCAAAGATTTTTTTGGTTCAGACAGATGCGTCTGACGTTGGTATCGGGGCGGTACTGTCACAGGTACACAATGGGGAAGAACACTCTGTGGTGTACCTAAGCAGAAAGCTCAATGACCATGAGAAAAAGTATGCAGTCATTGAAAAGGAATGTTTAGCCATAAAGTGGGCTGTCGATGCACTCAGGTACTATTTATTAAGAGGCCAGTTTGAGTTAATAACTGACCATGCTCCCCTGAAATGGATGGCCCAAAAGAAGGAGACTAATAGAAGGGTGAACCAGTGGTTTTTGGCTCTACAGGATTACTCCATCACTGTAAAACACAGGCCAGGTGTTGAGATGGGAAATGTAGATGCCCTGTCCCTTGTTCACTCCTGTTGGGCTACAGGTGTTCCAACCCTGGGGTTGAAACAGGGGGGGGGGGATATGTAGCAGAGCATCCCAGAGAGAGCCAGGAAAAGTCCTGTTCGGGGTTTATACATCTCCCAGGCTCCTCTCATACACGTTCAGGGATCTCTGATCCATGGTCCAGTTCAGGTCTTGGTCCTCTCCCCTAGGCTAATTTAAGCTCACCTGAGCAGACAGCCTTTGCTCTTGGCCTGGGATACTCAGACAACTTCTGTGTAGGAGAGCAAAAAGGTATGTGGAAGCTGACAAGCTGTAGGCTTGCTCAGCCTGGTAGTTAGGGTCTGTAAATATTGTTTAGTTAGTGCCGAGACACGGCTAGGTTTTGTTTTGGCTATTTTTGTTCCTATTTGTTTTTGGAACACTGTACAGCACCTGTATATAGACTTGTATATATCACAAATAAACACAGCGCTGTTTGTCACTACTTCACTGGATTTGGTATCTGTGCCTGAAAGACTGCTCATCCCAGGGAGCTTTGTACCTGCTACCTGTTCCCCAGGTTACAATACACACACACACAAACACACACACACACACAAATGTTTAAACTGAAATTTTGTTATACAAGGTGAGGGTTCTCATATTTTAATTGTGTTTTTGTTTTTTTAATTTATACTTTAAAATTTCTATTAAAAGGAGAAGTAGAGCCAAAGCTCTTTTGGCCCTATTTCTCTTGTAGGTCACAGGAGTGCACTTTGTTCCGCACTCCTGTGACCCATATCCAACTGACATGACTCAGCTGGTCCAGGATCTGGAGGGATCCCAACTTTAATGTAAGGATCCACCCAAATGCCTGATTCGCAGCTGGCTCAGCCTCTCATCACCCCCTCTCCACAGCCCAGCGCTCCAATGAGAGCTGGAGGGGCAGGGCAGAGAGCTGGTGACTGACAGCTGCTCACTGAAGACCTGAAGCGGTGGATAATTGCAACTTTGGATTGGTGCTGCATTCACCTAGGTGAGTATCTATGTTTTTTGTTTTTTTTTCAAAACCCACACTTGTCTTTGAATTGCTTCAGGACTTTTTTGTATTTACATCCTATTCTTTTACCTTTCTCCCCAGCCTATATTCTGTGCATGTGTGTGATGATTAATCTTGGGTATAGAACATAGGATTTATGCTGTTGCCCTAGAGCAGTGGTAGGCAACCCGGCCCACCACCGCTAATTGTCCGGCCCGTCAGTGCCGTGATTAATTCATGGGCACCCGGCCCGCGGACATTTTTGCCGCTGTCCTCTACATTGGACAGAGCCAAGAGGCTGGTATCACAGGGCTGGATGGGGGCGGGAACTGCTGAAGTTAACTTTTTACATTAAACAGCAGGTGATTGGTTGCCAGGCGATCCTAGCATGTAAACAGTTAACTTCAGCAGCTCTCGCCCCCATCCAGCCCTGTGATACCAACCACTCTCTGCTGTGCTCTACACCTGTGTAAGGTAGGAGAGTTCTACCTACACAGTGTGTGTTTTTGTGTCCGTGGGGGGCAGAGGACACTATGGGGGCAGAGGACACTATGGGGGCAGAGGACACTATGGGGGCAGAGGACACTATGGGGGCAGAGGACACTATGAGGGCAGAGGACACTATGGGGGCAGAGGACACTATGAGGGGGTGTACAGGGACAGAGGACACTGCTTTGGGGGCACAGGAAACTTGCTATGAGGGAGGGGTCAGAGGACTCTAAGGGAGTGATTTGAAGGGAGACAGAGGACACTGCAATGGGGGTGACCCTGTTAAGGACCCCATCACCACTGGGGACAGGGACCCCTTCTCACCTGGGGACAGGGACCCATCATCCCTGGGGACGGGGCCCACCATCTCCCCTAGGGACAGGAACCCCATCTCCAGACCATGCTGGCTGATAGGGCTGGCATCAGCCACCCTTGGGTGCCAGGATGGGGAGGGGGCAGTAAAATCCGAAACCCCAGACACATGCTCCTTCACGGTGAATTGGCTTTGTATTAGTGAAGCACCTTAAAGTGAGGTAAACCTGTACTGTTATTACTATGTTAGGATTATTATTATCTTCATTTATTAGCAGGTGAATGCGGTTCTCCATGCATTCACATACATTGAATCCGGCCCTTAAGTGGAAAAAGGTTGCTGACCCCTGCCCTAGAGGGTTAGTTCACCTTTACCAAAAAAACTGTCTATGCAGATAAGGGGCATCTGTAGATAAAAACAAACTGTGCAGCTTTGACTATAGTTGAATAATGCCCTTGCTATAGGTGTAGACAATTTACGTACCTTATGAAGCTTGACTGGAAAACTCCTAGGATGTTGCTAAGAGATGCCTAGATATTACTGTTCACCTTCACTAGTAGTTTGGCTACAGTAAGTCTACATATAATTGGCCTCCTAGGATTTGAGGTCTAAATTAGGTTAGTACCCATGTGTTAGCAAGTTCTGTATTTTATTGATCTCTTTCTGTCTTTTCAAAAAAGGATAAGTCTCATTGAGTGTGGCCCAGTGAACACGAATTTTATGAAAAAACTCCAAAATGGTGAACCTGGTAATAACCAGCTTCAGAATGTGGACATTGACACCCGTTCCCTTTATGCCCAGTACCTACAACACTGCCAGGCCATTTTCCAAGATGTGGCTCAGGATACAGATGAAATCTTACAGGTATGCTCACCCAAGTTTGATACCTATAGCTACAGACAAGAATGCTTGTCCAAATAGGATTTATTTATTACATTATGTAAAAGAATAACCATTCTTGTTTCCAGTACCAATTATGTTCTCCCTGTCATCCTGACAGTGCAGGATGGGAGAATGAAAATAATTGTTTACTGGGCCTGGCACAGATGGCTCTTTAGGGAATTACGTTTTCTATTAACTGTTTTTTTTTCCAAAACCATAATCTAGGACAGCATATGTGATATACAGTAGGCACCTCCTCTGACAGGAACAGAAAATGCATCAAAGACACTTTAAAAGGAAGTCCTTCTGACTAACTAGTTTGTTTTTTAGGTTCCTTCTGTCAGGGGTTGATGCGTCACCTGGAACCTTTAAGTGGGAGGTTCTTTACTAGATTGCCCTCCGGGACTCCCCCGCAGTATGGGAAGGAGGTGGCTTGGTTCCCCTTCTTTCTAAGAACGGGCCTCTTTTGGCCATACTTCTCATGAGGGTCAAAGGAGTACACTTCGTTCTGCTGTCCTGTGACCCAGAATAAGCTGACTGTGGGCTACAGCACAGAGCCACTACAATAATGTCAGGATCCACCTAGATGCCTTTCAGGCCTCAGTCCCCTCCACAGCCCGGCATTCCAGTGAGCACAGGAGAGACAGATCTTAGAGTGGTGCCTGACAGTCACCGCTCTGTGCTCAGAGCGGACAGAAAACGTGTTCATGTGATCACTCAGTTCATTTTTGGGCTTAGAGCTGACGGAGGACAACTGCAGCATCGGATCTATGCTTTAGTAGGTAGGAAAGTATGTGTGTTTGTTTTATTTAACCTCCTCCCGCCCACACTATAGCCGAATGATGGCTACAGTGCGTGCCTTAATTGCCGGGAGGCCATCATTTGACATCCTCCAGCGCATGAGCTGCCTGTGTACCCCCTGTGGAGCTTGCGCAGCGCGCTCTGTGATCACCGAGACTATGAGACTCGGCTGATCACAGATCAGAGTAGGGGGCCGATCCTGGCCCCTTACCACATGTTCAGCTGTCAGCCAATTACCGGTAACGGTATTTCTACAAGTCTCAGGACAGCACCTGGAGTTGGAGAGAGAGCGCAGCTCCACCCACTTTCCCAGGAAACACTGCAGTCAGTTTCTTTATAGACCGGACACTTCCACCATGGCCTCAGTTGTTTAAGAGTACCTTCAGCCATGCTGAAATTAGATAAGCAGAACATAGCAATAACACCACATTTTGTAACACTTTATAATGCTTTAGGGCGGGTCATCGGTGCTGTCCTGAAAGACTCGTAGAAATACCGTTACCGGTAAGTCTAAGGTTTTCTCACCTCGTCTTTCAGGACAGCACCTGGAGATGATAAAAGAGTACTTACTCTAGGGTGGGACCACCGCCTGTAGCACTTTTCTGCCAAAGGACTGCTCTGATGCAGAGAGCAAATCCAACCTGTAGTGGCGGGTAAAAGTGGAGCAGCTTGTCCACGTAGCCGCCTTGCAGATCCATCCTGGAGAAGCCCCTGCCCATTCTGCCCAGGATGCTGCTACTGCCCTGGTTGAATGGGCCGCCACTCATGCGGGAGGATCTTCCCCTGAAGCTTTATAGGCTTCATTGATGGCCATTCGTAGCCACCTACTTATGGTGCTTTTGGAAGCACCGTATCCCTTACGTGGGCCAGAGAATAGTATAAACAGTGAATTTGATTTTCTGAATTCACTTGTGATCTTCAGATAATGTAGTGCATATATCTCCTTACATCTAGGCTGTGAAAGTCTCTTTCCCTCATGCCAGATGGTGAAGGACAGAAAGTCGCGAGAACTATCTCCTGCGACCTGTGGAATACCGTTGAAACCTTAGGTAAAAAACCCGGGTCAGTTCTCAGCACTACCCGGTCTGGAAATATTGAACACAAAGGTTCAATAATGGACAGGGCTTGTAATTCACTCACTCCCCTGGCTGAAGTGACTGCAACTAAAAGTGCTAATTTAAGCAAAAAAAAAATTGATTGTCGCTTCTTCTAGAGGTTCGAAGGGTCTTTTAGTCAGACCCTGTAACACCAGAGATAAGTCCCATTTTGGGAAAAACTAGAAAGGTACTGACCTAGCTCTCGTCAGTGCCCTAAAAAATCTAATAATGAGTGGGTCCTGGGATAATTGTCTCTCCAGGAACACCGAAAGAGCGGCCACTTGCACTTTAGGGTGCTAGTCACCAACCCTTTTTCCATTCCCTTTTGTAGGAATTCTAACACGGAAACTACTTCCTTTGGTGAAAACTGTTTGCTTACGCACCAGGAATTAAAACATTTCCATGTCTTAAAGTAAATCTTTCTAGTGACCTTCTTTTGGCTGTCTAGTAGTGTTGAAACTAATTTATTAGACAAGCCCTTACTTTTTAAGATCTGCTCCTCAGTAACCAAGCAGCTAGTCTTAGGTGCCCGATATTGGGGTGCTGAAGGGGCCCCTGGGTCAGAAGGTCTCTCTGTAAAGGAAGAAACCAGTGGGGTTCCACCGCCATTTTCTGTATGGTTGAAAACCATGTCCTTTTGGGCCAGAATGGGGCTACTAAGATCATGTAGGTTCCCTCTGTAGCTTTTTTGGTACTAATGGAATCATTTGGAAGGGGGAAAGGCGTAGCACAAGTGGAAGGTCCATGGTTGCGCTAGCGCGTCTAGTCCTTCCGCTTGATCTCGTCTGTTCTGTTTAAAGTCTCTACCTTTGCATTGGAGTGGGATGCAAACAGGTCTATTTGGGGAGTCGCCCATCTTCCTGTTATCCTCTGGAATACATCTGTATTCAGACTCCACTCCGATTCCAGTACCCTTTCCCTGCTTAGGAAATCTGCGATCTGATTCAGATCCCCCTTTTAGGTGTACCGCCGTCAGGGATGCTTGATTGGCTTCTGCCCAGGACATAATTTGGAGGGCTGAGGAAAGCAACACTCTGCTCCTCGTGCCTCCCTGCCTTGTTATATAGGCCACTGCTGTGGTATTGTCTGACAACACCTGAATATGGTGACCCAGAACTTGGTCCCTGAAAGCCCATAGTCCATGGAGAAATAGCCCTCAACTCCCTCCAATTGGAGGATCTCCTGGCCTCTCTGGTTGTCCATGCTCCTTGGGCCATCTGTCTGTCCAGATGGGCACCCCAACCCCAGAAGCTTGCGTCTGTTGTCAGTCTTTGCTCTATGGGAAAAGTCCAAAGTTGACCCCTGTCCAAATTTGACTGATTCCTCCACCACCATAGTTTTCTCTGAACCCGAGGGGGAATCCTGATTAATTTCTCCAGCGGTTCTCCATAGGACCAATTCCTGAGAATTGTCTGCTGGAGATCTCTTGCATGGAGACGTGCTCATTGTACTGCTGGTATTGAGGACGTTAGGAGGCCTAGAACCGACATGGCTGCCTAGTTGAAATTGGCAGGTTTGTCTGAGTCCCTTTTACTGCCTTCTGAACCTTTTCTATCTTGTCCTGTGGAAGAAAAATCCTTTCCTGAATGAAACTGATAGTATAACCCAGAAACTTTATTGTCTGGGATGGGATCCTATTTTTTTTTTCTTTGTTGATGATCCATCCAAGGCTCTCCAAGTGTGTTCTTGTCTCTTCTAGATCTTTCTCCAATAGATCCCTTGTTCTGGCAAATAGCAAGAGATCGTCCAGGTATGACACTATTGATATCCCCTTTAGTCTGAGGGGTGCTAGGGCCTCTGCTATAATTTTTGTAAATATCCTTGGCGAGGACGACAGGCCAAAAGGGAGGGCTCTGAACTGTAAATGTGAGATTGACTCTCCCATCTTGACCGCTAATCTTAGGTACTTGTACTTCTGCGATGTTGGAGCTATAGGCACATGCAGGTATGCATCTCACAGATCTATTGATGCTAAAAAGCATCCTGGCATCAGAAGATTTTTTACTGAAAAGATCGTGTCCATTCTTGTATCTGATTGACTTGCTTAATACATTCAGGTTTAAGATTAAACAGAATTTCCCTGATGGTTTCCTTACCAGGAATATGTGCGAATAGCACCCTTTCCCTTCCTCTTTGGGGGGGAACAGTTATAATCACCCTCTGTTGGATGAGTTCCTGAAGTAGAGCCGACATCCCTAGAGATTTTTCTAGGTCCCGGGGAGCCCGGGTTACATAAAAGCACTTTGAAGGGGATTGAGAGAGCTCCAGTCTATAGCCCTCTGCTATTATTTTGAGGACGAATGGACTGGAGGTCGCTGTCTTCCACTGGAAAAAAGGCTTGCAACCTTCCTCCCACAGTCGGAGGACTGTCATTGATTCTTTGTGGTTTGGCCAGGAGGTCGGAAAAGTACCCCTGATTTCCCCCTTCCTCTCTGGGACGTCCAGGATCTTTTATACCCTGTTTCCTTCTCTTCGGTTTGTCGAAAAGAATGAAAATTCTTTTTGGCCTGTGGAACTACCTTCTTTTTTATTGGGAAGGCCTTCTTCTTATCAGCCATTCTACTAAGTACGGCTTCCAGCTCAGGACCACAGGCAGAGTGTCTAACAGGTCCTCGCGAGAAGTTCCTGCTTCAATGTGCGTTCTTAATTGCTCAAGCTAATGTTCCAGGTTCCTGGCCACCACAGTTGATGCCATAGCTGGTTTTAAATTGGCTAGAGTCGAATTCCATGCCTTTTTTTATAGGGAGTCTGCTCTCTTGTTCATGGGGTCTTTCATGACCCCAATGTCCTCGAAGGCCAAGTCTGTATTCCTTGACACCTGTGAAAAGGCCGCATCAAGCTTTGACTTTTTATTCCAGACCTGATCACTATCGTCCTCGAAAGGGAATCTTCGTTTGAGAGATTTAGAGAAAAAAGGTGCCCTCTCTGGGTCCTTCCATTCTCTTTTCACCGTTTCGGAAACAAATTTATGCAGTGGGAAAACCTGATGTTTAACTCCCCCCATGCCTTGGAACATTTTATCATGCAAGGACAGCTGAGCCTTGTCCTCTTTGGTGTTTAGAGTTGTATGTATAGTCTTTAAGAGATCATCCACTTCGTCTAAAGACAATCTATAGCAAGAAAAAGAAACTTCTTTTTCTTCATCCTCCTCTTCCTCAGAACCTGGGTAAACACACTTCTCTCTTTGTCCTCTGAATCACTGTCCCCTCTGGGAGAAGAAATACGTGGACGAGAACAGGATGGCGAATTGCCACTACTGTTTGTCTGTGTTGCCGGGTGTTGTTCCAAAAAAGAACGGAATGACTCAAACGTGTCTGCCAGTTCTTTCCTGAAGGAGCTTAATAGTTCTCCTGGCTGGGCAGCAGGTGTAGCTGGGGAAGTTTCCTCCCTGACTAACTCTGCTATACAGGTCTTGCATAATGCTTTGGCCCATGATTCCCTAAGTGTATTTTTGCAAGACGGGCATTTCCTCTTAGGAGGAGGGGAGGAATGTTTGATTCTCTCTGGCTTTAGCCTGAAATACACCAACACAAACCCTGTATTAAATCATATATATATACATAAACATGACAGTGATTTAACAGTCTTTACTCCCTCAGAGACAATAGCCAGCTGCCAAAGAGAAGAGCTAATACCTTAGCTCCTCTGTTTGTTACCGCAGCTTTCTCAGCAACTCTCCCCCACTGAGTCACCATAAACAATTAAACACACTTTCCTCAGTACTGTTTAAAAAACAAAGGCGAGTGGTGCAGGCTCCCCTGCATCCCCCCAGGGGAGCCAGAGAGGGACAACAAGACCTTCAAGATAAAGTACAGAGACCGCTGTCCCTGCTTACCTGAGTCTGGCTGGTGTTAGTGGCTCCTGCTCCTGCCACTGCCGTCTGTTCCTCTTCCATGCCTGCCAAGGTTGTAGCGGCGTCCGGCTGATTTATTTGAATTTTCCCGGTCCTTTCGCCGCTGCGAGGACCAGAAATCATCACCAGCTGAGGCCGCCTCCTCCCCCTGCGTTCCAGTGGCCAGAAGCCGTGTCGTGCCGCCGGAAGTCCCGCCCCCGGCCGGAGTGACGCGCTCACCACCCGGGACCCAGAAGAGCATGGAGGCTGACGAAAAGACAGAGGAGACGCTGCTCAACTCTGTAAAGCACATTTTACAGCCCACAGCGATGGTCTGATGAGAGCGGGACCCCCTGCAGCCTGAACCCTCGCCGGGTATGAAGGAGAGCAGACACCGGAGAATCCCCCACCAATAAGGGGAGATGCTGGGCTGGCCTGTATAATAAACAAAGTGCACAGGTATGCCCCATACTGTCTCCACCTGGAGAGAGCGTAGCACACCCTTGGTTCCCTGCAGCGCTTCCACCATGGTCGGAGGAAACACTACAACTGAGGCCATGGTGGAAGTGTCCGGTCTATAAAGAAACTGACTGCAGTGTTTACGGGGAAAGTGGGTGGAGCTGCGCTCTCTCTCCAACTCCAGGTGCTGTCCTGAAAGACGAGGTGAGAAAATATGAATGCAATCTATACACTGGGGGGAGATACTCTGGGGGAATCTAGGATGAAAAAGGACCTGGGGGTCCTAGTAGGCTCAGCAATTGCATGCAATGCCAAGCTGCTGCTAACAAAGCAAACAGAATATTGGCATGCATTAAAAAGGGGATTAATTCCAGAGATAAAACGATAATTCTGCCGCTCTACAAGACTCTGGTCCAGCCGCACCTGGAGTATGCTGTCCAGTTCTGGGCACCAGTCCTCAGGAAGGATGTACTGGAAATGGAGCGAGTACAAAGAAGGGCAACAAAGCTAATAAAGGGTCTGGAGGATATTCGTTAGGAGGAAGGGTTGCCAGCACTGAACTTATTCTCTCTGGAGAAGAGACGCTTGAGATATGATTTCAATATACAAATACCATACTGGTGATCCCACAATAGGGATAAAACTTTTTTGCGGAGTTTAACAAGACTCATGGCCACTCATTAAAATTAGAAGAAAAGAGGTTTAACCTTAAACTACGTAGAGAGCGGCAAGGATGTGGAATTCTCTTCCACAGGTGGTGGTCTCAGCGGGGGGCAGCGATAGCTTCAAGAAACTATTAGATAAGCACCTGAATGACCGGAACATACAAGGATATACAATGTAATACTGACACATAATCACACACATAGGTTGGACTTGATGGACTTGTGTCTTTTTTCGACCTCACCTACTATGTAACCATGTAAGGAGAAAAATTACCTGTTTTCAAAATTTTATAACAAACTATGAAACTTTTTTTTTTTTTTCAAAATCTTCAGTCTTTTTTCGTTTTTTTTTAGCAAAAAAAATAAAAATCCCAGTGGTGATTAAATACCACCAAAAGAAAGCTCTATTTGTGTGAAAAAATGATAAAAATTTCATTTGGCTACAGTGTTGCATGACCACGCAACTGTCATTCAAAGGGTGAGAGCGCTGAAATCTGAAAATTGGTCTGGGCAGGAAGGGGGTTTAACTGCCCAGTAAGCAAGTGCTTAAATACCCTCACTTCTCCTTTAATCCTTTCCCTGCCAGACTCGTACAGCCTACAGACCTACAGCACTGCTTCCTAATACTATAAGCTCATGGTCTTATGAGAAATATACCATACAGATGGTGTTGAACAAACTGATAGCTCTGATCTGAATGAGAGTCATTTACAAACTCTGAAAGCTGTAAGTGAAAAATTAAAACCTTCTGATTTTTTGAAAATATTGGATATTTACATTTTTGCATACATTCGATTTTCACAATTTCACTAAGAGGTGCAATTTAAAATATACAAATTGTTGTTATTTATTAACTCGGCACAGGTGAAGCTTTTTTATGTAGTAGGAATTTAGCAGGTTTTTATCGGCTAAGAATGATTTTAGTGTCACGGTCTGGAGTTGGGCTCGGAGGCCAGTAGCTTTAGCAGCAGAGCAGACTGCGGATGAAAAGCCAGGGACAGATTAATTGTTACACCCAAAGCTGAGCAAAAACGTCTTCAAAATTTTGAGGCAAACTGTACTCCTCTATCAGACACCACATCATCAGGAATTCCATTTAGTTTAAAAACTTCTAGACCATTACCTCTGCAGTATGTTCGGCAGAGTGTACCTCCTTAATAGGAATAAAATGAGCCATCTTAGTGAGACGCTAAATGACTACCAGGATGGTGGTCATCCCTTTTGAAAGCAGAAGGTCCATAGAAATTGACCACCATGGTCTTGATGGAACAGGTAGTGGTTGAAGTAATCCCAGAGGAGAAGATCATGGGTGTCTTATTGCGAGCACAGGTTAGACACAAAGCCACATAGCTCTTGACATCTTTCTTGTACCCAGGCCACCAAAAGGAACATAAGAGTTCTTCTGTCTTAGAAACCCCAAAATGACCAGCAAGTTTAGAGTCATTAACAAACCTGAGGGCTTCTACCTGAACTGATTCAGGTACATAGAAGCAATGCACTTAAAGGGGTTGTAAACATTCAGTTTTTTTCACTTTAATGCATCCTATGCATTAATTTGAAAAAACATCTGATAGGTACAGGCCTCCCACCTCCCTCTCGGCTCTTGTCGGCCCAGTCTTCTCGGCTCTTCATTGGATAGATTGATAGCAGCGCAGCCATTGGCTCGCGCTGCTGTCAATCAAATCCAAATGACGCAGCCGCCGGGGGGCAGGACCGAGACATACACTCTGTCTTTGGACGCAGAGTGTATGAGCCCGAGGGGGCTATCTATTGCGAGGAGGAGCCGAGAGAGCCGCCGTGGGACCCCAGAACAGGAGGATCGGGGCCACTCTGTGCAAAATGAGCTGCACAGTGGAGGCAAGTATGACATGTTTGTTATTTTTTTTAAAATAAAAAATGAACCTTTACAACCCCTTTAAGTCCAAAATCCGCTGTTGTACTTGAGGTTAATGTACTTAGGAGGATTATTAAGAAGTGGGTCATTCTCATACCCCTCCTTGAGAAGATTAAGAAATGTTTTCGATTTCATGGCCCCTAGAAAGTGCTTTTGAGGCAGGATCGTACATTAAGAGTGGCTTTCCTGGAAAGGCCCAGACAACATCCGCAATAGGGCATCGACCTTACCATTCCTTGACCCAGGGTGGTACGAGATAACAAAATTGAACCTGGAGAAGTTTAGGGTCCAATGTGCTTGTCTAGATGACGACCTTTTAGCAGAACGAATAAATTCTAAATTTCTATGATCGGTGAGAATGGTTACAGGGTGCTTAGCCAATTCCATCAGATGCATCAACTCAGAAAATGCTTCCTTAATTGCCAGCAGCTCCTTGTTTTCAAAGTCATAATTCTTCTCGGCTATAGACATCAGTTGAGAGAAATAAGCACAAAGATGAAGCTGCATTTTTTTCTCCAATTCGCTGAGAAAGGATTGCTCCCACAGCAGAATTAGAAGCATCAACTTCTGCAATGAAAGGTTTCTGGATCTGGATGTACCAGTATTGGTGCGGAAGTGAAGAGAGTCTTTAGTTTACTAAAGGCAGCCTGTGCCTCATGTGACCACAAAAAGGACATCCCTTTCTTTGTCAGCAATTGGAGCAATTACCTTGGAGAAATTCATTATACATCTTCTGTAAAAGTTGGCAAATCCAACAAATCGTTGTATCTCCTTAACATTCCTAGGGACAGGCCAATCCACCACTGCTTCAATCTTATCAGGATCCATGCTTACCCCTTCAGAAGAAATTATGTATCCCAAGAACTGGATCTGAGTTTGTTCAAACTCTCATTTCTCTATTTTGATGTAAATTTGATTCCGCTTTAATCTCTCAAACAATCCAGACATGCTTGCGGGTGTTCTTCCAAATTATCAGAAAAAAATTAGAATATCATCCAAAGGTGTTATTACAAACTGATTCAGCAAATCTCAAAAAGCATCATTAATGAAATGTTGAAAAGTTGCGGGAGCATTGCAAAGTCCAAAGGGCATGACCAAAGACTCAAAATATCCATATCTGGTTCTGAAAGCAGTTTTCCATTCATCACCGTGATGAATGCAGACAAGGTTGTATGCCCCTGTAAATCTAATTTGGTAAACAGCTTGGCAGAGCGGAGTCTCTCAAGCATTTCTGGAATCAGTGGGAGTGGATAGCGATTCTTGTGATCCTGTTTAAATCTCTGTAGTCAATTCACAGACGCAGGTTGGGGTCCTTTTTTCTCCACAAAGAATAAGGCTGTCCCAGCAGGAGAGGTTGAATGTCTGATAAAACCCTTCTCCAGATTCTCATTAATCCACTCCCTGAGCACCTTCAGTTCAGGTTCTGATAAAGAATAAAAGGTGACCAAATGGTATTTCAGCCCCTTGAAGCAATTCAATGGGACAATCATAAGAGCGATGAGGAGGCAGCTGATCTGCATTCTTTTTATCATAAATGTGCTGAAATTCAAGATATTGGGGAGGTAGCTTGTCGTATGACTGGCTAGTTGCCAAAACTTCTTGTAAATCTTGGGTTGGTGGAGGGCTTATTTGATGAGATTCTTTGCAATGTTCTTTGCAATGGTCAGATGTAAAGTTTAAAGAACATGCCTCCCAGTTGATGGAGAGATTATGGATGGAGAACCAAGGAAAGCCCAGGATGATAGGGTACTTGGGTGATGTGATCAGCTGAAAGCTGATAGTCTCCTGATGGTCAGTCTCAATTAGGAGTTTAAGAGGAACGGTCTCATGGATAACAGGTCCTGAAGACAAAAGGTGAGCCATCCACAGTTTCCATATCAATAGGGGCTAGTTTATTTCTTATTTGAAAGTTATTATTTTGGGCAAATTCAATGTCCATGAAGTTTCCCTCGACCCCTGAGTCCAGCATAGCAGAGCAGAGGTATTTCATCGCTTTCAACGATAAGCCTTACAGGGATGACAAAATGAGTTGATAAAGAATTCAATTTACTTGCTTCCTGAATCAAAGGAGAGACAGACTGAGAAATTAAGTTTATTTGTTCAGATACTGTAACATCCATTGTCACAATTGTTTTTTTAAATTTATTGGGACAATTAACTACATAATGTCCAGATTCTCCACAATAATGACATAAGTTCTCCGAACGTCCTCTTTCTTTCTCCTGAGTATTAATAGATCTTTTGATAGCATCCACCTGCATAGGTTCAGGAGTTTCAGAATCCAGAAGAACTCTTGGACCCCTAGGAGTATATTGAGTAATAGAAAAACGCATTACTGCCTGGGATTCCCAGTCGCTCCTTTCTCCTTTCAGCAAGTCTCTGATCAATTTGAATACATAATTTAATAAAAGCCTTGAGGTCGTCAGGACTTTCTACTGACCAGCTCATCTTTTACTCGTTCCGAGTGTCCTTGACGGAACTGACTTTTGCGCTGCTGGATTGCAAATTGGTATCGGAGATCCAACGTCAGAATTCAGTTGTGTACTCTGCAACAGAGCGTCTACCCTGCTATAAATTGTGCATTTTTGCATCAGCAGTAGCGCAGCGGTTAGGATAATTGAAAACTTGGTTCATAGCAGTCACAAAAGAATTGAAATTATCCAGGATGACATCATCTTTCTCCACATAAGGCTAAGGCTTCCTCAGTCAGGAGGTTGATAATAAACAGCACCTTTTTCCTGTCAGAAGTAAATGTAGCAGGTTGCATCTGAAAGTATATACGACATTAATTAGGGAACCCTCTATAATGGCGGCAGTCTCTGTTAAACTTGAGCCGTAGGAGCATTAGTGCGTTAGTATCTATGGCAGCAGTATCTCGGGCACGAAAGTCCCACAATTATCTTTGCAGATCAAAGATGTCCTCTTGTAGCCCTTTCACTTCAATTTTCTATTAGCTCACCCCCCACAGCTATTACCTTTTTGTATAACGTGACCCTCCCTCCAAGATTGTAAGCTCTAACGAGCGGGGCTCTCTGATTCCTCCTGTATTGAAATTGTACTGTCTGCCCTAATGCTGTAAAGCGCTGCATAAACTGTCGGCGCTATATAAATCCTGTATAATAATAATAATTTGTAACTCAGCAAATTTTTCCTGGTAATTAACAAATGTCTGCAACTCAGAGATTTGCACCCTGAGAGGAGCCACAGCAGCTGCTACAACGGCCTCTAGAATATTTTGGGCCAGAATATTCTGTCACGGTCTGGAGTCAGGCACAGAGGCCAGTAGCTATAACAGCGGAGCAGATATTCACACAGGTCACCCTGGCTGATGACATGTGTTCACCTGAGGTGAGGGGTCTAAGCACTAACCGGTATTCACCAGAGATCCTGATGGTGGAGATGGGCTTTGCTGCGTGTTAGTACCAGGTCGCGGTCCTCAGGATAGCCCCACAAGGAGGTGAGCAAGCCAGGGTCCAGTAGCAGATATAGCAGGTAGGGATCATGCAGAAGCATAGTCGAGGAACAAGCCAAATGTCGGTAACGAAAGGTACTGAAGATACGTTTGGCAGCAGGAGAGACAAGAGCGGGATATTGGCTGGTGAAGGCAAAATACCAGGAAGTGCAGAGACTAGGTTTAAATCAGGAAGTTCATGGGAGGGGCAAAGAGTTCAAGGTTCAAGGAAAACAGGATTCAAGACAAGATCATTCAAGTAATTGTCTAAGGAACTGTCCAGCATTCTAGGTGTCTCAGCAAGTAGAGTCACCACCAGACACAGCAGAGGTCCCAGGTTCAGGTCCTAACATTTAGTGAATTTTTAGCGAAAATATTGTTTTGATAAGCATTTGTGCAAATGACACGCATCCTTAAAAGTCAGTAGCACCTTCTTTTTATCCTACTGGTCATGTGCTTTTAAAAAATATATGGTTTGGGGGGTCTTTTACAAACTCTGAAAGCTGTAAGTGAAAAATTATAACCTTCAGATTTTTTGAGAAATTTGGATATTTACATTTTTGTGTACATTCAATTTTCACCATTTCGCAAAAAGGTAAAAAAAAAATTAATTTACAAAACCTTTTGTTATTAACTCAATACAGGTTAAGCTTTATATTTAGTAGGGACGAGCTTCGAGTTCGAGTCAAACTCATGTTCGACTCGAACATTGGCTGTTCGCAAGTTCGCCGAACAGCGAACAATTTGGGGTGTTTGCGGCAAATTCGAATGCCGCGGAACACCCTTTAAAAGTCTATGGGAGAAATCAAAAGCGCTAATTTTAAAGGCTTATATGCAAGTTATTGTCATAAAAAGTGTTTGGGGACCTGGGTCCTGCCCCAGGGGACATGGATCAATGCAAAAAAAAGTTTTAAAAACAGCCGTTTTTTCAGGAGCAGTGATTTTAATAATGCTTAAAGTCAAACAATAAAAGTGTAATATCCCTTTAAATTTCGTAGCTGGGGGGTGTCTATAGTATGCCTGTAAAGGGGCGCATGTTTCCTGTGTTTAGAACAGTCTGACAGCAAAATGACATTTCGAAGGAAAAAACCCATTTAAAACTACTTGCGGCTATTGCATTGCCGTCCGACAATACACATAGAAGTTCATTGATAAAAACGGCATGGGAATTCCCCACAGGGGAACCCCGAACCAAAACTAAAAAAAAAAATTGACGTGGGGTCCCCCTAAATTCCATACCAGACCCTTCAGGTCTGGTATGGATTTTAAGGGGAACCCCGCGCCAAAAAAAAAAAAATGGCGTGGGGTCCCCCCAAAAATCCTTACCAGACCCTTATCCGAGCGTGCAACCTGGCAGGCCGCAGGAAAAGAGGGGGGACGAGAGTGCGGCCCCCCCTCCTGAACCGTACCAGGCCACATGCCCTCAACATTGGGAGGGTGCTTTGGGGTAGCCCCCCAAAACACCTTGTCCCCATGTTGATGAGGACAAGGGCCTCATCCCCACAACCCTGGCCGATGGTTGTGGGGGTCTGCGGGCGGGGGGCTTATCGGAATCTGGAAGCCCCCTTTAACAAGGGGACCCCCAGGTCCCGGCCCCCCCCCTGTGTGAAATGGTAAGGGGGTACTTACCCCTACCATTTCACTAAAAAACTGTTAAAAATGACAAGAGACAGTTTTTGACAATTCCTTTATTTAAATGCTTCTTCTTTCTTCTATCTTCCTTCATCTTCTGGTTCTTCCTCCGGCGTTCTCGTCCAGCATCTCCTCCGGCGTCTTCTATCTTCTTCTCCTCGGGCCGATCCGCACCCATGGCATGGGGGGAGGCTCCCGCTCTTCTCCATCTTCTTTTTCATCTTCTTCTCTTCTTCTCCGGGCTGCTCCGCACTCATGCTGGCATGGAGGGAGGCTCCCGCTGTGTGACGGCGTCTCCTCGCCTGACGGTTCTTAAATGGGGGGCGGGGCCACCCGGTGACCCCGCCCCCTCTGATGCACGGGACATGACAGGACTTCCCAGTGGTATTCCCCGTGACGTCACAGGGAAGTCCCGTCAAGTCACCATGCGTCAGAGGGGGGCACCGGGTGGCCCCACCCCCGTTATTTAAGAACCGTCAGACGAGGTGACGCCGTCACACAGCGGGAGCCTCCCTCCATGCCAGCATGGGTGCGGAGCGGCCCAGGGAAGAAAATGAAGAAGAGAAGAAGAGAAGGAGAAGAGCGGGAGCCTCCCCCCATGCCATGGGTGCGGAGCGGCCCGAGGAGAAGATAGAAGACGCCGCAGAGGAGATGCTGGATGAGAATGCCGGAGGAAGAGCCAGAAGAAGAAGATGAAGGAAGATAGAAGAAAGAAGAAGCATTTAAATAAAGGAATTGTCAAAAAATGTCTCTTGTCATTTTTAACATTTTTGACAGTTTTTTAGTGAAATGGTAGTGGTAAGTACCCCCTTACCATTTCACACAGGGGGGGGGGGGCGGGATCTGGGGGTCCCCTTGTTAAAGGGGGCTTCCGCATTCCGATAAGCCCCCCGCCCGCAGACCCCCACAACCACCGGCCAGGGTTGTGGGGATGAGGCCCTTGTCCTCATCAACATGGGGACAAGGTGTTTTGGGGGGCTACCCCAAAGCACCCTCCCAATGTTGAGGGCATGTGGCCTGGTACAGTTCAGGAGGCCTGCGGCCTGCCAGGTTGCGTGCTCAGATAAGGGTCTGGTATGGATTTTTGGGGGGACCCCAAGCCTTTTTTTTTTTTTTTGGCGCGGGGTTCCCCTTAAAATCTATACCAGACCTGAAGGGCCTGGTATGGAATTTATGGGGACCTCCACGTCTTTTTTTTTTTTTTTTTTTAATTTTGGTTCGGGGTTCCCCTGTGGGGAATTCCCATGCCGTTTTTATCAATGAACTTCTTTTTTTTTTTCATTAAAGAGTTTTATTAGAAGGTTAATGAAGCTTAACAAACAAAGCCATTTATCAAAAGAGATCAACCATACATGTTCAGTACATCTAATAAACAGTGTATACAGCGGTTAACATCTATATGAGGGTATTGAGCAGAATTTAAGTTATAGCCGCCCACTCTTGTGCTAGAGAGGCAAACGAAGATCCTGAAGATCAAAACTTTCTATTACTATTATTGTATTTGAATTTTGGATCAGTAAAAACATTTCAAGCGGCAAACCTAGCCAACTGTTAGCTTTGAATTTAGTGGAGTTAACGTAATTTTATTGTTCATCAGGACAGAGAATAGAAATAGTAGACAAAAGAAAAAGTGAAGAATAAAGAGATGGGTAAGGAGAAAAAGGAGCTAATAGAGTGGGGCCTTCCTGTAAGGAAGTGGCGTCCTCACCTCCCCGGTCCCCTGTGCGCATATTTATCGCATGCGGAACTGCGAAGAGTTCCCATACCCAGAGACATATTAAATATTCATTATTTGTTCATAAGCCGCGGAATACTTGAAGATTAGCCATGGGGTCCATGTTTTGTGATATCTTTCTATGCTATCCGTGGATTGGACAAGTAAATCTTCCATATGACAGATCTCGGAGATTTTCTGAAGCCACTCCTTGATCAAAGGAGCCTGTGTGCTTTTCCACCGTAGTGGAATCAGTGCCTTAGCGGCATTCAAGAGGTGCTTCGTTAAGGATTTTTTATATCTCTTGTAAGGAAAGTTCGAGATGTGGAGTAGGCAGCACGCTGCATCCAGATTAATATTGGTCTCCGTTATCTGTCGTATGATATCCCTTACTTTCGTCCAAAAGGTTTCAAGAATTGGGCACTGCCACCAGATATGTAAGAGAGTGCATGACTCTCTATTACATCGCCAGCATCTATCTGAGGCCTCAGGGAACCATTTTTTGATTTTATGTGGGGTGGCGTACCAGTGAGTCAGAAGTTTATATGCTGTCTCCTGTGTTTTTGTGCTAATGGAGCATTTATGTGCCAACGTACAAGCCGTCAGCCATTGGTTATCTGTTATACCTCTCTGCAAGGCACTAGACCATTCTACTCTAAATCTATCATCCGTAGTTGATATAGGGTTTTGGAGCCAGGAGTAGACAGCAGAGGTTGTTTTGTAAAAGTAATCTCCTCTGTGGCACACTGTCTCTAATTGAGTCATAGGTCTCTGAAAGTGAGGTAATTTGGTCTTGTCCGTGACGAAGCTATGTATCTGGAGGTATGACTACCTGGACAGGTGAGGAATACCAGTCTCTTCCTTCATCACTGAATAGTTTTTGATTTTACCATTCCTAATGCAATCTCCTGCAGTCAGTAATTTTGATAAGTCTAGGGCTTGGAAGTTCTTGCCTGTCAGACTCGGAGCAAAATCTGGATTGTTTTGGAGTGGAGTCAGTGGGCTCAATTGTGTCGTTAAATCATATTTTTAACCACCATCTGGAAGGCCTTCATGGTAGCCCCCGTCAGTGGGTGTTTCTGTGTGGACTCGTGAAGTTTTCCCCAGGGAATCCAAGGGGAGAACCTGAGTCCGCTCGAGGTCAATGACCCCTCCAAAAGGACCCAGTCTTTTGAATTTCCATGACAGTGCCAATCAATCACCCTGGTAAGGTGTGAAGCTAAATAGTAGTTGTGGAAGTGGGGTAGGCCCATGCCCCCTCGTTCCTTGGGTCTGGCTAGTAAGGAAAATTTGATTCTAGGCCGTCTATGTCCCCAAAGAAAGCGTGTGAGGATGGATTGTAATTTCTTGAAAAAGTGTAGTGGGATTCCAACCGGCAGTGATCTCAACAAATATAATAGTCTCGGGAGGATGACCATTTTAAGGACAGCCGCCCTTCCGAACCAGGAGAAGAATTTAGAGTTCCAGCTCTGTAAGCCCGAGGCAATGTCTGTTAGCAATGGTGGAAAATTCTTCTCAAAAGTTTTTGAGAGTCTCGAAGGTATCCATACCCCCAAATATTTGAGTTCACTTGTTACCCAACGGAACGTACAGTTCCCCTGTGTTTTAGCTAGCAAATCCTCTGATAGCGATATATTCATTGCCTCGGACTTAGAGTAGTTGATTTTGAGGTTCGATATGTAGCCATAGTGCGTGAATTCCGCCAGCAAATTTGGGATTGTGATATGTGGTTTAGTTAAAAAAAACAAAAGGTCGTCCGCGCATGCGGCTGTCTTGTAGGTTTTGTTGGCCACTTCGAAGCCTGAGATGGATTCATTCTTATTAATTTTTCTAATAAACGGTTCCAGTGAGAGGATAAACAACAACGGCGACAAGGGGCAGCCTTGTCTAGTCCCATTTGAGATTTTAACCTTGTCTGATAATATGCCATTGACCTTTATCCTAGCACAAGGGTTCTGGTAGAGGGCTGCAATCCAAGTCATCATGTGCGTTCCCAGTCCCACATGGCGACATACCTCTAGCATGTAATCCCAGGAGACCCGATCGAAGGCCTTCTCCGCGTCCGTGGACAGGAGAAGGCCCTCGATGCCCTGTGACCCTGCCGCATGTGTCAAAAGTAGAGCCTTTATAATGTTGTCCCTTGCCTCTCTTCCTGGCATGAAGCCTACCTGATCCTGTACAATTAGGGATGCAAGGAGCGGTATAAGTCTATTGGCAAGTATCTTAGTTAGTATTTTGAGGTCTAAATTTAGTAACGAAATAGGCCGATAACTTGGGCACTCTGCAGGGTCTTTCCCAGCTTTATGTATCACTGTTATGTGGGCTGTCAAAAAGTCAGGGGGTACTTGTCTGGGTGAGGAGAGGGAATTTAGGGCTCTTGCCAATGGGTTAGTCAAGATGTCACCAAAGGTCTTGTAGTAAACAGATGTGTAGCCATCTGGCCCCGGGCTCTTTCCAGGTTTAAGTCCCTTAATGGCTCCCTGTATTTCAGTCAGTGTTATCTGTTCTTCCAGGGGAGTCGTCTCTGCGGTCTCTAATTGTGGCAAACCACTCTCAATCAGGTATTCTTGTATGGCCTGTATTCTATCAGTCAGTATCGCAGGGGGTCTGTTTTGTCTCGGTAAATTGTAGAGTTTTGAATAATAGTTATGGAACTGAGACGCTATAGCTTCAGAAGTTACTTCCATGGTCCCCTCCGGTGACCTAATCCCCGCTATCGTATTGGTAGCGTATGCCTCTCTCAAGGCTCTAGCCAGAAACCGGCCGGTCTTGTCCCCTGACTCATAGTATATCCTTTTTTTTAAAATATAGGGATCTCCGCGTTTTGGTGTGTAGTAATTCTTGTAACTTTTTCCTGGCTTCAAGCAGTTCTGTGGCTGTCTGTATGGCTAGAGATTGTTTGTGTAAGGCTTCTAGGGAGTGTATTCTATTAGTTAAGTCTCTCAATTCTTTTTCCTGTTGTTTCTTGCGTTGAGCCCCAAACCTAATTAGTTCCCCTCTAATCGTGCATTTATGTGCCTCCCAAATCATCATCGGATCCATATCCGGTGTGTTGTTATGGGTAAAAAAGTCAGATATAGCTTCACGTATGCGGGGGAGTAATTCAGGATCTGTTAGCAAAGAGGAGTTCAATCTCCAAGTGTTTGCCTTGGGCGGAATGTGCATTAGGTCAACTTCCAGGGAGGTAGGCGCATGGTCAGAAATCGTCTGAATGCCAATGTGGGCCCCCTTCACCATCTGCAAATCCCTCTGGGATATGAATATGTGGTCAATGCGGGAGTATCTATCGTGAGGAATCGAGTGGAACGTAAAATCTCGAGTGTTTGGGTGGAGAAATCTCCATGTATCTACCAATTGTAGGGAGTTTAGGTGTTTTTTGATTGTTTTGAGAGCTCTGTACCTTATGCAAGACTTTCCAGTGGAAGAGTCTATAGTTGGGTTTAGTGGGACATTAAAGTCTCCCCCCATGATCAGTGTTCCCTCTGCAAAGCCCTTTAATTCATGTGAGATCTTCTGGCAGAAGGTGACCTGGGACGCATTCGGGAAGTACACATTGGCCAGCGTCACAGTCTTGTTTCCATATGTGCCTTTAACGAAAATATAGCGGCCCTCTGGGTCTGTCAGTCGGTCAGTAAGGATAAAGGGATTGTCTTTCCTAAGTAGGATGGTCACCCCTTTAGTTTTTGCTAGGTCATTAGTTGCGTGGTATGCCCTATTAAAGTAAGCATTGGTAAGTCTGGGAATTTGATTGGTGCGGAAGTGGGTTTCCTGTAAAAAAACAAACTGAGGCCTACCTTTCTTCAGCTCCCTGAGAAGTGAGACCCGTTTCTCCGGGATGTTCAAACCCTTAACATTATGGGAAATCACCATAGGCCCTTCTCCCAATGATGAATACGCCATTATTGTAAAGTAAGTGTGAAAGCGGCTTGTCAGGCTTATTCTGTGGGGACAAATAAGAGTTATATACTGTATGCACAGCTGGTCAGGGGACCGAGGAAATGGGGAACAGAGAGATCAGAAATTAAAAGAAAGGTAGGGTATAGTAGAGAGAATTGAAAGAAGTGGATTCAGTAGAGAGAAGATAGTGAATCCTAATTCAATGGAGAAAATTTTCAAATAAATGTACTTTAGATGTGAAACAACTTTTCTAAAGCAATGGGGTAGTACACCTGGGTCGAGAAATCTCCGGCCCACGTGTACTTTGTGGGTTCGTGGGTGGTTCGCCACCAAGGTGGAGAAGTCACGCCTAGTAGTATCGTGAACAGGAGCAAGTCCTGATCACCAGACTCTAGTAATCAATGCGGTCAGTAGATTAACTAAAAAAAAAAAAAAAAAGTGTGACTTGGATAATGTAAACCACTCAATTCGGAACTAAATGAAAAAGAACGACACAGCCTGTAAAAAATAGGCAAATAAAAAGTAAAGACATAAGAAACTAATGTCTTGTAGGAGCAACCCTAAATTGACAAAGTAAGAAACCCTTTGAGAACTGGTACATCTTCCCTGGAGTCTGTATGAGGTATCTTGTTTCGGATCCATCTCCTTCTCCCACATCATTTCCGCAAGGAAGTCTCTTGCTTGCTGAGGCCTAGATTAGTGGGGCTCTGCTGTTGTCAGTCCTCTTGTGTCAGATCAGCGTTTTAAAGCATCGTCTAGTCAGACGTTAGCAATTTGAGAGGATTTTTTTACCTCTGCGACAACTCTGTGTCTTATGTGAATAGAAAAAAAAAATAAAAAAAAAAGGCATTCCGCTACCTTGATGTGGTTGAAAAAGGTTTAGGTAAGAAATGGTCTGTGGACAAATGGCACCCACCTAGTGGTGTGGGATAGTGAAAGGTAAAATACCATCCTCCAGGGTTGAAATCCAACTGCGTCACTCCGCCACTTGAGAGCCGTGAGGCATTTGTCTCCTGTTAGGAGTCCCTGAATGGCGGCCGCCTCCACGTCCATGTTTCATGCGCTTAGAGAACTGCTTCTCCGGAGTGGAGGATGGTGAGGAGTGAGGACTTCTTGTGGGTGGTGAGAGAGCAAACTCCTGGTACCAGTCCGGCAATTCCACTCTGTCCATGCCAAGACCTGCACAAAAGTCCGGTAAATCAGCTGGTGAGCGTAAAATATGTTGTTTTCCGGCCAGTGTCACAACCAATGCAAAGGGGAAGCGCCATGTGTAGCGCAGATCCAGTTCCCGGAGTTTGTCCAGCAGGGGTCGCAAGGCTCTGCGGTTTCGCAGGGTGATTTGGGAGAGGTCTTGAAACAACATAATGTGTTCACCATTTAATACAATTTGGTCATTTCTGCGGGCCTTTCTCATGATTTCCTCTTTTAGTGGATAGCTCTGGAGGCAGCAAATGATGTCTCTGGGAGGAGCTGTATCTGGACCCCTTGCTCTAAGAGCTCTGTGTGCTCTCACAAACTCTATGGCCATGTCTTCTTGTCTCTCTAAAAGAGAATTGAATACACGCTGTAGCGCCGGTATTATCTGGTCCGGGTCCACCGTCTCAGGGATCCCCCTCACCCTTATGTTATTCCTCCTCCTGCGGTTATCAAGGTCCTCTAAATGCCTGTTCATTTCAATGAACTGTTCAGCATGAGAATCCACCACCTTTTCCAACCTATGTATGGCCTTATCCCTGCGCTTGCCTGCGGCCTCCACATGCTCCATCTTATCAGACAATGAGAGAAGGTTGGATTTCAGATCTGTGATGGCGGCAGAAAATGTGGACTTTATGTCCGCAGCAAATCCGGTCATGTCTGCATATGTGAGGGGCTTGTTGGAGCGATTACGTCCCCTACCTGAGTCCTCCTGTGTGGATTGGGAGTCCTCACTGAAGTCCTCCTCATCGTTCGGCGCCCGCGCCATTTTGGGGCCTGTACCGCTGCCTCGTGGAGACGGCTGTGCCTTTAGAAGTTCTGCTATGCTTCTAGCAGCGGCGACAGCTGCTGAGTTGCGGCGTGATCTGGAGTGCGGTGTCTGCTGAGTCAGCTTGCCCATCTCCCAGTCTGTGCTCTCGGGTTGTCTGGCTTTAGGCTGTGTCGTTCCGGGAGCTCCTCTAGCACACGTCCATCTTGGTCGCTCGCCAAGCCACGCCCCCATCATCAATGAACTTCTATGTGTATTGTCGGCAATGCAATAGCCGCGAGTAGTTTTAAATGGGTTTTTTCCTTTGAAATGTAATTTTGCTGTCATACTGTTCTAAACACATGAAACATGCGCCCCTTTACAGGCATACTATAGACACCCCCCAGCTACAAAATTTAAAGGGATATTACACTTTTATTGTTTGACTTTAAGCATTATAAAATCACTGCTCCTGAAAAAACGGCCGTTTTTAAAACTTTTTTTTTGCATTGATCCATATCCTCTGGGGCAGGACCCAGGTCCCCAAACACTTTTTATGACAATAACTTGCATATAAGCCTTTAAAATTAGCACTTTTGATTATTCATGTTCGTGTCCCATAGACTTTAACGGTGTTCGCGTGTTCGAACGAACTTTTTTCCTGTTCGCATGTTCTGGTGCGAACCGAACAGGGGGGTGTTCGGCTCATCCCTAATATTTAGCAGGAATTTAGTAAAATTCAGTTTTTACCTGCTAATAATGAATTTAGTGTATTTTCAGTGAAAACGTTGCTTTGTTAAACATTTGCGCATATATTGTGGAGGCTTTAAAATCATTAGCACCTTTTTTTTTTCGTGCGGTGCTTTCAGAAAATATATGGTTTGGGGGGTCTTTTACAAACTCTGAAAGCTCTAAGGAAAAAAAAATTGCAAAAATGGTCCGACCAGCTGAGTTTAAAAGTGGAGCGCAGGGCCTGGCAGCGACAGGGTTAACCAATTCCCACCCAGGCCAATTCTAGAAAATTACTCAAAACTCAGAACTCTCAAACATTATATATACCCTAAAGAAGAAAATGGTGACCATTGCAATTTATGTCACATGGTATTTGTGCAGCAATTTTTTGGGAAAAATTACACTTGAATTTAAATGCAAAAAAACATAATACATAACCCATTTTTTTGTAAAGATGATGTTACGCTGAGTAAATAGATACCCAACATGTCCCCCTTTACAATTGCGCACGCTCGTGGAATGGCACCAACATTTTTTACTGGTTACCAGTTTAGAGTTAGAGTAGGTCTGGTGCTAGAATTATTGCTCTCGCTCTGCCGTACATGTTGATCCCTCACATGTGTGGTGCGAACACCGTTTACATATGCGGGCGCAACCTACGTATGTGTTCGCTTCTGCATGTGAGCATGAGGGGACAGGGTCGCTTTAAAAACATATATTTTGTTTATTTTAACACCGTTCCTTAAATTTTTATTTTTTTAATCACTTTTATGCCTATCACAAGAAGTGTAAACATCCCTTGTGATAGAAATAAGGCATGACAGGTCCTCTCAAAGGAGAGATCTGGGGTCCTTTAAGACCCCAGATATCTCCTCTACCCTGGAAAGTATGAGATAAAAAAACAAAAACAAACATTGATCTTCTGCTTTCTAGGGGAAAAAAAGGCAATGTTTACATCGTCATGACATCACTTCGGGCCTCTCGGGCTCATAGAGATGACTGAGGACCATCCGGCACCACAAGGATTGCTTTTACATTGTTAAAAAAAAAGATATCTGGGCGATACCTGTAGCTGCAGGCATCATCCAGATATCTCCACTGAAAGTCCATTTGTTTGGCCATTTACACATTGCTGAGGTCTCCCTCGTGTTATTTCTCCTCCTATTAAAATGTTCGTAGCCTGTAGTGTTATGCCCTGTACACACAATAGGATTTTCCAACAACAAAACCGTGGATTTTTTTCCGAAGGATGTTGGCTCAAACTTGTCTTGCATACACATGGTCATACAAATGTTGTCGGAAATTCTGAATGTGAAGAACGCGGTGACGTAGAACACATAGGACGAGCCGAGAAAAATGAAGTTCAATAGCCAGTGCGGCTCTTCTGCTTGATTCCGAGCATACGTGGACTTTTGTGTGTCGGACTTATGTACACACGATCGGAATTTCCGACAAGTTTTGTTGTCAGAAACTTTGAGAACCTGCTCTCAAACATTTGTTGGCGGAAATTCCGACTACAAATGTTCTACACGGTCGGACTTTCCGACAACAAGCTTACATCCAACATTTGTTGTCGGAAAATCCTATCGTGAGTACAGGGCATTAGACTATTTTCTCTGTTCGTGAGTGTTCCCATTATCAATTGTTTTTGTTTTCATTATAGGTGTTTCTGGAAGCCATTGAGGCTCAAGTCCCAGCGCTCCGATATTTCACAACACAATTTTTTATGCCACTTACCAAGCTGAAGTTATCATGTGCAAGTGGATTAGAGTACATCCACGCACAAGTTTGTGTTTTCCAAAGCCAAGCCAAAGGAGGAAGGACAGTGAACAACCAAGTAGACACATGATGATATTGCTATACTGCTGTTTGTCTATTCATGGTTGTGAAATCAATGACATGCATAATAAAAACACGTGTTATTTTCTAATTTCAGAGAGATCTGTCTCTCATTCTGTTAATGTCACATGATCCTGCCAGTAATAATTGCCACATTTATGATCATTATCCTAGTAAGTACCTGTAAAAATGTTACGTACAGTATAAGGTCCCTTTCACACTTGTGCGACTTCAAAGTCCCGCGATTTTGTCGCAATTTGGGATCAGTACTATTTGTACGACTTTACAGGGTTGGGGTTTACAAATGCTTTGACCCTCACACTATGAGTGACGTATGAAGTAAATACAACGTAATAGGCATACTTACTGTGTGATAACTGCTCTCAGCGTGAAAAGTAATCCCAGTTTTCAAAATATAGCCTTGCTACTTCCACCCATGCTCTTTCTCTCTTTATCTTGTCTTTGTAGTTTGGGTCACACAAATCATAAATAGCTGGACGCTCACGGATAAATCAAATGATTTGCTCATTGTCACGGACAATTCTTTTTTTGGGCTGTTTGGAGCACATTGTTGCTGAGGGAATAAACAGGAAGTGAATGGGTGGTAGAAAAATGTGCTTGGGAGGGGCTACTATGCTGAAAGGATTGGGTGGGACAAGGGTCAAAAAGCTGCTCGTGTCTATTATTCAGGTACGATTTTCATGCTACTTGAGAGTCTACCATTGAGGTCTATGGAATTTGGACCAAAGTAGTGCAGGGACTACTTTGATGTTGGCACGACTTAAAATCCTGCCAATATGAATTGTAGTCATTGAAAATCATGGAGAATGACTTGTCATGCAATTTTGCAGTACAAAATCGTGGGACAAGTCGTATAAGTGTGAAAGGGGACTTATGCCCCGTACACGCGGTCGGATTTTCCGACGGAAAATGTGTGATCGGAGCGTGTTGTCGGAAATTCCGACCGTGTGTGGGCTCCATCTGACTTTTTCCAACACACAAAGTTTGAGAGCAGGCTATAAAATTTTCCGACAACAAAATCCGATTGCGTCAATTCTGACCGTGTGTGGACAACTCCGACGCACAAAGTGTCACGCATGCTCAGAAGAAATTCCGGGACGGAACAGCTCGATCTGGTAAAATTAGCGCTCGGAATGGATAGAGCACTTTCGTCAGGCTGCAATGTTTAAAATTGTTTAATACAGTGCACTCTCTTCCTCTTTCTAATGCTAGAAGAATGAAGTAGTTTTGCTGCTCATATTCACACAGACTTCTCACAAACTTATTTCTTTATTATTTATCGTGATTCCCTCAACATATTTTGATTTGTCATATCTGACCAAAAATCTTTGTTTTGTTTTGTATTTTTTTCAAGGCTGATGTGTGGGGTTTTTTTTTTTTTGTTTTTTTTTTTTACTCTAGAATATTTTTGTGTGTCAAGTTACCACAACACCATTATTATCTTGTATTATTTAATCTCAAGGAGGTTGCTTGGTGTTGGGGTCTCTTGTTAATTTCACATTGCAGTTTACAAATGTACCTGCCTCCTCACAAACAAATTGTCCTTTTTGAAGGAAAACACACATAGGCGCGTATAATTGAACCAAAAATTCCTTTATTAAGGGCTCATAACCAAACAAAGAGGGAGGCAACGCTGGAGAAACATCATAAATTGGCGAAGCCTTTGACCCCCAGGGCAGACATCAATTATTTTCCTGCAAAATTGGTGGCCTGAGGAGTCCATATCTAAGGGAGTGCAGTCTAGTCCAGAAGTCCCAGAGATCATGAAAGCAGAAGATGACATGTATGTTCCCACGCTGTGGTACTACAAGAGCCTGCATATTTTGCCAGACCAGACTGAACCCAGGTCAGCACTCTCTGGTCTTCCTTCCACGCTTCCTTCCCGGCTGTGGCTCTGGTGTTGGAGATGTGGCAGGAGTAGGAACTGGAGGAGGAGGAGGATGGGTGAGGTGACAAATCTGGGTTGCACATGTGAGTTGGCCCCTCAACCCCTTATTTAGAGCTTCCAAAATTAAAAACTCACATAGGAGTCGTTGGCCCTCCTCCATCTGCATCATTTTGCATGCAGTTATGCCAGCAAAATCCTCCTCCACACTGTGGGGTGTTCCGAGAGCCTCAGTAGCCTTCCAAAATAGGCCTATGGCAGCCTCCTCCAGGTTACTCCTCTTCCTGCCACTTTGTCTTTGAAGGCGGAGGGGAGGGACCTGGGTATCGGCAGCCTGCTTGGCCCGGCCACCTCCTGGCTGAGACTTCCCTGTGTATGAAAAAGGGACATGGTTTTAGTTTTTGCTTCATCAATCACAATCATAAATTAGTACTCCTAACTAACATCTATTTAACATCATTGATTGGACAACCAGAAATATTTAGAAGAATGCTATACCTGGCTCAAGCTGGGCTCCTCCACATGTTGCTGCCTGGAAGGCCCAGGTTGGGCGTCAGAAGCCTCAGCTGGGGGGGAAGGAAGCGTGGAAGGAAGAGTGGAGAGTGCTGGCCTGGGTTCAGTCTGACCTGCCAGAAAATGCAGCCTGTCATAGTACCACAGCCTGGGGAGATAAATGTCATCTGCAGCTCCTGATCTCTGGGAATCCTGGACCTTCTTGTGCTCCTCAGGCCACCAATTAGGATCTTCAAATAGGTGATGTCTGCCGTGGGGATCACCGACTTCACAAATTGCATCAACCTATCCAGCGCTGCCTTCCTCTTTGTTTGGTTCTTATAATCAGGGTGGTTTATCTGCCACAGACAAGGCAGCTCCCTGAACATATCTATGAAGATTGGCATAAAGTCATTAATCCTTCAAGATATCCATTTTAACTGCAAGACACAACACAAGACAAACCCTAATGTCAGCCTAAAGTCTTCTAAACATGTGCAAATACAGGCCTCAATCTAGAAGCAGTATAGGCCCAATGTTAAATCTTACCTTCGCTATCACGATCGGCACTAACGTTACTCCTTCCTCCGCTCACAGATCATACGTACTACGCACGCGTGTTACGCTTTATAGACACTTCGCATGCGTGAAACTCCGCCCGCCCCTGACGTTCTTTCTAGTCTATTCCCCAGCCCTTCTCGTTCGGCCCAGTGGGGGAAGAGCACATGGCGGAGACACAGCAGGTGTCTGTTAATTACAGCAACGAGGAGGAGGAGGAGGAAAGCCCGGAGGCAGAAACGTCCCAATCCAGAAGGAGACGATTTAAGGCATCAAATATGTCCTTTGTGGAGATGATGGACATCCTGAAGAAGGCCGACTATGACGGTAAGGGTATGAACCTTACCCCAACCCCAATGTCCAAAAGGCCAAGATCATGGCGAAAGTGGTCAAAAGTCTGCACCGGAATTTTGGGGTACGACGATCCAAGGATCAGCTCAGGAAGCGGTGGTCGGACCTGAAATTAAGGGAGCACAAGCAGTACAGAAGGATCCGGAGAGTGCTGCAAAAAAGTAAGTAGTTGTCCTGTGTTCCTATTCTTTATGTTTATTATGTTCGTGCTGCTCCATGTGCTTTTTCTTAACTGTTGTCCAGTTTAAAATGGCAATTTTCATGTTCATGGGCACATTATTCATTCGTATGAAACATTGTTCGTTCGGCCTAGAAAACACCATTGTTTTGGCCATATGCATTTAAATACATTTTTTATGGCTTACTTGTCTTAAAATAATTTGGTTGTGTAGATGGGTTTGTAACTAGAATGTAATGCAAACTAGATTCTGTGTAAGGAGAGGACACTCAGCAGCTGTTTACACATCTGGACGCTGGAGCACTAGTGTGGGACACAAGAACACCCTTTTTATTAGGGGGCCCACACAGGTGCTCCAGTGTATACTATAGGGGTGTCTCCATCTGTGAAGCTTGTACAAAACAGGTAAATATTCAAGCTTGACAAAGGACAAAAATATTTCTTCAACTTGGAACTCTGTCAAAAGAGACAATTGTACCCAGCTTCCAAGCAATGTTTCATATTTCTATTTCTGCCATGAAATATCTGTGTGCTAAGACTCAGAGGACACCCCTCATCCGAGGAGACCACAGACCCCCCACCTCTGGAAGAAGGGGAAATCCCACAAAGACAACAGGAGGAGGAGGAAGGAGACGTGCTGGAAATAGTCACCACAACAGGTGAGTGTCTGCGACCACAGGCTCAGGTAAGAGATGGATGCCGGCATATATATATAATACATGGTGTGTTTTTGTTTCTATCTTTTTAGGTGATCGTGATGTTGTGGATCGAGATCATTTCACCTCTGAAAGTGCACAGATCCTGATCGGGGAGATTATGGGATGTAATAGAGACTTGGAAAACATCCAGAAAAACATCAATGATATTCAAAAAAAAATGAAGAACATCATTGATGTTTTAGGGAGAGTTTAAAACCCCTCCAAATCCCTTTGGTTTTTTGTGCCTTTTGTGATCTAAAAATTTCTAACATTTTTTGACATATTTGCGAAAAGCCAAATTTTGAAGATGCACACAGTGTGTCAACATGTGCTATCTGCCATCACGGGAGATCAGTGGACGCGTTTTGGGGGTGCAACCCCTTCCTCAATAATAAAGTAGCTGGGAGGAAGGGGTTGCACCCCAAACACGTCCCTTGATCCCCCGTGATGGCAGGTAGCACATGTTGACATTCGGCAATTTGTGTGCATCTTCAAAATTTGGCTTTTCCTGGGGTGACTTCACCCCATCTGAACGCAATATCAAACACAGTTTGTAAATACTCATGTCTGATATTGCTTTCAAGTTCTACAAAAGTTGAACTTTGTAAGTTCAAGATTTGTGTCTTTCTTGTTGGTTTTAAACATGCCTGATTTATCTTAAATGGACATTTCTACTTTTTCTAATGTGACCCAAAAAATTGTTATACATATTGTTTTAAAAACCTTTTACAAATGCACATGTGATTGTGCTGGTATTAAAAAGATTGAGAATCAAGAATGTGTGGATTATTGTTTAAACGCTCCAAAACTTTTGTTGTGCTCTAATTGGTGTTTTCTGTGGCAATGGGGGTTATTTCCTAAGGGAAAATCCACTTTACACTACAAGTGCAGTTTCAGTGCAGTTTAAAGTGCACTTGTAGTGCAAAGTGTCTTTGCCTTTAGTAAATAACACCCAACAGTGCTTTGTAATGTTACACAATCACGTCATTTTCAGGACTACACACATTTCAGTCAGGGTCAGTTAAAAGAAACACAAGCAGTAAATGTCATCAAACATTTTAGTAGTTAAAATGATTTTTTTTTTGAAAAAGGTTTCAGACATTGTCTGGCATATTGATGGCCCCCCTACCCGCAAAGTATTCAAGGTATCTTAGACGGACCTCACGGGCACTCAGGGGGGGAAGCCAGGACGGCCACTTTCAAGCACTGTCAGGGTTGGATCATTCGGAATTCCGGCCTCAGGCCCAACTGAGCCAGCATAGTTGGCAGAATGTTGCCGTAAAAAGTTGTGTAGAACACAGCACGCCAGGATGATATGATTCAGTTTGTACTCCGCCATGTGTATGGGTGTAAGAAATAGGCGGAACCAGCTGGCCATGATTCCAAACGTGTTCTCCACCACTCTTCTGGCTCTGGCCAGCCTGTATTTAAAAACCCTCTGGTCCGGGGTGAGGGTCCTCATCGGGAATGGCCGCATAAGATGGTCCCCCAGCGCAAACGCTTCATCCGCAACGAAGACAAATGGGAGTCCTTCCGCATTGTCTTCTGGAGGTGGCAAGTCCAAGCTGCCATTCTGGAGACGCCTGTAGAACTCCGTCTGGGCGATGACTCCACCATCGGACATCCGGCCATTCTTCCCATGTCCACATACAGGAACTCATAAATAGCTGACACCACTGCCAACATCACAATACTATTGAGGCCCTTATAGTTGAAATAGTATGACCCCGAGTTGGGTGGGACGATGTGGACGTGTTTCCCATCAATTGCCCCTCCGCAGTTAGGAAAGTCCCACTGCTGGGCAAAGTGGGAGGCCACAGTCTGCCATTCCTGTGGGTTGGAAGAAACTGTGGAGTCAAACCAGAAAAAAAAAATGCATTTTGCACATAAACAGGGAAAGCAGATTAGACACAAGCATTCTTGGCCAACATCAAGATAACATTTATTTGAGGGAGTTTTTAAAGACCAAGGTATAAGGTACACCTATCAGATTCCCCCTCCCCCCTCTCATTTCTAACATTATAGGTGGGGGGGATCTCTTGGACAGGAAACCCTCTCACATTCATTGAGGGATGAATGCCTAAATAATGTGTATTACTTTGGCCAGCCCCTCCTTAGTTACACTATTGACAGCCCACTGGACAGGTAAGAAGTGTCAGAATACAAAGATATAAATACACATTGTACACATTTGAGCACATTTGGACATTCTGCTATTTCCTATCAAGATAATAATAGTATACCAAAACTTTAAACAGTACCATTTGAAAGTATACAGGCAGGCCCTTGCACTACATGCTTTGGGTAATTCATCCATACATCTGACCACAAAAGAGATGGGTATAGTGTGTATGGGTTTGGCAAAGTCGGCAGATAGATGACTGAGGATAGATAGAGAGTTGGTATCAGCTGACTTAGCAGTTGGGGGGAGGGAGGGTTCAAAATGATTTGGGGACCCCCCCAAAAAAGCCTCTGGCACTCTGCCTGAATTTAAAGCACAAATCACATTTTAAAACATTTTAGGGGGTGTTTGGGGTAAAGCACTACTATGGAGCTGATAAAATACATTGTTAAGTGACTACATGAGGTGAATATAGGGCCAGGAGACCATGCTGGGGAGGTAAGTGAAGGCAAATATGTATGAAGGACAAAAAAAATAATTACATAAAAATCCAGGATGCATGAGGACAAAGGGGACATTCACAGCATATTACAATCATGGTAATTAGGGAATGAGGAAAGAAATACAATATATTATCAAACATTAAATACAATAAAAATGTGATGTTAAAGGATAAAAATCTTACCTTAATATACTCCTTCTGCAGGACCTGGATGATGGCAGAACAGGTCTCTGGGATAATGATCCCCAGAGCTTGGGGGGAGATGCCTGTCGAGAACTTGAGGTCCTGCAGGCTTCTCCCCGTCGCCAAGTACCGCAGGGTGGTGACTAGCCTCTGCTCCGAGAGTGATGGCTTGCCTCATGCAGGTATCCTGCCTGCTAATATAAGGGGTCAGCAAAGCCAACAAACGGTGAAATACGGGGTCCGTCATCCTGAGAAAGTTCCTGAAATCATCAGGAATATTCTCACGGATCTCACGGAGCAAAGGCATATGACAGAACTGGTCACGCTGAAGCAACCAATTCTTGGTCCATGAACTCCTCCCCACCCTGTTCATGGACTGGCCTTGTGTCAAGGTAAGGACCCCAACACCAAGCCCCCGCACAGCACGAACTCTACGAGGAGTACGTATACGCAACATGGCTAGAAAACGGTCAGCTGCTCAAAACGAAGTAACAGAACGCACTGAAGAACAGCAAGGCCTGTGAAGAGCGACCTGAAAAACAGCAACATGTGGACAAGATTGCACAGAAAACTCCAATACAAACTGTCTGCATGTACTGAAGACCAGATGCAAACCCACAAGCACAAACTGAACAGGAGAAAATGATCTGAAAACCACTCGTCTCTCACCAAACTTTTACTAACACAAGATTAGCAAAAGGAGCCCAAAGGGTGCCGCGTTTGGTTCGGACCTACCCTTTTCTAGCCTCGTCGTACGTGGTGTACGTCACCGCGTTCTTGGCGATCGGAAATTCCGACAACTTTGTGCGACCGTGTGTATGCAAAACAAGTTTGAACCAACATCCGTCGGAAAAAATCCATGGATTTTGTTGTCGGAATGTCCGATCAATGTCCGACCGTGTGTACGGGGCATAACTCTTTAGCACCTAATGTGACGTTTAGTCCCCTTTCACACTTAGACCCCTTTCACACTTATAGGGCGTACACACGGTCGGATTTTCCGATGGAAAATGTCCGATCGGAGCGTGTTGTCGGAAATTCCGACCGTGTGTGGGCTCCATCGGACATTTTCCATCGGATTTTCCGACACACAAAGTTGGAGAGCAGGAGATAACATTTTCTGACAACAAAATCCGTTGTTGGAATTTCCGATCGTGTGTACACAAATCCGACGGACAAAGTGCCACGCATGCTCAGAATAAATAAAGAGATGAAAGCTATTGGCCACTGCCCCGTTTATAGTCCCGTCGTACGTGTTTTACGTCACCGCGTTCAGAACGATCGGATTTTCCGACAACTTTGTGTGACCGTGTGTATGCAAAACAAGTTTGAGCCAACATCCGTCGGAAAAAATTCTAGGATTTTGTTGTCGGAATGTCCGAACAAAGTCCGACCGTGTGTACGCCCTATTATACGACTTGTCCCATGATTTTGGACTGCAAAATCGCATGACAAGTCATTCTCCATGATTTTGAATGACTACCATTCATATTGGCACGACTTCAAAGTAGTTCCTGCACTACTTTTTTTTCTGAAGTCGGATCAAAGTCGAATTCCGTATCAACGGATCTGACTTTGGCATCCGACTTTGGCATGCGTGCATAAAGGGGAACTCCACGCCAATTTTTTTTTAAAGAAAAAAACGGCATGGGTTCCCCCTTCATGAGCATACCGCCCCTTTATGACGTCACAGCCCGGGGCATGATGGAACTCTGAAGTCATAAGGGGCGGGGTCACTGGGTGAATCACCCGGTGACCATGCCCCATGCCTATATAAATCGTTGTGCAACGCGCACGTGGCATTACAGAGGGAGAGAGTGTTGTGTCAACATCGGAAGAAGAGAAGAGGGAAGACGACGACGGAGAAGACCGGGCCAATGCTTGTAAAAGAGCTGGAAGAAGATAGCGGAGGAGCCCAGCAGAAGGCAGAGGGCAGGAGAACACACCGGAGAGTGGGAAGAGAGAGCGAAGAAGTCGGAAGAGACCCCCGAAGTCGGAAGGAGACCCCCGGAGCTGCCTAATTACTTTAAAAACCTGTCTAGTGTGTTTTTTTATGGACACTTTTTTTCCCCAGGTGAATTGGTAGGGGTACGATGTACCCCATACTCATTCACATAGGGTGGGGGGCCGGGATCTGGGGGCCCCGACAACCTACGGCCAGGGTTGTCGGGAAGGGGCCCTTATCCTCATCAACATGGGGGCAAGGTGCTTTTGGGGTGTGGGGGCGCAAGGCCCCCCCTGCCCCAAAGCACCCACCCCCCATGTTGAGGGCATGCGGCCTGGTACGGCTCAGGAGGGGGGGCTCTCGCTCGTCCCCATCCCCTTTCCTGACCGGCCAGGCTGGTGTTCAGATAAGAGTCTTGTATGGACATTGAGGGGGACCCCACGCCGTTTTTTCGGCATGGGTCCCCTAAAAATCCATACCAGACCAAAGGGCCCGGTATGCCCATGAAAGGGGAACCCATACCGGTTTTTCCCTTGAATTATTTGGTACTCAAAGTCACGTCTCTGCTCATTAAAGTCGTACTTCAAGTTGTGGGGCAAAGTCGGATCCACAGTCGTATGACTGTGTTGTCAAAATCGCGTGACTTTGGAGTAGCACAAGTGTGAAAGGGGCTTAATAGTCATTCTCCATGATTTTGACTACCATTCATATTGGCACGACTTTAAGTTGTGCCGACTTCAAAGTAGTCCCTGCACTACTTTGGTCCAACTTCCATGCGAGTTGATGTCCATAGACCTCAATGTTAAACCCTCAAGTAGCATGCAAATCGTACCTGAATAATATAGACACGATTTCAGTACGACTTTGTAAGCACAAGCTGTAAGCACAAGCAGCTTTTTGACCCTTGTCCCACCCAATCTTTTCAGCATAGTAGCCCCTCCCAAGCACATTTTTCTACCACACATTCACTTCCTGGTTATTCCCTAAGCAACAATGTGCTCCAAACAGCCCAGAAAAAGAGATGTCCTTGACAATTAGCAAATCATTTGATTTATCCGTGAGCGCCCAGCTATTTATGATTTGTGTGACCCAAACTACAAAGACAAGATAAAGAGAGAGAGCATTAGTGTAAGTAGCAAGGCCATATTTTGAAAACTGGGATTACTCAGTTTACGCTGAGAGCAGTTATCACACAGTAAGTATGCCTATTGTGTTGTATTTACTTCATAAGTCACTCATAGTGTGAGGGTCAAAGCACTTGTAAACCCCAACCCTGTAAAGTCTTACATAGTAGTGCTGATCCCAAATCGCGGCAGCATCGCGCAACTTTGAAGTCGCACAAGTGTGAAAGGGGCCTTAGGCTGGGTTCACACTGGTACGACAAATGCTCTGACATTGGGAGCTCATGTCGCATGACGTGTGAAAATCAATGGTTCCCTATGAGAGCTGCCTTAACTGGTCTGACACAAGTCGGTCTGACCTTGAAAAAGTGAGTGAATAAGGGGAACTGCTGTGCCAGCTCTAGAAGCAGCCAACACTACAATCAGACTAATTGTGAAAAATATATAAAAACAATAACGTGTGGCGCCAAGTGTGTGGACGACCCCTGTAAAGTGTATTGTATCAAACAAACAATGGCTATGTCCAAGGGACACTACACATAATAAATAAACATAAATCATATAAATGTGTATCACAAAAGTGAAGTCAAGCAGGGAAGTTAGAAAATCTACCAGAAGTGCATGAGTGTTCTGGGAGATTGCGTTAACATCGTGATCTTAACATAAAAGAAAAAAAGGAAAAATTGGCACAAGTCTATCATGACAAAGAAATGTACCAACGAAAATAAATACCACATTAGCTAAGACTTATATATGCATGATGTGATACGACAAGTCCATGTGTATAATGAAAGTTCCTGGAAAATGTAAATATTCCAAACTTGTGCGAATACTTTTCACAATGAAGTGTAAGGCATATCAACTCATGAGGCCAGATCTTCTTAAGACACACACTCCATCAGGGAAAAATTATATAATGCCCTTACCAGAAATGTTGGACTCACAGGCCATTGGCGGTGAGTCGTACAGGCTTGTACCGTCAAATTGGTGGGATTAAATCCGGTTCCGGTCCAGAAAGGGTGTCTGGTAGACAGCTCCGGTTTCCAATCCAGAAAGGGTGTCTGGTAGACAGCTCCGGTTTCCAATCCTAGAAGGAGCTGGGATCATCTGCCAGGTTTAACTCAATCTCCGATAGTCCTCAAGATGAAAATGAGGAAGAAGCCAGAAAAAGAAGGGAAAGAAGCCTCCACATAGTGTAAGTCCAGTTGAGCAAGGAAGATTTATTTGTAAAAATATTTCCAATATATAAAAGAGTGGTAAAAGTTTGGTTCAATTGAACAGAGAATAGCGCAGTAAATGGTGGCTGGGATAGCACAGAGAAACTGACGCGTTTCGTCTTCTAAGACTTCTGCTGGGGTATGGGTTATCCAGCCACCAACTGCGCTTTTTATCAGAATAAAATAACAGTAATAAAACATCCATTTGAAACACCTGTGCGGCTTGACTTCCGGGTTTACTGACGTCCATACCAGTCAGTTATCATGTGACGATTTACAAACCAATCCTGTGTGGACTAAGTGGTATAGAGCCAAGCCTTGCTGTCATCCTCCAATCAACCACTCCCTCTTGGTCATCAATAGGAGAAGTCACGTGACAACCGCGTATTTCAATGTCAACGTCATGACGCAACGCGCAAACGGGGAGAATATATCATCGGAGTCAGGAAGCAGGAAGTTATCCCAGCTCAGTATGGAACGCAAATGCGCTCCAAAATGACTACTAAGGCCGGAATTAGCTTCACGGTAAATGGATATAAATTAATGTAGCCAAAACTGGCTACACAATACATGGGTGTAAGTCTTCATAAAAAAAATGGGCTATAAAATGAATAATAGGTTGTCAAACCGCACATTAGACATTATTACAGTATTTGAATAAAAATAAAATAATATCTTCATACAGATAGGAGTGTGGTATGCAATATCTCAAGCCATATAGGAAATGGGTAAATCGGAGAATGTGCGCAACACAGTCAATCTGCATATATCTCGTGACAATAAAAACATTATTATGTGGGTAATAGGGATAAAAGAAGAAATATACAGGGATATGGAAGACCTCAATGGCATATTCCCTAAGTTGGTCTGAGGATGGATAACAACTGAGTGATCCAAACTCCATTCTCCAAAGAAAATCAAAATTACCAGAACCAATGGGGGGGAGAAAAATATATATGTAAATGTAAATGTATATGTCCAATACTTTTCTACGTCCTCAGGGGGTGCATCAAAATCCAGAAATAAACTCCAGCAATAAAACATGAAAAATATATCCAATCTGAGAGGGAAAAAGACACCTATTCCATGTGGCCCTGAAACTAATGAGACCTAAGATTGATTTATAAATGCATCGATGTCCCAATCGATGTTGAGTCCATATGTTGGGTATATAGCATCTCATTTGATGTATCCAGAAGGTTTCTAACCTGGATACCCCTCTCAGATTGGACTCTCCTCTCCAATGAGGTACAAACTTGTCTATAATTTGAAAGGTAGTACCCATTGGATTTTGATTATGGCAAAGTAAGTAGTGTTTGGGTACGCTGTGGTTTGTACGTCCTTTCTTTATGGCTGTGATATGTTCATTGACTCTTATAGCAAAGTTACGTATTGTCCGACCTATATACTGCTTCCCACAGTGTCAGGTAATAAGGTAGACAATATATTTTGTTGTACAAGTTGCGAATTGCTTCATCTCGTATTTTCTTCCCGTGGAGGAAGATATAAAGGTTTCAATGTTACGTGCTTTGCATGCGTTATATTTACACACTGTACACTTACGACATGGAAAGAATCCTTTCATGTTGTGAAAAAAGGATGGAATGATGGGGGGGTCTATTACATTAGGTGCAATTTGACTTCTAACAGAGCACCTCTAAAGATCACTCCAGCTCCTTCAGGGAGTAGGGGGCCTAGTATAGGATCATTTTTTTAACACTTTCCAGTGTCTACAAATGATGTCTTTGATCTGCTTGTGTTGGATCGAGTAATTCGTCATGAAGGACCATTTATGTTTATGTTCTTGAGATCTCTTTGGCTGTTCAACTATCAGAGATGCTCTGTCAACTAAGGCTACTCATTGGATTTCCTCATCGATCTGGGAGATTTCATATCCTTTATCAGTAAACCTGGATTTCAAAGTTTCTGCTTGTTGGAAATAATCTTTAAGATGAGAGCAATTTCGTCTAATCCTCAACAGTTGACTGTGAAGCTAATTCCGGCCTTAGTAGTCGTTTTGGAGCGCATTTGCGTTCCATACTGAGCTGGGATAACTTCCTGCTTCCTGCCTCCGATGATATATTCTCCCCGTTTGCACGTCGCGTCATGACGTTGGCGTTGAAATATGCGGTTGTCACGTGACTTCTCCTATTGATGACCAAGAGGGAGCGGTTGATTGGAGGATGACAGCGAGGCTTGGCTCTATACCACTTAGTCCACACAGGTTTGGTTAGTTATCATGTGACGATTTACAAACTGGTATGAACGTCAGTAAACCCGGAAGTCACGCCGCACAGGTGTTTCAAATGGATGTTTTATTACTTTTTTTTAATCTTATAAAAAGCGCAGTTTGTGGCTGGATAACCCATACCCCAGCAGAAGTCTTAGAAGACGAAAGGCGTCGGGTTCTCTGTGCTATCTTAGCCACCATTTACTGCGCTATTCTCTGTTCAATTGAACCAAACTTTTACCACTCTTTTATATATTGGAAATATTTTTACAAATAATTCTTCCCTGCTCAACTGGACTTACACTATGTGGAGGCTTCTTTCCCTTCTTTTTCTGGCTTCTTCCTCATTTACATCTTGAGGACTGTCGGAGATCGAGTTAAACCTGGCAGATGATCCCAGCTCCTTCTAGGATTGGAAACCGGAGCTGTCTACCAGACACCCTTTCTGGATTGGAAACCGGAGCTGTCTACCAGACACCCTTTCTGGACCGGAACCGGATTTAATACCACCGTTTTGACGGTACAAGCCTGTACGACTCAACGCCAACGGCCTGTGAGTCCAACATTTCTGGTAAGGGCATTATATAATTTTTCCCTGATGGAGTGTGTGTCTTAAGAAGATCTGGCCTCATGAGTTGATATGCCTTACACTTCGTTGTGAAAAGTATTCGCACAAGTTTGGAATATTTAAATTTTCCAGGAACTTTCACTATACACATGGACTTGTCGTATCACATCATGCATATATGTTTTATAAGTCTTAGCTAATGTGGTATTTATATTCGTTGGTACATTTCTTTGTCATGATAGACTTGTGCCAATTTTTCCTTTTTTCTTTTATGTTAAGATCACGATGTTAACACAATCTCCCAGAACACTCATGCACTTCTGGTAGATTTTCTAACTTCCCTGCTTGATGTCACTTTTGTGATACACATTTATACGGTTTATGTTTATTTATTATGTGTAGTGTCCCTTGGACATAGCCATTGTTTGTTTGATACGATACACTTTACAGGGGTCGTACACACACTTGGCCACCCACGGTGATTCTAACATAGATTCACACTTTTTTGGAGCGCCACACGTTATTGTTTTTATATGACTTAAAGTTTCCTGCACTACTATGGTCCTACTTCAGCCCATTGAATATCTTTGAAGTCTGATCAAAGTAGTATCCTGTTCATTCAAGTCGGATGGATGTAGGATCGATGTAGGACTGATGTCGCAGAGCAAAGTAGGATGACAGTCACATGACTGTCGTTTAGTATCAGTGTGAACCCAGCCCCGGGCTGGGTTCACACTGATACTACACGGCTGTTGTACGACTTTCATCCTACTTTACCCTGCTACATCTGTCCTACATTGGTCCTACTTTGGTCCTATTTCCATCCGACTTCCATACCAGACCCTTATCTGAGCACCCGAGACCCTTATCCCCAAAATCCATACCAGACCCTTATCCGAGCACGCAGCCCGGCCGCTCAGGAAAAGGGGTGGGGACGAGCGAGCGCCCCCCCCTCCTGAACCATACCGGGCCGCATGCCCTCAACATGGGGATGGGTTATTTGGGGCAGGGGGTGCCCTGCGGCCCCCCATCCCAAAGCACCTTGTCCCCATGTTGATGAGGACAAGGGCCTCTTTCCGACAACCCTGGCCATTGGTTGTCGGGGTCTGCGGGCGGGGGGCTTATCGGAATCATGGAGCCCCCTTTAATAAGGGGGCCACCAGATCCCGACCCCCCACCCTATGTGAATGTGTATGGGGTACATCGTACCCTACCCATTCACCTAGGAAAAAAAGTGTCAATAAAAAAACACACTAGACAAGTTTTTAAAGTAATTTATTAGGCAGCTCCGGGGGTCTTCTTCCGACTTCAGGGGTCTCTTCCTTATTCTCCGTGGTCTCCTTCTTCTTCTCCTTGCTCTCCGGCCTCTTCTCCGTGCTCTCCGGTTCTTCTCCCGCTCTCCGGTATCTTCTGCCGGGCTCCTCTGCTATCTTCTGCTCTTTTGCCCACTCTTTTGCAAGCGGTGGCCCGGTCTTCTCCGATCTTGACACAACGCTCTCTTCCACTGTAATGCCGTGTGCGTGGTCAGCAACAACTTATATAGAGATGAGGCATGGTCACCGGGTGATGTCACCTGGTGACCCCGCCCCTTATGATGTCACAGACCCACCATGCCCCTTTAATAAAGGGGCACCCAGATCCCGGCCCCCCACCTTATGTGAATGAGTATGGGGTACATCGTACCTCTACCCATTCACCTGGAGGGAAAAAATGTCAATAAAAAACACACTAGACAGGTTTTTAAAGTAATTATTTTAAAAACCTGTCTAGTGTGTTTTTTTTATTGACACTTTTTTCCCCCCAGGTGAATGGGTAGGGGTACGATGTATACCGTACTCATTCACATAGGGTGGGGGACCGGGATCTGGGGGCCGTTTTTTCGGCGTAGGGGGTTCCCCTTAAAATCCATACCAGACCCAAGGGCCTGGTATGCCCCTGGAGGGGGGACCCATGCAGTTTTTTTATTTAAAATTTGGCGTGGAGTTCCCCCTCAAGATTCATACCAAACACAGTGCCTGGTATTGGCAGGGGTCCAGGTCGTAATCCCTGTTCATTGAAAGTTGGACGTATGTCGGCTTCAAGTCGCAGGGCAAAGTGGGATCCAAAGTAGGACAGCTGTCGTGTCGCACCAGTGTGAACCCGGCCTGACTGCTGCTGTAATCACCATGTTGGATGTCACAAGTCGGATGATTAGGACGAGGATCCTACTTTGATCCGAATTAAGTGATATTCAGTGGGCTGAAGTAGGAACAAAGTCGGACCAAAGTAGTGTGGGGAGTATTTTCAAAGTCGGACCGACTTGTGTCAGACCAGTTAAGACGGTTCTCATAGGGAATCATTAATTTGCACACGTCATGCGACATGTGCTCCCAATGTCGAAGCGTTCGTTGTACAAGTGCGAACCCATAATTGCCAGTCTTCTCCATAAGGCTGACTTCACACTGGGAAAACAGGAGAAACAGAGAATTTCTCTAAAGTAGGTCAACAGAGAACACTAATGTGAATACAAAACCAGCTTTATTAATTACCAAAAAATAAACCAATTAATAGTACAAAAAGTGAAAGATTAGCAATATAGACAGACGGTTATCACAAACCAATTAAAAATTGGACAACGTTGTCACAGGGGGGTATTAAAAACAAATGGGAGCCGCGGCTACACACCCACTCATACACATCATGCACACTGGATAATAGGGTATAATGAAATGAGGATTGTCCTGCACAGTAGGATTGGCGATTTGATGGAGAGTATTCCCAATACAGAGTATCCAGTTGGGCAGGAACAGTCCTATACCATTAATTTGGAGGTGATGTAAATGGGTGGGTGATCTGACAAACCAATAAATCGTAGAATTTGGACCATAGATGGAGCGATCTCTCAAGGGATCATTGCACTCAGTGATTGTTTAAACCACAGCTGATAAATAGGTTACAAGCGCTTTCCAGGTTGCAGCAAGGAAAATTGTAGAGTCATCTACATAGGCAGCAAGATAAATGTCCATGGAGACAACATTTAAGGAGACATAGAGGAAAACTGACATACTTTTTTTTGAAGTGCTGAGTAAGGTGGAAGGATCTCACTAACCGCACTGTATCCGTCGTCAGACTGTAATGGTCCTTGGTGTTGGAGTCTCTCTGTGGACAGATGCTTCTATATGGCTCACTAGGAGTGTAGGTTGGTAAGGAGTCGTCCCTCACTGTCCCTCACTGTGGAGCCGCTGAAGCGCCGTTGCTGTTGTATGATGCGTGGCTGCAGGGGAACGCTGACATCAGCTGTTGGATCAGCTGTTGGGTCCGTGTAAGGATAGGTCAGATCAAATTGCGCGCGGCTCCCAAGGACGTACTGACGTCACACCGCTGACGCGTTTCACCAGCCAATGGACGCTGGTTTCCTCAGAGCTAGGAGGGGTCAAGTGTGGTGAGCTTAAATAGATAGTAGAGAGTGCAGATACTGCTTGTATCCACTAGATGTCAACCATAGCCCCTCAGTGTAAGTCATTCAGCAAGCAAAGCATACACTCTAATTACATAATTAGAATAGTGATATTAACTATTTACGAGATAAAAACGGAGAGAATGTAGGAAAACAATAAGGGAAAAGGGTACTTTAATAATTTTAGAAACCAGCCATGGAAAGAGTGAATTATTAAAGGTAGTGTTTATAATAGGGATTTTATCCCCACATTTAAGAAAAATTAGTTATGTTTCTAGAAAGGATTGTAAACTGCATTCGGTGTTTAACCCCTTAGGGGTTAAAGAATCTAAATAGTACGTCCACATTTTCTCCTTTTGCAGGAGTATAGTGTCAAAATCGCCCCTTCTAGGGGGCAGATTAAGCACATAGATCCCTTTAACTGTAAGGCCTGCTGGATTGCTATCGTGAAATTTGGCAAAGTGTACTGGGATAGGTCTATCATCATCCTTATTCTTTGTTTTATTCCTGATGCCACTGATGTGTTCGCTGATCCTAATTCGGAGTTGACGTTTGGTTTTTCCTATGTAGTTTTTATTGCAAGGACACGTGAGCATATATATGACACGTGTCGTTGAACAATTAATAAATTGTTTGATTCGATAGTCATTGCCACCCCTTGGATCAGCGAACACATCAGTGTGATGTACATATTTGCATATGTTACAGTGTCCGCATGCATGCATGCCTGGAGGTTTTTTTTTTCGGTAAGCCAGTTTTTGTTGATCGTTCTAGTATACTCTGAATGAACCAGAGCGTCTCCCAAATTACGTGCCCTTTTGGCCGTAAGCAGTGGTCTAGGGCTAATTATGTTAGTGATGAGGGGTGCCGATTTAAGGATATGCCAGTGTCTGTTTAGGATCTCCTGGACTTTGGTCCATTGCGAGCCAAACCTGGTGATAATTCTGGGAAAGTCACAATGTGATTGGTCTGTTTCTTGGGGGTTCTTCTGTGTGGTTAGGAGGTCCTCACGTTTGGTTTTAAATGCATTATTTTTAGCTTTTTTAAGAGAATTATGTGAGTACCCTCTTTTCCTAAATCTTTTATACATCTCATATGCTTCGGTTAGGAATTGATCCTCCTCCGAGCAATTTCGACTGATCCTTAAAAATTGTCCCGTGGGTATTCCCCTGATTAGCGACTTTGGATGATGACTCTGTGCCAAGAGGAGGGTATTAGCTGCTGTTTCCTTTCTGAAGGTACTTGTTGCTATCTTGCTTCCACATCTGGTGATTTGTAAATCAAGGAATGAGAGGGCGTCAGCAGAACAGGAGTAGGTTAAATTAATATTCCTTTCATTGTTATTTAATTGGGACAAAAATTCCAAAAGTTGTTCTACTGTGCCCTCCCATACCATGAGTACGTCGTCGATGTACCTTAACCACAGCGCGCAGTGGTCAAGGTACATCGAGGACTTGTACACGACCTCCTCCTCCCAAAGTCCTAGATGGAGACAGGCATAAGAAGGGGCCCAAGGGGCACCCATACTGGTGCCTCTAATTTGTTGGTAAAACCTCCCAAGAAACTGAAAGAAATTATTGCCCAACATGAACTCCAATAGTTCTATAATGAATTCATTGTGGGCTCCAAGTAATGGATGATCGGTGTCTAAAAAAGTTTTGGTGGCTTGAATACCCCACTGGTGGGGAATCGATGTGTATAGACTTTCCACATCTATTCCCACCAGTAGGGCATTAGGAGACAGGGTGAAGTTGGATAATTTTAGAAGTATATCTCTACTGTCAAGGAAAAAAGAAAGTAGTTCAGTTACCATGTCTTTGATCATCGAGTCCACAAATCTACCCACTCTTTCAAGGGGACCCTTGATGGCTGAGACAATAGGTCTCCCTGGGGGGTGGGTTAAAGACTTATGCAATTTGGGAATTATATAGAATGTGGGGATTTTTATGTTTTCTACTTTAAGGTATAAATATTCCTTTTTAGTGAGTAGGCCTGTTTCCATAGCTAGTTTTAATTTAGTGTTCAAAGTGTCAACAAGGGCGGGGAAGGGGGTCCCAGTCAGTTTTTTATAGGTCGAGCTGTCACTCAGCAGTCTAAGTACTTCATCCTCATAGATTTTTTCGCTGAGTAGGACCATATTACCGCCCTTGTCACTTCTTTTAATCACCAAATTGGGGGCTTCCTGTAATTCCCGTAGTGCTTTTCGTTCAGGGCCATTTAAGTTGTTAGATCCCAACCATTCCCAATTAATCTTTTCAAGATCATGTTTGACTTGATCAAGGAATAGTTGAAGCCATTTATGCTTGGATAAAGTTGGCATTTTAGTGGACTTGATTCTCAAACTAGATTTCCTTCTAATTGGGTGACTAGTTTCAGTTTCCGAATCGCTATTAGCGTTTTCCTCCAAAAGAGATATTAAATTATTAATGGCCTCTCTTTCCTCTTTGTCTAGATTGGATTCTGGGGTAGATGTGTTATCGGGATCTTTTTGGTGCCAGAGTTTGAAGAGGACTTTTCTAAGGAATAGATTGATATCTTTAAACACTTCAAATTCATTCATGGGCGCAGTGGGGGAAAAGGATAATCCCTTTTGGAGAAGTGCAATATGGTTGGAGTCCAATTGGAAGTCAGATAAATTAATTATACTCATGTCCATAGAGGCTGAGTTAAGAGTATTATTTAATGTCTTTTCTGACTCCTTAGTCTCCCACTGCGCCGATTCTGAACTGTGTTTCGGTCCCCGCCTCTTCCTTCTGTGTTTCCTCTTCCTACTCCCCTGGGATGACTCTTTTCCACTGATTGTTTTGGGCAGTCCACTACTATGTTGCCCTGAAGTTCCTCTAAAAAAGTGACAGATTTTTTAGAAATTTCTTTGTCTGGGTCACTGTCTGAGGAGGAACCAGTTCTATTCCTACTAGTACGTTGTGGACGTCTGGAATTTCTTGAGGAAGATCTACTTCTATTTGGCAAAGTGGGGTTAAAAATATCTCCCGCCTCCCAATCAGTGATATTTTGTCTAAATTTTTCTTGTTTGGTGTGTTTGAGATTTTTTTGTATTCTTTCTATTTCTTTCTTGATGAACTCATTATTTTTTACAAAATCAGGTTCATCTTTATGGGATTCAAGGGCCTTTGCACTAATCTCTAATTCTCCTCTGATCTCCTGAAGTTGTAGTTCTTCTTCAGACACAATGATTTTCATTAATGCTAGGCCTCTATTCAGACAATCTTCTTTCCACACTTCCAAGAATCTCGGGGTGTGGAGGTGTTCGGCAGGAATTATTCTCTCCCTCAATCCTCTAGGGATGATATTATGAGAGATATGCGATTTTAAAGAGGCAATATCCCATTTACGATTCAAAAATTTAATCATAAGCTTCTTATGGTTTTTGAAAAGTTTACGTGTTGATTCTCCCTCTATGTCATCACTCTTTCCATCAATAGAGAAGGCTGTATCAATCTCATCATCTAAATCTCGATCAATCATATAAGCCATATATGTAATTATGTGTACGGTTTGTGTGATATAAACGTCTGTCACTCTGCTAAATCACTGATATTAGTACAATGATGGTGGGATCCCCAGGGCAAAGAAAGGGCAAAAAAGCGCCCCAAAATAGCAGACAAAAAACAGAAGTTTTGCCCGGATCAACCAGTAAGTATTAACAGTGGTGGCTAATTTCAGCGAGTGAGTATAGACCTATCATACAGACAAAAGCCTGGATGCAGTTCAAGTTGCCCTTTTGTACATATTGCGAAAACAGGAGAAACAGAGAATTTCTCTAAAGTAGGTCAACAGAGAACACTAATGTGAATACAAAACCAGTAGGATTGGCGATTTGATGGAGAGTATTCCCAATACAGAGTATCCAGTTGGGCAGGAACAGTCCTATACCATTAATTTGGAGGTGATGTAAATGGGTGGGTGATCTGACAAACCAATAAATCGTAGAATTTGGACCATAGATGGAGCGATCTCTCAATACTCTGTATTGGGAATACTCTCCATCAAATCACCAATCCTACTGTGCAGGACAATCCTCATTTCATTATACCCCATTATCCAGTGTGCAGGATGTGTATGAGTGGGTGTGTAGCCGCGGCTCCCATTTGTTTTTAATACCCCCTGTGACAACGTTGTCCAATTTTTAATTGGTTTGTGATAACCGTCTGTCTATATTGCTAATCTTTCACTTTTTGTACTATTAATTGGTTTATTTTTTGGTAATTAATAAAGCTGGTTTTGTATTCACATTAGTGTTCTCTGTTGACCTACTTTAGAGAAATTCTCTGTTTCTCCTGTTTTCGCAATATGTACAAAAGGGCAACTTGAACTGCATCCAGGCTTTTGTCTGTATGATAGGTCTATACTCACCCGCTGAAATTAGCCACCACTGTTAATACTTACTGGTTGATCCTGGCAAAACTTCTGTTTTCTGACTTCACACTGGTACTACATATGCTCCAACTTTGGAAGCACATGTCGCATGACGTATTACTACTGAATTTGTGGTTAGTAATCATTCTTCACATTCAAATGGACTTGTCAACAGCTAGTGTGAGCAACAGGAGTCGCCTGAAGGTAGTAAGAGTAGGGGATAGCCGGACCAGTGGAGGTAGCAAGTTCCAGAGGATGGGAGAGGCTCTGGAGAAATCCTAGAGACGAGCATGGGAGGAGGAGATGAGAGAGCTTGAGAGTAGAAGGTCTTGAGAAGAGGGGAGAGGACGATTTGGGTGATATTTGGAGACAAGATTGTTGATGTAGCTCAGGGCAGAGTTGTGAATGGCTTTGTATGTTGTGGTTAGTATTTTGAATTTAATTCGCTGGGCGATTGGCAGCCAGTGTAAGGATTGGAGGAGAGGGTTGGCAGACACTGAGCGGTTGGAAAGGTGGATAAGTCTGGCAGCAGCATTCATGATAGACTGAAGAGGGGATAGCCTATGGAGAGGCAGGCCAATGAGAAGGGAGTTGCAATAGTCAAGGCGAGAGATAACAAGGGAGTGAATGAGGAGCTTGGTGGTTTCATTTGTTAAAAAGGGGCGAATTTTAGAGATGTTACGGAGGTAAATGCTACAAACTTTTGACAACGATTGGACTTGGGGTTGAAATGACAAGTCAGAGTCTAGGTTTACACCTAGTACCCTGGTGTGAGGGGAGGGCCTGATGGTTGCACTGTTGATTTCGATGGAAAAGTTATGGAGGGGGGAATATTAATAGCTCAGTTTTAGAGAGATTTAGTTTAAGGAAGTGGTGCGACATCCATGCTGATATGTCAGTTAGTAAGTTAGTAATGCGAGAGGAGACTGAAAGAGTGAGGTGAGGAGCTCTAAAACAACCAAAACAACTGAGCACTCTCTCTCTGGAACCTCTCAGCTTTAAAGTGATTAAACAGGAAATTACCTCCGAAGGGTGTGGTGGAAGTGATACAAATGCTGTCTATAACAGGAAGCACTTTGGTGCAGCCATCTTGCTATGAGGGTGCCATCAGACATGTGCTAGAGGCCTCACTATGCTCACACGGGGGTGCCACAGGACACAGGCCACCAACAAGAGTGCCAAGGACAGACATGCTGCGAGTGCAAGGACCCCTGCTGTTAGTACAGGTAGGTTGTGGGTTGCGATACTAATCCTCAAACTGACACCAATGATGGGTCACTATTGTTTCCACTGAAATTTAAGATTGGGCACTTTTCCTGCCAGACACCAACAATGGGTACTATTCCTCCCACTGACACCAAAAATGGGATAGTCTCCCTTCCACTGACACCAATGATGGGTCACAATTCCATCCACTAATACTAATGATGGGTCACTATTCCTCCAACTGACAACAATGATGGGTCACTATTCTTTCCACTGACACCAATAATGGGGACTATTCCTTCCACTGACACAAATGATGGGTCACAATTTTCTTCCACTGATATTTAGGATGGGGCACTCTTCCTGTCAGACACCAACAAAGGGATACTACTACCACTGACACCAAAGATGGGAAACTCTTCTTCCCACAGACACCAACAATGGGGTAACTTTCCTTTCACTGACACCCATGATGGGTCACTAATCCTTCCACTGACACCACTGATGGGTCACTATTCTTTCCACTAACTCCAATAATGGTACTATTCTTTCCACTGGCACAAACAATGGGGTAAAATTTCTCCCACTGACACCAATGATGGGTCACCATTCATCGCACTAACACAAATGATGGGTCACTATTGATCTTTTATTAAAAAGAATCAAGCAACCAATTTTAGACAAAAGTAAAAAACAAAACCATAGTACAAAACTTCAACAGAAATCCAAGGAATACACATCCATGTTCAGAATATAAACAATATGTACATAATCCACTACCAAAATTATTTACATAAAGCAGCAGAGAGGGCCTAAGAGGCACAACCCATCACCTATGTACGCAGCCATTTATCAAAAATGAATAAAAAAAAAAATAATCTAGGGTGATAAGAGACAGACAGCCACACCCAGGAAAGAGACTCATGGCAGTCAGGGAGGCTTGAAACCCATCCACGCCTTCAACCAAGCCCCCTGACTCCGCTTGTCTCTCTCAAGTACTGGAATCTTCTCCACCTCATGCAAAATGTCATACTCCACCACCTCAACAGGAAGGATTTTATGCCGAATGCTGACCTGACACCGTGCGTTCCAGGTGAAATAACGGACTACTAGGCTAACTAGAAAAAGTGTATCCAAACAAAAAACCCCACCAGTATTGAATGCTCCATACACTCACTCAGCATAACCCAGCCTGGAGAGGAAAGGAACACCGAGGGCCCGCCCCACCTGTTTGTACACCTCTATGTTAAAAGGGCAATGAAGCAGAAAATGGTCCATAGTCTCCTCCTCACTTGCACACTCCTCCCAAGGACAGCTATGATCCATCCCACTGCGGAATTTTAAATTGCCCCTAACATAGAGCCTCCCATGGAAGCACAACCAGGCCAGATCCCTAAATTTAGGGGGTACTCTGTCCAAATTAATAAGTCTTAACCCTGCCCTCAAAACTGGGCCTGGGCAATCCCTTAAGGCCAGTGGGTCATGAAAGACTTCGCTCAAGACTCGACTCATAAGGACTTTCCTCGGAACCAATTTGAGATCTTCAGCTGACAATCGCCACTGCCGTAGTAACTTCAGGCACAGAGCGACATAGGCTGGTAGCTGACCACGATGACCTCTGAGATTCTTCACTTGGCCACCTTCTTCCCAAAGTTGTAGAAAAGGCCTAAACCAAGATCTAAATATGCCTACCCATCCAGCAGGTTCTACTGCAAGCATATTACCAATGTTAAACTTGAGAAAAAGCAGTGAAAAGAAAAGAACTGGGTTGACCATACCTAAGCCACTCTCCCTCCTGGATAGAAAGGTGACATTCCTCTTGATGGGGTTCAGTCTGTTCCCAAACAACATCTGGAAGAACACACTACTGACCCTAGCATAGAGAGACACTGGCAAGATGCAGACAAAGCTGACATACAAGAAGATCGGAATCAGGTAAGTCTTAAACAGATCAACCCTTTCCCTCATAGATAACTTCCATCTCTTCCAGCTGACCACCATAGTATTGGCAATCTCCAGTCTGCCTTCCCAGTTTTTGAGGCCATAATCACCGGGTCCAAATTCAATGCCTAGAATCTTAATTCTTTCCTGGGGCACTGGAAAGGTGTCCGGGAGATCAAACTCCTCACCTTCCTTTCCCATCCAGAAAACTTCACACTTTTCCTGATTGATCTTGGAGCCTGATGCCTCAGAATACCGTGATGTCAGAGAGACCACCTCCTCTGCTTCATCCGCCCCGGTGACAATCACCGACACATCGTCCGCATAGGCAACAACCCTCAAAGACGGCTCACCCGGGAGCCCCACTGGCACCCCACACAACATGCTGCTCTCTAGCCTCCTGATGAAGGGGTCAATTGCAAACACATAGAGCAAGGGACTCAGGGGACAACCCTGGCGCACCCCGGAGCCAACCTCAAAGGACTGCCCAACCCAACCATTAACAAGAGGAAAGCTTTCTGCCCCCTTATACAAGACTTTCAACCAATCGACAAAACCACCCGGCAGACCGTACTTACTAAGGAGCAACCACAGGTACTCATGGTTAACACGATCAAAAGCTTTTGCCTTATCCAATGTCAGCAAATACTTTCCCCAGCCTGCAGCCCTGTATCGCTCAAAGGCCTCCCGGACAGCTAAAACCGCTGTGAAGGTGCACCTACCCCGGACCGAACAGTGCTGATGGCGAGAAAGCAAAGACTCTGCTACTGACGATAGGCGCCAGAAAAATATCTTTGCCAGTATCTTTCTATCGACATTAAGAAGGCTGATGGGGCGCCAATTCTCAATCATCAAAGGATCTTTACCCTTTGAAAGAAGAATCACAGCTGAGTGCCTCATGGAAGGGGGAAGTACCCCCTCAGCAAGGCAACTGTTAAAAACCTCTACCAAATGTGGGGCCAGAATAGACTTAAAAGCTTTGTAAAACTCAGCCGTCAAGCTATCCGGTCCAGGTGACTTTTTGATGGCAAGCTGTTCAATTGCCCTCATCACCTCTTCAACTGTGATCTCCTCTGTCAAATTCATCAATGGGACATCTTCATCATTTAGACCTGGAGTAGAGTCCAAAAAGCTTTCCATCTTGTCACGGTCAAGCTCTTTCCTCCCAAGAAGGTCAGCATAAAAGGACCTCACGACCTCCAGAATCCCTGACCTGGACTTTGTCAAGGAACCTGTACTGTCCTTAAGGCCAACGACCGTTTTAACTGCTACACCTTGTTTGCAGTTCTGGTAAGGGTCAGGCGAGTGGTACTTCCCATAGTCCCTTTCCAGAACCGAAGAGGCATGCCGGTCATATTGACACTTCCTGAGAAGGAGTTTCACTTCGGAGATTGCCCCAGGATCTCCTCCCCTCGAGACAAGAATATCCAGCTTCCTCCGTAAACGTTGGTAGGTCATGTATTTATTAAACTGTTTTCTATTGACTAGGCCCCTGAAGAATCCAGCAATCCTCTTTTTGGTCAGCTCCCACCACTCAGCCTTGCTGCTGCAAAAGTCCAGGATGGTCACCTGAGCCTGAAAGAATTCCTCAAAGGATTGTCTAACATGTTCTTCCTTGAGTAGAGTCAAATTCAATCTCCAGATGCCCTTACCCCTCTGAGGGGCGTCTGAAGCATTCAGGACCACAGATAGCATACAGTGATCAGAGAACTCTACTGCCTGCACCACTGGGGGCGAGAAAGCAGAGGTTTCCTTAAAAAAAACCTATCTATCCTACTCTGACTACTACCTCGATGAAAGGTGAACCTGGTGTCATCCGGGAGGTGCTTAATGTGCACATCCACAAGACCAGCATCCCTATACTATTTAAAAAAATGCTATCATATCCCAGCCTATCCTTGAAGTCCTTCCTGTCCTTGGGCCTAGTTACTGTATTAAAGTCACCTCCACTCCAAAGACCACTTGCCGGGATGTAAAAAGAAATGGCTTGATCCTTGTAAAAAGGCATTTCCTGTCCCACTTTGTGTGCGGCCCATAGACATTAATTAGGCGCAGGTCCTGCCCTCCCACAAGGACGTCTAAGACCATACATCTCCCAATCTCCACCTCAATAACCCGCCGGACAGTTACCATGCCAGTTTTAAACAACACCGCCACACCGCCGTAAGGCTCGGCCACAAGAGACCAGTAGGATGGACCATACCTCCACTCTCTGTTGGCCATATGAATATCTGCCAAGGAGGCGAGCCTAGTCTCTTGCAAAAATAAAATTTCAGCATCTAATTGGCTGAACAAAAAGAAGGCCATAGAACGAGCTCTTACTGACTTAATGCTGGCGACATTTATTGTCACCACTTTTAACGGAGGGGGAACCGCCATTTGGGTTATTGGGTGGATTGCTTCTTAGCTCCCCTCTGCTGCTCATCACCAGAAGCCTCTCTCTTTCTTGAGGCCGCCTCAAACTCCATATCAGAATCAGAACTTCGCTCCGAAGAAGCTTCAGATGAAGAAATATCCCACTTAGAGGACCTATAACGGTTGGAGACAGGCACTGGAGCCTGTTCCGTCCTCACCACCTGCTTCTTCCGCTTCCCAACCTTCCTTCTCTCCTCCAGGTACTGCAGGTCCGCTTCAGAAATGCCCTCATCTCTTGTTTTTTTCTTTGAAGTCTTTACAGAAGACTCATTTAGAGAGGAAGAAGCGACCTTTTTAGTACCCACTACCACTCCTGGTGGGGGGGTGCTCCCTTTGAATCAGACTTAGGAGGGGTAGACTCCTGGGGGGTAACTGACTCGGGGGGCACAGACTTGGAAGGTTCTGACACATAAGGAGTGGGTACAGTAGGCTGGGACACAGAGACAGATACAGAAGGAATACTTACAGACACAGGAGGGGTGGCCACAGGAACTGGGGAGGGATCCTGAGCAGGACCATGGGGGTTGGTCACCGCAGAGGAGGATGGTACACACGGGGCCTCACCCTCCATCCTGTCCCGCCTTGACATGTCATCAATTACCTCCTTCTCCATATTGTGCCAGGCTTCAGGACATCTGCTGTAGGGATGGCCAAGGCGCAGGCACAGGTTTCACCTGATCATCTCTGTGCAGTCCTTAGCCATATGACCCTGTCCCCGACACACTGAACATATCAAGGCTGAACAGGAGGAGCTCAAATGCCCCTTTTCTCCACAGCGGTGACACAGCTTCGGCTGACCAGGGTAGAAAATAGTCATCCTATCCCTCCCTATAAAAGCTGAGGAGGGCAGGTGACGGACAACATTCCCATCCCTGGCCAACCTGACTGTTACTGACCAACCCCCAGTCCAGATGTTACGCTCATCAAGGATTTTGCTGGGCTTAGTCAAAACCTCACCATAGTTCCTTAACCAGACCTCTAGGTCCCGAGCAGGAACACTCTCATTGGTGATTATGATGGTTATCTTTTTCACCGTTGACCTTTGCGAAACCGCAACTGGGGCCAGACCTTCCCATTCAGGTCTTGACCTGCACCGAGCCTCATATCGCTCCCAGAATAGGTCAAGACCCTCTGGCCTGGTGAAGCTAATGGTCATGTCCCATGTCCCAGCAACATGTATTAGAGCATACAGGTCATTTGCCCCAAAACCCATCTCCAGAATCAAATCCACCACTGCACGCCATGCTGGAGGGATTGCACCACCTTCCCATTTGAGAATTACCACATTTCTTCTCGGACCCCCAGCAGAAGCCAGAGACCCAAGACCAGATCCCGGGGGGGCCCAAAGTGGTAGGCTGCAGGGGGAAACCCTGCTTGGGAGCAGAGCTACCAGGAGCAGAGCGTACCACCTGAGCAAATGTAGGTTTATCAGGGCCAAGGCCCCACACTGAAGTCACAGTAGTCTGTACATTACTATTATTATTCACTGCTTGAACGGAGTTGGTAGGACTGTCCATCACACTTGAACTGGGACCATTGTTCATCACACTTGTGCTGGGATGATTTTTATCAGTCACACAAACATTCACATTCCCATCAGGAATAGTCACAGTTTCTGCTGCAATACCAGCTGTCTCCTGAAGCTGTGCTGTAGAGTCTTCAGCAGCTGTGGGGCAAAAAGCTTTAGACTCAGCTAAAGGGGGGTTAATTGGTTATGCTGAATCTTGTAGTTCCTCTGCAGGAATGTCATTTTTTAAATACAAACTTTGCTGTACTGCAGCATCAGCAGGCACAGCATTGCTACACATAGGACTAGCAGCCCGATTGTCACTGGGCACATTGTCAGTATCAGTCACAGTGTTGAATGGCACAAAAATTGTTTTATCCACAATATGGGACTTGACAGGCTTTACCTTGTCAGGCACATTATCAGTAATGTCCTCATCATTAAACCCCAGCTGATCCCCCCGCATAGGAGATTCCATTACCTGGATGGCCCTGAGCATGCCTCCTGAGTCCTGGGAAGGCATGGGGCTGCTTACCTCTCCCTGAGGGGGCAGGAGGTCTGAACTGGGGGTCTCCTCCTCCACCTCCATCTTTGTCATCCTTGCAAACCTTTTATCATTGCAAAACTTTTCTTTAAATGGCCCATCTCTGCCTTCCATCATGGACACAATGCTTAAAAAACTAAAAAAGAGAGGAGCGCCACTAAGTAAAATCATTTATTCACCAATGTATAATAAAAATATCAACTTACATATAGGAGCAATATGTAGAGCAGACAAGTTAATCCCAGATGGGGTAGGAAGAAAAAAGCAATCAGCGATTCCCAGGAGATGCCTCCAAACACAGCGCAGTCTGGCGGGGAAGCCAGGGCGGTACGAAGCCTGTCTCTGCGGGAGGACGGAGCGGCAGCCTAGGAAGCAGCTGGCGATGTTGTCAGTGGGGAAAAAAACACAACGCGTTTCTGAGCATGCGCAAGGTCCGTACGGCACATGCGCGCTCCTTTATCAAGTGTAGAGTAAGGGGAAAGTAAGAGGCTATTTATAGCAAGCCAAAGCCGATAGCTGAACATTTACAGCTGATTGAAATCTTTAAAGAAATGTCAGTGTATGGCAACCGGGCAATTGTAATTGTGTATAGAAAAGCCTAAGCACATATGTATATATCTATAGTAATACTAAATGCCTGATACTTTTAACAAAAAAAGGGGGAGAGAGGCTACTAAAAAATATATACAATTAATGAAGATTAAGAACAAATATATATAAAAATTATCTAGAAAATTATATAAGCATATATGATTAACGTAGATATGTTATAAAAACATGACCACAAGGTAAATGGAATGATGAGAGAAGGTGGGAAATATGAAATAAAATTCTAAGACAATGTAGAAAATAAACATAAGGATAATACAAGAAAAAATATATATGTATGGAAAAATAATAATAATGATAGAACATTAAAAAGTATTAATAATGGGTGTAATGATAATGGAGAGATGATTGCAAAAGTAAAAGAATATTGCTACACATAATTTGCACAGTATACTGAGTGTCCCGCACCTAAATAATTGGTGCGACAAATAGAAACAAAATAGTGTTGGAATTGTGACTTATGATGCACTCATAATCGCATACAGATGATATATAGCAAAAATGCATGGATAACATTAATACCAGATAACCAATGGTAAGTAGGAAAACTAAACAAAGATAAGTGCAAGCGAAGCCATTCTGAATATTTAGAGGATAGTGTTAATTTCGAGTTCCTCGTTGAGTCCGTTGGGGGCAAGCGTATCAAGGGTATAAATCCAGAATGTTTTGCGTTCGCATAATCGCGAAAATCGCTCAGCTTCAGAAAGGCTTTTTGGTATGGACTCAATGACCCAGACTTGTAGGCCCATAGTGGAGCGAGCATGGTGCTTTAAGAAGTGGCGTGGTACACTGTGTTTGTCGCAACCTGATTCGACCAAACGACGGTGCTGGCCAAACCGCTGTCTTAATGGGCAGATGGTCCGGCCTACATACAAGAGTTTACAAGGGCATGTGAGGCAATACACCACATAATCACTGGAGCAGTTGTGGAATTTGTCAAAGGAGAAGAGTCTACCTTTATGGGTAAAACTCTTTTGGCCATGGTTAACAAGGCCACAGGTCAAGCACAATGGTTTGTTGCACCTATACATTCCTACTAGGGGAATGAGACAAAGGGAATTGTCTTTAGTTTTGCTTTTTAGCTTACTGGGTGCTATTTTATTTTTCAAAGTGGGGGCCCTTCTATAGGTGACTTTGGGTCTTTGACACAAGGAGATGTTCAGGTGGGGGTCTTGTTTTAGGATATTCCAATGTTTGGAAAGTATATGTTCCATCTTTCTGTGTTGGCTATTAAAACCCGTAATGAAGCGTACTTCAGGTTCTTCCAGGGGTTTAGAGGTCTTGGGTTTCTTGCCAGGCAGATACTGGTTATAAGCCTGTTCTATCAATGGTGTAGGATAACCTTTCTCTATAAACTTGCTCTTAAGATGCATGCTCTGAGTGACATAATCGCAAGTTCTAGTGCAGTTCTAGTCCAAGGTCATTGGTGTTACAATGAACGACAAAGTCATCAATCTGGGTGGGAGAACCATCCCAGATGATGACGATATCGTCAATTTAACGACCAAAGAAGACTATATGCTGGGCAAAGGGATTGTTGTTCCAGATGAATAAATTTTCCCAATGACCCATGGTCAAATTGGCGTAAGATGGGGCAAAATTTGCGCCCATGGCAGTGCCATGGGTCTGTAAATAAAACTGGTCTTCAAAATGGAAATAATTGTGGGTGAGGCAAAATGACTTTGCATCCAAAATGAAAGTGGCCTGTCTAATGTTGAGCATAGGGTCTGTTCATTGTTGTCTATCTGTACCGATATAGTCCAGTCATTTCCAGGGTGGGAATATTATCGGGCCAACATCAGCCACTGTCCCTTTGATCCCACTCTTTCCTTTCTTTTGCATATTAATTTGGATGATGGTACGTTTTTAAAAATTTATTATTTTTGATTACATGAGGCTATACTCAAAATTTGTGCATATTCATTGGGTGGATAACACACCCCTTTTTCTCTCCCCTGAGTGCCTCGAATTCTTAAGTTTACTACTATTCATGTGTATCCATTATCGATTACGTTGGTAGTTGCCCCTCCTACACGGTTCAGACATGTGGACCTTCCCATTACGGTTCAGGCAGACTTACCATTTCCATACAGCCATTCTTCTAGCCATCTTATTATATCAAGTTTGGACTTTAGGTTTAACTTACTATGTTTCATTAGTTGGGTCATTCAGCTTTAACTCACTACCTTTACCTAAGAGTATGTGTTTTATGGACCGGAAACTTCCCGGCCCAACTGTGATTGTTTCTGTTACCCACATTTATAATCCTTAGCTGATTTTTACCCACGATAACTACCCTTCTTTTAAATTTAACCCATTATATTGTTATATCATCGCATTATTTGCAACTACTTTTGTATCAATTTGAGTGTAGCACTGTATGGTGATACCTGCCTCCTGTGTCATTGGATCCCTAATTCAATCACCTTGGGATACCCTTCACCAATTAAATTATATGGCCTCCCCTATGTGGGTCGTCATTACACTACACCACCCTCATTATCTCTCACATTCACGGCACACCATTTCACCCACAATGCACTTGTTCTATATTCACTGTCCTTCACTCCCCACAATTCCATTCACTTTATTAATTTCCCAATTTGTTTCGCTCACACACTTCCTATCATCCAGAATGTGCTCGCAGTCCAGTGATCATCTATGGCTGCGGTTCCCCACTTTTATTACCTACTAATAACCATTCCCAGTGCACTACCCCCTTCACTTTACACAATGGCTCCCGTTAGTGGGTTCCCCCTGTAATCTGTGCCGTCTATGGAGTGTCAATTCCCTCTGTGTTTACCAAACACCGCAATTGTTATTGTGGCATTCACACTGCCACCCATACCCATTTTTACTTGCAATTGTTTACATAATTATTTATCTTCTTCTTTATCATTGTTTGAATGTTGTTTTATTGTTGTGGCGATCCCTGGGTGCCTGGTGCGGTTCCTGGCTGCCTATGCCTCCCTTAGCGGCGGACTTGTGTTTCTCCTGGCAGGGATGACTTTAATCGTTTATCCCCTGCTTGCTCTCGTCGAGCCCAGGGCTCTCCGTCCATTGGCTCACCTTGAACGCGCTTGCGCAGTAGCGCTGGTCGCGCACCTGCGCAGTGCGGAGAAACTGACCCGTCGACGTTGGGCGCCACCAGATGGTGACGTCAGACGCCGCCGGGTGGCGGCATCGTGGTCGTTTCCGGGTTGGGGAGCTCACTTAATGGGCCCTTGGGCCTTTTGGGTGAGCAGTGCGGCTCTCCCCACTAAAGGTTGCACACGTGGGCTTGGATGGAAGGGACGCCTCCGTTGTCCTACCGGGGATCTCTTCGGGTACGTTTGTCCTCAATTTTACCCTTGGATACTATCCTTTACCCCACGTTATCTATTATTGATACCGTTTCACGGATACTATCCTGTATCTCATAGTATATGCGATACGTTTTCATTGACAGACTTCCATATCACCCTGTGGGTATCCCCTTACACTGCTGGGCTCCCACACCCGTGTACCCCCTTTGATGCCCCACTTGGTGGACATAGTGGGTGCTCCCGCTTCCTACGGGCCATCCGACCTCTGCGCTATCAAGAAGCCTCTATGTGGCTTGGTACTTTACCACCCCTTACCATGGTAAGCTACATCTTATGCCTCAATATTATTAGCGAGGGTGTGGGCAATTTTATCCCTCTTTCCCTCCCTTGTTTCTGTGCCCTGTCTGTCCTAGCTTGTTCTCCTTTCCCCCCCCTCCGTTTCCTAGTTCCTGATCCTCTCCTCGTCCTTCCCTTCCCTTCCCCCTCCCACCTCCTGTTCCCTTTCCCACCCTCCCCTCCCCTGGTTTCCCTCCCTTCCCCTTTCCCCCCCCCTCCCCCTTTCCCCCCCCCCTGCCCCCCCTATATTCTCCCTCCCCACTACCCTTCTTGTCCCTCCCCTTTTCCCCTCCTTCCCTGTCGTTTCCTTCCCCCCCCTCCTCTTCCCCCCCCATCCCAATCATTCCTTCCCCCACTTTTCCCCCTCCCCCATTTTTATCCCTCTCCTCTTTCCTTCTTCTTTTTCCCTTCCTTCCCCTCTGCCCTTATTTATCTCCCTCTTCCATGCTAACGGCTATTCTCCCCTTTTTTACCCCTAACCAGCTAACATATTAGACCCCTCAATTGCTATTTGTTATCCATTCAGGGAATTCCGCACAATCCCCCTTGTCCGCCGTGGGGGAGTTATGTTTGGGCAGCTGGGTGCCGCACATATTCACCTAGATATAGGGTAAGCCATTTCTTTATTTACCTCTTATGGTGTTTTTTCTACATGCTGTATTATGATTTTTGTATGTATATTGTTTGCATTATCTTGTACTATCTGTCTCATAGATTGGTCCTCCTGAGGAAGCGGTAATACCGCAAAACTAGTCGAGAACCAGACCATTCTATACCCTGTAACAACAGACATCTCTTGGGCAATTCCGAGCCTCTGTTTTTGCAATTTTAACAAGTACACTATGTAATTTCTTTCTTTGTAATAAATCCTTTTATTTAATTTGTTCATTGTTGTCTATCTGTACCGATATAGTCCAGTCATTTCCAGGGTGGGAATATTATCGGGCCAACATCAGCCACTGTCCCTTTGATCCCACTCTTTCCTTTCTTTTGCATCTCTCCATTATCATTACACCCATTATTAATACTTTTTAATGTTTTATCATTATTATTATTTTTTCCATACATATATATTTTTTCTTGTATTATCCTTATGTTTATTTTCTACATAGTCTTAGAATTTTATTTCATATTTCCCACCTTCTCTCATCATTCCATTTACCTTGTGGTCATGTTTTTATAACATATCTACATTAATCATATATGCTTATATAATTTTCTAGATAATTTTTATATATATTTGTTCTTAATCTTCATTAATTGTATATATTTTTTAGTAGCCTCTCTCCCCCTTTTTTTGTTAAAAGTATCAGGCATTTAGTATTACTATAGATATATACATATGTGCTTAGGCTTTTCTATACACAATTACAATTGCCCGGTTGCCATACACTGACATTTCTTTAAAGATTTCAATCAGCTGTAAATGTTCAGCTATCGGCTTTGGCTTGCTATAAATAGCCTCTTACTTTCCCCTTACTCTACACTTGATAAAGGAGCGCGCATGTGCCGTACGGACCTTGCGCATGCTCAGAAACGCGTTGTGTTTTTTTCCCCACTGACAACATCGCCAGCTGCTAACTAGGCTGCCGCTCTGTCCTCCCGCAGAGACAGGCTTCGTACCGCCCTGGCTTCCCCGCCAGACTGCGCTGTGTTTGGAGGCATCTCCTGGGAATCGCTGATTGCTTTTTTCTTCCTCCCCCATCTGTGATTATACTTGTCTGCTCTACATATTGCTCCTATATGTAAGTTGATATTTTTATTATACATTGGTGAATGAATGATTTTACTTAGTGGCGCTCCTCTCTTTTTTTGTTTTTTACCTGGATGGATCTGAGCTGACTTCTCTCTACAAGAAGAGTTGCCTTTTGTGAATCTGGCCACACAGTACCCCACAAGAAAAGAAAAGTCTCATATCTGTTGTTGGTTTACTTATGACTTATCGTCCAGGAAACTTTCCTGCATTATAGACTGCCTTCTGGTTCCTGTCCAAGATTTCCAACACCATCCTGATCACACTGGGATCATTCTGCCCATAAGACTTTATTATTTCATTTACTTTTAGAGACATTTGCCTCATAGCCTCTGAGCGCCAGTTTTTATTTGTTTTTCTATTAATTTTCTTGACTTGGAGATTTCTATAGCGGACCGTCAGATCGTCACCAGCACATTTTTCAAACCTACGGACAGAAACGGCTATATCTCTACAGATAGCTGCCATTACGGTCCATGGCTGGATTCGGTCCCACGCAGTCAACTACTGCGTATTCGCAGAAACTGCACTAATCCCCTTGACTTTACCAAACAAGCTCAAACAAGCTCAGTTCTTAAAAGAACGCTTTATTGAAAAGGGCTACCAATCATCTATGATTGACCAGGAGATTAGTAGAATATTGTCTATTGATCGAGAGACACTCATGATGGAAAAACCAAAACTTCTTCCAGATGACAAGTTTAAATGGTCGCTATTTACACAATTCTTGGTCCAGCATAAATGTATAAAACGTATCTTTAACCGTCATTGGGATGTTCTGACAAACGATCCCATTTTGGGCCCGGTCCTTCCCCCTAGAGCCAGTGTTACGTTTAGAGGAGGTGTTTTTATCCACCGTGACCACCGTGATCACGCTTTTATTTGTGTATGGTCGTTTTTGTCAATAAAAACACCCTTTTTTACCTGCACCATGTGGAGGCACATTCTTTTTGTTTCCACATTTACCGCATGAGATCCAGTCCCTCCAACTGCTCCTTTTGGGGGACCGTTTGTGAAACTTCTGATGCACGCTGGGACGGTTCGGTGTGAGGACGGTTCGTTGTGAAGACCCATCCGGTTGCCGGCCGAGATCCATACAGACCACAATCCAAGAGATTGGCGATTCCTGAGCTCCCATTCCACGTCATTTGTGACAAACTGCGCATGCGATTCCCTGTCGCTGACATGGGAATCCACAGGATCTGGTAAGAGGCTTTTTTGCACTTTCTCTGAATGACCCATTGGGACCCAGTTTCTCGGTTGGGAAGTCGCTGTATGATGCCAGGTGTTTTCTGACAACCATCAGACCATCACCACCCCTTGGAGTACTTACACCTCCTGTGCGGTTGGACATTCACATCCATCTATGGACGTTTGTGTTTCAAGGCACCTGTGGTCAATTAGTGATTTCTTTACTGTTTCACCATTTTAAAGACCTATGTTCATTTGTACATGTGCTGCATTTTTCCATATGTCTATTTTGTCGTTTTTGTCAAACTGTATGCAGCAGCTTTTATTTATTTTACTGGTTAGCGCGGTGTTTTCTATTTACCTCTGACGTTTAGAGGAGCTACCTCTCTAAGAAACCGTATTGCACATAATGTGATTGAGGCCCCTGTTAAACCTTCGTTCTTTCCTGAAACGAAGGGTTACCATCCCTGCAAGAGGTGCAACGTATGCGCGCACAATCTCTTGAGAAAAAAATCTGAGACATTCCAATCCACAGTGACTTCAACTATTTACCATCTGAAACATTTTGTGACGTGTGCCACACGTTACATAGTGTATCTTATTACATGTTCATGTAATAAACAATATGTAGGACGGACAATTAGAACATTTAGTACTAGGGTTAACGAACACATTACTGCCATCAAACTGGGGCGTACCAACCACAGCGTACCTCGCCATTTCCTTCAGTTCCATGATAGGGACCCCAGATCCTCTTCAGAAGATTTCACCTCACTTTTTGTCCCAATGGCAAATGTTTTTTGAAAATTTGGGGTTTTTAATGAAACAAGGATTGGTGATAAAGCATCACTGGAAAGGAGAAACGTTTTTCCCATATTAACTCTTATGCCCTGTACACACGGTCGGACATTGGTCGGACATTCCGACAACAAAATCCATGGATTTTTTTTTCAAAGGATGTTGGCTCAAACTTTTCTTTCATACACACAGTCACACAAAGTTGTCAGAAAATCCGATCGTTCTGAACGCGGTGACGTAAAACACGTACGTCGGGACTATAAACGGGGCAGTAGCCAATAGCTTTCATCTCTTTATTTATTCTGAGCATGCGTGGCACTTTGTGCGTCAGATTTGTGTACACACGATCGGAATTTCCGACAACGGATTTTGTTGTCGGAAAATTTTATAGCCTGCTCTCAAACTTTGTGTGTCGGAAAATCCGATGGAAAATGTGTGATGGAGCCTACACACGGTTGGAATTTCCGACAACAAGGTCCTATCACACATTTTCCGTCAGAAAATCCGACCGTGTGTACGGGGCATAACAGGAGAGAATTTCCCTTCCTGGGGTAGATTTCATCTCACTTCCTGTTGCCTCCTTCCGTTTGCAAGTAGGAGTCGTTTGTAAGTTATAAGTTTGAAAGTAGGGGCCTGTCCTATATACTCAGCAGAAATTTGGGCCTTAGGTGTTGTTGTGGCCACAACACTGTAAGCCCTCACAGGGCCCTGCTGTGAAATATTAGATCAAAAATTGTAATTACGTGCCCCTGTTGAACAGGGACAGAAAAATCGGGCCTTTGGTGGTGGTGGTGGTGCTGGTGCCACAACACTGTAAGCCCTCACAGTTACACTTGGTGGGCGCAGAAACGGGCCCTGCTGTGAAATATTAGATCAAGAATTCTAATTACATGTCCCTGTTGAACAGGGGCTGAAAAATTGGGCCTTAGGCACTGGTGCTGGTGCCACAATACTGCAACCCCTCACAGATACTCTAGTTGGAGCGCAGGAATTAGCCCTGCTGCAAAGAATTGCATCAAAAATTGTAATTACACGCCCCTGTTAAACAGGGGCTGAAAAATTGGGCCTTAGCCACTGGTGGCTGCGCCCAGAACCAAAAATGTTTATACAAGCTATCAGCATAATCATTGAGGAGGAAGAGGATAATTACTCAGCATAGGCAGTCTTTGAAGAGATCTGACATTTCAAAAAAAAATATTCGGTTACATCAGCATCAGGTGCTTGGTAGCTGTTGGTGATCCAAGACTGATTCATTTTTATAAAGGTCAGTCGATCTACCGAGTCGGTGGACAGACGCACCCTGTGATCGGTTACAAAGCCTCCAACAGCACTGAATGTGCGTTCCGAAAGAACGCTGGATGCAGGACAGGCCAGTAGCTCAATTGGAGGATGCCCAGCGTTTGGAAGGCTCTGATGATGATACTGAGCTCGATGAAGGCAGTAACATGAGCACGGACAGAGGGGGTTGTACTGTGCAAGCTCTGGCCAATGATCCATCCTCAAGACCCAGTAACCCAGAGGATTTTCGGTGGGAAAGGTGTCCAAGTCAAATCTTGCCCCTAGGTATTCTTGCACCATGTAAAACAGACGTTGGCGATGGTTGCTGGAACCGATCATACCTTGGGGCTGCGGACTAAAAAATTGTCTGAGCGCATCGGTCAGACGGCCACCTTCTCCACTGCTCCTTCTTTGACTGACCGAAGCCTCAGCAACACGTTTTCCAGAAACAGGAGTTTGTAACCTCCCAGTCTCTGGGAACGCGTTGCACAGACCTTTCTGCAAGGCCTCCCGAAGATGTTTCATCCTCTGCTCCCTCTGCGATGGCAAGATAAGGTCCGCAACTTTACCCTTGTAAAGTGGATCAAGGAGGGTTGCCAGCCAGTAATCATCCCTCCCCTTGATACCACGAATACGAGGATCCTTCCGCAGGCTTTGCAGGATCAGGGAGGCCATGCAGCGTAGGTTTGCTGAGGCATTCGGTCCGGAGTCCTCTGGGTCACTAAGGAGGACATGATCCACAGCCACCTCCTCCCAGCCACATACAAGTCCATGTGTTTCTTGGGACTGTTAATGATCCCTTAAAGACTGCTGCTGATGCTGAGTGCCAGCCTCCACCTCCATACTGACACAATCCTCCTCCTCCTCCTCTCGTCCTCTTCCTGTGTGATCGGCGAGCACGCAGGAACACTGTCTGGATAAAGGGGGCCTTGAGAGCTAAGGAAGTCCTCCTCTTCCTGCCTCTGTTCTGCCTCAAGTGCCCTGTCCATTATTCCATGCAGTGTGTGCTCCAACAGGTGGACAAGGGGGACAGTGTCACTGATGCATGCACTGTCACTGCTCACCATCCTCGTGGCCTCCTCAAATGGTGACAGGACAGTGCATGCATCCCTGATCATGGCCCACTGGCGTGGGGAAAAAAAAAAACAAGCTCCCCTGACACTGTTCTGCTGCCATAGTCGCACAGGTACTCATTGATGGCCCTCTGCTGCGTGTGTAGCCGCTGCAGCATGGCCAACGTTGAGTTCCACCTGGTGGGCATGTCACAGATTAGGCGGTTCTTGGGCAGGTTAAATTCCTTTTGGAGGTCTTCCAGCCGAGCACTGGCATTATATGACAGGCGGAAATGCACACAGACTTTCCTGGCCTGCCTCAGGACATCCTGTAACCCTGGGTACTTGCCCAAGAACCGCTGCACCACCAAGTTAAGGACGTGAGCCAAACAGGGCACATGGGTCATTTGTCCCTGTCGAAGGGCAGAGAGGAGGTTGGTGCCATTGTCGCAAACCACCATTCCTGCCTTAAGTTGGCGTGGCGTCAACCACCTCTGAACCTGCCCCTGTAGAGCTGACAGAACCTCTGCCCCAGTGTGGCTCCTGACCCCCAAGCACACCAGCTCAAGCACCACATGGCATCTTTTGGCCTGTGTACTTGTGTAGCCCCTTGAACGCCTACGGAGCACCGCTAGTTCCGAGGACAAAGCACAGGAAGAGGCCATGGAGGAAGAAGAAGAGGAAGGGGTGGAGGAGAGAGGTGTGTCAGAATCACTAGTAGTGGCATTTTGGAGGCATGGTGGCGGAACAATCTCCAACACTACTGCACCTTGTCCTGCATCCTTCCCAGCTGCCAGAAGAGTCACCCAATGCGCCATGAAACTTAGGTAACGTCCCTGTCCATGCCTGCTGGACCATGAGTCAGCGGTAATATGCACCTTACCGCTAACCGCCCTGTCCAGCGAGGCCAAGACATTGCCTTCCACATGTCGGAATCGCCTTCCGTGAGAAAAAGTGGCGTTTGGGAACCTGCCACTGAGGAACCGCACATTCCACAAACTCACGGAAGGGGGCAGAGTCTACCAACTGAAAAGGTAGCAGTTGAAGTGCTAGCAATTTAGCCAAGCTAGCATTCAACCACTGGGCATGTGGATGGCTGGGAGCAAACTTCTTTTTGCGGTGCAGCAGCTGGGGCAGGGAAATTTGCCTGGTACAATCTGACGTCGGTGTACCGATAGCAGATTGCCCGCAAGTACTTGGCTGTGACACACCTAATTCTACACCTTCATTCCTCTCAGTGCAGGTCTCAGAGAGGACTGAAGGTATAGTGGGGTTGGAGATCCCAGCTGATGAGGAGTAAGGAGAGGTCCTCTTTGTTTTTTGGTGTGGGTCTTTTAGGTACGCTTGCCAACGAACTGCATGGCAGGTCAACATATGTCTGGTCAAGCATGTGGTGCCCAAGCTGGAGATGTTTTGGCCACGCGAGATACGCTTGAGACATATGTTGCAAATAGCAGCGGTGCCATCTGATGCACTCGTCTCAAAAAAGGCCCACACCAAAGAACTTTTGGAATAACGCGCAGAGACAGCAGCGCCCTGCACATGCGGAGCTCTGAGGTGTGATGCAGTCAGTGTGCTGCCCTTAGGCTGGCCCCTGGAGGGCATCCTGCCTCGTTGGTGATGTGCCTCCTCCTCCTCCTCCTCCTCCCCTCTCCTATCAGGCACCCACGTTGAGTCAGTGACCTCATCATCCCCTCCTTCCTCATCACTGGAGCAAACCTGGCAGTATGCTGCAGCAGGGGGAACATGACTGCCAGATTGCTGTCCTTCATCTAGCTCAGTATCATCATCAGAGCCTTCTAAATGCTGGGCATCCTCCTGGAGCATGTACCCAACACTGTGGTCAAACAGTTCGAGGGACTCCTCAGGAGGACATGGTGGGGCTAGGGAAGGAGTCACTGATGCCATTGAGCCGAGGGAAGAGGCCGCGTTGGCAGCTGCTTTGTCAGACAAAGTACCCTGAGCATGGGTGAGAGAGGATGAGGAGGATGATGACGGCTTGGTCATCCACTCGACCAAGTCTTCCGCATGTTGTGGCTCAACACGGCCAGCTGCCGAAAAAAAGGCCAAGCGCAAAAGGCAGTTCACTGAGGCCTGGCTGAATTAGTGTCAGGCCTAACCATGTGGTGCTAGCTAGTCTGGAGGAGTAACAGTCTGCAGCAAGTGAAGTGCTGGAAGCAGTGGCGTTGCTATGGGGGTGCGGGGGGTGCGGCCCGCACCGGGTGACACCCGCCAGAAGGGTGACACCGGGGCCGCCGCTGAACACTACTATAGCTTGCAGCGGAGCGGTGTGTGCAGGGCATCTAGCAGTGCGGGGGAAGCTGCCTATAACATTCCACCTTCAGGTTAAGCTGTCACTCGGGGATCTCCAATATCTCCTGAGGCAGCCGAAGTTGGTGGGAGGAGCTGAGGGTGTGGCTGTGCCGCCTCCTCCACTCCTCCCACAGACCCCTTCACACTGGCTGATCCTGCAGCTGAAGGAGTAAGAGGCCAGGACACAGCAGACTCGCCCAAGTCTTCATCTGCAGGCATGAGGCATGCTGTAAGTTACTGCACAGCACACTCTCACTGCATAGAGTCCTAACCTGCCCTGTGCCACCCCAACCTGCTCTATACCACCCCATTCTGCCCTGTGCCACCCCTACCTGCTCTATACCACCCCATTCTGCCCTGTGCCACCCCAACCTGCTCTATACCCCAACCTGACCTGTGTTATCCCAACCTGCCCTGTACCACTCCAACCTGCCCTGTGCCACCCCAACCTGCCCTATACCACTCCAACCTAGCCTGTGCCACCCCAACCTGCCTTGTGCCACCCCAATCTGCCCTATACCACTCCAACCTGCCCTGTGCCACTCACACCTGCCTTATACCACCCCAACATGTCCTGTGCTACTTCAACCTGCCCTGTACCACCCCAACCTGCCTTGTGCCACCCCAACCTGCTCTATACCACTCCAACCTGCCCTGTGCCACTCACACCTGCCCTATACCACCCCAACCTGCCCTGTGCCACCCCAACATGCCCTGTGCTACTCCAACCTGCCCTGTGCCACCCCAACCTGCCCTATACCACTCCAACCTGTCTTGTGCCACCCCAACCTGCCCTGTGCCATCCCAACATGCCCTGTGCCACCCCAACCTGCCCTATACCACCCCAACCTGCCATGTGCCACCCCAACCTGCCCTGTACCACCCCAACCTGCCTTTTACCACACCAACCTGCCCTATACCACTCCAACCTGCCCTGTACCACCCCAGTCTGCCAATATACCACCCTAACCTGCCAATATACCACCCCAACCTGCCCTATACCACCCCAACCTGCCACTATACCACTCTATACTACCCTAACCTGCCCTGTGCCACCCTAACCTGCCCTATACAACCCCAACCTGCCGCTATACCACCCCAACCTGCCTATATACCACCCTATACTACCGTAACCTACCACAACATCACCATACACTATAATTTACAGGGGCCGGTTTGGGGTGTGCCCCATGACCATGCGCTACATGCAGGGTGCTGGGCAGCCTAGACAGGAGGGGGTGACACCATGTTTTACCGCACCAGGTGACACCAACCCTAGTGACGCCACTGGCTGGGGGAGTAATGGTATGCAGCAGGTGAAGTGCTGGAGCAGTAACGGTATGCAGCAAGTGCTGGAGGAGTGAAGGATAAGAGGTCTTAAGCAAGAGTTTGTGCTGGATTGAAGACTGGAGTGTATATACTAGAGCAGGGGTAGGCAACCTGGGGCCCACCAGCTGTTGTGGAACTACATTTCCCATGAGGAATTGCAAGGCTGGCAGTTAAAATTACATTCAGAGGCATGATGGGATTTGTAGTTCTGCAACAGCTGGAGGGCCACAGGTTGCCTACCCCTGTACTAGAGTGTATATAGAAGTCCCGAGCAAATTGTGCTGAATATTCCTGGGCATCCCTCAAAAAAACAAAAAAAAAACAAAGTTTATGGGACTGTTCTATGTCTGAGTGTCTGAGAGATGGATGTCGCGCTGGACAGAGTGACAGGTGAACCACTACATTCAGCAACCCCTACGGGGGCATGGCTACACACATAATATGCAGCCTCACTGTGCCCGTAATATGCAGCCCCTCACTGTGTCAATCATATGCGGCCTCACTGTGCCTGTAATATGCAGCCTCACTGTGCACGTAATATGCAGCCTGTACAGTATGGAGGGACGTGTATATAGAGGAGGTGGATGGTATTAGTATATACAGGAAGGAAGGTGGGTGTATACAGCAATATATACACCCACCTTCCTTCCTGTATATAGAGACCTTCCACCATCATCACTGACTGCAGGTTTACATCATCTGTCCTGTATACGGCTATATACACAGTAACAGGACAGATGATGTATATCTGCAGTCACAGTGATGATGGAGGAAGGTCTCCATATACAGGAAGGAAGATGGTGGGTGTATATAGCTGTATACACTACAGCACAGATGGTGTAGTACTAGTAAGGTCTCTCTGCTCTCTCTCCTCCGGGCCAGCCGACCTCTGAGTACACATACCCAGCTCTTCCAGCCGCGCAATCATTCCCTGGCCCAATCTGCACTGCCACAGAGACTCATGTAGTGGAGAGAAGCGGGGAAGTGTGTACGCCTGTGCAGAGCAGAGTGGCAGCTGTCAGTGGGAAATTCATGGCATTCATCATGGACTTGGTGACCAGCTGAGGCCTTTGGGCTGCACTGAGATGGACACTACTCCCTAGCTTACTCGTCTGTGCTCTGCTTCCATTCATTCCATCCGAGTGAGTGGTGGGAAACCGGAAGTGGCGGTTCTGCGAAAAGCACCGCCTACCGTCCTCCAGACCCGCCAATCAAAAACGAGCAACAGGTGGAATCAGTGTAGAGTGGGAGTGTTCCGGGCACAAGGCTTGAGCCCTGTGGAAACTCCAAAGACCGCCCAATGAAGCTTTTGAGCTGCAATCACCTCATTGCAACAGCCAAACTTCCCATAGTCAGCTCAGTGTCTGGTGGCTGGACACACTTAAATGACCACTTTTTTTTCCATGCATAGCTTTGGGGAGGCAGCGCCTGTGTGCGCCCCCTAATGACGGGCCACCACTGCCAGAAGAGTTGAAGCTGTTATAGCTGCAAAGTCTCGATATTGAATGGACTAAGTTCATGTGAGTGTAAAGGCAGGCACCCCCATACTTTTGGTAATACAGTGTGTGTGTGTGTGTGTATGTATACACATACATACATACATACTGTAGCAGAGCGTCCCAGAGAGAGCCAGGAAAAGTCCTGTTCGGGGTTTATACATCTCCCAGGCTCCTCTCATACACGTTCAGGGATCTCTGATCCATGGTCCAGTTCAGGTCTTGGTCCTCTCCCCCAGGCTAATTTAAGCTCACCTGAGCAGACAGGCTTTGATCTTGGCCTGGGATACTCAGACAACTTCTGTGTAGGAGAGCAAAAAGGTATGTGGAAGCTGACAAGCTGTAGGCTTGCTCAGCCTGGTAGTTAGGGTCTGTAAATATTGTTTAGTTAGTGCCGAGACACGGCTAGGTTTTGTTTTGGCTATTTTTGTTCCTATTTGTTTTTGGAACACTGTACAGCACCTGTATATAGACTTGTATATATCACAAATAAACACCGCAATGTTTGTCACTACTTCGCTGGATTTGGTATCTGTGCCTGAAAGACTGCTCATCCCAGGGAGCTTTGTACCTGCTACCTGTTCCCCAGGTTACATATGGCGGAGACTGCGACCAGCTGTAGTAAGTTACTACTTAAAAGGCCAGTACCTAGAGTGACTAAACATGGAGGAAATCCTAAAACAATTGGTGATATCCAACGCTGCACAGCAACAAGCAAAAGCTGCACTGCATCAAGCAAACGCTACACAGCAGCAAACAAACGCTATCGCACAGGAGCAAACCAAGGCGCTGTGCCATTAGATTGGTGCTGTACAGGAGCTATCGCAGAGGCTGTTTGAACAGCTAGCCACTGATGCAAAAGAGGATAGGAAAACCCTGGCTGGGGTTGTGGAGACGCTAGCACAGTGGTTACCTGCTAAAGTTAATGTTGTTGGAGACAAGCCCTCAGCCATCCATGTGGATCGCTTTCTTTCTAAGATGACTGCAGATGATGATCCAGAGGCCTTTCTCTTAACGTTTGAATGGACCGCTGAGAAGGGAAGGTTGGCCCAAAACCCAATGGGCAGGACTGGTCGCCCCCTTGCTGTCTGGAGAATCGCAGAAGGCCTACTATGATTTGGAGTCAGCAGAAGCAGGAGACTATGAAAAGGTCAAGTGTGAAATCCTGGCGCGACTTGGTGTAACCTTGGCAGTTCGAGCACAGCGGGTCCACAGCTGGTTCTTCCAAGACGAGAGGCCCCAAAGATCGCAGATGTTCGACCTAATTCACTTGGTGAGGAAATGGCTACAGCCGGAGTCCCTGTCTGGGCCACAAATAGTGGAGCGTGTGGTCATGGACCAGTTCCTGAGGTCACTACCAGTTCCCCTGCAGAAGTGGGTGAGTCAAGGAGACCCCAACTCGGCGGACAACCTCTTGGAACTCGTTAAAAGGTACTTTGCTGCAGAGAGCCTGGTCACCACTCCTACAGCCGCACGAACTTTCCACCCAAAGCCACGGTCTCCCCAGGCAACCGGTAAGACTGTTACAGGGGAAGTGGGTGGTAAGCATGGCAAGGAAATAGGGGGGAGGATTTTTGGTGCCAGGACTGAAGTTTGGCGTCCCAAACAAGGGAAGCTACTGCCTGTCAGCAAACCAAACTGGGGAAACATCAGGTGTTTTCGTTGCCAAGAACTGGGACATGTTGCAGCAAACTGTCCATTGACAGATGAACCAATGCAGTGTGATCTATCTATTAGAAGGCAGTCTATGTTTGCTGCTGTTTAATGCGCTGCAGCACCAAGTATGGGAAAACATGTGCCAAATGACTGTTAATAATAAGCCTATTATGGCCTTGCTGGACTCTGGAAGTCTAGTGACTTTGGTTACAGCTGAGATGGTTGAAACTGTGAATTTGAAAAAATATTGACTCGTGCTTAGTAGACTAGTGAATATGTGGCTAAGGAGTGCCACACCAAAGAAAGTACAATATATACATAAATTAAATGTTGTATCAAACTGTACCACGCACAATATAAGAAAGTATAAGGGAATACATAAGCCCCTCTGGTGAGCAGTGCGGTAATATAACACAAACAGTGCAATCAAACTCAAATTAAGTCCATGTGTGATGAATGTAAACCAGGGAGTAAATCATGAAGGTCCATATGGGAGGAAACCCAAAAGATGATAGACAGTCCCAGGTGATTCAGAATAAGTAAGGTCATAAATGTGTGGGTCCACCACCAAAAGAGGGAGCCTGGCCGCTTACCAGAACCCCATGACCACCCGTTACAGAGGGTCTAGATGGGCATTGAGATCCTGCTAGCACGGAACTCCCAGGGATGAGGGCAAAGACTGGAAGGACGTCAAGGACTGTGATGGAAATGGATGGATCCCCAAGGAGGCTCAGCTCTCAGCAAAGTGTAGTCATCATGGGAAAAAAGAAAGGGAGGGCTCCCATAGTGTAAAATCAAAAGGTAATTTATTGAAGTAAAAACATAAACACTCACATGTAGGTATAAAATCGTCATCAATAGAAGAACAACCTGTGGCACCGGCCGGATGACCACAGGTAGCCCGTCCTGCTGGGTATACAGCGACAGTGGGAGGTGGCGCGATGATGCCGCTCAGCCCTACGCTGCATTTCGCAACAAAATTGCGTCTTCCAGTGCCCCTGGAAGACGCAATTTTGTTGCGAAACGCAGCGTAGGGCTGAGCGGCATCATCGCGCCACCTCCCACTGTCGCTGTATACCCAGCAGGATGGGCTACCTGTGGTCATCCGGCCGGTGCCACAGGTTGTTCTTCTATTGATGACGATTTTATACCTACATGTGAGTGTTTATGTCTTTACTTCAATAAATTACCTTTTGATTTTACACTATGGGAGCCCTCCCTTTCTTTTTTCCCATGATGACTACACTTTGCTGAGAGCTGAGCCTCCTTGGGGATCCATCCATTTCCATCACAGTCCTTGACGTCCTTCCAGTCTTTACCCTCATCCCTGGGAGTTCCGGACTAGCAGGATCTCAATGCCCATCTAGACCCTCTGTAACGGGGGGTCATGGGGTTCTGGTAAGCGGCCAGGCTCCCTCTTTTGGTGGTGGACCCACACATTTATGACCTTACTTATTCTGAATCACCTGGGACTGTCTATCATCTTTTGGGTTTCCTCCCATATGGACCTTCATGATTTACTTCCTGGTTTACATTCATCACACATGGACTTAATTTGAGTTTGATTGCACTGTTTGTGTTATATTACCGCACTGCTCACCAGAGGGGCTTATGTATTCCCTTATACTTTCTTATATTGTGCGTGGTACAGTTTGATACAACATTTAATTCATGTATATATTGTACTTTCTTTGGTGTGGCACTCCTTAGCCACATATTCACTAGTCTACTAAGCGCGAGTCAATATTTTTTCTCCTTCACTTCTGTTGTGTTTGTGTCACAATCTAGGATATCGCAGCTTTATGTCACTTATTTTGTAGAATTTGAAGCGCAATTATTTATTGTTTTTTTTTTTTAAACTGTGAATTTGCATGCTAAAGTTGCTGTGATCTGTGTACATGGGGATACCCGCGAGTATCCTATAGCCACTGTTCAGTTTAAAACTGGCTTGGGTACAGTGACCCATCCGGTCGGACTTGTGCCCCATATGGTGCACGAGGCCATCGTTGGTAGGGACTTCCCTAAGTTTTGGGAACTGTGAGATCGTCCCGACCCGGTCCAAGTAGCTGACTCAGTGACAGAGCCAGAACTCCTGGCCGCTACTGACAATGTGGGTTCAGGGGACTCTTCTCAGGACTCCCCGGGTTTTCCTTTCTCAGTTATGGCAGGAGAGCTGGAAGAGCCTGAGGAGGTCCCCACAACCAGTGGAGCTGGACAGCCATCTGCTGAATCTGAGCCTACGTTGGAGTTTGCTGACCTTAATGTGCACAAGGAAAATTTTGGTACCGAGCAGAGAAGAGACCCAACCCTTGTCAGGGCCTGGGAAAATGTAATAGTGATTAATGATGTACCTGTCGAATCAGGGGATAGGCTTTATTTTCCTTATTTCAGCAGCAATAAGGATTTAGTGTATAATGTATGTAAAAAAAAATGATGAAGTGGTTGAACAGTTGGTGGTCCCTAAGCCATACAGACGGGTGGTGTTGGAACTTGCCCATGGGCACTTGCTAGGAGGTCATTTAGGGGTTGAGAAAACTACTGAAAGGGTGTTGCGCAGGTTTTATTGGCCCGGGATACAGAAGGATATTAAGAATTATTGTCAATCCTGTCCTGTGTGTCAGATGTCAGCCCCACTACCCCACTTCTGAAGTCCTTTAGTGCCCTTGCCAATTATTGAAGTGCCCTTTGAGAGGATTGCCATGGACCTTGTGGGTCCACTCCCCAAGTCTGCCCGAGGTCCTCATCATATCCTTGTAATCATGGATTATGCTACCCATTACCCCGAGGCCATTCCCTTACGCACCGCGTCTGCTAAAAACATTGCCAAAGAGCTGTTTATGGTGTTCAGTCATGTTGGAATCCCTAAAGAAGTCCTTACAGACCAGGGCACCCCATTTATGTCACAAATAACTAGAGAGCTGTGCAAGTTATTTAAGGTGTTGCAATTGCGAACCTCGGTGTACCATCCTCAAACGGATGGCTTGGTGGAACGCTTCAATAAGACATTAAAGAGCATGTTAAAAAAGGTTGTTGACAAGGAAGGGAAAAACTGGGACTTCCTGATACCATACTTGATGTTTGCCATCAGGAAGGTTCCCCAGTCCTCCACGGGGTACTCTCCATTTGAGTTGCTTTATGGGAGACACCCTCGGGGACTCTTAGACATAGCCAAAGAAACTTGGGAGGGGGAGCAGACACCCCATAAAAGTGTCATTGAGCATATCGCTCAAATGCAGGACAGGATCGCAGCAATAATGCCGATGGTAAAAGAGCACCTACTGCAGGCCCAAGCAGCCCAACAGAGGATATACAACAGGGGGGCCCAACTCCGTGTTTTCTCACCTGGTGACAGGGTCCTGGTGTTAGTTCCCACTGTTTTGAGCAAGTTCCTGGCTAAGTGGCAAGGTCCCTTTGAAGTAATTGAAAGAGTTGGGGAGGTCAATTACAAGGTATATCAACCAGGGAAAAGGAAGCCCGAACAGATTTACCATATAAACCTGTTAACACCAGTCTATCCTTCCAGGGCTTTAACAGCAAGGTCCCTCCCGGTAACGCCCAGGGGGGCTGAGTCCCCTCTGATCCCCGAGGTCACTATTCCAGACACCCTGTCATATTCCCAAAAGCAGGAAACTAGAGAATTCCTGATAAGAAATAGAGAAAATTTTTCAGTTACCTGGCACGACTTCAGCAGTTCAGCATGATATTGTTACTGAACCTGGGGTCCGTGTCAAGCTCAAACCGTACCGAATTCCTGAAGCGAGGAGAAAGGACATCAGCGAGGAAGTTAAAAGAATGTTGGAGCTAGATGTCATTGAGGAATCCAATAGTGTCTGGTCTAGCCCCATCGTGTTAGTCCCAAACCGGATGGCACTTGGAGGTTCTGTAATGACTTCAGGAAGCTTAATGCAGTGACAAAGTTTGACACGTACCCAATGCCCAGAGTGGACGAACTTATAGACCGACTTGGCAAGGCTCGCTATCTGACCACTTTGGACTTGACAAAAGGTTATTGGCAAATACCCCTGACTGGTAGCGCCAAAGAGAAGACTGCATTTGTGACCCCGGAGAGTTCCTTTCAATACAAAAAAATGCCTTTTGGGTTTCAAAATGCCCCCGCGACATTTCAGAGGGCCATGGACAGGACTCTAAGACCCCACCGACAATATGCAGCAGCATATCTACATGACATAGTGGTACATAGCACTGACTGGGAGTCTCACTTGCCCCGTGTCCAGGCTGTCCTTGATTCCCTCTTCAAAGAAGGTTTTATGGCAAATCCAAAAAAGTGTGCCATTGGTCTAGAGGAAGCCAAGTATTTGGGCTACACTATTTAGATTTATCCCAAATTTTGCAACTATAGCTGCCCCACTGACAGACCTTACGAAAGTGAAAGACTGTGTAATGGTGAAATGGTCCTCAGTAGCAGAGGAATCTTTCCAAGTCCTGAAGAAGGCTCTTTGTGCACAGCCAGTACTGTACTCCCCCGATTTCTCCAAAGATTTTTTTGGTTCAGACAGATGCGTCTGACGTTGGTACTGTCACAGGTACACAATGGGGAAGAACACTCTGTGGTGTACCTAAGCAGAAAGCTCAATGACCATGAGAAAAAGTATGCAGTCATTGAAAAGGAATGTTTAGCCATAAAGTGGGCTGTCGACGCACTCAGGTACTATTTATTAAGAGGCCAGTTTGAGTTAATAACTGACCATGCTCCCCTGAAATGGATGGCCCAAAAGAAGGAGACTAATAGAAGGGTGAACCAGTGGTTTTTGGCTCTACAGGATTACTCCATCACTGTTAAACACAGGCCAGGTGTTGAGATGGGAAATGTAGATGCCCTGTCCCGTGTTCACTCCTGTTGGGCTACAGGTGTTCCAACCCTGGGGTTGAAACAGGGGGGGGGGGATATGTAGCAGAGCGTCCCAGAGAGAGCCAGGAAAAGTCCTGTTCGGGGTTTATACATCTCCCAGGCTCCTCTCATACACGTTCAGGGATCTCTGATCCATGGTCCAGTTCAGGTCTTGGTCCTCTCCCCTAGGCTAATTTAAGCTCACCTGAGCAGACAGCCTTTGCTCTTGGCCAGGGATACTCAGACAACTTCTGTGTAGGAGAGCAAAAAGGTATGTGGAAGCTGACAAGCTGTAGGCTTGCTCAGCCTGGTAGTTAGGGTCTGTAAATATTGTTTAGTTAGTGCCGAGACACGGCTAGGTTTTGTTTTGGCTATTTTTGTTCCTATTTGTTTTTGGAACACTGTACAGCACCTGTATATAGACTTGTATATATCACAAATAAACACAGCGCTGTTTGTCACTACTTCACTGGATTTGGTATCTGTGCCTGAAAGACTGCTCATCCCAGGGAGCTTTGTACCTGCTACCTGTTCCCCAGGTTACAATACACACACACACACACACACAAATGTTTAAACTGAAATTTTGTTTTACAAGGTGAGGGTTCTCATATTTTAATTGTGTTTTTGTTTTTTTAATTTATACTTTAAAATTTCTATTAAAAGGAGAAGTAGAGCCAAAGCTCTTTTGGCCCTATTTCTCTTGTAGGTCACAGGAGTGCACTTTGTTCCGCACTCCTGTGACCCATATCCAACTGACATCCCTCAGCTGGTCCAGGATCTGGAGGGATCCCAACTTTAATGTAAGGATCCACCCAAATGCCTGATTCGCAGCTGGCTCAGCCTCTCATCACCCCCTCTCCACAGCCCAGCGCTCCAATGAGAGCTGGAGGGGCAGGGCAGAGAGCTGGTGACCGACAGCTGCTCACTGAAGACCTGAAGCGGTGGATAATTGCAACTTTGGATTGGTGCTGCATTCACCTAGGTGAGTATCTATGTTTTTTGTTTTTTTTTCAAAACCCACACTATAGTGTACATGCCCTAGAGGGTTAGTTCACCTTTACCAAAAAAACTGTCTATGCAGATAAGGGGCATCTGTAGATAAAAACAAACTGTGCAGCTTTGACTATAGTTGAATAATGCCCTTGCTATAGGTGTAGACAATTTACGTACCTTATGAAGCTTGACTGGAAAACTCCTAGGATTAGACACAAACATTCTTGGCCAACATCAAGATAACATTTATGGATGGAAATTTTTAAACACCAAAGTATAAGGTACACCTATCAGATTCCCCCTCCCCCACCCCCTCTCATGGGCCATTTCTAACATTATAGGGGGGGTGAGCTCTTGGATAGGTAACCCTCTCCACTTCATTGAGAGATGAATGCCTAAATAATGGGTATTAACTGACAATGGGACCCTAAATAATGGGTTGCTTTAACTGACAATTGCGCGGTCATGCGACGTGGCTCCCAAACAAAATTGACGTCCTTTTTTTCCCCATAAATAGAGCTTTCTTTTGGGGGTATTTGATCACCTCTGCGTTTTTTATTTTTTGCGCTATAAACAAATAGCGACAATTTTGAAAAAAACACATTTTTTACTTTTGCTATAATAAATATCCCCAAAAAATATTTAAAAAACATTTTTTTCCTCAGTTTAGGCCGATACATATTCTTCTACATATTTTTGGTTAAAAAAATCACAATAAGCGTTTATTGATTGGTTTTCACAAAAGTTATAGCGTCTACAAAATAGGGGATAGTTTTATGGCATTTTTATTGATAATTTTTTTTTTACTAGTAATGGCAGCGATTTTTATTGTGACTGCGACATTATGGCGGACATATCGGACAATTTTGACACATTTTTGGGACCATTGGCATTAATACAGCGATCCATGCTAAAAAATTGCATTGATTACTGTAAATATGTCACTGGCAGGATGCCCAGCGTTTGGAAGGCTCTGATGATGATACTGAGCTCGATGAAGGCAGTAACATGAGCACGGACAGAGGGGGTGCCCAAGAAGGACAGCAATCTGGCAGTCATGCTCCCCCTGCTGCAGCATACTGGCCCCTGATGAGTGTGTTTACATGAAACGCGTCGGGCATTCGGGATGCAAACATATGTTTTACAGTACAACATCTCAAGGACTATTTATGGTTTTTTTACATTATATTATTACTTATATTTTCTTCCGCTGTGCTGTGGTATTGTCATTTATACATATTATGTAATTCCTGTACATGCATTAATCCTTCTACGAGACCACTGTGTGGCGCCAAGCTGGATGTACCCTTGATGCCTGTCGCTTATACACAAATACATGTGTTGTGATTTATGAAATGATATTTATTTATTACAATGTCTTTTCCTATGTGGTTCTGGTTTGATTTGTTTTTTTTTGCATGTTACTTGATTAATAAAGTGTACTGCTACCCCAGTTACCTGCACGTTTTCCATGACCTCACTCAAAGTCCCAACCTTATTGAATTTTCGCATATAGGGATGGAGGCACTTTTTGTGCCTCATTTAAAGTCCCAATCCCCCCCTTTCCCCCCTCTCTTTTTGTTTTGACTAGGGATGGAGGTCATTGGATAGGTTCCGGCAGTGTTCCCCTGCCGCCCAGATGTTCAGGTTTCTTTGTACCTGGATGATCATTTTTTCATGTCCAGGTCCTGCTGTCTCTGGACACCCCTGAGGTATCCATGAGATTAGGCAGCACAGCCGTCCCATGTGCCATCCCTTCTAGGGACGAGACGTGGTTGTGTTACATCCGGGGCTGTCTTTGTGTCTGACACTCGGGAGCTGCGATGCGCCCTGTGTGTCCCCCCCACCTCCCCCTCCCCTCTGCCCCGTTCAGGGTGCGGGGGGAGTGCACTGTGTTGCTTTAGGGGGGTTGTGCGGGCGCCCACGACGCATCGGCGTCACCCCCCCTGCCCCACGCCGGACGCCAATATTGACGTCACGACGTGGTGCATGAGTTCCTCCATGTAGCCAGCCCGATGGGGAACACGGACGTCTCTGACTGACGGAGTCACCGCCAGCGTCAGAGCTCCTCCCCCTTTCGGCCGTGCTCGGATGACGCTGGTGTATGCGGCCAGCGTGCACGTGGTGTTCCTCGGGCATATCTTGCCTCCCCTTTCACAGCGTGGGCGCCTTCGCTCAGAGAAGCTTTATTTTCACCTACAATCCACTGTGCCTTTTTCCTGCCTGGGATGCATGTAAGTCTACACATGGTTATTTTTTCCCAGAATTCTGCCAACTAGTCCCTCTTTATGCTGTTTAAAAATGGGCTTGTCTCTGCTGGCTGCTTCAATTTCTTTTTTATCCTTATACATACCACAATCCACTATGGTTGGATGTGGTTATGCTTTATTATCCCAATATATGTACATTTTTTTCTTTTTGCATAGACACCCGTGCCTTACCAGATAGACATTATTAGTCCATCGTACCAACATTATTACAATTCTGATATATTGCTTTATTTTTATTTTTTTATCTTTTCATTTTTTCTCTCAGGCAGTCCATACTGGCACCCTTTATGCTTTAGTATCCCAATATATGTACATTTTTTTTCTTTTTGCATAGACACCCGTGCCTTACCAGATAGACATGATTGGTCTATCGTACCAACATTATTACAATCCTGATATATTGCTTTATTTTTATTTTTTTATTTTTATTTTTTCATTTTTTCTCTCAGGCAGTCCATACTGGCACCCCTTTTGATATCCTACTTACATCAACCCTGTGGTTCCCACGCTGTCTTCCTTCTGGGGGGGACTTTGTGTGCCCGATCCACCAGCGCGCATTCTGCTGCACCTCAGCTCCCGGGGGAGATACTTTTTGGCCCTGGCTTTGCACTTACCATGTCCCATCGCACTGTTCTTATGTAAGTATTTTTGGGTGCTTCACCCCCCTTCTGTCGTTATTTTGAGCTATCAGACTCACTATATGTTGTATTTTTTAGAAATCCCTGATCACCTGGCCCCTGATGAGTGTGTTTACATGAAACGCGTCGGGCATTCGGGATACAAACATATGTTTTACAGTACAACATCTCAAGGACTATTTATGTTTTTTTTACATTATATTATTACTTATATTTTCTTCCGCTGTGCTGTGGTATTGTCATTTATACATATTATGTAATTCCTGTACATGCATTAATCCTTCTACGAGACCACTGTGTGGCGCCAAGCTGGATGTACCCTTGATGCCTGTCGCTTATACACAAATACATGTGTTGTGATTTATGAAATGATATTTATTTATTACAATGTCTTTTCCTATGTGGTTCTGGTTTGATTTGTTTTTTTTTTTGCATGTTACTTGATTAATAAAGTGTACTGCTACCCCAGTTACCTGCACGTTTTCCATGACCTCATTCAAAGTCCCAACCTTATTGAATTTTCGCATATAGGGATGGAGGCACTTTTTGTGCCTCATTTAAAGTCCCAATCCCCCCCTTTCCCCCCTCTCTTTTTGTACTGCCAGGTTTGCTCCAGTGATGAGGAGGGAGGGGATGATGAGGTCACTGACTCAACGTGGGTGCCTGATAGGAGAGAGGAGGAGGAGGTGGCACATCACCAACGAGGCAGGATGCCCTCCAGGGGCCAGCCTAAGGGCAGCACATTGACTGCATCACACCCCAAAGCTCCACATGTGCAGGGCGCTGCAGTCTCTGCGCATTATTCAAAAAGTTCTTTGGCGTGGGCCTTTTTTGAGACGAGTGCATCAGATTGCACCGCTGCTATTTGCAACATATGTCTCAAGCGTATCTCACGTGGCCAAAACATCTCCCGCTTGGGTACCACATGCTTGACCAGACATATGTTGACCTGCCATGCAGTTCGTTGGCAAGCGTATCTAAAAGACCCACACCAAAGAACAAAGAGGACCTCTCCTTGCTCCTCATCAGCTGAGATTTCCAACCCCACTAGACCTCCAGTCCTCTCTGAGACCTGCACTGAGAGGAATGAAGGTGTAGAATTAGGTGTGTCACAGCCAAGTACTTGTGGGCAATCTGCTTTTGGTACACCGACGTCAGATTGTACCAGGCAAATTTCCCTGCCCCAGCTGCTGCACCGCCGAAAGAAGTTTGCTCCCAGCCATCCACATGCCCAGCGGTTGAATGCTAGCTTGGCAAAATTGCTAGCACTTCAACTGCTGCCTTTTCAGTTGGTAGACTCTGCCCCCTTCCGTGAGTTTGTGGAATGTGCGGTTCCTCAGTGGCAGGTACCCAAGTGCCACTTTTTCTCACGGAAGGCGATTCCGGCTCTCTACCGGCATGTGGAAGGCAATGTCCATGCCTCGCTGGACAGGGCTGTCAGCGGTAAGGTGCATATTACCGCTGACTCATGGTCCAGCAGGCATGGACAGGGACGTTACCTAAGTTTCACGGCGCATTGGGTGACTCTGCTGGCAGCTGGGAAGGATGCAGGACAAGGTGCAGTAGTGTTGGAGGTTGTTCCGCCACCACGCCTCCAAAATGCTAATGATTGTGACACACCACTCTCCTCCACTCCCTCTTCTTCTTCTTCCTCCATGGCCTCTTCCTTGGAACCAGCGGTGCTCCGTAGTCGTTCAAGGGGCTACGCAAGTACGCAGGCCAAAAGATGCCATGCGGTGCTTGAGCTGGTGTGCTTGGGCGACAGGAGCCACACTGGGTCAGAGGTTCTGTCAGCTCTGTAGGGGCAGGTTCAGAGGTGGTTGACGCCACGCCAACTTAAGGCAGGAATGGTGGTTTGCGACAATGGCACCAACCTCCTCTCTGCCCTCCGACAGGGACAAATGACCCATGTGCCCTGTTTGGCTCACGTCCTTAACTTGGTGGTGCAGCGGTTCTTGGGCAGGTACCCAGGCTTACAGGATGTCCTGAGGCAGGCCAGGAAAGTCTGTGTGCATTTCCGCCGGTCATATAATGCCAGTGCTCGGCTGACGGACCTCCAAAAGGAGTTTAACCTGCCCAAGAACCGCCTAATCTGTGACATGCCCACCAGGTGGAACTCAACGTTGGCCATGCTGCAGCGGCTGCACACGCAGCAGAGGGCCATCAATGAGTACCTGTGCGACTATGGCACCAGGACAGGGTCAGGGGAGCTTGGTTTTTTGATCAGGGATGCATGCACTGTCCTGTCACCATTCGAGGAGGCCATGAGGATGGTGAGCAGTGACAGTGCATGCATCAGTGACACTGTCCCCCTTGTCCACCTGTTGGAGCACACGCTGCGTGGAATAATGGACAGGGCACTTGAGGCAGAACAGAGGCAGGAAGAGGAGGACTTCCTTAGCTCTCAAGGCCCCCTTTATCCAGACAGTGTTCCTGCGTGCCCGCCGATCACACAGGAAGAGGACGAGGAGGAGGAGGAGGAGGAGGAAGATTGTGTCAGTATGGAGGTGGAGCCTGGCACTCAGCATCAGCAGCAGTCTTTAAGGGATCAGTCCCAAGAAACACATGGACTTGTACGTGGCTGGGAGGAGGTGGCTGCGGACGTTGTCGTCCTTAGTGTCCTACAGGACTCCGGACCGAATGCCTCAGCAAACCTACGCTGCATGGCCTCCCTGATCCTGCAAAGCCTGCGTAAGGATCCTCGTATTCGTGGTATCAAGGAGAAGGACCAATACTGGCTGGCAACCCTCCTTGATCCACGTTACAAGGGTAAGGTTGCGGACCTTATCTTGCCATCGCAGAGGATGAAACATCTTCGGGAGGCCTTGCAGAAAGGTCTGTGCAACGCGTTCCCAGAGACTGGGAGGTTACAAACTCCTGTTTCTGGACAACGTGTTGCTGAGGCTTCGGTCAGTCAAAGAAGGAGCGGTGGAGAAGGTGGCCGTCTGACCGATGCGTTCAGACAATTTTTTGGTCCGCAGCCCCAAGGTATGATCGGTTCCGGCAACCATCGCCAGCGTCTGTTTTACATGGTGCAGGAATACCTAGGGGCAAGATCAGACTTGGACACCTTTCCCACCGAAAATCCTCTGGGTTACTGGGTCTTGAGGATGGATCACTGGCCAGAGCTTGCACAGTATGCAATTGAGCTACTGGCCTGTCCTGCATCCAGCGTTCTTTCGGAACGCACATTCAGTGCTGCTGGAGGCGTGGTAACCGATCACAGGGTGCGTCTGTCCACCGACTCGGTCGATCGACTGACCTTCATAAAAATGAATCAGTCTTGGATCACCACCAGCTACCAAGCACCTGATGCTGATGTAACCGAATAATTTTTTTTTAAATCTCAGATCCCTTCAAAGACTGCCTATGCTGATGCTGAGTGACTATCCCTGAGTAATTATCCTCTTCCTCCTCAATCATCACGCTGATAGCTTTTAAGAACATTTTTGGTTCTGGGCGCCACCACCAGTGCCTAAGGCACAATTTTTCAGCCCCTTTTTTTACAGGGGCGTGTAATTACAATTTTTGATGTAATACTTTGCAGCAGGGCTCGTTCCTGCATTCCAACTAGAGTGTCTGTGAGGGGTTGCAGTGTTGTGGCACCAGTGCCTAAGGCCCAATTTTTCTGCCCCTGTCTAACAGGGGCGTGTAATTACAATTTTTGATGCAATACTTTGCAGCAGGGCTCGTTCCTGCGTTCCAACTAGAGTGTCTGTGAGGGGTTGCAGTGTTGTGGCACCAGCACCAGTGCCTAAGGCCCAATTTTTCAGCCCTTGTTTAACAGGGGCGTGTAATTACAATTTTTGATGCAATACTTTGCAGCAGGGCTTGTTCCTGCGTTCCAACTAGAGTGTCTGTGAGGGGTTGCAGTGTTGTGGCACCAGCACCATTGCCTAAGGCCTAATTTTTCAGCTCCTGTTCAACAGGGGCATGTAATTACAATTCTTGATCGAAACTCACTTAGAGGGTAGTAAAGTGATGGCTTTGCGCAAACAGTGGATCCAAAAAGCTGTTCACTCTACTTATTCCTCGTTTGCAAGAGGAGTATCCATTCTTATTAGCAGGTCTGTTCCGTGTTCTATTCACCAAGTAATCACAGACCCAGATGGCAGGTATGCTGCAGTCATACTAGATATTCTTAACAGTCGCATGTTGTTAATCAATGTATATGTGCCCCCGCCCTTCCAGGTTCAAATTCTATATGACATGTTGACAAGGCTGGCACAATTTCTACATTTGCCCTTGGTCGTGTTGGGGGAATTCAACGCTGTGCTGGACGCGGCGTTGGACTCCTCCAACCCGGGCAGGAAAAGCTCTGCTGATTTGCGGAGTTGGGCCTCCACGGCAGGAGTGGTGGAATTATGGAGGTGGAAGCATCCGACGGATAGATGCTTCTCCCACATATCAATAGCTCATGGTTCCTCAGCAAGAATAGACCTAGCTTTTGGCAATAATCTTATGTTACAGTATGTGGCAAATATTGATTATCTGGCGGGGGGTCTGTCGGATCATAACCCTCTGTTCCTCACTCTGGCAGTCAGGTCGGGGGGGAGAGGGGGGGTTGGCGTCTATCTCCTTGTTGCTTGCAGCACGAACAGGTTGCGGCTCAGCTAGAGGAGGCTATTAAAAACTATTGGATGTCCAATGTTGGTGCGGCAGAGCCCCCGGTGGTCTGGGATGCCTTCAAGGCAGTCGCCAGAGGGGAATGCATATCGGCCATTAGGACCGCCCGGGTAAATGAGAACGAGGAATATAAAAATGTACAACAGGAAGAGAGAGAACAGGCCAGGGCACATGCGGAATCCCCATCCAGGATCTCGTATGAATCCTTACTGGAGGTCAGACGGCGTCTGTCACTGTTGGTTAAAGGTCAGACGAAATCGGAGGAATCTCAGAAATCGCACAAGATTTTCGCTGAAGGGGACAAAAATGGAAAGCTTCTGGCCATGCTGGTGGCGGATCACCCTCCGATGGCTCACATTCCGGTTATAAAGGATGGGGCTGGGAGGATGATTAGTGATCCGGCACTTATCATGCGGGAGTTTGTGGATTTTTTCTCGTCACTATATTCTCCCATTCCTCCATATGATACGGCGGAATTGGATAATGTACTGCAGAGTCTACCTATACCTCAATTGTCAGAGGAAGACTGTACCTTGCTGGAGGCCAAAATAACAGTTAAGGAGATGGAGGCTGCAATATGTGCATTTCCGCCCAACAAGGCCCCTGGGCCAGATGGTATTCCAGCAGATTTTTATAAGGTCAATGTTGAATTATTAGCTGTTAGATTTAATTGGTTAATGGAACATTGTCTAGAACACTCCTCCTTACCTGACTCTATGATAGAAGCATATATGATTCTTCTGCCCAAGCCGGGGAAGGACCTGACGGACTGTGCATCTTACCGCCCCATAGCTCTCTTAAATACAGACCTTAAAATTTTAACCAAATTATTAGCAACCAGACTCGCCCAGGTTATCCAGACAATAGTTAATATCAACCAAACAGGTTTCATGCCAGGAAAATCGTCGGACACTAATCTCAGGAGACTGTTCACGCATTTACAGCTCCCCCCCACAGACTCTGAATCTAGAATTGTGGTATCCTTAGATATAGCAAAGGCCTTTGACTCTGTAGATTGGCAATTCATGAGTAGAGTACTGGAGGTCATGGGATTCGGACCCCACTTTCGGAAGTGGGTCTCTATGCTATACAAAAACCCCAAGGTGGCAATATGCATGGGTACGAGGGTGTCTCCTTCTTTTGCAATAGGTAGGGGTACAAGGCAGGGCTGTCCTTTATCCCCCTTTTTTGCCCTGGTGATGGAGCCTTTGGCTATCGCCTTGCGTGTCTCCGGGAGGGTTCAGGATATTAAAGTGGGCACCATCCACGAAACGGTAGCACTTTATGCCGATGATATGCTCTTGTTTCTGACAGATCTGGGGAACTCACTGAAGGTAGTACTGGAAATCTTGGATGACTTTGCCAGGTTTTCGGGGTTACAGGTGAACTGGAGTAAGTCCTCAATTCTTCCATTAGATGACAGGGCAAAAAACGGGGTAGATCTGCCACTACAATGGGTATCATCAATGAAATACCTTGGGGTAAAGGTTACAGCAAATATAAATGATTATATGTCCCTCAATTTACTCCCACTGGTGACTTTCCTCAAACGAAAAACTCAGGCATGGACTAGGCTTCCACTGTCTCTGTTAGGCAGGATCAGTCTACTTAAAATGAAGGTCCTGCCGGTATTTCTATACTTTTTGAGACATGCACCAGTGTGGATTCCAAAATCGTTTTTTTCATCAACTGGATGGAATAGTGGGCTCCTTTTTATGGGCCCCTAAACCCCCCAGGATTGGGCTTAAGGTACTTCAGGAACCGGGAAACGGGGGGGACTATGGATGAAGGGGACGCAGCCACGGTGTTGGAAGCGGCCCACTTAGGGTCCTATGAAAGCCTGCGTATGGCTCTATTTAGGGGTCTTAAATCTGAATTACCGTTAACTACTACTATGAAGGCCACGATCAAAGCTTGGGACATGGCGGTTCATTTAGCTTCTCCAAGCTTTCAGGGATTTTCGCCCATGACTCCGCTGTGGATAAACCCTATGCTGCAGCATTTCTACAACATACCAGACCCCATGATATGGGCAATAAAGGGAGTTAAGACACTAGGAGACATAACAGCTTTCGGTGATCTTTTGACGTTTCCCCAGTTAAAGTTAAGGCACAACCTGGAAAATGTTTACTCATTCCGTTACTTACAACTTAGACATGCGTACCAGTCACAATTCAGGGTCCGTAAAGTGGAATCTTTTCCATCAACTCTTGAGTCAATGTTAGCGGAGGATGTTCTAGACAAACCCCTCTCCAAATCTTACAAAGAGTTTTTCAAAATTACACCAAAAGCAGTTACAAAAACCAGAAGTAAATGGGAACTGGAGGTTCCAGAGCTGCAAGGAGAGGATTGGGACGAGGTGTGGGATCAACCGTTTCGTCATTTGGTGTCAGCCAGGGACCGGTTGATTCAATTTAAATTTCTTCACAGGAGCTATTTTACTCCTGCAAGGTTGAAAAAGATTTTTGGGACAGCCTCAGTGGAATGTTGGAGATGTTCATTTTCCCCAGCTGCGCTGGTCACATTTTCTGGGACTGTCCACATATCAGGAGCTATTGGGAGGGGGTCCTTTCCTGCGTTTCGGACTTTCTCACAATCCCTATTCCTTTAAATATAAAGGTATGTCTGTTGGGTCTGGTAGAGGAGGTGGTTCAGACCAGGGCACTAAGAACTCTGCTCACCATTTTGCTTTTTTATGCTATAAAGGCCATTTTACTTAAATGGAAAGATTCAAGGGCTCCAGACGTCGCCTTTTGGAAGAAGTTGGTAAATAATATGATGCCCTTTTATAAATCTACTTATCAGGCTAGAGGATGTAGGAAAAAATTTGATAAGGTATGGCAGGCTTGGTACGGGGCAGACAATACGGGGCACATCACGGATCTTGTGGACAGATTACTGGGAGGGGCTGGGGAAGACCCGGCTGTCATGGTGCACGTTGGCACCAATGACAAAGTCAGAGGCAGATGGAGTGTCCTAAAGAACGATTTTAGGGACTTAGGAGCTAAACTGAGGAAAAGGACCTCCAAGGTAGTATTCTCAGGAATACTACCGGTACATCGAGCCACACCAGAAAGGTAGAGGGAGATTAGGGAAGTAAACAAGCGGCTGAAGAGCTGGTGTAGTAAGGAGGGGTTTGGGTTCCTGGAGGACTGGGCCGACTTCTCAGTCGGTAACCGGTACTATAGAAGGGACGGACTGCACCTAAATGAGGAGAGTGCAGATCTGCTGGGAATGAAAATGGCCAAAAGGTTAGAGGAGTTTTTAAACTAGGCGATGGGGGGAGGATCCAGAGACAGAGATAGCCAGTGCGGAAGATATTCCAGAGGGTAGTATTGGGGGCATTAGTGGTAGGTTAACCAAAGCACAAAAACACAAGGTGAGTATAGTAGCAAGTCCTAGTTGCAATCTCGAAACACCGAATACGAGGACAATATGCGACCGGTCTAAACTATGTGGCATGTTCACCAATGCCAGGAGCATGGCGGACAAGATGGGTGAACTAGAGATACTGTTGTACAAGGAGGATGTCAGGGTATCATTGGCGCCGGACCTGGGCGTCGGCACGCGCCTATGCGCCGGCGCGCTCAGTTACACACATCTCAGCAAAACCCTGTTGTTCCTGGGCGTCAGCGCGGCGCTAGGGCGCGCGCGGGTACGCGGCGCTTGGGCGCGTGTGCGAGCGGGCGCGCGTTCGCGATAGCGCCGGTTTGGCGCCAAAGTGCACATAAAAACCCTCCTGTGCCTCTGGCACATTGCTGCTTCGTCTCAGTTTTGTGATTTGTGCTAACCTGAACCTGATTGCTGTTACCCATCTGACCCGGCTTGTTTGACTATCCGTCCTGCTCCTATCCGACCCAGCTTGCCTGACTACTCTCCTGCTACCTGCCTGATTCCGTTGCCAACCTCTGCCTGCCTACCGACTCTGCCTCTGCCTGCTGATTACCTGCCTCATATCCCTGCCGACCCGGACCGTCTGACCCTGCTTGTGCCTGCTGTTGTCTCTGCTGTTGCACCTTCAGCTTCAGCTCCAGTGATCTCTGTATCTACAAGTGTTCCAGCTTGCGGCCTCCAGTCTTCACCAGCTCTGCAGTCCAGCCATCCCTGTGGGATCTCTCATCACTTCAGTACCAGAAGACTCCGCTCTACAGGCACTCCTACCCCACTGTGCTCAGGAGACCACTGTTCCCACTCCAGTGGCTCCTGAACCAGCGTTGTATGAGAGGTCTTCTCCTACAAGTCAGGCTCTACTACCAGGTACCTAACAGTACGAAGCAGCCATGTCTGAGCCTGCAGGAGATACCTCTCCAATGAAGGAGATATGCACACACCTGGCGGCCCTCACCCAAGCAGTACAAGCCCTTCAGGATAATTATAACCGACTGGAAGGACAAGTTCAGAATCTGGCAGGGACTAATCCTTCAGCCTCTTCTTCAGCTGCTGCTCCAACTCAGACTGTTTCTGGGCCCTCAGTTGTGATGCTTCCACCTGAACCACGGGTCCCCATCCCTGAAAGGTTCTCCGGAGACCGGGCTAAGTTTCGGGCCTTCCGCAATGCTTGCCAGCTCTTCTTTGCCTTACAGCCCAGAACCTTCTCATTGGAAGCCACCAAAGTTGGATTCGTAATTTCCCTCCTGCAGGGGGAACCACAGACCTGGGCACACCGTTTACTTGAAGGGACTCTGCTCTAACCCAATCCTTACCCGCCTTCTTCGAGGCCATGGCACAATTATATGAGGACCCTCAACAGACTGCCTCAGCTGAATCAGCCCTGTTCGCGCTCCAACAAGGCCGCAGACCTGCGGAGGACTATGTTACTGAATTCAGACGTTGGAGCGCGGACACACAGTGGAATGAAGCGGCTCTGCGTCATCAGTTCCGCATGGGATTATCTGAAAGTTTGAAAGACGAACTTGCTCGAGTAGGTATTCCGAATACCTTGGAGGCCTTGATCACCCTAACCATTCAGATCGATCGTCGCCTCCGAGAGCGCCGATCTGAGCGATTAGTTCAACCAAGTCGCCCAACCTGGATGACAACCCGAGCTCCGATGCCTGCAACACGCTACTTACCTGCACCCAGTCCAAATTCAGTCGATACCACACCAGATACCTCCGAACCATTGCAGCTGGGGGTGATGCGTCCTGCCTTGACTTCCGAAGAACGTGCCTGACGTCGGCAATTAAATCTGTGCCTTTTACTGTGGAGGAACCGGGCATTTTGTCCATAACTGCCCAGTCAGAATAAGTAAGTGTCCATCTCCTATACTTACTAGTCTTTCTGCTTTATCTACAAACCCGACCCACCTTGCCATTCTTCTTTCGTTACAGCTTCAAGGAAGGGTACTCCAAGTCAACGCAATTCTTGACTCCGGGGCATGCAGCTGTTTTATAGACTTAAACTTTGCTAGTCGGCATAACATCCCTTTTACGGACTAAAACCCATGGACTTTCTGTTTTTCTAGCCGATGGCTCTCGTATCAGATCTGGACAAGTGACACAAGAGACTCTGCCATTATCCACTACAATTGACTCTCGACACAAGGAATTGTTGATCCTGGACGCCATCACCTCCCCTATGTTTCCCATTATCCTGGGCATTCCCTGGCTACGGGCTCACAACCCACACATCCATTGGGTCTCTGGAGAAGTGAAATTTCTGTCATCTTACTGCCAGGAACACTGTTTGGCGAAAGATCCGGATTCCCAAACTACTTTGCTTTGCCTGGACTCCGACCAGAAAGATTGTCAGGCCATTCCCAAACATTATCATGACTACATTGATGTGTTTAGCAAAAAGGGGGCAGATTCTCTTCCACCTCATCGCCCCTACGATTGCCCCATCGAATTGCTGCCAGGATCCGAAATTCCCTTCGGACGCATCTTTCCCCTTTCTGAGAAAGAACAAGAAGTATTGAAGACCTACATAGATGAAAACTTGGCCAAAGGATTCATTCGCCATTCTACTTCTCCAGCAGGTGCGGGAATATTCTTTGTTGCTAAAAAAGACAAATCTCTCCGCCCATGTATTGACTACCGAGAACTGAATAAGATCACGGTCAAAAATCGGTATCCCCTACCCTTGATACCCGAATTGTTTCAGAAATTAAGGACTGCCGTTATTTTCACTAAGCTTGATCTAAGAGGGGCCTATAATCTGATCCGCATTCGGGCCGGGCACGAGTGGAAAACAGACTTTCGGACCCGATTCGGGCATTATGAATATTTAGTCATGCCTTTTGGACTCTGCAATGCCCCTGCAACCTTTCAACACCTGATTAACGATGTGCTTAGAGACTTTCTAGACCTATTTGTGATTGCATATCTAGACGATATTTTGATCTTTTCAGAATCCCTGGATCTCCACCGAAAACATGTTTGCCAGGTGTTGGGTCGTCTCCGCCTACACAGACTTTATGCAAAAGCGGAGAAATATGAGTTTGAGCAAGAAAGCATTCAGTTCTTGGGCTTGATAATCTCCTCAACTGGCATCAGGATGGACCCACAAAAAGTTTCTGCTGTTCTGGACTGGCCGGTACCCCTAGACAAGAAGGGGATTCAACGATTCATCGGGTTCGCAAATTTTTACAGGAAATTTATCAGGGGTTTTTCTGCAATAATCGCACCAATCACACAACTAACCAAACAGAATACCCGTTTTTCTTGGAATCACCTAGCCCAAGAGGCTTTTGAGAACCTTAAGAGGCTATTCACCTCAGCACCTATCCTCAGTCACCCTGAACCATCCTTGCCATTCATTTTAGAAGTGGACGCTTCTGAGATAGCGGTCGGTGCGATACTCTCGCAACGGAAGGGCAGTAAAGATGATATGCATCCTGTGTGGTTCTTCTCCCTAAAACTCTCCTCTGCGGAGAGGAACTATGATGTTGGAGATCGGGAGCTTCTTGCCATCAAGACTGCATTAGAAGAGTGGAGGTATCTGTTGGAGGGGGCTGTGCATCCAGTACTAATTTATACTGATCACAAAAATTTAGAATATTTACGATCTGCTAAAAGGCTAAGACCCCGACAAGCCCGCTGGGCGCTGTTTTTCTCACGCTTTTCCTTCCACATTACTTATCGGCCAGGTTCAAAAAATGTCAAACCAGACGCACTATCACGAATGCATGACAATCCAAAGGACTTATCTGCTCCGGATACCATTTTACCTGCAAACAATTTTCTGCTCATACAAACTGATCTTCTCTCCCAGATTAAGGAAGCATCCTCTGAATCAGCCAGACCCACAGGGATTACCTTAAATAACAGGGACGGACTGTTCTGGAGAGGGAGCCAAATCTTTGTTCCTGAGGAGGTTCGGGTCAAGGTCTTAGCACTTCTTCACGATCACCCGCTGGCAGGTCACTTTGGGGTTCGTAAAACCCTGGAATTGGTACAGCGTACCTTCTGGTGGCCCAATTTAAAGGACTTTTGCGAGAAGTATGTCAGCTCCTGCCCTATCTGTACCCAGAATAAAACTTCCAGGAGTCGAGCGTGGGGCCTGTTAAAACCCTTACCGGTACCCGATAGGCCTTGGAAGATGATATCCATGGACTTTATTGTGGAGCTCCCATGTTCTGAGGGGTGTTCTCCTATTTTTGTGGTAGTTGACCGTTTCACCAAAATGGCCCATTTTCTTCCATTAAGAGGAACTCCATCAGCTATTGAAACAGCTCACATCTTCATCAAGGAGACCATTAGACTTCACGGAATCCCCGTAAACATAACCTCTGACAGAGGGGTACAATTTACCTCACGCTTCTGGAGGGCCCTGTGTGAGTCCTTAAAGATCAAGCTGGCCCTATCTTCGGCCTATCACCCTCAGACCAACGGTCAGGCAGAGAGGACCAATCAGACTCTTGAACGGTACATCAGATGTTTTATAAAAAATCACGTGCCAGGCACAAAGAAACTCTTCTATAAGGACAAACCGGTACTAAGGTATAAATCTTTATTCAATTAACTATCCGAAGTTTAAACATATACATATAAATCTAATGTCAAACAACAACCCTTATTCCCGGAACACATTAAAAAGACCTAATGTCTGAAGGAAATATTGGTGGCCACCAGTTTGCAGATAAATCTCATCAACCTCTCATACTCACATCCACATACACCATTCAATCAGAGTCGCTTGTCAAGTCTGTCTGAATACTCATCCAATGATTATGGGATTTGTCAGTAGTAGTGATACACGTGTTGGATCATCATAGGCAGTCCCGATCATGGATTATTTATTCACTATTAAAGCAGTCTCATAAAAAGATTTTAAAGTGCAGGTGTGGTGAAACAGTTCCAAATGAATTCCGTGAGATTAGCTTAAGACAATTGCGGCTTTAAGTAGAACCAGATGTCAGTAATCTGATCAGTTCAATAATAGCCAACAGTGGGATAATGCAGCATGTAAAGAGTAGCTTCTATGTAATGTATTGGAGATAAATCTGATTTTACCGTAGGCTGGAGCGGACCAGGAAGCGTCACATCATGCCAAGTGTCGGCGGGATCAGCGTGCAGATATCGATATTTAAAAGATGTATAGCGGACTGTAGAGCGCTGTCACTAGAGCTGGACTAGGGGATCCCTTTCCACTGGTCTCGATGTAGTCATCCACAGTTTGCGATGTCAGTCTTCATCAGCTGGTAATACGAACATCATCTCCTTGATGCTATGACAGGTGCTATACCCACTGAGAGAGCCGCAAATGTCAGGCTCTGGTGCTTTTCCACGGTCAATAAGGAGAGAGGTTTGGGGAGCAATTCAATTAAAGGTGTGTGGCCATCCGTAGAACCTTCTTGTGGATATCACCTTAATGATGCTTACATGTTTCGCTAAATGATAGCTTCTTCAGAGCATGCGCATTAGTGTGTCAGTCAAGTTATATATCGTCATTCCAATCAGGTTTCAATTGGTTACTACTGGTCAGCAGTCCACAGCGCTTTAATCATTCATGATATCACTCACCCGTGCATAGTCACACATAGTGCAAAGGAACATTCAGAGTTTAACCCCCTATGTATCTGGGGTCATTGCAGATATTGGGATTTTCTTTAGGGGAATTGCCCTTCCCATTTAAACTGACCAAAGTAACTAGAAGTAACCACCAACAGTTTAAATAAAATAAAATTATATAAAAAATCCCAGATCGTTTAGGGAAAATTTTTTTATATAAACAAATCATCCATTGAAAACTGCTACAGTGCCTAGTGGATACATGGATGGATGGATAGAAGTAACCGTTCATAACAGATAAAACACCGATCAATTTCCTGTGCATGTATGCACCTAGAAACTGATCATCCATCCAAGCAGATTGCCTTCCGAACAAGCGGATCAGCGCAGGCAGCTCCAATACAAGCACAGGGAAACCTCACACGCAATGTCCACAGAGGACAAAAAACGCCAAACAGGGTTTCTTGGCATCTATTTCCCGGCCATGGTCCCCAATCACGGGTAGATCCCATAGGGACAAATGGTCTAGGGAATCACCAGCCCAATACCGTCCCAGACCCAGATTGTTGGGCTTCTTGGGAAGTAATCCTATCATGTTAAGTAAGCAAATGTAGCCATTCTAGAAAAGTTGCTACATTCCACTATTTAGTGGATACAGAGATGTATGTAGCAATTTTGTAGCACAAGGAGGTCATCACTGCACCTAGTGCAGATACACCCCTAGGGAGTGGGTAAAACAGGTGGCTGATATATGCAAAATAAGGAAACTACACATGTCAAGTTAATAGAGGATATAAAAATTAAATGGGGGTTTTTTGGTAACAGGTCCCTAATAATACCTATTGGTCCAGACGAAGGGGTTATGTACAGATAGACGGCAGTCATGGGGACCCCTAGTTCAGTCCCATCATGTGAGGAATCCCCATTCATATCCACAAGCCCCTTGTTAGGGGGGGGGCTTTGCAATAGTAGTTATCCTTTATGGTTCTAAAAAAACAGATAAGTTGCATTCATTGTTCAGGCCTCGTGGCTGCATGCTTTTTAACATGAATATCCACATTTTTTCTTTTTGATATAACACTTTGTCAAAATCACCTCTCCTTGGGGGCAAATTCAGTTTATAGATACCTTTGCATTTAAGGCCACTTGGATCGCCATTGTGTTTCTCCAAAAAGTGCAATGATAGAGGTCCCTCGTCATCCTTATTTAATATGCTTTGGACATGTTCGCCAACGCGGACTCTAAGCTGTCTTTTGGTCTTGCCCACATAAATAAGACCACACGGGCATGTGAGCATATATATGACCCTCACTGACCGACAGTTGATAAAATGATGGATTTTAAACTGTTTTGTGCCGTCCGAGTTGGCAAACCTGTCCGTCTTGTCTACATATTTGCAGATGTGGCATCTGCCACATCGGAACATACCCCTAAGGGGAGGGAGGCTAGTGAGCCAATTTCGTCTGGTAGGTCTCGTATATTCCGAGTGGACCAAGTTGTCTCTCAGATTTGTAGCCCTTCTTGCCGTCATTAAAGGTCTGCTGCCTACTATTCTCCCCAATATAGGGGATTCGGCTAGGATATGCCAATGGCGATTAAGTATTCTACGGACTTGCCCCCATTGTGTCCCATATTTAGTGATAATCCTTATTGGGGGAGAGGTGGCCTTGTCAAACTGTTGGACAGGTTTGTTTTTAGAAAGTAAGGATGATCGTTCAGTAAGGTACGCACGTTTTTTCGCTTTTCTGATACATCCATGTGAGTATCCTCGCTCACGGAATCGCCCGTATAATTCGCGGGATTCCAGGAGGAATGTATTGTCCTCTGAGCAGTTGCGTCTAGTACGTAAAAATTGCCCCACTGGGATTCCGTGAATGAGGGACCTCGGATGGTGACTTGTAGCCAAAAGCAGAGTATTGGCTGCTGTATCCTTCCTGAACGTTTTTGTGGAAATTTGGTCATTGTTGATCTGAATCTTAAGGTCAAGAAATGGCAGGGTGCAAGAATCAAAAGAAAAGGTCAGTTTGATATTTAGGTCATTCAAGTTCAGTTCGTCAATGAAGGACTGCAGTTCCCGGGGGGTACCCCTCCATAGCATAATCACGTCGTCTATATACCTCAGCCACAAGACACAGTGGCTGAGGTAAATAGACGAGGGATAAACGTGCTCCCGTTCCCATAGCCCTAGGTGTAGACAGGCATACGCTGGTGCCCATGGTGCCCCCATGGAGGTGCCCCTTATCTGTCTATAATATTGATTAAGGAATTGGAAGCAGTTGTTATCCAGCATAAACTGTAACAAGTCTACGATGAATTCATTCTGAGCGGCTAGTTGTGGGAACTTAGAGTCAAGGAAATGCTGTACCGCTCTGAGTCCACATTCATGTGGGATCGACGTATACAGGGACTCTACGTCAATCCCCACCAACAAGGTGTCAGTCGGTACCCTGAGTCCGTCGATTTTCCTTAGAACGTCGCGGGTATCCTGTACATAGGAAGGGAGATCAGTCACTAATTCCTTTATCATTGCGTCAACGAATTTGCCCACTCTCTCCAGTGGTCCTTTGATCGCTGACACTATGGGCCTTCCTGGAGGGTTCGTAATCGATTTATGTAGTTTGGGTATTATATAGAAAGTTGGCGTATTAAATTCGCTGACGCAAAGATACTTTGTTTCCTTATTAGAAAGGAGGTTGCTATCACAAGCCATCCTTAATTTGAAGTTTAAAGTATCAATGATTTCGGGAAAAGGATTGTAAGGTAGTTTCTTATATGTAGTTTGATCATTTAAGAGACGCATAGTTTCCGTCTCATACATATCCGGTGATAGCAATACTGTATTTCCACCTTTATCACTGCTTTTAATGATAATGTCCTTGGATTCCTTAAGTTCTCTAAGGGCCTTTCTCTCCTCCGGGCTTAAGTTGTCTATTCCATGATAGTCCCAGTTAAGTGTGGATAAGTCCCTTTGGACCTGCTCCAAGAATGCCTGGATCTGTTTATGTTTCGAGAGGGATGGCATTTTAAGAGATCTAATAGTTAAATTTGAGGGACGCAGAGGTATAGATGAAGGGCTATTGATTTCATCACTGGGACTAGTATTGTCATTTTCTTCCAATAGAGATACAAGTATCTCTAAAGCCTCCCTCTCTTCCCTAGTTTTCTCATCATTGGGATTTACTTCCCCTTTGTCAGAGTGCCAGTATCTAAAGATGACCTTACGTAGGAATAGGTTTATATCTTTAAACACCTCAAATTCACTCATTGAGCTTGTAGGTGAAAAAGAGAGTCCCTTTTGTAGAAGTGATATATGGTGCTGATTTAGAGGGAAGTTGGATAAATTAACCACTTTTTTATCTTGCGTACCTGAAAGATGTATGTTTTGTGTTTCACTCATATTTCCCTCCTTAGTTAAGTCCTCCGTGAGGACGATCTTAATTCCCTCTGGCTTCCTTTTGTGTCTCTTTCTCTTCCTTGCCTTCCGTTTTTGCCTTGGGGAGGAATTTTTCCTGTTTTCCCTTGGCCCCTTCTGGAATTTGGGCTGTTGGGTAACTCCCCCCCTGTGTCTAAAAAAGCAACTGTCCTTTCAAGATTTCCTGTTTCACTATCTGTAGATGAGTGTCTTGATTGAGTTACTTTGGACCTCTTTCTATGGTTTCGTCTACGGGATCTACTTCTACCCCTGGGTATGCTGGGGTCAAACACATCGCCACTTTCCCAGTCCTGTAGATTTTGTTTGAATTTTTCTTGTTTTGTAGACTTCAGGGTTCTTTGTGTTTTTTCTACCTCTTTCTTTAAGAGTTCATTAGATTTGATGAATAGAGGGTCCTCTTTATATGGTTCAAGTAATTGGACACTTGTGTCTATGTCCCTTTTTAATCTCTTCTAGCTGTAACTGTTCCTCCTCAACTATCATGTTAAGAATAGCTAGACCGCGCTCCAAACAGCTTTGTTTCCAAAGCTGGAGAAATCTTGGGGTATGTAGATGCCCTGCTGGAGTCACTCTTTCCCTCAAACCTCTGGGAATTATCTTATGTGCGATATGTGATTTTAGTGAGGAGATGTCCCACTTTCTATTAAGGAATTTAATCGTAAGTTTTTTGTGATTTTTCAAAAGTCCTTTTAGGGTTTCATCTCCACCACTATGTGTCGCTGTCGCTTCATCTAAAAATGCAGATTGTATTTCAAGGTCTATTTCTTCATCCAATAGATATGCCATCCTCAACCTGATAATGGAAAGGGTCAATGATTCCCCACAATTTCCCTAATTTATACCCGCTTATGATTTATATATGTATTATAAAGAGTATACTCAGAATGTCCCTCATTGTGTATTAAAAGTGACCCAGGAGTAAATGGGTAGGTGGATAGTGAGAGGAGTCCTTTAGAAGGGAAGTATAATCCCACTGAATATCATGTAATCAAAAAGAAGGAAAGGCACAAAAGGATATCTCAACTACTCCTGTATACCAAACCGGATCTCCCTCTAGGAAGCTAAGTGGCCATACATTGGCCCTGACCTCTAATGGGGATTAAACCCGATTGTACCGTCTGAGTCCGGCGTCTCGGATAATGGTTATAAATCAGAGACGCCAGAACTTAGTTGTCCTCTGAGTTATTGTTAAATCATAAAAAATCACGTGCCAGGCACAAAGAAACTCTTCTATAAGGACAAACCGGTACTAAGGTATAAATCTTTATTCAATTAACTATCCGAAGTTTAAACATATACATATAAATCTAATGTCAAACAACAACCCTTATTCCCGGAACACATTAAAAAGACCTAATGTCTGAAGGAAATATTGGTGGCCACCAGTTTGCAGATAAATCTCATCAACCTCTCATACTCACATCCACATACACCATTCAATCAGAGTCGCTTGTCAAGTCTGTCTGAATACTCATCCAATGATTATGGGATTTGTCAGTAGTAGTGATACACGTGTTGGATCATCATAGGCAGTCCCGATCATGGATTATTTATTCACTATTAAAGCAGTCTCATAAAAAGATTTTAAAGTGCAGGTGTGGTGAAACAGTTCCAAATGAATTCCGTGAGATTAGCTTAAGACAATTGCGGCTTTAAGTAGAACCAGATGTCAGTAATCTGATCAGTTCAATAATAGCCAACAGTGGGATAATGCAGCATGTAAAGAGTAGCTTCTATGTAATGTATTGGAGATAAATCTGATTTTACCGTAGGCTGGAGCGGACCAGGAAGCGTCACATCATGCCAAGTGTCGGCGGGATCAGCGTGCAGATATCGATATTTAAAAGATGTATAGCGGACTGTAGAGCGCTGTCACTAGAGCTGGACTAGGGGATCCCTTTCCACTGGTCTCGATGTAGTCATCCACAGTTTGCGATGTCAGTCTTCATCAGCTGGTAATACGAACATCATCTCCTTGATGCTATGACAGGTGCTATACCCACTGAGAGAGCCGCAAATGTCAGGCTCTGGTGCTTTTCCACGGTCAATAAGGAGAGAGGTTTGGGGAGCAATTCAATTAAAGGTGTGTGGCCATCCGTAGAACCTTCTTGTGGATATCACCTTAATGATGCTTACATGTTTCGCTAAATGATAGCTTCTTCAGAGCATGCGCATTAGTGTGTCAGTCAAGTTATATATCGTCATTCCAATCAGGTTTCAATTGGTTACTACTGGTCAGCAGTCCACAGCGCTTTAATCATTCATGATATCACTCACCCGTGCATAGTCACACATGATACATCAGATGTTTTACCTCCTTCTCTCAAGATGATTGGGTATCCTTGCTGCCCTTGGCAGAATTTGCCTACAATAATGCCAAACATTCAGCCACCGGTCAATCCCCCTTTTTCGCTAATTATGGTTTCCATCTAACCTTTTTACCCGATTTCCTTCCAGAGTCCTCAGTTCCAGCAGTACAGAGCACGGTAGACTTCATCAAACATAACAACCAGATGTTGCAGGAAGCAGTATCCAAGGCTCAGGCGGACAGCAAGAGGATCTTTGACCGGAGGAGAAGAGGGGAATTGAAGCTTCAACTGGGCGACCAGGTATGGCTTTCTACAAGTAATATTAAACTTGCATGTCCTTCTAAAAAGTTGGCACCTAGGTTTATGGGACCTTTCCCGGTTAAAAGGAAGATCAACGAAGTTTCTTATGAACTGACTTTGCCTGACTCTCTTAAAATACATCCCGTGTTTCATGTGTCTTTGCTCAAGCCTGCTGTACCTGACCCCTTTCCCGGTAGAGGAACTAGACCTCCTGAACCTATTGTGATTGATGGTAACGAGGAATTTGAGATCGAGACTATCCTTGATTGCAGGAAAAGACAAGGGCAGATCCAGTTCCTGATCAAGTGGAAGGGCTACGGCCCAGAAAGTAATTCTTGGGAACCAGATTGTAATGTGCATGCTAGGCGTTTAGTTCGAACCTATTTTTCCAACCATCCTGAAAAAAGAAGGCTTTTGGGCACCCGGAGGTTGCCCCTTGGGGGGGGGGGGGCAATGTCAGGGTATCATTGGCGCCGGACCTGGGCGTCGGCACGCGCCTATGCGCCGGCGTGCTCCGTTACACACATCTCAGCAAAACCCTGTTGTTCCCGGGCGTCAGCGCGGCGCTAGGTACGCTGCGCTTGGGCGCGCGCGTGTGCACATGCGTGCGTACGAGCGGGCGCGCGTTCGCGATAGCGCCGGTTTGGCGCCAAAGTGCACATAAAAACCCTCCTGTGCCTCTGGCACATTGCTGCTTCGTCTCAGCTTTGTGATTTGTGCTAACCTGAACCTGATTGCTGTTACCCATCTGACCCGGCTTGTTTGACTATCCGTCCTGCTCCTATCCGACCCGGCTTGCCTGACTACTCTCCTGCTACCTGCCTGATTCCGTTGCCAACCTCTGCCTGCCTACCGACTCTGCCTCTGCCTGCTGATTACCTGCCTCATATCCCTGCCGACCCGGACCGTCTGACCCTGCTTGTGCCTGCTGTTGTCTCTGCTGTTGCACCTTCAGCTTCAGCTCCAGTGATCTCTGTATCTACAAGTGTTCCAGCTTGCGGCCTCCAGTCTTCACCAGCTCTGCAGTCCAGCCATCCCTGTGGGATCTCTCATCACTTCAGTACCAGAAGACTCCGCTCTACAGGCACTCCTACCCCACTGTGCTCAGGAGACCACTGTTCCCACTCCAGTGGCTCCTGAACCAGCGTTGTATGAGAGTTCTTCTCCTACAAGTCAGGCTCTACTACCAGGTACCTAACAGAGGATTTGGATTTTGTGGGAATTTCAGAGACCTGGTTCAACAGCTCTCATGATTGGCTGGCAAACATTCAAGGGTATACCCTATACCGCAAGGATAGAGAGGGTAAAAAAGGGGGAGGGGTATGCCTATATATCAAGAATAATGTACAAGCGAATGTGAGAGATGACATCACTGAGGGAGCTAGAGAGGAGGTGGAATCCTTATGGGTAGAGCTCCAAAGGGATGAAGCTAAGGGGAAAATAATACTGGGAGTATGCTATTGGCCCCCTAATCTGAGGGAAGAAGTGGAGACGGATCTCCTATCACAAATTGGATTAGCAGTAAGGATGGGAAGTGTTATCATAATGGGGGATTTTAATTATCCAGACAGACTGGGCGGAGGGAACCGCGCATTCATTTAAGGCTCGCCAGTTCCTTAATGTCTTGCAGGACAATTTTATGGGTCAGATGGTAGACGCACCAACTAGAAATAAAACATTACTGGATCTACTGATTACCAACAATACAGACCTGATCACGGATGTGATCAGCAATTTAGGTAACAGCGATCACAGGTCAATTAGTTTCAGTATAAATCACACAAATAGGAAACATGAAGGGAACACAAAGACACTGAATTTCAAAAGAGCCAACTTCCCTAAACTACAAACCTTGCTAAAAGGCATAAATTGGGATAAAATATTAGGAACAAAGAATACGGAGGAGAGATGGGTTTGCTTTAAGAGCATATTAAATAAGGGCATTAGCCAATGTATCCCATTGGGTAATAAATTTAAAAGAGCGAACAAAAATCCTGGATGGCTTAACTCCAATGTAAAAATGCATATAAAAGCAAAGGAGAAGGCATTCAAAAAATACGAGGTTGAGGGATCATCCTCAGCATTCAGACTTTATAAAGAATGCAACAAGAAATGTAAGGGTGCAATTAGGATGGCTAAGATAGAACATGAAAGACACATAGCGGAGGAGAGCAAAAAAAATCCCAAGAAATTCTTTAAGTATGTAAACAGTAAAAAAGGGAGGACAGACCATATTGGCCCCATAAAGAATGAGGAAGGACATCTGGTTACAAAGGATGGGGAGATAGCGAAGGTATTGAATTTATTCTTCTCCTCAGTCTTCACGAGTGAATCGGGGGGCTTCAGTAACCAAAACTGCAGTGTTTATCCTCATGACACAACATAGGAAGCACCTCCATGGTTAACAGAGGACAGAATTAAAATTAGACTTGAGAAACTTAACATTAATAAATCACCGGGACCAGATGGCTTGCATCCGAGGGTACTTAGGGAACTCAGTCAAGTGATTGCCAGACCGTTGTTCCTAATTTTTACAGACAGTCTATTGACTGGAATGAATGAATAGTAAAAATGCAGCGCTAAATACAAGTAAACAGTGCACATATAAGTGACTACCAAACATATGAAAGTGGTAAAAAGCATAAAAAGCAATCTTTTGTAGAAACAACTATTTTAGTCCATAACCATGTGAGTGTCCAACTCAGTAAGTGTTTATAGTCGTATAAGTATCCAACACAGTGGGATGGTAAATAAATGGGTGGGCGAGAAGTTAATCTTATGTAAATCACAGAAATGGTGTCTCAAACTCCATGGGTGCCATGTGAGTCACAGGGATGGTGTTCCGATAGTCGATATCCACAAGAGAATACAGAAGAAGTAAATACCCTTACCGGAATGGATGGACACGTTTGCCGTACGGCTAGGTGTCATACAGGCTTATGGATCAGCGATCCTAATGAAGGCTCGACATGTATAGCAGGTTCCCCTGGTTCCTCTGTGGCAATCGGAAGGAAGATGGATGGTCCGGAACTTGATGAAGGGGTCTCACCCGCAAAAATGTGATGGAAAAATACAGCTTTCAATCAGCCAGTGAAGGGACATGTAGGAGGGAAAAAAGAACCCACATGGTGCTTGAATCCATATAAATAGGTTTATAGCAAACCAAACAAAAGTAACAATCCGGATTAAAAGTGATCACATATGAGGAATGTAAAAAGTGAAGAATAAAAATAGCGTGGTACCAGAAAGGATAGCTAATCGCAACCCGACATGTTTCGGACTAGGGGTCCTTCTACTGGGGCATATTAGCTATCGTCTGGTATCACTCAAACATTTATAGACACATAACAAGTTAGAAAATAGCATCAGCTGTGAGGATTCACATCAGCTGTGCAAGACCGGTGCAGAGCGGATATCTCAGCCAATGAGAGTACGAATGAATGGGATTGGCTGACGGTGGTTTCCACACCCAATCAAGGGCCGCGTGGCATGTCACATGACACCCTATGACGAGGTGTTTACTATGTGGTTCTGCCTGAGACTGACTGGTGTATCACCCAATCGTGGGCCGCTGAGCCCATCACAAGACACACTATTGCAGGGCGCTGGCCATAGGCTCAGGGCTGTGCGCTCCAAGCCTCATTTTCATTTCAGGAAGAGGCAAGTGAGAGTCTCTGCTGTTAAGCGGCGCCACTCCGCCCACACGTCATCTCCCATGTCATTGCGCATTGAAGCCGAGACCCAGTACCTGACCGCCCAAGTGTGTCCACGGAAGTGCCAAACAGCGGCCCTGGATGTATGGGTAATAGGAAGCACTGATCTAAAACATATTATAAAACAATAAAAACCTGAGAACTATATATAGAAATTCAGGGGACATAAACTAATAAAACTTTCCAGAGGCATCTAAACTCCCTATCGTACCATAAACGTTATAAATGGGTATGGATCAAACTTGTGACTATATGCAATAAGTGTATAGGGTGTTCATAAGACCCCCCAAACAGGGAAAGAAAAATAAAGATGCTAAACCTGTGATTATACAAATATGTATAATGCATATGATTTATAAAATGTAAAAAAGTGCAAAAAATATATTCAAGAGAAATGATCCAAGTAAAAGAGTGCAGGTTAAGATGACATAGTGGGGGCACATGTGAATAGATATAATGGTGAAACGGTAAATCCAGGTCAAATATGAAGAGGGGGCAAGTCCACAATGCATCATGATTTGTTAATAAATGCATTGAGATCCCACTCGACATTCAACCCATAAGGAAAATAACTCTTTAACTGAAATATCCAAAAGGTCTCGAGTTGAGATACCCCCCTAATACGTGGACCCCCCCTCCAGTGTGGAATGTATTTATCAATGATCTGGAATTTTGTACCGCTTGGATTCTTAGCGTGGTGTTCTAGAAAGTGCCTAGGCACACTGTGATTGGTACGCCCAAATTTAATGGCAGTAATATGCTCGTTCACCCGGGTGCTGAACGCCCTTATGGTACGACCAACGTACTGTTTATTGCACGGGCAAGTGATAAGGTAAACAATAAAGCGAGTGGCACACGTGGTGAAATGCTTCATGGGATAAGTAATGGAAGTAACTGAAGACTGAAATGTTTCAGTCCTCTTACGTCCACACAGGTTGTACATGCAAACGTTGCATCGTTTGCAAGGATGGTAACCTTTAATTTCTGGGAAAAAGGACACTTTAACAGGCAGTTCAATAACATTATGGGAAATATGATCTCGCAGGGATGGGGCCCCTCTAAAGTTAACACCTGCATTATTCGGGAGCACTGGTCCCAGAACTGGGTCAATCTTTAAGACTCCCCAGTGACGATTCAGGATATGTTTAATTTGTCTGTGTTGGATGGAAAATTGGGTGAACATTGACCACTTAGATTTGTCATCAGAGGCGGGCTTAGGGCATTCAGTGATAAGTGCATCTCGATCAATATACGAAATTCTGGTAATCTCTTGGTCTATGGTTGACGATCGATACCCTTTGGCGATAAACCGTTCCTTCAAAAAGTGGGCCTGCCTCATAAAGTCACTGGTAGGGGAACAGTTTCTACGAATATGTAGGAGCTGGCTCCGTGGGACAGACTCCAACCATGGACTGTAGTGACAACTATATATCCATTTCTGTCCGTCGGCTTGAAGTGAGTAGTGGTCACAATCCGACGGTCAACAATGGCTATCTCTAGATCCAGAAAATGTATAGAGACAGAACTTATCTCGTATGTGAGAATTATGCCTCTCTCGTTGTTATTGAGAGTGGCCATGAAATCATGGAGGGTTTCCTCGTCACCTTTCCATAGGAGGAGGATGTCGTCTATGTATCGAACCAATAAACACAATTCAGGCCGCTGTGATGGGTAGAAGACATCCTCCTCCCATAGGGCCATGAAAAGGTTGGAGAGGCTGGGGGCAAATTTAGCCCCCATAGCCACGCCCTTCTTCTGCAGGAAGAACTGATTATTGTACCAGAATTAATTGGTAAGTGTGGCAAATTGTAGAAGTTCCATAACAAAAATTTGTTGGGTAGGTGGAATCTTGCTTTTCCTGGCTTTCCTGGCAAGATAATGTTGTACAGCCTCAAGTCCCAGTTTGTGTGGAATACTGATATATAGTGACGTGACATCCGCCGTAACCAGGATGAGATCATCCTGGTATTCGACGGATGCTAAACGCCGGATAGTATCCCCTGTATCCTTCAGATAGGAGGGGGCCTGACACACTAACGGTTGTAGAAAAAAATCTATGTAACGGCCGATTTTAGAGGTGACCGAATCTATTCCGCTTATAATGGGCCTGCCCGGGGGCCTGGTAATGCTCTTGTGGATTTTTGGAAGATAGTACATTACCGGGACCCTCGGGCCACCTAGGAATTCTTTTTCTTTTTTATTCAGGATGCCCTGTTGATATCCTCGTTCTACAATTTCTACCAATTTTTTTTTGAAAACCCTTGTAGGGTCATTTTTTAATACCATATATGTCTTATCGTCACTGAGGATGCGGCACATCTCGAGATGGTAATCTTCCTTGTCTAAGATTACCAGGCCTCTGCCTTTGTCGGCGGGGCGGATTACTATGTCCTTGTGCTCGCACAGGGATTTTAAGCCCGACTTCATTTTGGGGTGATCGTATGTACGCCTAATCGGTAATTGATCTAAATCCTTCAACACCATGTCAAAAAAGACTTTGACAGCAGGAGCTAGATTGTTTGGGGGGTTAAAGAGTGAAGGGTTCGCTAGCCCAGAGTGTATTACTCTTCTCTCGTTTCCTTCAGTCTCCACCCCATTTCTAGTTTCTAAATTAGTGGGGTTACTTAAAAAGTGCCTCTGGATATTGAGTTTCCTTTTGAATTTTAAAATGTCAATAAAGGTCCCAAATTTGCTCCGTTTTTTAGGAGGGGCAAACTTGAGACCCTTGTTTAACACGTGTAATTCTGCATCAGTAAATTCTCTCTGGCTCAGATTGAAAAGGCCACTGGGATTTAGTGGCGCCTTCTTTTTCCGGGCCCACCGCCCCCCTCGGGTGCCTCCTTTGCATCTGCCCTTCTTTTGGGGCCTAGAGGTCCCTTGGGAAAATCCTCATCGTAAGGAGGGTTGGGGCGTGCTTGGTTATAGGTGTAGGGTGATTTATCGTATTGATTATACTCATTATCCCTGTAAGGGTATGAATTGTGGTATTGTTGTCTATAAGGTTCTTCTCGGAGAGGAGAGAATCTATTATTACTACATACTACATTGTGGATGCTGGCTGCTTTATATGTCACTTTTTATTTTTGTGAGTAGCGCAACATTACTGCATTTTTGTTTGTTTTATTGACTGGAATGGTACCAGCTGATTGGAGAAAAGCCAATGTAGCACCAATATTTAAAAAGGGCCCAAAATACATCCCTGGGAATTACAGACCAGGGGGGATAAGGGACTATATACAAGATTTTAGTAATAAGAACAATATCATTAGCAGTAATCAGCATGGATTCATGAAGAATCGTTCTTGCCAAACCAATCTATTAACCTTCTATGAGGAGGTGAGTTGCCATCTAGATAAAGGAAGGCCCGTAGACGTGGTGTACGGTATCTGGATTTTGCAAAAGCATTTGACACAGTTCCCCATAAACGTTTACTGTACAAAATAAGGTCCGTTGGCATGGACCATAGGGTGAGTACATGGATTGAAAACTGGCTACAGGGGCGAGTTCAGAGGGTGGTGATAAATGGGGAGTACTCAGAATGGTCAGGGGTGGGTAGTGGGGTTCCCCAGGGTTCTGTGCTGGGACCAATCCTATTTAATTTGTTTATAAACGACCTGGAGGATGGGATAAACTGTTCAATCTCTGTATTTGCAGACAATACTAAGCTAAGCAGGGCAATAACTTCTCCGCAGGATGTGGAAACCTTGCAAAAAGACCTGAACAAATTAATGGGGTGGGCGACTACATGGCAAATGAGGTTCAATGTAGAAAAATGTAAAATAATGCATTTGGGTGGCAAAAATATGAATGCAATCTATACACTGGGGGGAGAACCTCTGGGGGAATCTAGGATGCAAAAGGACCTGGGGGTCCTAGTAGATGATAGGCTCAGCAATGGCATGCAATTCCAAGCTGCTGCTAATAAAGCAAACAGAATATTGGCATGCATTAAAAGGGGGATCAACGCAAGAGATAAAACGATAATTCTCCCACTCTACAAGGCTCTGGTCCGGCCGCACGAGTATGCTGTCCAGTTCTGGGCACCAGTCCTCAGGAAGGGTGTACTGGAAATGGAGCGAGTACAAAGAAGGGCAACAAAGCTAATAAAGGGTCTGGAGGATCTTAGTTATGAGGAAAGGTTGCAAGCACTGAACTTATTCTCTCTGGAGAAGAGACGCTTGAGAGGGGATATGATTTCAATTTACAAATACTTTACTGGTGACCCCACAATAGGGATAAAACTTTTTCGCAGAAGAGAGTTTAATAAGACTCGTGGCCACTCATTACAATTAGAAGAAAAGAGGTTTAACCTTAAACTACGTAGAGGGTTCTTTACTGTAAGAGCGGCAAGGATGTGGAATTCCCTTTCACAGGCGGTGGTCTCAGCGGGGAGCATTGATAGCTTCAAGAAACTATTAGATAATCACCTGAATGACCGCAACATACAGGGATATACAATGTAATACTGACACATAATCACACACATAGGTTGGACTTGATGGACTTGAGTCTTTTTTCAACCTCACCTACTATGTAACTATGTAACTATGTAATACGGTGGGATGACACTCTAGAACAATGTTTACGTTTTAACAGGAGGAAATTAATATATAAAGGTGTGAGAACTCCAGTTTAATTGAAAGTAATGGAGGATTGAAATGATGGTGGTAGATTGAGGGCTCATAATGAATCTATAGGCTGCCTTTCTCAGCGGTGAGGTGGTTATTAAATAGGTGTTTAAGTATGTATTAGACCAGGGATCCTCAAACTACCGCCCTCCAGCTGTTGCAGAACTACACGTCCCATGAGGCATTGTAAAACTCTGACATTCACAGACATGACTAGGCATGATGGGAATTGTAGTTCCTGAACAACTGGAGGGCCGTAGTTTGAAGACCCCTGTATTAGACAATCTTATTCGGATTGGGCTGTGACGGGGGGAGGGGGAGGAAAGTTTTATTGGGGGCGGGTTCACTGGAGGGGTTTTAGTTTTTTGGGCCCTGCGCGGCCAAAGCCGGACTCTGCCATGTGATTGTTGTATGTATGTGAAAAAATTGAATAAAAAGAATCTTCAAAAAAAAAAAAAGAATTCATCCTGCTGCTTTTGTCAGCAGTCACGTCATCAATAATAAATACAAGAGAACCAGTTCCATTGGCAGCCATGCATGCCCATGCCATGACACTGCCACCACCATGCTTCACTGATGAGGTGGTATGCTTTAGATCATGAGCAGTTCCTTTCCTTCTCCATACTCTTCTCTTCCCATCACTCTGGTACAAGTTAATATTGGTCTCATCTCTCCATAGGATGTTGTTCCAGAACTGTGAAGGCTTTTTTTTAGATGTTGTTTGGCAAACTCTAATCTGGCCTTCCTGTTTTTGAGGATCACCAATGGTTTACATCTTGTGGTGAAGCCTCTGTATTCACTCTAGTGAAGTCTTCTCTTGATTGTTGACTTTGACACACATACACCTACCTCCTGGAGAGTGCTCTTGATCTGGCCAACTGTTGTGAAGGGTGTTTTCTTCACCAGGGAAAGAATTCTTCGGTCAACCACTACAGTTGTTTTCCGTGGTCTTCCGGGTCTTTTGGTGTTGCTGAGCTCACCAATGCGTTTTTTCTTTTTAAGGATGTTCCAAACAGCTGATTTGGCTGCACCTAATGTTTTTGCTATCTCTCTGATGGGTTTGTTTTGTTTTTTCAGCCTAATGATGGCTTGCTTCACTGACAGTGACAGCTCTTTGGATCTCATATTGAGTGTTGACAGCAACAGATTCCAAATGCAAATAGCACACTTGAAATTAACTCTGGACCTTTTATCTGCTCCTTGTAAATGGGATAATGAGGGAATAACACACACCTGGCCATGGAACAGCTGAGCAACTAATTGTCCCATTACTTTTGGTCCCTTAAAAAGTGGGAGACGCATATACAAACTGTTGGAATTCCTACACCGTTCACCTGATTTAGATGCAAATACCCTCAAATTAAAGCTGAAAGTCTGCAGTTAAAGCACATCTTGTTCGTTTCATTTCAAATCCATTGTAGTGGTGTATAGAGCCAAAAAGATTAGAATTGTGTCGATGTCCCAATATTTATGGAGCTGACTGTATGTAGGAATATAAAGAAAACCTGTCATGGCTCTATACATGTATATAGGAGTATAAAAGGACCTGTGCGTGGCTGGAGGCCGCAATGGCTGCCGGCCACCCACGATCGCTCCACAGAGAGCCAGAACGGGCATCTGTCAATGTAAACAGACAGATCCCCATTCTGACAGGGGAGGAGAGACAGATCTGCTGTTCCTAGTGATTAGGAACAGAGATCTCTCTCCTCCTCCAGTCAGTCCCATCCCCCGACAGTTAAAAACACCTCCCAGGGAACACATTTAACCCCTTCCCTGCCAGTGACATTTATACAGTAATCAGTGCATTTTTATAGCACAGATCGCTATATAGATGTCAATAGTCCCAAAAATGTTTCAAAAGCGTCCGATCTGTCCAACGCAATGTCGCAGTCCCACTAAAAATCGCAGATCACCGCAATTACTAGTAAGGAAAATAAAATAATAAAAATGCCATAAATCTATCCCCTATTTTGTAGACTCTATAACTTTTGCGCAAACCAAAAATAAATCATACCCACCAAAAGGCCCCTACATTCATTATTTTATATCATGATAACTAAGGGGTACGGTCATGGCCGTCTACATGTATAGGAGTATAAAGGGGACCTGTCATGACTCTATACATGTATATAGGTCAATGAAGAGGACTTGTCATGGCTCTATACACGTATATATAGGAGTATAAACAGGACCTGTCATGGCACTATACACGTATAAAGGGGACCTGGCATGACTCTATACATGTATATAGGTCAATGAAGAGGACTTGTCATGGCTCTAATCACGTATATATAGGAGTATAAACAGGACCTGTCATGGCACTATACACGTATATAGGAGTATAAAGGGGACCTGTCATGGCTCTATACATGTATAAAGGAGTATAAAGAGGACCAGTCATGGCACTATATGTGTGTATATATAAGTATAACAGGGACCGGTCATGGCTCTATACATGTATATAGGGGTAGAAAGAGAACCTGTCATGGCTCTATACATGTAAAGTAGACATGTGCACACTGAAATATTTTGTTTCGGAATTTCGTTTTCGTACGAAAAATAAATGTATTTAGTTACTCCCGAAATTCGTTTCTCTTTATTTTGTTTTTCGTTAAAAACTTGCATTCATTCGAAAATCGAAATAAATTAAGGTTGAATCTGTCATTAAAGGCTTATGGTGTCTGTCGAATGTTCAAAGTAGATTCAAAGGAGCAGCTAAACTGTACGACATCGCAATCGTACATTCCGGTCAAATTTTCCGGGATGCATTTGACCGGAAATGTACGATAGCAGCATCGTACAGTTTGTTTAGCTGCTCCGTCGAATCTTCTAACTTTCGACAGACACCATAAGCCAAAGATTTACATTTGCATGTTTTCGTTTCTGTGTCGAATCTTCATCGTTCATGCTCATTGGTCTACTCTGCCCCAGCAACAGTCAGCCAACCAAACTTTCACATTTGTTTCTCAATCGGAAGTGCGGAAGTGCGGCCACAAATTTTGACGCTGTGTTTGGCTTAGAATAGAGATAATATGGCAATGGCAGCACCAGCAGAAACCCATGAAAGCATGGAGGAGGACGTTCCTGGGCCTTCTATGGAGGCAGCATCCAAAAATGGGCGCAGGAGGGGGACAGAAGCTGCAACCAGCAGGAAGCGTAACCTTATGTGGACTCACATTGAGTCCCAGGTCCTTGTAAGGGAAACGCTTCCTTGCTGGATGCAGCTGTGTGGCCCCCGCTCCAGGGAAACCACTGCGGAGTGGAAGCGGGAGAAGTGGGAGGAGATCTCCAGGAAGGTCGAGGAGACCTATCGCCATCGGCGTGACCCGACTGCCTGTCGCAAAAAATTCAGCGACATAAAACAGTAAGTAACGTGTCTGATTATTTTTTTTTTTTACATTTTAACCACTTCAGCCCCGGAGGTATGGCTGCCGAATGACCGTGCCACTTTGTGCGATTCGGCACTGCGACGCTTTAACTGACAATTGCGCGGTGGTGTGACGTTGCTCCCAAACAAAATTGACGTCCTTTTTTTCCCACAAATAGAGCTTTCTTTTGGTGGTATTTGATCACCTCTGTGGTTTTTTTTTTTTTTTTTTTAATTTTTTATTTATATCAGGCAAGGGGGGTCCGCATGGACCGACATACAAATAGTAAACATCAACACGTTAACAGTCATAACGTTGAGCACAATCATATAATCCAATATACAGTTAAGCCTGTTATTTCTTTCTGTTAACATCTGTCGTCTCAACGCTTTGGTAACAATTAGAATATAGGAAAAAACAAGAATATAAACCGGAAGAGGAATATTCTACGTATTCTTTAAGTATTCTTGTATTAAGTGGTGCAGTCCATCAGGCTCCCCTCCTACCATTATTACTTTAAAGTCTTAAGATTAGAAAAAGAGTAAGAGCGAGAGTAGGAGTAGAGAGGTGGGGATAGGATGTGGGGGGGGAGGGGGGGGGAGTGGACACGTGCCTCGCAATCACGGAGTATTTAATGAACTCTCCGAGGCATGACTGTACTTGTGACACAGATGTGTGTCTTGTTTGTTAATTTACCATGTGGTTGATTGGAGGGTTATTCAGGTCTACAGCAGGGTTTGGCCCTCGCTGGAATAAATGAACATATTCCACAACTGCCATGTCTTGGAGAATTTTTCCTGTCTGTTTTGAGCTGTGTGTATAAGGTCTTCCATTCTTTTGATTTCTTCTACTTTTTTGATCCACAAGCCTAAAGTTGGGGGTGTCTGGGATTTCCAGTGGAGCGGTATGCAGGCTTTAGCTGCGTCCAGAAGGTGGCGGAGCACAGACTTTTTATATATTTTGGTAGGTATATTGGATGCATGTAAGAGAAAAAATGCTGGGTCATTAGTAATGTTATAGTCTGTAAATTTCTGTATAATTGTCTGTATTGTATGCCAGAAGTTCGTCAGTTTAGGGCACGACCAGAATATGTGTAATAATGTCCCTTTTTCTGCTTGGCATCTCCAGCAGAGTTCAGGTGTCATTGGGAAGTATTTGTGTAAGAGTGTTGGGGTTCTATACCAATGTGTTAAAATTTTGTAATTCGTTTCTTGGGTTTTGGCGCATATCGAGGATTTGTGTGTGAATCTAATAATTTGCTGTCTTTTGGTACTGTTAAAATTACAGTTTAGTGCCTTCTCCCATTTAAGTAAGCCTGGTGGTACGAAATCTGGTGTGGGAGTGTTCAGTAAGGTATATGTCAGAGAGAGTGTATGCTGTAACACCCCCGGCGTCGAGCACAGGTCCTCAAATGTGGTAGGTGGTAGGGCGTTTGAGGGGGGCTGAATGGATTTGAGGAAATGGCTCAGTTGGAGGGCCCTCAGGAAATCTAGGTGGTAAAGGCCCGTAGGTGCAGCAAGTTCTGCGCTCGTCCTCCACCTCCCCCCAATGCTAAAGTGGGAGGCTTGATAAAAACCCTCTCCAGCTAGTCTCTCAAAGATTACGTCCTGTAGGCCTGGCGCAAACAAAGGGTTTCCCAGTACTGGGTATAAGGGAGAATTTGGTGAGAACAGGGATGCACGGGGCAGAAGACGAGCACAGACCTGTATGGTGTTTCCTATTAGAGGGTGTTTCTTGATTTCAATCGGAACTGCTGGGCAGCACCAAGGGGCTCTCCGGAGTGGAACTATACTTTGTTTCTGTTCTATCTGAGTCCAAAGTTTGGTATCGGTATGACGGCACCAATCTATCAATCTTCCTAGGTGTATTGCCCGATAGTATGTGCGCACATCAGGGAGTGCTAGTCCGCCATGTTGTTTGGGGAGGATTAGTATTTTGTTAGAGAGTCGTGGTCTCTGTTTGGCCCAGACAAATGTCGTAAAGAGCGATTGTACTTTCCTGAAATAAGCCGCGGGTATCGCGACGGGTAGTGCCTGCATAAGGTAAAGGAATTTAGGTAGTATAGACATCTTTAGTATGTTGCAGCGTCCCAGCCATGAGTGCAGTCCTGTGCCCCATTGGTTTAAGAGAGCTTGGACTTTTTTTAAAAGTGGTGGGAAATTCAACTCGTATAGTTTGGACAAGGTTTGTGGTATGTGTGTACCTAGATATTTTAATGAGGTCGTAGTCCATTTCAAATTGAAGCTAGATTGGAGAAGCGAGTGTTGTGGTTTAGGAATTCCCACCCCCATAGCCTCTGATTTGGTGAAATTGATCTTCAGATTTGAGAGGGACCCATATAAGTCAAATTCCCTAAATAGGTTTGGGAGTGATATCGTTGGTTTCGTGATTGAGAACATAAGGTCGTCTGCATACGCAGACACCTTATATTGTGACTGGTTTATGGTAACTCCCGATATGTTTGGGTTTAGCCTTATGTGGCACAGAAAGGGTTTGAGAGAGAGTGCAAAAAGAAGGGGCGATAGAGGGCACCCTTGCCTCGTTCCGTTGGTGATTGGAAACACGTCTGAGATCACGCCATTCGCCCTGACCCTGGCCGTCGGTGTGGTGTAGATCGCTTTTATCCAGCGCATCATGTTATCGCCTATTCCCGCGTGTCGGAGTGTTTCAAACATGAAGGACCAATTTACACGGTCAAACGCCTTTTCGGCATCGGTGCTTATAAATATACTCAGTGTTTTGGTGAGGTTAGCTGCGTGTAGTAGGTTTAAGACTTTGATGGTATTGTCCCTCGCCTCTCTACCCGGAACGAAGCCCACTTGATCTAGGTGTATTAAGTGGGGAAGGTGTTGTAGTCTGGTCGCTATTATTTTTGTAAATAGTTTGAGGTCAGTATTAAGTAGGGAGATTGGGCGGTAGCTCCCACATTGGGTCGGATCTTTCCCTTCTTTCGGAATGACCGATATTTGGGCCTGTAGTGTGGATCTATGGAACAAACCTCCCTCTGTAAGATCGTTAAATAGTTCGGTCAAATGATCTCCCAGAGGCAGTAAAAGAGCCTTGTAGTATTGTATCGTAAGGCCGTCAGGACCTGGGGCTTTCCCTGGCTTAGTGTTTTTAATTGCTACTTGTATTTCTGTCAATGTGATAGGTTCCTCTAATAATGCACTTGTATCAGTCGTCAGGGTGGGCATAAGGGAGTTAGTCAGGTATTCCCTCATCTGTTCTGTCGTTGGCTGTGTAGTTGATATATTATAGAGTTTCTCGTAATACGATTTAAATTCGTTTGTGATTTGTTGGGGTAGGGATATTTTATGGCCGCTTGTGAGGTTACGTGTGGTATATAGGATGCTGCCTTTTGTGTTTGTAGGGATTGTGCCAGCAGTCTACCACATTTGTTTCCAGATTCATATATTTTTTTCTTTGAGATTTGCATCGCTGCTTTAGCTTTAAATTGAAGTAATTCCATAATTTGCGTGCGTGTCATATCTAGCTGGGCGCCTAGTTGTCTAGAAGGGTCCTGTTTGTGTGCTTGTTCTAATGTCTTTAGTTTATTGATCATCGCGGTCATTTGTTCCGTCCGTATTTTTTTCAGTCTAGCCCCATGTTTTATCAGGATGCCCCGAATCACAGCTTTGTGCGCTTCCCATACTAGTCCCGCATCGCAGTCTGGGGTGCGGTTTACTTGAAAGTAATTTGAAATTTCTTTCGTCACGTCCGCTACTATCTCCGGGTCCTGTAGTAAACTCTCATTCAGTCTCCAAGGTTTTCTTTGTCCCCTGTAAAAATCAGTCAAAGCGTATCGCATCGTGACCGGGGCATGGTCGGACCATGTAATAGATCCTATGTTAATATCTCTGATTGCCTGTAATTGACTATGGGGTATCATGAGGTAGTCTATTCGCGAGTACGAGTGATGTGGGCGGGAGAAGAACGTGTAATCTCGTTCTCCAGGGTGGAAAAGGCGCCACACATCTATCAGTTGTGTGTCATGCAGTATGGAGTGAATTATTTTGTGTGCACCTCGAGATGTGGAGGACGTTCCCGTCGAGGTATCTTCCATAGGAATAAGGGGGATATTGAGGTCTCCACCAACTATAAGTTGACCTTCGGAGAAGGTTTGGAGAAGTTTCATATGTTTTTTAATGAAGACTTCTTGATGGCAGTTTGGGGCGTACAGGTTGGCGATAGTCACTTTAGTCTCTCCTATCTTTCCCTTAAGGAAGAGAAATCTGCCCATCGGGTCTGTCTTTATGTCAGTCATGGTCCATGGGATTCTGGCAGAAATCTGAACAGAAACCCCTCTAGATTTGGCCTCCTTGTATGTCGAGTGGTAAACTGTTGGATAGTGCCTATTTTTCAAAATAGGGAAGGCATTTTCCCTAAAGTGTGTCTCCTGTAGCAGGACGATGTCTGCCTTCATGCGCTTCATGTCATTTTGTAACATTCTACGTTTTTCTGGGACATTGAGGCCTTTTGCGTTTAAGGTGACGATTGTAATTTCGTCCATGATTGCGGAGGGCGTGGTGGGGGGAGGGGGGTGATGTAGTGGGGTGGATGGGGAGGGGAGGGGGGTAGTTGGAAAAAGATATAAAGTCAAAAGGAAAGAAAAAATGAAATAGGAGGGTGTGTGACCCTCTAAGTGAAATCTAAGGTAATAGCAAAATTTTGCTTATACGCTCTTCAGGAAAAACCTGAGTGGTGAGCGCAGGCCTAGGTGGGGGTTTGATCAGCAAGGGCCTTGGGGGGCTCCCGGTTGTCAACCAGATCCCTCTCAGCCCGTTCTGAGCGTAATAAGCTCTACAGGTGAGAGTTTATAGAAGTTACTGATAAAATTCTTCAAATAAAAAGGAAAAAACAGAAACCATATTCTTCAACAATGTTTCTATTACGGTAATCTTTAAAACATGTTAACTCTGCAGGGAGGGTCTGCAATTCGTGTTATCTCCACTAAATCCAACAGTTCCCGCACCGTGTCTCTCAGACAAAGGGCCCCAGGCCTGCTGCGTGGTTTCACAGTGTGCCCTCGTAGACCTTCCTCCAAGAGAGAGGTTGGTAGCAGGAGGGGTGGGGTACTCTTATATCGTGTCCCTGGCATCTCACCCCCACCCCCCTCCCTGGTGTATCTGGGCCCTGCCGGTTTCTACCCACCCCTCATAGACTTCCACCCTTCTGCTGCTTATTGTTTTGCCCGACCTCCCCTGCAGGGATTGTTAGTCTGAAGCTTTTAGCTCTTATACCCCACGTACGCTCCCCCCCAGCATACTTCAGTCTATGGTCTCCGTATAAAGGGTGCTGGAGTAGGAGATCTGGTAGAAACTATATAGCCAAAAGTCATTTAGAGTGAAACCGGTGCAGAGCGTCCTTACCATCTAACATGCAGGTGTTTAAACGACCATTTTGTTGGTGAGTAATGAGTTGAATTACAGACACTGCAAGTTCATGTTCTGGTCTTGTAAGTCTGGGTTTGCTATGAGTAGTCTTTCCGGTTCCCAGTCCTTATTTTTGGTTGCAACGGAGCTCTTAGAGTGGCTGGAGTGTCGCATGTGTATAGGATGGAGGGCCCATTACCCGTTGCCACCGGAGGTATTGCTCATTAGAGGGAGGGGGTGGGGATGCGCCAAACAGCACCTCGCCAGGCTCAGCTCATCTCTTCTCAGGACACCACTGGGTAGCATAAGTCTCGTTAGCTCGAATAAAGGCAGCGGTAACAGTGTCCCACTTATATTCCAGAGGTTTATTGAGGTGTAACCGAAGGTGCAGAACTGTACCCCGGACTGTATAGAAGTTTCCTCTAGTGGAGCCATGTGTTCAATAGGGAGTTCAGGTCAGTTTCAGCTCGGCAGCAATACAGTCCACCTGGGTCCAGTCGGGGATGTAACCGCCGCTCGTTGGATATCGGCACTAGGTTTGACGTGGTGACAGGTCCTTTAATCAAAACAGGTAAAACTCCAGTGGGAAACAAAGAACAAAAAAGAACAAGAAAGAAAAAACCCAAAAGAGGAACAGTAACCCCACTGGAGGATAACACATAACTTGCTTCACGGATGAAGCCTTATACATCCCTGCTTGTTAGAGAGTCACGGGTTGATGTTTGTTTATGACTCACGCGATCTGTTATTTGTGGTGGATCGAGATCTTCCTCGGCGCCTCTGAGAGCGGGTATTCCGGCCTGGGCCCGCTGCCATTGGGCCTGATCGGCCCGCCGGCCTTGTTATTTTCATTAGCCAATTCGGCACTGGAACCGGGTCTGTCCCCAGGAAGGTGAAGAAGGCGGGGAGGTCCGAAGGTGTTCTCAACGTGAAGGCGGCTTGGTTGGAGCGAAATGTCACTGCCAAGGGATAACCCCATCTGTAAGTGCAGCCTTGTTGTCTGGCGGCCTCCAGTGCCGGTCGCAGCATAGCTCGTCTCTGTAATGTGGCTCTGGAGATATCCGGTAGTATCTGGACACGGGCGCCATCAAATTCAACTTCGCCACTCTCCCAGGCCGCGCGTAAGATAACTTCTTTTTGGGCATAGCGATGCAGGCGGCACAGGACATCACGTGGCCTCTCGGGATCCGTGGACTTTGGCCCCAGCGCACGATGGACCCTGTCAATCTCTAAGGTAGGTAGTGGGGTTTCCAGCAGCCGATGGAATATGGCTGTGACCGTTACTGCCAAGTCCTCAGATTCTGTGGCCTCTGGAATCCCCCGCAGCCTCAGGTTGTATGCCGGAGGCGCCGACCGCGCCAAGGGTCCTGAGGCCGCGGCGCGGTCCGCTGGGAAAGTCCGCGGCTGCGGCCTAGTACCGCGAGGCAGGCCGGGGACGTCCGGCGGGCCTCGATCTCCGCCGAGGACGGCAAACTCTCCTCTCCCCTCAGTGCACAGGAGACCCACAAGTCCCCCACAGTCAGCTGGGATGTGTCAGGGGAAGATTAGAGGCTGATGGATCCGGATTAATGAAACGGTAAGCGGAGCTCTCTAAAAACGCCGCCGCTCACCTCGCCATCTTGGCCACGCCCCACCTCTGTGGTTTTTATTTACTTTTTGCTATATAAGTATCCCCAACAAATATATAAAAAACACATTTTTTCCTCAGTTTAGGCCGATATGTATTCTTCTACATATTTTTGGTAATAAAAATTGCAATAAGCGTTTATTGATTGGTTTGTGCAAAAGTTATAGCATCTACAAAATAGGGATAGTTTTATGGCATTTGTATTAACAATTTTTTTTACTAGTAATGGCGGCGATCAGCGATTTTTATTGTGACTGCGACATTATGGCGGACACATCGGACACTTTTGATGCCATTTCGGGACCATTGTCATTTATACAATGATAAAAGCTCCAAAAATGCACTGATTTTACACACACACATAAACATATATTATTGCTATCACATGTGATGTCAGTAAAGTTAAGTGACATTTTTTTTTAAAAAGGAATAAATAATTTTTAATTTATCCTCCCTCCTGTGAAAAAACCAAATTTGCGCATAGGTGTGCCTAGCCTACACATAGTTTGCAGTTGCACATGTTATATATTATCGCCACGATCATTTTAAGAGGAATATTTCCATGCCCGTTATTTGTTCTTATCACTAAACTGAGCAATAAGTGGCTTTTAAGTTCCACTTGACCTGACCACCTGTAGGTTACGCCCCCTTTCTGACCAGGCCATATTCTGCTATTTAGCGCGTTGCAGCTTTAAACTGCACGCTCCTGCGATGTACTACCCAAATGAAATTTATGCTCTTCTCCCGCCACATATAGAGCTTTTATTGGTGGCATTAGATCACCGCTGGGTTTTACATTTTTTGTTATTGAAAAATAAAAAAGTGAATATTTATATATATATATATATATATATATATATATATATATATATATATATATATATATATATATATATATATATATATATATATATATATATATATATATATATATATATATATATACAGTATTTATCGGCGTATAACACGCACATTAATTTTAAGAGGGAAGTTTCAGGGAAAAAAATAAATTTTAAATAAGGAACTTTGAAGCAATATAAGGGTCAGTGCCCATCTGCAGCCTCACCATTGCCATCAATGCAGCCTGATCAATGCCCATCTGCAGCCTCACAGGTGCCATCAATGAAGCCTCATCAGTCCACATCAATGCAGCCTCACCATTGCCATGAATGCAGCAGCCTCACCATTGCCTGAATGCAGCAGCCTCACCATTGCCATGAATGCAGCAGCCTCACCATTGCCATGAATGCAGCAACCTCACCATTGCCATCAATGCAGCAGCCTCACCATTGCCATCAATGCAGTAGCCTCACCATTGCCATCAATGCAGCAGCCTCACCATTGCCATCAATACAGGAGCCTCACCATTGCCATCAATACAGGAGCCTCACCACTGCCATCAGTGCAGTCTGATCGATGCCCATCTGCAGCCTAGAGGGGACAGGGAGGGGAGCGGGACAAGCACCGACAGATTACATACAGTGAGAATCTCCTATGATAGACAGAACAGTGGTCCAATGGCGGCCCTGCAGATGGAACTTACTATTACAGAGGCCGCCAAGTAAACAAGAGATTCTGTATGTAATCTGACTGCGCTCGTCCCGCCCCCCTCCCTGTCTCCTCCGAGGCAGCAAAAATTGAAGTATTGGCATATAACATGCACACGCTATTTGCAACCGATTTTCAGGGTGAAAAAGTGCTTGTTATACGCCAATAAATACAGTATATATAAAGTGTTACGGTGGCTGGACTTAACCAGCTTGCGGACCCGCCATATGTTTAGGTACTATGGGGGGGTCCACATCCGCAAGTGGGTTAATGCTTTGCAAAAGAAACAAGAAAGGAAATTTTACACTATACACAGTTCACAAAAGCGTGTAATAGAAAGGTGGACTGGAGTGGACACAATGGACATTTACTCGGCACAATCCCAATCCTGTCTTTTATTATTTATTGTGCACCAAAAAAGCATACGTTTTTCTTACAATAAATTTGGTTAATAAATAAATGTGCAAACCTTGTGTGTTTCATTCTACGGGTTCATTTTATGGGTTCATTCTACATGTGTTTCATGTGTTGATGTCATTTTCAGATTACAATTGTAGTTTAATTGTGGTACCCGTTTCTCTTCTCTTTTTGTTTTGTAGTTCCATAGCGCGTAAGCGCAGGCAGTCGGGGCGCAGAGGAAAGCAGGTGCCTCTCCTCCCCCATGAGAAGGAGCTCTTAGCAGCTGTAGGGGGGGATGAGATAAGAAAGCTGCTGGCTCATCAAGGTTGGTGTCAGCATTGCATTGTGTGCAGGACATTTTTTTTGTCAAGCATGCGACGCGACATAGTCATTTACCATGATGTGTTTGATTTTATTTAAAGATCGTCTCCAGGCCCAGTGCTGCCGAAGGCAGAGGGCGGAGGAGCCGTCCTCCACGTCATCAACGTGCAGTAAGTACTGTAGTAGTGACACTAATACAGTGGTTCCTTTTCCATTTGTCCAGCCTTCCATTGTTGATTCCAGTGTCATTGCTTCTCGCTCATGCAGTGACAGGTAGAGCCTCTGCGACGCTTTGTCAGGTAACGCAAGCGATTGCATAACTTACGTGATCTGACAGAACGTCGCCGCTCTGAACTGAGGCGCCTGATCAGTGGCGGTGCACCTAGCACTCGCCGGCGCCGCTGGAACCAGGACAGGTAAGTGCCTCGTATTTGTTTTTTTTTAATTTTTTCTAAATGGTGAATGCATGTCCCTGCCTTGTAGATAAACGTTAGTGACCTGCCCTGTATTGCCATGCTAATGGATAATTATATTTATCTATTTACACTACAGTATATTCATTTACGTTTATTAACGTTCATCATTTCTCCTTTATAAATAGGTGTCATCCAGTCAGAGGGGGAGACTGAGGAGGAGGCTGAGGCAGCAACGCCCACATTAAGTTAGTATAATCTTGTTGGTATCTGCTGAGTGATCATACATGTTTCAATGTTCTTGTACTAATGTGTGAGATTGTTGTACACTGCAGATTGTAATGTTCTTTTCTATCATTAATCAACACCTACTGAGGCTGAGCAGGAGGTGGAGGAGACCTGCCCTGTAGAGGCTGCTGGGGATGCGGCAGAACAGCCAGACGCGGCAGATCCAGGGAGTAAGCATAACTTTTTTTGTATTCTCCAGGCAAATATAGTATTTTAAATATGAAATGCTGATGGCATACCTTGTCTAGAATAGCTTGTGATTTATTCTGCAAGGCTTCAGTTTAGCTGGAATTATTAATTATATTAGTTCCCCTCTGCCAGCTGATTCCAGTCTTCCTGTTAGCGTGCCCTGTGCTTGTTATTTCCTCAATGTCCCTGATCATGCCACCTTCTTGCTGCAGTTCAGATTCCCAGTCTGAGCCAATCACTGTTAATCATTGTGAATAACACAGCAGGCTGGAGGGGGTGTGTCAGAAAAGAATCTCCAGCTATTGGCTGGCAGTCCCTGGACATGTTCAATCTCTGGCATGCCCCTAATGCATGCATTAACACTTTTCTCATGATGTTATACCTGTTATACCTCCTAGCCTAGACCAGGAGCGAGTAACCTACCTAGCCTAGAACAGAAGTGGGGCTTATTCAACAATCAGTGGCCTTACAAAATTATCAACTTTAAAAAGTAGCCTGCTATATTTTATTAAACAACTTTTTATTAGGTCATCCCAAATGCAATGGCTTGTATGGCTTCTCTTTGGTGAGTGTAATGTTAAAAGCTGGTATAGCTGATATGTTTTTCTGCAAGTGCAACTTATCTTCCATATTTGCCAAAGTCAGTCAGTCTGGATGAGGTAGATTAGTTAGCAGTAGCACTTAGGCGTCCATTACACCTTAAGATTTTCTCCAGCCGCCCGTGCGACCAAGCGGATAAAATCTTTGGGAGATTCCCCTTTACACTGCTCGATGTGTAGAGGGAAATCCCTTTGTACTCTGGCCGGGGAGGACACTCAGCTCCGCCCCGGTCAGAGTACAGTAAAGTAGTCATACACCTTCCTGCACAGCTCTGCAAACTTGGTATGACTCAGCGAATTGACACAGACACCACTATCTCCTACACACAAATTGATTAGGTGCATCTCACTAAATATCAAAAATAGAAAACTGGTATGGAAGTGAAAACATCTCAAGATGTTACAGGATTGTCTACAAGGGCTTGGAGATCTTTGCCTTTATATAATGTTAGGGTGAAGAAGCCATGTGTATTGTATTATCTATCTATCTAATGTATTTTCTTTTCTTCAAAGGTGAAGTCTTCATCTTTCGACTGCACCCTGTGGACGAAGGCCTGGACCTGCCCGCGTCTGGTTGGACTGACTGTCCTTCCGAGTCCCCAGTGGTTTCTACAGGGCATGTTCTCCTCCACCCTTCAACATCCCCCCACCTGGACAGTGACACACCCATTGTTGTTGTTGCCTCCTCCCCAGTGCATCCTTCACCCGCTCCAGAAGAAGCACACATCCCCCACCCTCCAGAGCCACATGTGACAGATTATCTGCGGCGCATTGTGGAGGTCCAAGAGAGACAATTTGCAGTAACCCGGAGGCTGTGTCGATCTTTGGCCCTCCACAATCGCCGGCAGCTCCGTCACTATGTAACTCTGGAGAGGTACCAACCTAGCCTCAGGAGACACTTGGAGGCTACACGGTACCTTGGTGACCAGTTGGCTGGGATTAATATGTCCCTACAGCGACTGGTCACCAGGTTGGGGGAGAATGTACTTTAATTTTTTATTTTTTTTTTTGTTTGTTTTGTTTATGTTAAAAAAAAAAAAAAATGTTCAGAAATAATTGTTTTCTTGAGTTTTGTTTTCCTTGTTAGATTTGCGTGATGTTTATCTAAATGAACTAGTCCAAATATTGTTACTAACTTACTAGAGGCCTTATAATTGTAGTTTTTCTACATTTAACTATCAGGCTGAACTTAGAAAATTGATGAGATTTCTCTCTACACTATTTCAATGTGCAAAGGGTAATCCCATGTATTGTGTCCAGTCACGCAGTTCAGCTTTCCCTCGACCAGGATACACAGCAGATAGTTACAGCAGGGGTTACTATACAGTCCTCAACAGTTCACAGGACATAGGTTGCAGGCTTGCAATCATGGGGGCAACAGTTAACCGGACAGAGGTTCACAGGCTAACGCAATCACAAGGGGCAACAGTTCAAAGGGCAGTGTCATGGTTATGCAATAGAGTTTGTCTGTCAGCATACCTGTCTCCATGTATTCATCTCTAGAGACCAGCTGACCCTCACCTGACTGCTTTTGTAAGCTCTCCTCTAGCATAGCTCCACCCCAGCTCCTATCAGGGAACCCTATATTAACCTGTGCACTGCAAGCCAGCAGTGCTGATCAACCATTGTGTGTTAGCTTTCATGTGTACTGGCTGTGTTTCCTATGTCTGATTCCAGTTAACCGACTTTGGCCTGTTCTCTACTATTCCTGTCTGCTAGTGACCCTGACCTTTGGCGTGTCCCTGACCATCCCTGTTTGCCTGTGACCCTGAACCTTGGCGTGTACTCTGTTGTCCTTGTCTGCTTGTGGCCCGGACCTTGGCTTATCCTTTACTTGCTTGTTGTTCCAGCCTGCTGCCTCTTTCCTCTTCTCCTGTAGTCTACCGTGAGCATGAGCTGTGAGACCCTGGGGGCCACGACCTGGAGCCAGACTGCAGCGCAGTCCATCCTCACCACTTGAGGCTCTCGTGAACACCTGCTGGTTTTTAGACTCCGCGCCCTGGGGAATCTATGCTCTAGCTCCCAGTGGGATCTGTGTTAGTGATCCAGTAGACCTGCTTCCTGAACCTCCCAGGGTTCAATCCACAGCAGTTAGTCCTAGGGTCCACTACCTAGCTGTGCACTTCCGATTCCTACAGAGTGCATCTGTCACCTAGCCTCAAGGTGACCTGACAGGCAGTCATCATTTCCAGGGCTTGAGTAACATGGCAGCAGGGTAGATTACTCACTCACGCTGGTGACTTTGGACAATTGCAGATGGTCATGAAACAGGCGGAGGATCAGAGAGGGCCCTGGTGTCCCCAGGGTCAGAGATGGTAAATGGGAGGGGTCCTGGGCATCTGGATGCAGCTCAGCAGTGACCAACTAATCTATCTTGCATAGAATCACGTTTCCAACTGTATGCTTCTTTGTGCTATGTTGTGTTGGTAGCATATTCTGATCCTTGATTTAACAGTCTCTCCATCAAGAGGAACTGTCATGCTGTTTAGGTCATCTTTAATCATTGTCTCTTATTTCCAGACCATCAAACAAAAATGGTTAAATTAGCACATGTTGCTATTTGTATTTACAAAGACAGCAACACGTGAGCAGTAGCGCCACGTCAAGGCTTCAACCCTTGCTACTGTCCATTCACACAACATTCATTCATGCAATCACGCACACTCTAGTCACTCTACACAACATTCATTACAAAAAAGGGTGATGGAAGGAATAAAGGGAAAAATTTGGATTGCTTAAAACAATATAATTCTATTTAAATCTTGGGGTCACACCAAAGTCAAGTAGACAACTGCTATTGTATCAAGTGGTAAGAAAATAAAAAAAATGATTTTCCTCAACATTTGGATGGTTCCTCTGAGTCCCATCTATCTTCACTGTCCAGTCACACAACATTCATTCATGCAATCACGCACACTCAAGTCACTCTAGTCCCATCTATCTTCACATGGTAACAATGATTCAAAGTTATTTGTTCCATCAAATGGGGTGTTAGTTGTGAACGGTGTGGATTAAGGATATTCCCAGTAATAGAGAAAACTCTCTCACTTTGCACAGTGGTTGGAGGACAGCATAGTAGTTGCTGGGCAACCAGGCAAAGACCAGGCCACAAACTTTTATTACCATCTTACCAATAGGTCAAAGGGTCCTCTGTAGGAAGCAAAGGTGCTTCATATAGGTAGGCCCTGACCCTTTCAGAGGCACTGCTCTCCTCTCGATTACCTGCTGCTTGACCTGCATCCACCAGATTGTCAAGTGCCTCTACCCAACATGCACATGCTCCACTCTGTTGTTTTTGAGTGATGGTGCCAGGCCTTGGAATAGCAGACATGGCAGGTGAATCTTCCAAACCAGCCTCATCCGTCGTACATCTCTGTTGCTGCAAATTCCGGACCCTTTCAATCAATTTTTGTTTCCAGTAGGAGAGGCTGTTGTCTCTGAGTGCCAGTTTACCTTTGATCCTGGGATCACACAGGGAAGCAGCATGAGTTCAGGGCTTTTGCGGACACGGTCATTTAGCCGATCTTTTAAGTTAGCTTGTAGCTTTCTGATGAAAGACCCTACATCGGCATGAAGTGGGCTGCCACAAACAGGCTCACTGTTTTCTAGGAATGATCCCATCTTATCTATGAGATAGGTAAACAAGGGTAAGTGAGGCCCGGAATAATGGAAAGAAGAGGAATAGTGCAGGGCCGGGCATGACAGTGTGTCTAGTGACACACATAGGGTTAAAAGTTTCATGGAGAGGTGGGGAGGAGATAACAGGAAAGTAAGGGAAGAGTGGCCATATAAAAGAGTGGTGGAGCAAAAGCGGAGCAGTGTGCTGGGAAGGAGACACGAGGAGGCAGAATTTTCTCTGCTCCTCTGATACAATGGCCGACGTGGAGGAGATCTTGGCTCGTTTGCGGCGGGCGGCGGAGACGAACGGATCCGACTGGCTTAACAACCAGGTTGCAGCGATGCTCGGGGGGGAGCAAGCCATGCAGTGAGAGGAGGTGAGCCGTCTGCGCATGCGCGGAGATCACGGCCTCCGGCGCATTACTCGCCGGGGTCAGAACAAGGAGCAACAAGACAGACTATGCGGGGCCCGGGCGGGTTACACGCCGCGATCAAGGTGCGGTGGGCGGGGCCACGGGCCAACATGGCGCGCTTCCCTGCACGCTGGCACTGAAAGGTGGGATCCAACCAGCCCATCAGCTGCTCTGCAAGAGCGGGGAAGGGGGGACAGAAGGGGGAGAACAGCGCCGGTCGCGTGGATCGAGCGACGCCGCTGGTGGGCGGTGCTCACCCGGCGGGGGGGAGGTGTCCCAAGATGGCGGACCGAGCAGTGCCCAGGCTGGCCCAGTTGCAGGAAGTTCAGGGCAGCGGAGATCAGCAGCGGTTCGTAGCGGATTGCAGGCCCCACAACAGCGGGTGCTTACGGCCCCCAGGAGGGCGTCTCCTGGGGGGCTACCTCTGACGCCAGTTCCAGTGCAAGGGGAACAGTCCGAAGATGAGGTGTCCGAAGAGGAGGAGGAGCCACGGCAGCCGGAACCGGCGAGGGAGAGCAGCACGGCGGCTGTTGGGAAGACTCCTGGTCAGCCCGGTAAGTCTAGTGATAACTTATCCTTTACTACTTCTTTGCAGGGTTTGTTGGGGGTGGTAGCAACGAATACAGGAGGGACGGTGACACCTTCGCAGAGTGGGGTGGGCCAAGCTCCTGACCAACAACTGGCGGGTACGGCGTCCGCCAGTTCGGTGTCCGGGGGACAGCTCCAGGAGCTATTGGAGGGTCTACGGGTCCTAGTTGGACGACTTGGAGAGGGACCAGGGCAGGCTCCGCAAGGGGACGCACAAAGGGGGGCAGAGGGGGCTGCGGTTACAGAGGTGCCAGCTACCACGATGCCGGAGAAGGTGACGAACAAGGAAACGGCAGGTGAGAAGGGGACCGTAGAAGCTAAAGGCAGGACTGATGTGGTTAGGCTGGCGGATGCGGAAAAATGCGAGATATATGTTTGTTTCGAAGGCCCGCTAGGGGCACATTTGAAACCGGAAGTGCAAGAAAAATGTATAAGAGCCCTTGCACACTGGGGCGGGGGGCGGCGTCGGCGGTAAAACGCAGCTATTATTAGCGGCGTTTTACCGCCGGTATGCGGCCGCTAGCGGGGCGGTTTTACCCCCCGCTAGCAGCCGAGAAGGGGTTAAATACCACCGCAAAGCGCCTCTGCAGAGGCGCATTGCCGGCGGTATAGCCGCGCCGTCCCATTGATTTCAATGGGCAGGAGCGGTAAAGGAGCGGTATACACACCGCTCCTTCACCGCTCCGAAGATGCGGCTAGCAGGACTTTTTTTACCGTCCTGCCAGCGCATCGCTCCAGTGTGCAAGCCCTCGGGGCTTGCACACTGGAATGCAAGGAGCGGCACTTTCTGGGCGGTTTGCAGGCGCTATTATTAGCGCAATAGCGCCTGCAAACCGCCCCAGTGTGCAAGGGCTCTAAAGGGGAGTACGTAGAAATTTTCTTCTTGTTGCCATTGGAAAAGTTTAACCTGGATAGGGTTAAACCCGACGATTCCAAGAAGGAGGATGAGGAGAAGAGGAGATATAGATTGATACCACGTACGTTTGTAAATTGGTTACAAGCGTTCGCTATCATGGCCAGTGTCATTGGTGAAAAGAACCCCGAACATTGTTCGGGGTTGTTTTGTTATATGGATGCTATAGGTGAGGCACACAGAGTATACGGGGGAACTGCGTGACTACGTTAGGATGAGCAGTTTCGTCAACGCAGAGCGGTGCGTCCGGCTCTGCGTTGGGACCATAAGGACATTAGCCTATGGATGAGACTGATGTCGTCGGCTAGGGCCCCGCCTCAGTTATTTCAGGGGGGGGGGTGGGGGTACTCACTCCTCAGGACTACCGGCCGGCAGAAAATGGGGGGTGTGCTGGCACTTTAATGAGGGATCCTGTAAGTTTGGGGGATCGTGCAAATTCAAGCACGAATGTTCAGGGTGTGGGGGAGCCCACACCCTGGCTCGGTGTTTCAAAAAAGGTAAGCGTGCAGGGGAGTCTGCTCACAAGAGGGAGGACGCCGGTGAAGGTGGAAAGGATGCAGCCTTTCCTAAGTAAGTATCCGGATAGGAAAACGGCGTTACTGATCACCGAGGGGTTTAGGGAGGGGTTCAAAATACCGTGTTCATTGGAGGTAGTTCCTCCAGTAGCACGGAATTTAAAATCTGCATTACAACACCCAGGGGGGGTGGGGGAAAAATTGGCAAAGGAAGTGGCTTTAGGACGGATGGGCGGCCCGTTTGGGTCAAACCCATTAAAAGACTTGGTGGTGTCTCCACTGGGTGTGGTGCCAAAGAAAGAGCCAAATAAGTTTCGGTTAATTCACCACTTATCATTTCCAAAAGGGGGCTCGGTTAATGATCTCATTGACCCAGACGCATGCACCGTGTCATACACTTCATTTGATGCGGCAGTTCGATGGGTCAGGCGATATGGAAAGGGGGCACTGATGGCAAAAGCTGATATTGAGGCGGCGTTTAGGCTGCTTCCAGTACACCCGGACAGCTTTTGGCTGTTGGGATGCCACTGGCAGGAACAATTTTATGTGGACAAATGCTTGCCTATGGGTTGCTCCATTTCCTGCGCCATGTTTGAAGTTTTCAGTTCCTTTTTTGCAGTGGGTGGTAAGGGAGGTGTCCGGGCTTGAATCTATGATACACTACTTAGATGACTTCCTATGCATAGGCCCCCCTGCTTCCAGTGTGTGTGTGCGATTTTATTGTCAACGTTGCAGCACATTGCAGAACGGTTTGGAGTTCCCCTGGCTGCTGAAAAAACTGAGGGCCCCTCCACAGAACTTAGTTTCTTGGGCATTGTTATTGATTCAATGGCAATGGAATGTAGGTTACCGCAAGAAAAGTTAGTGGACTTGCAGACAGAAATATGGCGGATCCATGGGATGAAGAAAATACAGCTGCGGGATCTTCAATCTGTGCTTGGTAAGTTGAACTTTGCTTGCAGGATCATACCCATGGGTAGGGTTTTTTGCCGACGGCTGTCGGCGGCTACAGCTGGGGTAAAAGCACCCGGCCCATTTCATTAGGCTTAAAAAAGAACATCGGGAGGACCTAAAGGTATAATATCACTTTTTGACTGAGTACAACGGGAAGTCGGTATGGATGTCGGGTCCGGTAAGTAATTTCGATGTGGAGTTGGTTACAGACGCGGCGGGATCTACTGGATATGGGGCGTTTTTTCAGGGGCAATGGAGCGCGGAACCATGGCCAAAATCCTGGGTGGAAGCAGGTTTCCTTCGTAACTTGGTACTACTGGAATTGTTTCCAGTAGTACTGGCTATGGAGTTGTGGGGACGGTCTTGTCAGAATTTAAAGTTGAGATTGAACTGCGACAATATGGGAGTGGTGCAGGTAGTCAATCGCATGTCAGCGTCTTCCCAACCTGTCATAAGGCTACTACGACAGTTGGTAATGCAGTGCTTGCAATTGAATATTTTCATGTACGCTGTACATATACCAGGGATTGACAACACACTGGCTGATTCGCTGTCTCGCTTCCAGTGGGACAAGTTCAGGGAATTAGCTCCGGCTGCAGAGAAGGAAGGAATTCCTTGCCCGGGTTGGATCTGGGAGCTGGCCTTGGAGTCGCCACAGGATGGATACAACAGTCTGTGAGTGAGTCCACATGGGCGGTCTATGTGAAGGTATGGAAAGAATGGTTGGGACTTGTCCAGGAAGCTGGGGCGGAGGAAGACAGCGGGGAGGTGAGATTATTGGTCCTTTATTTTGTGTCCAGGAACATGGAAAACGGAGTGGCGGTATCGTCTATTGGTAAGAAGTTGGCGGCACTGTCGTTTATGTTTAAGTTGCAGGGGACGGAGGATTGAACGAAGGAATTTTGGGTGAGGCAGGCATTAAAAGGTACCTGAGGGGTCACAAGAAAAGAGACAACCGTCGGCCGGTCACTTTCGCAAACCTGTCGACAATTTGTGAACAGCTGGGGTCGGTGTGTAACTCAAGTTATGAGTGCTTACTGTTTACAGCGGCTTTTTCGCTGGAATTTTTTGGGGCTTTTCGGGTAGGGGAGTTGGTCAGCCTGTCCAGAAAGGACGCAGGGGGTATTTTGGTACAGGATGTGCGGTCATACACGGATAAGGTGTGTTTACGGTTGAGGAGGTCAAAAACGGATCAATTAGGAAAAGGCATAGATGTGTGGCTGCATGCCTTGCCATGATCAACAGTGTGTCCGGTGAGGACGGTTGGTGATTTTGGAAAGATTAGCCCGGCCAGTGAGGGACCATTTTTATGTCATGAGGATGGTTCTTACTTATCAAGGTTTCAATTTGTGGCAGTGTTTCGGAAATGCTTATCGGTGATTGGTTTGGATGGGAAGGCATACGCCTCACACTCCTTCCGCATTGGGGCGGCTACAGAAGCTGCCAGATGCGGGTTGGATGAGGCAGCTGTGCGGAGGATTGGTAGATGGGAATCAAAGAGATTCCGTACATACATTCGTCCTCAATTAGCAGTGGAATAAAAAAAAAAAAAGAAACGTATATTTAATAATTTTGGTTGTTTCACACACAGGTAGTGGGGTTTGTTTTGTTGCGTTGGTGATATCACCCTGCCTTGTTGTCTTTTCGTTTCAGATGGAGTGTCTCCACGCCTCGTCTGGATACTGGGACACTCCTACGTTTTTTGGGGGGCAAGGAGAGGTGATGCCAGACCAGTCGGGCGTCAGTTAGGCATATCACGGAGGGAGGCTTTTATCAGGTGGCTGGGGAGACCAGGAATGATGTGGGGTAGAGTGGTTTCAGAGGTGGAACGATATGCGTGGCTAGACAGGCCTCTGGATGTGTTGGTCATACACGCTGGAGGTAACGATTTGGGAGTGCGTACAGTCAGGGAACTGATAGCAGATGTGAAAGCTGATCTGTTGCACTTACACATTAATTTTCTGAACACATTGTTGTTATGGTCCGATATTGTGGCACGAACTTCGTGGCGCAATGCAAGGTCTGTGGTGCGAATCAACAAGGCTCGTATACAAGTCAATAAGGTGGTGGGGAGGTTTTTGGTTCAGCAAGGAGGCATGGTGATTCGCCATAGAGAGTTGGAGATAAATGAAGGGATGGGGTTCAACTCACAGATGTGGGGACGGATCTATGGACCATGGGGTTGCAGGAAGGAATACAACGGGCCTTGAGGGTATGGAGGGGCCCTTAGAGCCCCTTCACACTGGGGTGGGGGCGGCGGCAGCGGCACTTTCGGGTCGGTTTGCAGGCGCTATTATTAGCGCAATAGCGCCTGCAAACTGCCCCAGTGTGAAAGGGCTCTTAAGGATAAGGTTTCATCCTTTCGGGCTGTGGCTGGTTTGTTGCTGTTGGTCAGTGACGGTATCGGTAAATAAAACGTGGTAAAAGGGGTGGGGGGTCAGCAATAGTATGGCCCCTCCTGTGTATTCCTGAAAGGAAAACCGGTATGTTGCACTGCGGGAGGGGGTTGTCTCAGAGCGGCACAGCTGGAGGCCTTATCAGTTTTGAAACATGTTCCTGCAGTGTACTGTTTGGATATGTGGTGGAAAAGGGGTAGCTCCGTCATTGACCAACAGATTGGGTTAAAACGTGTTGTTTTATCTGAGGTTATACGTTATTTATATATTTAAGTTGATATTGAAGGTATTTATACAGTTATTTAATAAAAGAGGCTGTTGTGGCCATTTATACTCCAGAAGAAAGGTGTGGTCTCATTATTTAGGTTGGTAAAAGGGTGGAGTATGGTGGCTAACAGTATGGGATAAGATGGGGTACATCTGGACTACACTAGTCAAGTGAGGCCCGGAATAATGGAAAGAAGAGGAATAGTGCAGGGCCGGGCATGACAGTGTGTCTAGTGACACACATAGGGTTAAAAGTTTCATGGAGAGGTGGGGAGGAGATAACAAGAAAGTAAGGGAGGAGTGGCCATATAAAAGAGGGGTGGAGCAAAAGCGGAGCAGTGTGCTGGGAAGGAGACACAAGGAGGCAGAATTTCCCACCCTCCCTCCCTGTGTAATGTGCTGTTAGTGTTGTTAATGTGTGTGTTTATTTTTCAGGATCGGAAGAAGTTGGTCGTCATGACAGCTGGGTGGTGGCTGGTTTGTTGCTGTTGGTCGGTGACGGTAGCGGTAAATAAAACATGGTAAAAGGGGTGGGGGGTTAGCAATAGTATGGCCCCTCCTGTGTATTCCTGAAAGGAATACCAGTATGTTGCACTGCGGGAGGGGGTTGTCTCTGAGCGGCACAGCTGGAGGCCTTATCAGTTTTGAAACATGTTCCTGCAGTGTACTGTTTGGATATGTGGTGGAAAAGGGGTAGCCCTGTCATTGACCAACAGATTGGGTTAAAACATGTTGTTTTATCTGAGGTTATACGTTATTTATATATTTAAGTTGATATTGGAGGTATTTATACAGTTGTTTAATAAAAGAGGCTGTTGTGGCCATTTATACTCCAGAAGAAAGGTGTAGTCTCATTATTTAGGTTGGTAAAAGGGTGGAGTATGGTGGCTAACAGTATGGGATAAGATAGGGTACATCTGGACTACACTAGTCATGACCTGTCCTAGGCTGGCATTGCTCTGACTCAAGTTTTCCGTCACATTCCGAAAGGGTTTTAAGACATAAACGAGCTGCCCAATTATACACCAGTCATCACGTCCCAGTGTGGAATCAATCCCGATGCTGTGGCGGGATAATAGATTGTGGATGGCTGTCTTTTGCTCCAAAATGCGTTCCAGCATTTCCAGGGTATAGTTCCACCAAGTGCTGACATCTTGTTTCAGGCGATGTATGGGGAGCCCTGATTGTTCTTGCTGCTCCCTCAACAGTTGACTAGCCCCTACACTGCGGTGGAAATGCCCTGCAATCTTTCTGCAAAGGTCCAAGATTTGAGCAATCTTGTTGTTTTTCTCCACTGGGATTGCACCCTTGACCACTGAATGCAGTATGTGTGCAGAACAGCGCACACCGACAAAAGATCCATCTTGGAGAGCTTTAACCATGTTTGAACCTTCGTCTGTCACAATGAACCCAACAGAGACATTGGTAAATGCCCGCTCTCCAAACCAATTGGCCAACATTGATCTAATTGCCCGCAATATGTTGGCAGAGCTGTGTTGGTCATCACGGACTTCTGTGTGGAGCAGGAAAGCTTGATAACCCTGCTGGTCTTGCGCTGCAGACCTGCTTCCTGATGGAGTTTGAACTCTTACACCAGTGCCACCACCAACAGGCACAGTGACCTGCCACCAGTGTGCAGTCAAAGACAGGAAAGCGTGTTGACCGCTGGGAGCTGTCCACAAATCAGTTGTCAAATTAATTGTCTGACCCTCGGCTTTGGCCATTTTTTCCTTCAATAATCCAACGCACGAGTGGTATAGTGCTGTGGAATAATCTTTCTGCTGAAAGTTGTTTGTGCAGGAACAACGTATCGTGGAGCAAGGGCATGCATGAGCTGTTTAAACGGCTCCCCTTCAATCATGCGAAAAGAGGCCCCTCCAACAGCAATGAATTGGCCAATGAGGCGGGTGATCTTGTTGGCCTGCTGTTTTGACATGCCCTTGGAACTAAAGCCAACAAAACTATCGAGGGTAGGCTGATGATGTCCTTGGGAGGATGAGGAGCCTGATTGGGTCTGCAGTGGAACTACTGCACATGGACGGGTTGTATTAATTGAACCCTCTCTATTGCCTCCTGTGCTCTGAGTAAGCATACTTGCCAACTGTCCCGGATTTCCCGGGACATTCCCGGGACTTGGACGCCATTCCCGAATTCCTGGTGTCCCGGGAAATGTCCCGAGAAATCCGGTTCTTGGATTCGCCGCCGCCCCCGCTGCCGCTAGAGGTCCGCGGCCGGCGGAGACAATGTCTCCGCTGGCCGCCATTTTGATGAAGTTCATGAAGACGGCTGGGGGAGCTAGACGAGCTCCTGCGTCGCCGCCCACCCTCCGCCCCGCTCCGCCTCGCCCCGCCTACCCCCCCACCCCTTTCCATATCAGACTGGCAGCTGGGCGGGGGGGGGGTAGGCGGAGCGGAGTGGAGGGTGGGCGGCGACGCAGGAGCTCCGTCTAGCCCCCCCCAGCCATCTTCCTGTCTGATATGAAAAGGGGCGGGGGTTCTAGCCATGCTGCCAACAACACTACTAGGACACCTCTGAGGTAGGGGGGAAGGGGGGGTGCACCGCTGTGGGACTCCTGATGTGAGGGGGGGCTCCTTTGGGGACACACACCTGATGCAAGGGGGGCTCCACTGGGGACACCTGATGTGAGGGGGGCTCTGCCGGGGACACCTGATGCAAGGGGGGCTCCGCTGGGGACACCTGATGTGAGGGGGGGCTCCGCCGGGGACACCTGATGTGAGGGGGAGCTCCGCCGGGGGACACCTAATGTGAGAGGGGGCTCCGCCGGGGACTCCTGATGTGAGGAGGAGCTCCACCCGGGACACCTGATGTGAGGGGGGCTCCACCGGGGACACCTGATGTGAGGGGGGGCTCCGCCGGGGACACCTGATGTGAGGGGGGGCTCCGCCGGGGACACCTGATGTGAGGGGGGGTCCGCCGGGGACACCTGATGTGAGGGGGAGCTCCGCCGGGGACACCTGATGTGAGGAGGGGCTCCCCTGGGGACACCTGATGTGAGGGGGACTCCTGGTGTGAGGGGGTCCGCTGGGGACATCTGATATAAGGGGGGCTCCGCTGGGGGCACCTGATGCAAGGACGGACTCTGCTGGGACATCTGACGCAAGGATGGACGGCTGGTGGCAGGCGACGTGGCTAGTGACACGCTCAGGGATCCCACTGATTCTGCATTATGGTGAGTTGAATGATGTCATTTTATATTACAATGTAATAATAGAAATAATGCACTTCAATCATCCTGACACCATAAAAACCATGGTGCCGGGATGATTGAAGTGCTAACACCAGGTGTTTGGAGTATCTTTACCTGCTGATTGTTAAACTTTCTACAATACACATATTTTTATTGTGTAGGATCTGGGGCTACTGTCCCATCATTTCCCTCTCTCCCTCTCCATCCCTCATTCATCTCAGACTCTAACCACACCCTCTTGAGTCACGCCTATTTAAGCCACGCCCACTATGCCACGTAAACCACGCCCATTTTTCGCTGCGGCGCGCTTCGCACGCCGCACTCGTATGTTTTTCCTAAGACACGCCTACAAACGAATGCCCCGCCCCCTAATTATTGTACATCTCTGCCTACAGCCACAAAAGTGTCCCACTTTTTTTTTTTACAATGTTGGCAACTATGAGTAAGTGGTGTGCTTGAGGAGGTACCACCAGTACAGTCAGAGTCCGTTATGCTGCTTCCTGCGCTACCATCTTCTTTTTTTGCCTCTGCATGCAGTAAAGTAGAGTGGTGGTAATTTTTAAGGTGTAGGTTCATACCAGCATTGGTTAAATGACCCAACCATGACACTACCTGCCTGGAGTTTGCATGTTCTCCCTGTGCCTGCGTGGGTTTCCTCCGGGTACTCCGGTTTCCTCCCACACTCCAAAGACATGCTGGTAGGTTAATTGGCTTCTGTCCAAAATTGGCCCTAGTATATGAATGTTAGGGACCTTGGATTGAGGGTAGGGACTGATGTGAGTGTGCGATGTACAGGGTTAGCGACAAGGGTCAGGGTTGTAGACACACACTCACTCAGGTTGAACTGGATGGACTGGTGTCTTTATTCAACCTTACTAACTATGTAACTATGTAACCTAACTTTTTATTCCTACTTACTTGCTTCCCACACAATTTACACTTGGCAAAGAACCCGCCTTCCAATGTTTGAAAGTATTTCCAAACGTTGCTGCAGCGGGATGCAGCCCCTTGACCCTGTTGATATCTATTTAGGGCTGATATAGCTGCATCAGGTAGCACACCAGTGGTGGAAGCTGTTGCCACTACAGTTACACTTGGTGAACTAGAACTAGTGCTGCTAATGGCAGGGGTGCTGGGGACTAGGAGGTCAGTGATATCATCACAGGATTCTTCCATAATAACAGAGGGAGAAGGGGAGTTAGAAGCAGATGAAAAAAGTGGACTGCGGCGCATGCGCGGAGTCTAGCGCAGCGGACATGTCCTGCTAGAGCTCCGCTCCGTGAAAAGGGAGAACCGCTGTATAAAGGCAGCCCGCCGACTTTTTTCACTTAAAAAACGAGACATCATACTCCTGAGAGGTGAGAGGAAACTTTGAAAACAAAAATGGTACTAGGGGGAACCAGGAATAAGTATAAAAATGCCCCCAGTGGAGGTACACAGGCAAAGACTGCAGTGAAATTGGCGCCAGTCTCCTCAGTCTCCTCAGCCTCAGGCACAATCACCTCAGAGCACAGGAGAAAGACAAAGCTGTCACAGCAAATCTCCTCAGATGAATCTGACACAGAATTGTTTCTGTCACAAAAATCTTCACAAGAACTAGCAGCAACTCCAAACCTTATTAAACAATTTGAGAAAATGCTCCACAAAGCATTAAAGATTACCTCAGAACAAATAACCAATAATCTTACTAAAGAAATCAGAGAACTGGGAAACCGTACAGCGGCGCTGGAAATTAAAACTGAAGAACTAGAAAACACAACACAGGAATTTATGACTGAAATAGATCTTCTTAAAGATGAAAATATAATCTTACAAAACAAGTTGGAAGATTATGAAAATCGCGCAAGAAGGTCAAATCTGCGTTTCAGAGGCATTCCTGAATCGATCGTTGATCTATCTTCTACAATAACAGCTCTATGCCAAGAATTGCAACCAGGAATACCGATCGAAAGGTTGGAAATGGATAGGGTACACAGAGCTCTCATGCCTAAAAAAACAGATGGACCCCCTCGAGACATCATAGCAAAGTTCCATTTTTATCGAACGAAAGAACAACTTTTATTTGCAGCCAGAGAGAAAAAAAACCTAACCTTTCAAGGTCACAATTTTCAGATTTTCGCAGATCTCTCTCAAGTTACCATCTCTAAAAGACGTGCTATGAAAATGCATCTGCTGGAACTGCAAAGAAACAACGTCACATACCAATGGGGTTTTCCATTCTCCATACGTTTTACCTACCAAGGAAACAGGCATATTTGTAGATCTCCGAACGAACTACAACAGGCTCTACAAGACCTTAATTTGATTGATGGAACATCTGCAATCAATACCTCACGAAGACGAACAGCATGTGCTTCTTCACTACCAGCTTCTTCCCCTGCTACAGGAAAAAATGGTAACCAGCACGTTCACAAGAGAGGCCGATATGCATCCCCTCCACAAGACCAAGATGTAGATCCAATGGACTGAAAAACTATTTTTCCAGGAACATGAATTTACACATAAAATATGGAATTAGCTAAGAAGACATGCTCTCAATGAATACACAGCATTTTGGATACATTCACAATGCAATTCTTACTTGAATTCACATTCCATACTTGTATTCTAATAAATAGAATACAATGTGGATAAGGGTAAATCCCAGATTCAAGTAACAATTATATATGCTTAACATAATCATCTGTGAACATGAATCTTTTCAGTTCTATATTTAATCCCAAAACATGAAACCAGGGTTTTTTTTTGTATTTTTTTTTTGTTGTTCTTTTTTCCTCTTTTCCTAAATGGATTGGTTTAAATGGTTATCCTTATCTATTGTATGTAATATTGTGCTCCACACTATTATAATCAAATAAATAAGGAACCTCAGTCATGTCAGGAGAAATATAATTATATTTCTTAGATATATTGCTATATAGCTTATATACACATTTTTTGTTTATTTGTTCCTTTTTTTAGGAAAGAAATAAATAAATAAATAAATAAAAAAGAAGAAAAAAAAAAAGGGAAAACTAAGTTTTTTTTTTTTATATACATATCCAGAAGCTATAGCCCATACTATTATTCTAAAACGAAATATAAGATGAGTTAGATTAGTTTCTTTTTTTTTTTCAGATGTCATCTGAGTTTGTTGAATATTACCTTACGAGAACACCATTCCTATAAGTTCCATACTTACTCCATATTTTGAAACTAAGTAGATTTTTCTTTTTCCCTAACCAGATTGGTTAAAACACCTTTCATATTTATCAGTTGCAATTTTGAGTTAAACACTAATATTATCAAAAGAAGACCTAGTCATGACCGAAATGATACAAACTTATTTCTATAATTGATACTTTTAGGTAAATTACTGAAACAAAGTTTAGTAGTAAACCTAAACACTAAACACAAGACGTATTTTTTTTTTTCTTGTCTTTTCCTTTTTATATACATATATATATATATATTATTATCTTTTCTCCTCTTTTTCCAGACTAGATAATTTATTCTACTTAAATAACAGAGAATTTAAATAATCTTTATTTTATAAATGTTAAGTTTTTCTTCAAAATAATGATAATATAGATATGTTTCGTTCTAAGCCTTAAGGGCTACAAGTTAACATCCTAGCGATGTTATTTTTCCTTTTTACATTATCACAAAGTGGTTCTCCTGCTCACGGAAGTTCCGTGCGCCTCACCTAGTCTTCCTCGGACCCCCCCGCTTAATATGGGGAGACCTGACGAAGGCCTTCGACCCCCTGTTGAGAGGTTTCACCCCTCACCACGGGCAAATCCTGAACACCTTAGTATTTTATTCTTAAGCTTATGTAATGTAATCTTACCTGAATAGAGTAAAAAATAAATTTCGCGCAATATTAAAAAATGTAAAAATATAGTGTAGATAAATAAATTGTGGAACACTGTTGTCTGTTAGGTGATAGTGTTAAAATCTCTCTTGTGTAATATAATGATCGCTGCTTTTACTCACAAAAGCGAGGCTTAAATAGCAGTAAATGCTTAAATACTCCTCATACTACCCTAAAACTGGCATGCATAAATAGATAATGACATATTGCATAAAATTATGTGCATAAAGATATTTCCAGTAGTGAATCGTGTATGGTCTTCTAAAATCCACAATCAAAAAACTGTGCAATAAAACATATGTGCAACCTTAAAAAATATACAATCCAATTTGTGCAAAAAGTCCGTTTTGTTGCTACAATATTATGTAGATCTTCTAGTGCCAAAGTGATTAAACAATAAAAAATAAAGTAGGTGAATATTTAAATAAAAAATAAAATGAAAAATAACTGTGAATAGTTCTTCTGATATTGAAAAAATAAATATAGTGAAAGTCTATCTTTCTGCTGCTGCTGTCTCTCAGTATGGTCTCTCAGAACTCTCACCTTGCATTAGTAGTAATCAGGCATTCAGTAATGTGTCTTTAAGGTGTGGGAATAGTTTCTGGTAGCTTTCTCTTTCTCTGTTATTTTCTCTCCTCCAACGTTCCCTCTCTGCAGCTCCACTCTAGTGAACTCAGTGTGGGGGAAATAAAATAGGGAGGGGGGAGAAGAAAGAGGCTCCACTAGTGCATTAAACTTTTAAAATCAAAGGGGGAATATTTATTTGCTGTTACTCTTACATTTCTCATATTAAAAACAGGCAAAGTGAATGTAAAAAACGATCTGGCGTTCTCAGCGCCCTCTCACTTGTGCTTCAGATTCAGTGTGTTGCTCCAGCCAATCCCTACGCGTTACCACACCGTCACGTGTCTTTCCCCAGATGAAGACACGTGACGGTGTCGTAACGCGTAGGGATTGGCTGGAGCAACACACTGAATCTGAAGCACAAGTGAGAGGGCGCTGAGAACGCCAGATCGTTTTTTACATTCACTTTGCCTGTTTTTAATATGAGAAATGTAAGAGTAACAGCAAATAAATATTCCCCCTTTGATTTTAAAAGTTTAATGCACTAGTGGAGCCTCTTTCTTCTCCCCCCTCCCTATTTTATTTCCCCCACACTGAGTTCACTAGAGTGGAGCTGCAGAGAGGGAACGTTGGAGGAGAGAAAATAACAGAGAAAGAGAAAGCTACCAGAAACTATTCCCACACCTTAAAGACACATTACTGAATGCCTGATTACTACTAATGCAAGGTGAGAGTTCTGAGAGACCATACTGAGAGACAGCAGCAGCAGAAAGATAGACTTTCACTATATTTATTTTTTCAATATCAGAAGAACTATTCACAGTTATTTTTCATTTTATTTTTTATTTAAATATTCACCTACTTTATTTTTTATTGTTTAATCACTTTGGCACTAGAAGATCTACATAATATTGTAGCAACAAAACGGACTTTTTGCACAAATTGGATTGTATATTTTTTAAGGTTGCACATATGTTTTATTGCACAGTTTTTTGATTGTGGATTTTAGAAGACCATACACGATTCACTACTGGAAATATCTTTATGCACATAATTTTATGCAATATGTCATTATCTATTTATGCATGCCAGTTTTAGGGTAGTATGAGGAGTATTTAAGCATTTACTGCTATTTAAGCCTCGCTTTTGTGAGTAAAAGCAGCGATCATTATATTACACAAGAGAGATTTTAACACTATCACCTAACAGACAACAGTGTTCCACAATTTATTTATCTACACTATATTTTTACATTTTTTAATATTGCGCGAAATTTATTTTTTACTCTATTCAGTCTTAAGTGTTTGGTGTGAACACCCATATTTTGCGGCAATATTATTATTTATTAATTATTTTACACAGCACTATATTTCATTTGATCACTTCACCATTTAAAATCCACCAGCGCGAAGGACAATTTTATATTTTTAATGTAATCTTACCTGTTTTCTTCTTCTTCCTTAAACCAGATCACACAAGATTCTTTTTTCTTCTTTCCTTTTTCAAGTCCGTATGGGTTGAGTCGAGAGTTCTCCAAACCAGAATAATTGGTAAGTGTCGCCTACTGACTCAGTTACCATGGCTCCTTTAAACATCTTATCCCTCAATGTGCAGGGACTCAATGTGCCACAAAAACGTACTAAAGCGTTTAGATCATTCCAAACACAAAAGGCACACATTGTGTATATTCAAGAGACACATTTTACGATAAACTCAACACCTAAATTTTTTAGTTCATCCTATCCACAAGTATTTACTGCCTCGGCCAATACCAAAAAACGCGGAACTCTAGTGGCATTCCACCGCTCCACCCCAATCACAGTCCACTCCGAAATTAAAGACCTGGAAGGACGCTACTTAATCCTGACAGGAAGCATTTTAGATACAGAAGTAACTGTGGTTTCCTATTATGCTCCAAACAAACAACCAATTCCATTTTTGACACATCTCTTGCAAGTAGTTAATGCACATAAAATGGGAACAATCATAGTATGTGGTGATTCCAACCAGGTTCTCCTCCCATTTCTGGACAAATCTCCATATATGCCACCTCGAAACCAATCTAAAGTATCCCTCTCTCAACTTCTTTCGAAACACAATCTAGTTGATTCATGGAGGGAGAGTAACCCAACCAAAAGAAATTACACATATTTTTCTCACCCCCACCAAACATTTAGCCGTATAGACCATATTTTTCTTACCACAGGAATGATTCCAGAAATTCTATCATCAAACATAATCCCCATTCCATGGTCTGATCACAACGCAGTCCTAACCACTATTGCATCCACTATACCTAAAACTCAGGATAAAACATGGTATCTACCAGAATTATTACTCAAACAACCTATATATAGAAACAAAATTGAGCATGCATTGAAAGAGTATTTCATACTCAACAAAAGTCCAGAAATTTCCCCAATAACACTTTGGGAAGCTCATAAACCGGTGTTGAGAGGGATATTTCAACAACAGATTGGTATACTCAAAAGAGAACGTAGAAATCTTGCACGAAAATTAGAAACACAATTTAATTCCCACTTCATAGCCTTCCAAAACAATCCTAACCCAATTAATAAAAGTGAATTGGAGAAGGCACGCCTGGAATATGACCTTTTTCTAACAGAATCAACTGATAAAATACTACGTCGTTCCAGGCATGCCTTCTATATGAAATCGAATAAACCAGGCACATACTTGGCACGTGCACTCAAAACAACTAATAAATCCTTTAAACCAATTAAGCTGAAGATATCTAAAAATATATACACTAGCAATCCCCTTAAAATTGTCAATAAATTTCGTTCTCACCTTAAAACACTATACACTGAATCAAATTTGTTTAATTTAAACGAAGCAGATTCCTTTTTCTCCAAAATTAATTTACCAGAATTATCTGATTCACAAAAAGCGCAATTAGATGAACCTATCAAGGTAGAAGATGTAGCTAAAATCATTAAAGAATTAAAAATTAATAAAAGACCAGGGCCTGATGGTTTTTCAGCATTATACTATCGTACCTTCTCAGACTCTATTTCCCCCATATTAACAGAAACATTTAATGCACTACTTGAAAACAATTCATTTAGACAGGAATCTCTAACGGCGATCATATGCATGATTCCTAAGCCTCATGCAGATGACACATCCTGTACTAACTACCGTCCTATCTCGATGCTTAATATAGACATCAAAATCCTGGCAAAAATCTTAGCGTCCCGTCTTGGTGGCTTCATTGGTACTCTTATAAATCGTGATCAGGTTGGCTTTATGCCAACTCGCCAAGCAGGCGATAATGTACGACGTGCAGTTCTTTTAGCACAAATTGCCAAGACCCGACGCATTCCCTCCTGTTTTCTTTCACTTGATATTCAAAAAGCCTTTGATTCCATATCATGGCCATATTTGCATTATATGTTACAAAAATGGGGTTTTGGCCCGAATTTTATAAACTGGATCAAAGCTTTATATAATAAGCCCAAGGCATACGTTAAATATGCAGGGTATAAATCTGAGGCCTTTAACATTGAGAGGGGCACTAGACAGGGGTGCCCGCTTTCACCCCTGTTGTTTGCCCTGCTCATAGAACCTCTTGCTCAACGAATTAGATCAGAACCAACCATAACTGGAATTGAGATAGGAGGATTTCACCACAAACTCTGTCTATTTGCGGATGACATCCTCTTGTTTCTTTCATCACCGCAAATATCAGGCCCCAATTTGATGCCAATACTTGATGACTTTGCTGCATTTTCGGGCCTTTTCATTAATTCTAAAAAATGTATAGCATTAAACATATCCCTCTCATCATTGGAATTGACGTCAGCCAAAAACGGTCTCCCATTTACTTGGGCAGATAAATCTATACCTTATCTAGGAATACATCTAACTGCATCTTATTTGGATCTTTTTTCAGCTAACTATCCTCCAATGGTCAAAAATATAACAAATATGCTGAAATCCTGGAATCACCTCCCTCTTTCTTGGTTTGGAAAAATTAACACAATAAAAATGACAATCTTACCCAAACTATTATATCTTTTCAGAGTTTTATCTATCCCAATCCCTGCCTATTATCTAAGAATAATACAAAGAAAAGCAAATTCATTTATTTGGGGCTCCTCTAAACCTCGTACGAACCTGCATACTTTATATCTCCCTAAGTTGAATGGGGGTCTAGGATGCCCCAATTTTGCCTCTTACTATAGAGCGGCCCATATAGCAACTTTAACTAAATACCATGCACAACACGAATCCCCTCTATGGGTGTCAATTGAAGCTGCAGAATGTGATCCCCTATCAATCGCAAATCTGCTCTGGCTTTCACCAAGAGATCGTAGAGGAATAAGTAACCCAATCACCAAACATTTTGTCTCCATGTGGGACAAATACAAACTCAGAAATCAACTACAATCATTACATAACCCTCTATTATCTTTCTATAAAAACCCCGCATTCTACCCCGCATGGATCTCACCTAGATCTTTCAAAGCGTGGATTACTTATAATGTACTAAACTTGCACAAATTTGTAAATTCTTCATCCTTTATTCCATTCCCATCCCTCTGCGATAAATATGGATTACCTCAATCGGAGTTATTTAGATATCTTCAGATTAAAAATTTCTTTATGCCTCTTTTAACCACAAAATCTCCACTGACTCAATTCTCTGAATTTGAAAAATTTTGTAAAAATAATCCTCATGCTAAAGGCATGATTTCGGTCCTTTATGCTCAATTAGTAAACCAACCCGAAACGGAGAAACCATCGTATGTACAGAAATGGGAGGGAGATTTAGAACAAACTCTGGAAACAACAGAATGGAATCAAATTTGGTTAACAACCAAATCGGCTTCCCCAAACATAATAGCAATAGAGGCTAATTATAAAGTTTTAATACGATGGTACCTTGTACCGGTTAGAATAGCGAAATATGTGCATAATTACTCGACAGAGTGTTATCGTGGATGCTTGGACCCAGGTACTCACTTTCATATTTGGTGGTCATGTCCCAAAGCACAAATTTTTTGGAAAGCTATCTTTACTATTGCATCTAAAATGTTAGGAATACCCATCACCCCAGATCCTGCAATGGCTCTCATTAACCGAAAACCAGAATTTTTAACACATAACCAATTTAAACTACTCATCCAACTATTTACAGCGGCGAAACAAACACTGGCAAGAGCCTGGAGATCTCCTTCATTGATAGTGGAAGAGGTAGTAAATCGAATGAACGTCACCATGACTCAAGCTAAAATGGTAGCCATCGAAAATGACTCGTTTGTCAAATTTGATAAAATATGGCAACCATGGATTAGCAACTACTTGCCTTCAACTTTTAACAAAGAAGTTTTACTACCATGGTAACTGACCCAGTGAACTAATGCATTATATAGTCCTTAGTGACTGTGATGGACCTCGCCTCGGCTCAACCCTGCGGACTCTTCTTTCTATTCTTTCTAGTACTTCCTCTTTCTATCCCTCCTTTCTTCTCTACTCATTCTTTTTTTTCTTTTTTGTTGTTTTATTTGGAAGCTCATACTAATCATAAAACATAATTCCTCTTACATCCAGCACCACTTGTATGTATTATTAACACCATAAGAAGTTATAATTCAATATATAATCTACATTGTTTAAATATGTATTTTTGAGCTTCATTTCCTTTATTGCATAACTTGTACTCACTGTAATGTCAAATACTTCATTGTATGTACAATAAAATCTTTTTGACAAGGAAAAAAGTGGACTGCTACCTGTCCTACTCCTCACAGAATATCTCGCTTGCACTTTCTCCAGGTCAAGCTAGTCCTGTGGGCTAAGATTGTATAAAACATCCGCAGTGGAGCATCACATTCTAAATCATCTTCTTGGGCCAATGAAGCAAAAGTCTCACACTCTGTCTCTGCTGCTGTCTCCCTCAATTGCTTCTTTGGGGAGCTGGGCAGTGGCACTGGTAGTGTGATTGGTGGTGGTGACTATAAAGGCAACTCCACTTTACTAGGTTTCTTGCCTATTCCATAAAAATATACAGCCATGACACCTGTAGAAGTGGAAGGAGGTGCTGCACTGGCAGTGGAAGTGGCAGCAGATGTTGGTGGTCTGACAGGAAAAGTAATATTAGAAGAGCTGGGGGTGGTGGAAGTCAGAAAATGGACTTGAGTGGAGATAGGGTATATAGAATCTCAATCTATAAATCACCCCCCACCAGAACACAGGCAGCCTCTGAGGCTATCACAACACTAGCAGCAACACTAATATCACTAGTTACATAGTTAGTAAGGTTGAATAAAGACACCAGTCCATCAAGTTCAACCTGAGCGAGTGTGGGTGCGTGTCTAGAATTATCCCTATTTTTTTAATTTAAGGTACCCATATAGCGCTGTGTCAATTTCTACGCAGCGCTCCACACATATATCACCCACTCACATCGGTCCCTACCCTCAAGGAGCCCACAATCCAAGGTCCCTAACATTCATATACTAGGGCCAATTTTGGACAGAAGCAAATTAACCTACCAGCATATCTTTGGAGTGTGGGAGGAAACCGGAGTACCCGGAGGAAACCTACGCAGGCACAGGAAGAACATGCAAACTCCAAGCAGGTAGTGTCGTGGTTGGGATTTGAACCAGCGACCCTTCTTACTGCTAGGTGAGAGTGCTACTCACTACACCACTGTGCTGCCCCATCCATAGTCTATCTATCAAGTTCACAACACAGATGTAGCTTGCTTCACTACTGTTCTGCTGCTGTGCTTAGCTTATGCTCAAATGAAATAGTTCAGGTTCTCTGACAAAGTGACAATGAATTCAAACGGACCAGCTAAGATTGACTGTTCTGAAATGAATCAGCGTGTCTGTCTCTCTCTGCTAGCAAATCGTAAGTGACACTAATGCCGCGTACACGCGGTCGGACTTTACGGCAGACTTTGCCCGGCGGACTTTTCGACGGACTTTCTGAATGAACGGACTTGCCTACACACATTCCACCAAAGTCTGTCGAATTCGTACGTGATGACGTACGACCGGACTAAAATAAGGAAGTTCATAGCCAGTAGCCAATAGCTGCCCTAGCGTGGCTTTTTGTCCATCGAACTAGCATACAGACGAGCGGACTTTTCGACTGGACTCGAGTTCGACGGATAGATTTAAAACATGTTTCAAATCTAAGTCCGTCCAACTTTTGAGCAAACAAAGTCCGCTGGAGCCCACACACGATCGAATTGTCTGACGAAATCCCGTCCACCGGGCAAAGTCTGCCGTAAAGTCTGCTCGTGTGTACGCGGCATTAGTTGGCTGTACATGCGGTTCTAGCTATTTTACTGCCCCTCCTCTTTGGTTACAATTGGCCAATAACCATCATCATCAATATTTTTATTTTACTTAATTTTTCTCTCTACGTCGAATCTTTTCTCTCTATGTCGAATCCTCTCTCTCTATGTTGAATCTTTTCTCTCTATGTCGAATCTCTTCGAATAATCTTGGACTACTATGGTGGATAGACTATAGAGTTAAGGTTAGGCACATTCGACCACAGGTTCGATAGACACAAATTGTTATTGTTAGCTTCATGTCGAATCTCCTATCTATATCGAACTGTTGTCACAACGAAAACGAAAATAAAGCATTTGTTTATGTTGGATCTTTCGTTTTTCGGAATCTGCGCTTTCGTTATCGTTTGTTAAAACGATAACGAAAATACCTGAAATTCGGACGAAAATGCATTCAGACGAAAACGAATGCACATGTCTATTGTAAAGGAATATAAAGAAAATCTTGCATGGCTCTATACATGTATATAGGAGTATAAAGAGGACCTGTCATGGCTCTATACATATATATCAGAGTATAAAGTGGACCTGTCATGATACTATACATGCGTTTAAGAGTATAAAGAGGACCTGTCATGGTTGTTTACATGTATAGGAGTATAAAGAGGACCTGTCATGACACTATACATGCATATAGGAGTATAAAGAGGACCTGTCATGGTTGTTTACATGTATAGGAGTATAAAGAGGACCTGTCATGACACTATACATGCATATAGGAGTATAAAGAGGACCTGTCATGGTTGTTTACATGTATAGGAGTATAAAGAGGACCTGCCATGGCTCATATTGAGAGTTGAAAGCAACAGATTCCAAATGCAAATAGCAAACTTGAAATTAACTCTGGACCTTTTATCTGCAACTTGTAAATGTGATAATGAGGGAATAGCACACACCTGGCCATGGAACAGCTGAGCAGCCAATAGTCCCATTACTTTTGGTCCCTTAAAAAGTGGGCGACGCATATACAAACTGTTGGTATTCCTACACCGTTAACCTGATTTAGATGCAAATACCCTCAAATTAAAGCTGAAAGTCTGCAGTTAAAGCACATCTTGTTCTTTTCATTTCAAATCCATTGTGGTAGTGTATAGAGCCAAAAAGATTAGAATTGTGTTGATGTCCCAATATTTATGGAGCTGACTGTATGTAGGAATATAAAGAAAACCTGTTATGGCTCTATACATGTATATAGGAGTATAAAAGGACCTGTGCGTGGCTGGAGGCCGCAATGTCTGCCAGCCACCCACGATCGCTCCACAGAGAGTCAGAACGGGCATCTGTCAATGTAAACAGACAGATCCCCATTCTGACAGGGGAGGAGAGACAGTTCTGCTGTTCCTAGTGATTAGGAACAGAGATCTCTCTCCTCCTCCAGTCAGTCCCATCAGTTAAAAACACCTCCCAGGGAACACATTTAACCCCTTCCCTGCCAGTGACATTTATACAGTAATCAGTGCATTTTTAGTCCTCATGCACATGGACGTTTTTACAGCCGCGTTTTTTAGCGTTTTTTACAGCTTAAAAACGCCTGTCTATGTTAGTCTATGGATTCATGCCCACCTAGACGTTTTTGAGCTGCAAATAGCCTAGGCGTTTTTAAGCTGTAAAAAAAACCCAGGACCAGTGCGTTCCGAGGAGCGGCGCTAGAGCTGTAAAAACGCGAAACGCGGAAAAACGCGCAAAAACGCGCAAAACCGCGACCGCGGCGTTTTTTCGCGTTTTTTAACTCCGGCGTTTTTTGGTTAAAAATGAGTTGATTGGACACTGTAATCTCTGTAAAAACAGGAATTACCTGTCTGGACATTAGATTACCCAAGAGTCCTTTGCACAGCCGTGTGACTGTGGTGATATTGGCACCAAGATGGCTAGTGCTAGTGCAGTCTCTCAGGTTGAATTAATCAATGCGGTACAGGCCCATCCAGAATTGTGGGATGTGGCACATCCACTGCATGGAGACCACATCCGCAAGGTGAAAGCCTGGGAGGACATATGTGCTGCGATTACCCCTGGCTGGGAACAAATCAGAAATTCTGAAAGAAAGGAGATAAGTAAGTCTATTTTCCTTGAATGCATGATCTGTTTGTGTGTAATGTAAATGAAGATTGCATATTTAACCCTTTGTTTTCCATGTTATTTTAGGTAAAATTATGCAGCGGCGCTGGAAGTCCCTACGTGACCGTGTCAGGAGGGACCTCACGGACGAAGACAAGGCGGCACGTAGCGGAGCACCAGCGCCAACCAAAAAAAAGCACGTTTACCACACCAATCTCCAATTCCTCAGGCAAAATATGCAGAGCCATACCAGACCGTAAGTTAGGGGTTAGGGGTTAGGGTTAGGAGTTAGGGTTAGGGGTTAGGGTTAGGGGTTAGGGGGTTAGGGGTTAGGGTTATGAGTTAGGGTTAGGGGTTAGGAGTTAGGGTTAGGGGTTAGGGTTAGGAGTTAGGGTTAGAGTTAGGAGTTAGGGTTAGGGGTTAGGAGTTAGGGTTAGGGGTTAGGGGTTAGGGTTAGGGGTTAGGAGTTAGGGGTTAGGGTTAGGGGTTAGGAGTTAGGGTTAGGAGTTAGGAGTTAGGGTTAGGGGTTAGGGGTTAGGAGTTAGGGTTAGGAGTTAGGAGTTAGGGTTAGGGGTTAGGGGTTAGGGTTAGGGGCTAGGGTTAGGGGTTAGGGTTAGGAGTTAGGGTTAGGGGTTAGGAGTTAGGGTTAGGGGTTAGGAGTTAGGGTTAGGGGTTAGGGGTTAGGGTTAGGGTTAGGAGTTAGGGTTTAGGGTTAGGGTTAGGAGTTAGGAGTTAGGGTTAGGAGTTAGGGTTAGGGGTTAGGAGTTAGGGTTAGGAGTTAGGGTTAGGGTTAGGAGTTAGGGTTAGGGGTTAGGGTTAGGAGTTAGGGTTAGGGGTTAGGGTTAGGCTTAGGGGTTAGGGTTTAGGGTTAGGAGTTAGGGTTAGGGGTTAGGGTTAGGAGTTAGGGTTAGGGGTTAGGGTTAGGAGTTAGGGTTAGGGGTTAGGGTTAGGGGTTAGGGTTAGGAGTTAGGGTTAGGGGTTAGGGTTAGGCTTAGGGGTTAGGGTTAGGAGTTAGGGTTAGGGGTTAGGGTTAGGAGTTAGGGTTAGGGGTTAGGGTTAGGAGTTAGGGTTAGGGGTTAGGGTTAGGCTTAGGGGTTAGGGTTAGGGGTTAGGGTTAGGAGTTAGGGTTAGGGGTTAGGGTTAGGAGTTAGGGGTTAGGGTTAGGAGTTAGGGTTAGGGGTAATCGCAGTAATCGTTTATACAATTTGTATTGTTTGCAGGACAACTTCAAATTTTAGACTTGGAGAGGTGGATGAGGAAGATACAGAGCTTCAGAGACCAAACAGTCCAATGACCACCTCTGGATCTCCACGACCGATCAGCGAGGGAGTTGTTGAGGGCACAGATGAGGTAACTGCTTCGGTCTGCCTTTCTATCTCATTGTCTGTCTGTCCATGTACATGTCAATGTAAACATTTTTGTTCTTTTGCAGGAATCGAGGGCTGTGGAAACACCGTCTCCTGCCAGTTTACAAAGTGGAGAGCAGCGCGGTCGTGGCGGTGTTTGTGGCCGTGGGCGTGGACGTCAGGCGAGGGGCGGCTATAATCCCGAGGCTGATGACAGGGTGCTAGCACTGCTGCAGGAAGTGCGGCAGGAGAGGCGCAGTATGGATGTCTTTTTAGACACCAATAACCCACGCGCCTGCTTCTGCCGCAGCCTTTACCACATCCTGGAGGACATTGGGGGAGACCAAGAGAAACTTTGTATGGATCGCATGTACGGTATTGCAATGCAATACAGACATGCAAAATTGAGTGGCGGGCCACCTCCATGCGATCCATATAATGTTTCTCATGATCCCCCAATGGCCCCTGGGACCTCAGCAGTGCTAGCACCCCACTCTCACTATCAGCCCCCTCCTCCACGCCAACCACCACCTATGCCGTCCCAGACCTCATATCATAGCCTGCAAGCGTATGCTGATTGTCCACCTTCCACCTCCCATTTTTAGCCCTCATACCCTCTACCCCGCTACCAGCAAGATTTTGGGAGTGATCGCCAGGCCCAACCGTTACCCCGTCCCCAATCCCCACATCCCCAATGCAATCAACCATCCACCACCACCTATCACCAGTTGTAATCACAAAATAAAATCTTTTTTTTCTTGAAATACCAGTTGTGATCCCAATCCTTTATTTAATTTTTTATTTTGTTTTAAAAGTCTTTTATATGATGCACAACAGCACTCCTTTGCACTCTGCTTGCCCTGAAGGCAGAGTGCAAAGGACTCTATCATACTCTGCCTTCGGACAAGCGTAAGCTTGCTCTTTTTTGGGCTTAGCCTAGGCTTACCCCGAAGGCAGAATCAAATTGACTTGTAGAACAATCGTTGACAAATGGACCAAAAAATAACAAACTTCAATTTAGAAATGCTTTATTTCAAAAAAGACAAGACAGCAAAGGTAGATGTATTGCAAATATTTTTTAGACATAATCATTCTGCCATGATACCTCTCCATCAGGTGTTTCAAAAAATTCTGCAAATTGGTTTTGAATGCTCATGACACGTGCAGTTGAACGCAAGTCCATAAATTGAACCCTCTGAAGTTGTCTAATGGGCTCCTGTTCAACATTATTTCTGTCACTGTCCCGCAGAAAATTGTGCAGAACGCAGCATGCCAGGATGACTTGAATGGCGTTGTCAACATCCAATTGCATACTTGTCAGCAAAACTCGCCATTTGGCCGTGCACACCCCGAATGCACATTCAACAACACGGCGTGCACGGCTGAGCCGATAATTGAAAATTTTTTGTTGTCGGCTGAGACCAGTGCCACTGTATGGCCTCATTAGATTTTCAGCCAGTCCAAAGGCCTCATCTGCCACCATGACTAATGGCAAGCTGGGTTCTTCAGTGCAGGGTAGAGGCCTGCTTTCAGGAATATTGAGTCGTCCCTCATGTAGACGACGTCCGAAGGCCGACTCGCGGAATATGCGGGCATCACCTTGGCTTCCATATGCTCCCACATCTACAAACAGAAATTTGAGGTGTGCATCGGACAATGCCAGGAGGACCACCGAAAAATATTTTTTGTAATTAAAATAGGAAGATCCAGAGTGGGGAGGCTTCTTCACCCTGATGTGTTTCCCATCAAGGGCTCCTATACAATTTGGGAACTGAGTTTTTTCCCAAAAAGTGTCCACAACTGATTCCCAGATGTCTTCGGTTGGCTCTGGCATTACAACGTTATGCAATTCCTCCCATATTGCCACACATGTTTCCTTTATTATTTTTGAGACCGTTGAGAGGCCAAGGAGGAAGTCGTGATGCAAGGAGGCATAACTTTGTCCCGTGGCAAGGAACCTAAGATAACATAATAAATTTAGTTATTGAAAGAGTAAAGCATAAACATAAGTCCTAACCCTACCCTTAAACCTAACCCTATCTCCTAACCCCTAACCCTAACCCTAACTCCTAACCCTAACTCCTAACCCTAACCCTAACTCCTAACCCCTACCCCTAACCCTAACCCTAACTCCTAACCCTAACCCCTAACCCTAACCCTAACCCTAACCCTAACTCCTAACCCCTAACCCCTAACTCCTAACCCTAACCCTAACCCTAACCCTAACTCCTAACCCTAACCCTAACCCTAACCCCTAACCCTAACTCCTAACCCTAACCCCTAACCCTAACCCCTAACCCCTAACCCCTAACCCTAACCCCTAACCCTAACTCCTAACCCTAACCCCTAACCCCTAACCCCTAACCCCTAACCCTAACTCCTAACCCTAACTCCTAACCCTAACCCCTAACTCCTAACTCCTAACCCTAACCCTAACCCCTAACCCTAACCCCTAACCCTAACCCCTAACCCCTAACCCTAACCCTAACCCCTAACCTTAACCCCTAACCCTAACCCTAACCCTAACTCCTAACCCCTAACCCTAACTCCTAACTCCTAACCCCTAACCCTAACCCTAACCCTAACCCTAACCCTAACTCCTAACCCCTAACCCTAACTCCTAACCCCTAACTCCTAACCCCTAACCCTAACCCTAACCCCTAACCCTAACCCTAACCCCTAACCCTAACCCCTAACCCTAACTCCTAACCCTAACCCCTAAGCCATCACCTTGGCTTCCATATGCTCCCACATCTACAAACAGAAATTTGAGGTGTGCATCGGACAATGCCAGGAGGACCACCGAAAAATATTTTTTGTAATTAAAATAGGAAGATCCAGAGTGGGGAGGCTTCTTCACCCTGATGTGTTTCCCATCAAGGGCTCCTATACAATTTGGGAACTGAGTTTTTTCCCAAAAAGTGTCCACAACTGATTCCCAGATGTCTTCGGTTGGCTCTGGCATTACAACGTTATGCAATTCCTCCCATATTGCCACACATGTTTCCTTTATTATTTTTGAGACCGTTGAGAGGCCAAGGAGGAAGTCGTGATGCAAGGAGGCATAACTTTGTCCCGTGGCAAGGAACCTAAGATAACATAATAAATTTAGTTATTGAAAGAGTAAAGCATAAACATAAGTCCTAACCCTACCCTTAAACCTAACCCTATCTCCTAACCCCTAACCCTAACCCTAACTCCTAACCCTAACTCCTAACCCTAACCCTAACTCCTAACCCCTAACCCTAACCCTAACCCTAACCCCTAACCCTAACCCTAACCCTAACCCTAACTCCTAACCCCTAACTCCTAACTCCTAACCCTAACCCTAACCCTAACCCCTAACCCTAACCCTAACTCCTAACCCTAACCCCTAACCCTAACCCCTAACCCCTAACCCTAACCCTAACTCCTAACCCTAACCCTAACCCTAACCCCTAACCCCTAACTCCTAACCCTAACTCCTAACCCTAACTCCTAACCCTAACCCCTAACTCCTAACTCCTAACCCTAACCCTAACCCCTAACCCTAACCCCTAACCCCTAACCCCTAACCCTAACCCCTAACCCTAACCCCTAACCCTAACCCTAACCCTAACTCCTAACCCCTAACCCCTAACCCTAACTCCTAACTCCTAACCCCTAACCCTAACCCTAACCCTAACCCTAACCCTAACCCTAACTCCTAACCCCTAACTCCTAACCCCTAACCCTAACCCTAACCCTAACCCCTAACCCTAACCCTAACTCCTAACCCTAACCCCTAACCCTAACCCCTAACCCTAACTCCTAACCCTAACCCCTAACTCCTAACCCTAACCCTAACCCCTAACCCTAACTCCTAACCCTAACCCTAACCCCTAACTCCTAACCCTAACCCCTAACCCTAACCCTAACTCCTAACCCTAACCCCTAACCCCTAACCCCTAACCCTAACTCTAACCCCTAACCCCTAACCCTAACTCCTAACCCCTAACCCTAACTCCTAACCCCTAACTCCTAACCCTAACCCTAACCCTAGCCCCTAACCCTAACTCCTACGCATCACAGTGTCCATCCTTGTGAGCCTTGGCCTGAGCCTCTCCAACAGGTCATCAAAGAGCGGCACTGACATCCTTGTAAAGTTGAAGAACTTTGTTGGATATGAGCGCAGTTGGGAATAAATATTGCCAAAGTACCCCGTAGAAAACCGATTGGATACCATTGGATGCACCCAAAATCGACGTCTGCTGCTTCTCTCCTCCTCCTGTCTCATTCTCCTCTGCAACACAATCAGAAGGATTGCCTCATCGATCTTTTGCATGACAGGATCCATATTTCTCAGAAAAATACTGAAAAATACTGAAATATACTGAAAACTCTGAAACACTCTCTCCTCTCTCTCTCTCCTACCAAAATGGCACCGACACATGCTCATTAACATATTTTCTTTGGTTTCTGTGGCATTGTGGGAAATTTGGGAGTGTATATAGCTGAGAGATGTGTTTTTCATTGAAAAACGCTACTTAGCGCTAACTCGGAAAAACGCGCAAAAACGCGCAAAAACGCTAATGAAAAACGCGGTAAAAATCGCGTTTTTAACGCCGGTTTTTCCAGGCGTCAAACCTAGCTTTACAGCTCGTTTTTTAAAACGTCCATGTGCATGAGGACTTATAGCACAGATTGCTATATATATGTCAATAGTTCCAAAAATGTTTCAAAAGCGTCCGATCTGTCCAACGCAATGTCGCAGTCCCACTAAAAATTGCAGATCACCGCAATTACTAGTAAGGAAAATAAAATAATAAAAATGCCATAAATCTATCCCCTATTTTGTAGACGCTATAACTTTTGCGCAAACCAAAAATAAATCATACCCACCAAAAGGCCCCCACATTTATTATTTTATATCATGATAACTAAGGGGTACGGTCATGGCCGTCTACATGTATAGGAGTATAAAGGGGACCTGTCATGACTCTATACATGTGTATAGGTGAATGAAGACGACTTGTCATGGCTCTATACACGTATATATAGGAGTATAAACAGGACCTGTCATGGCACTATACACGTATATAGGAGTATAAAGGGGACCTGTCATGGCTCTATACATGTATAAAAGAGTATAGAGAGGACCGGTCATGGCACTATATGTGTATATATAAGTATAACAAGGACCGTTCATGGCTCTATACATGTATATAGGGGTAGAAAGAGAACCTGTCATGGCTCTATACATGTAAAGGAATATAAAGAAAATCTGTCATGGCTCTATACATGTATATAGGAGTATAAAGAGGACCGTCATGGCTCTATACATATATATAGGAGTATAAAGAGGACCTGACATGGCTCTATATATGTATATAGGAGTATAAAAAGGACCTGTCATGGCTCTATACATGTATGTAGAAGTATTAAGAGGACCTAGCATGGCTCTATACATGTTTATAGAAGTATACAGAGGACCTGTCATGGTTGTTTACATGTATACGAGTATAAAGAGGACCTGTCCTGGCTCTATACATGTATAAAGTGTACCTGTCATGGCTCTATACATGTATGTAGGAGTATAAAGAGGATCTGTCATGGCTCTATACATGTATATAGGAGTATAAAGGGGACCGGTCATGGCGGTCTACATGTATAGGAGTATAAAGAGGACCTGTCATGGTTGTTTACATGTATAGGAGTATAAAGAGGACCTGTCATGGCTCTATACATGTATATAGGAGTATAAAGAGGACATGTCATGGCTTTATACATGTATAAAGTGAACCTGTCATGGCTCTATACATGTATATGAGAGTATAAAGGGGACCGGTCATGGCGGTCTACATGTATAATGGAGTATAAAGAGCACCGGTCATGGCACTATACATGTATATAGGGGTAGAAAGAGAACCTGTCATTGCTCTATACATGTAAAGAAATATAAAGAGGACCTGTCATGGCTCTATATATGTTTATAGGAGTATAAAGAGGACCTGTCATGGCTCTCTACATGTATAGGAGTATAAAGAGGGCCTGTCATGGTTGTTTACATGTATAGGAGTATAAAGAGGACCTGTCATGGCTCTATACATGTATATAGGAGTATAAAGAGGACATGTCATGGCTTTATACATGTATAAAGTGAACCTGTCATGGCTCTATACATGTATATAGGAGTATAAAGGGGACCGGTCATGGCGGTCTACATGTATAGGAGTATAAAGAGGACCTGTCATGGTTATATACATGTATATAGAGGTAGAAAGAGAACCTGTCATGGCTTTATACATGTAAATAAATATAAAGAGGACCTGCCATGGCTCTACACATGTTTATAGGAGTATAAAGAGGACCTGTCATGGCTCTATACATATATATAGGAGTATAAAGAGGACCTGTCATGACACTATACATGCATATAGGAGTATAAAAGAACCTGTCAGGGCTCTATACATGTATATAGGAGTATAAAAGGATGAGTCATGGCTCAATACATCTACAGTCAGGTCCATAAATATTGGGACATCGACACAATTCTAATCTTTTTGGCTCTATACACCATCACAATGGATTTGAAATGAAACGAACATGATGTGTTTAACTGCAGACTTTCAGCTTTAATTTGCGGGTATTTACATCCAAATCAGGTGAAAGGTGTAGGAATTACAACAGTTTGTATATGTGCCTCCCACTTTTTAAGGGACCAAAAGTAATGGGACAGATTAACAATCATCCATCAAACTTTCACTTTTTAATACTTGGTTGCAAATCCTTTGCAGTCAATTACAGCCTGAAGTCTGGAACGTGTAGACATCACCAGACGCTGGGTTTCAACCCTGGTGTGGTGATGCTCTGCCAGGCCTTTACTGCAACTGTCTTCAGTTCCTGCTTGTTCTTGGGGCATTTTTCCTTCAGTTTTGTCTTCAGCAAATGAAATGCATGCTCAATCGGATTCAGGTCAGGTGATTGACTTGGCCATTGCATAACATTCCACTTCTTTCCCTTAAAAAACTCTTTGGTTGCTTTCACAGTATGCTTTGGGTCATTGTCCATCTGCACTGTGAAGCGCTGTTCAATGAGTTCTGAAGCATTGTGCTGAATATGAGCAGATAATATTGCCCGAAACACTTCAGAATTGATCCTGCTGCTTTTGTCAGCAGTCACATCATCAATAAATACAAGAGAACCAGTTCAATTGGCAGCCATGCATGCCCATGCCATGACACTACCACCACCACGCTTCACTGATGAGGTGGTATGCTTTGGATCATTAGCAGTTCCTTTCCTTCTCCATACTCTTCTCTTCCCATCACTCTGGTACAAGTTGATATTGGTCTCATCTCTCCATTGTATGTTGTTCCAGAACTGTGAAGGCTTTTTTAGATCTTGTTTGGCAAACTCTAATCTGGCCTTCCTGTTTTTGAGGCTCACCAATGGTTTACATCTTGTGGTGAACCCTCTGTATTCACTCTGGTGAAGTCTTCTCTTGATTGTTGACTTTGACACATATACACCTACCTCCTGGAGAGTGTTCTTGATCTGGCCAACTGTTGTGAAGGGTGTTTTCTTCACCAGGGAAAGAATTCTTCGGTCATCCACCACAGTTGTTTTCCGTGGTCTTCCGGGTCTTTTGGTGTTGCTGAGCTCACCGATGTGTTCTTTCTTTTTTAGGATGTTCCAAACAGCTGATTTGGCTACACCTAAAGTTTTTGCTATCTCTCTGATGGGTTTGTTTTGTTTTTTGAGCCTAATGAAGGCTTGCTTCACTGACAGTGACAGCTCTTTGGATCTCATATTCAGAGTTGACAGCAACAGATTCCAAATGCAAATAGCAAACTTGAAATTAACTCTGGACTTTTTATCTGCTCCTTGTAAATGGGATAATGAGGGAATAACACACACCTGGCCATGGAACAGCTGAGCAGCCAATTGTCCCATTACTTTTGGTCCCTTAAAAAGTGGGAGGCGCATATACAAACTGTTGGAATTCCTACACCGTTCACCTGATTTGGATGTAAATACCCTCAAATTAAAGTTGAAAGTCTGCAGTTAAAGCACATCTTGTTCGTTTCATTTCAAAATCATTGTGGTAGTGTATAGAGCCAAAAAGATTAGAATTGTGTCGATGTCCCAATATATAAGGAGCTGACTGTATGTAGGAATATAAAGAAAACCTGTCATGGCTCTATACATGTATATAGGAGTATAAAAGAACCTGTGCGTAGCTGGAGGCTGCAATGCCTGCCGGCCACCCACGATCACTCCACAGAGAGCCAGAATGGGCATCTGTTAATGTAAACAGACAGATCCCCATTCTGACAGGGGAGGAGAGACAGATCTGCTGTTCCTAGTGATTAGGAACAGAGATCTCTCTCCTCCTCCAGTCAGTCCCATCCCCCCAAAGTTAAAAACACCTCCCAGGAAACACATTTAACCCCTTCCCTGCCAGTGACATTTATACAGTAATCAGTGAATTTTTATTGCACAGATCACTGTATACATGTCAATGGTCCCAAAAATGTGTCAAAAGTGTCCGATCTGTTCCAATGTCACAGTCCCACTAAAAATCGCAGATCACCGCAATTACTAGTAAGAAAAAATACCGTATATACTCGAGTATAAGTCGAATTTTTCAGCACATTTTTTTGTGCTGAAAGTACCCCCCCTCGACTTATACTCGAGTCAAGCACTTTTCTGCAGCAAAAAAATTCATTTTCCGAACCGACTTTGGGGCCCCGTATCTCAGGGCCACTTGGTACTAGGAACCCCAAATTTGGTGCGCTAACCCAGTGGAACTGTATCCATAACATATCCAAAGCTGGAGTTCCTAGCACCAAGTAGCCCCGAGATACAGGGCCCCAAAGTAGGTTCGGAAAATGTCATTCTCTGCTGCAGAAAAGTGCTTGACATTTTCTGAACCAATTTTGAGGCCCCATATCTCAGGGCCACTTGTTGCTAGAAACCCCAGCTTTTGATATTTTATTGTGCCAGTTCCACTGGGTTTGTACACCAAATTTAGGGTTCCTAGCACTAAGTGGCCCCGAGATACGGGGCCCCAAAGTTGGTCAACTGTGTCCATCTGCAGCAATGTCATTTCAGGACCCTTTGGGTTCAGAGACCCCAAATTTTGGCTGCAGCTAGGGGGCATTTACGAACCCTTAACTACCGAGTTTGAAGTTCGGGGGACCTATGGCTGCAAATGGGCACAGTGAGGCATACAAATGGGCACATTGAGGCATGCAATTGGGCACGGTGAGGTTGCAAATGGGCATTGTTGACCCTCTTTTCCACTTACAGTAGCTGTGCATTTCTCACCCTCGTCTTATACTCGGGTCAATAAGTTTTTCCCATTTTTTGTGGTAAATTAAGGGCCTCGACTTATACTCGGAACGACTTATACTCGAGTATAATAAAATAGTAATAATAAAAATGCCATAAATGTATCCCCTATTTTGTAGACGCTCTAACTTTTGTGCAAACTAATCAATGTACGCTAATTGCGTTTTTCTTTACCAAAAATATGTAGAAGAATAAATATTGGCCTAAACTGATGAAGACATAATTTTTTTTTGTTGTGTGGATATTTATTATAGCAAAAAGTAAAAAATATTGTTTTTTTTTCAAAATTGTCGCTCTTTTTTTGTTTATAGCACAAAAAATAAAAACCGCAGAAGTGATCAAATATTACCAAAAGAAAGCTCTATTTGTGGGAAAAAAAGGACGTAAATTTTGTTTGGGTACAACGTCGCAGGACCACGCAATTGTCAGTTAAAGCGACGCAGTGGAGTATCACAAAAAAAGAATGATTAAAGTTCATTTCAATTCTATTATTACATTGTTATATGAAATTAAATAGTTCAACTCACCATGATGTAGAATCAGTGGGATCCCTGAGCATGTCATTTTCCACCGTCACCTGCCTTCAGATGCGGATTGTCACTTGCCGCGTCACCTGCCATCAGATGTGGATTGACATTTGTCACGTCACCTGCCACACATTGTGGATTGTGACTTGCCATGTCACCTGCCACATGTAGCGGATTGTCACTTGCCACAACGTCACCTGCCACACTTTGCGGATTGTCACTTGCCATGTCACCTGCCACACATTGTGGATTTTCACTTGCCACGTCGCCTGCCACACATTGCGGATTGTAACTTGCCACGACGTCACCTGCCACACATTGCGGATTGTTACTTGCCACGTCACCTGCCATACATTGCGGATTGTCAATTGCCACAATGTCACCTGCCACACATTGCAGATTGTCACTTGCCACGTCACCTGCCACACGTATCGGATTGTCATTTGGCACAACTTCACCTGCTACACATTGCGGATTGTCACTTGCTGTGTTCCATAGTGAAGGCAGGCAGCAGAGAGATGATGTAATCTCTCTGCTGCCCATGGCTGCACAGTGAGGGCGGAACTGCAGTGATGCAGGGCAGGCAATGAGAGATGATATCATGATTGGCCAGCAAGCACGCTCACTCAGCAGCCGACCCGCCCGCTCACTGACTGCTCCCCCCTGGGCAGTGAGTGTTCTGCCCGCACACTCCTGTCACCTCGGTGCTGGGCTCCCTCACAGTGGGATAAGCAGCGGAGCACGTGGAATGGGCTGGCAGGTGGGCGGCAATTTGCCCCCCCCCAAAGGTGCCACTCTGGACCGATGGTCCCACCAGGTCCCATGGTAGGGCCAGCCCTGCCCGTTATCATACCCTTGCAAATCAACAGAACAACAGAAAAAATATATACTCAGCGCTGCCTCTCTCAATCATAAATGTGCATACACTAACATCAAATATGTGTCATATGACAACATGTGTAACAAAGTGAAAATATAGTGCAAAAAAAGGCATACAATAAAGTTCAAAGATTCAAAAAAAATTACAAAATAAGGTGCAAACAATAAAGTTCATCAAGTGTGAGGTGCAGGGCTGGTGACACGTTGTAATCTTGGTGACTTCCTGTGCTCCCCTCCTGGATCCCCACTCACCAGATAAAGATGAAAAATACGCCTGTGTATATCAAGATGATGTCTCCTGTCCAGCAGATATGTAGGTAGGTTGTGCCTGAAGAGAAGAGGGCATATAGTGTAATACTGCAAGGTTTATTAAAATGTTTAAAATCATTACACTTACATCAGAATCTTTAAAATGTGCAAAAATTGCCGCCTTGGCATCCAAACAGCCTTCACAGATTATCCATAGCTTGACATGTTTCGCCTCTCCCACTGGGCGTCATCAGAAGCTTATGGAGTCTGTGGTTGGCTGTCTTATATACTTTAAGTACTGCCTACTACACCCAATGACTCCCACTACTCTCATTGATGGCGCAGTATGAAATTGACCTCACTTCCGGTTTCCTCCGAAACCGGAAGCGACGTTTCCGCCAAAACCGGAAGTGATCAGCAGCACAGGAAGTGATGTAATCCTTGTTGCCAAAAGGTAAACATCAACATCCTACTTCCTGGATTAAGAGGGAGTGATCAGAGGCCATCTAGTGTTGGTAATTCGGTATTACATTAAAAACATTCAAGGTATATTGCATTGAATGAACCATTATGACAATGACAGTATACTCATACACTCATACATCTGGAGGAAAATATATAAGTAATTAGATAGTTGGGAAAAAAAATATATAATGAGAACCTGGTCTGACAAATAATGAAAAATTGAAATAACTAAGAAAAAATAAATAAAATAAAATAAAATAAAAATAAATATAAAATATAAAAATAAATAAGAACGTGGTGGGATATCACCACGTTAGAACAATACATAAAAGATGGCATTACCCCTAAAAGACTACATTGGGACCTAGCACCCAACAATGGTTTGGATTGTCCAGAAACCACAGAGGAATGGTATAATTTTTTTAACACTAATGAACAAAAACTATTGGGTTTGATTGTATCCAGAAGGAGAATCAAATTAAAATTATTGGAGAGTAAAATATTAAACCTTAGAGAACAACCTATATTGGTCACATCAGAATACAAAGACAAAATGACACAAATACAAGAATATATCACTAAATTAGATAGAGACACACAAAGGAAAATGACTAAAAAATTCCATCGTGATTCCAAAGAGAAACTGTACCTTACACACAAACCCTGACACCAAACACAACAAGGGGAGGAAGGGACTACAAAGGAACTAATAACTACACACTCAGAGATACTCCACAACAACACAATAGACCACAATATGGGAATGATACACCTCAGTATAACATTCCCACAAGTAACAGATATGAACCCATTAGACCCCAAACTCCATCGCCACCCCTACCCCCACTCTTTAGGGGAGATCCCCACTACCAAAGACCGTATGAACATAATGGGTATCCACCCTATTATGGAGGGTATTTTCGGGACAGGGGTCATGGCAGACCTCCCTGGAGAGGACAAAGGGGGAGAGGGGGTTACTGGGGTCCACCCAGGGGTGGGAATTATTGGAGACTGAGGGGGGATACAGAGGTTACCCCCCACAACAACACACAGGAGAGGTCCCACCACCTCCCGCACAAAATGGAGAAGGAAGAACAGAGGTTGTAGAGGAGGTCAGAAAAAGAAAAAGAGAAACCTAGATGGTGGAATCTTTAATCTTAGCAGCATACAATTTAATGAGGAGGAACTTGAAGTTTTGGAATTGGGTTTAAAATATGCTCTGCATAAGAACATTAACAAATTTAGAACCTTTATAGATTTACATAAGTTTGTTAGGAGAGATAACATTAAGAAACATTTTGCTATGAAAACTCAAAATGTTATTGATACAGATCCACAGTCTGAACATAGTGAGTTGAGAAGCAAGTCCACATTTAACCCTAGGCACAGCAACAACCAATGTTTGGATGTTTTCAAGATGATGGTTGAACAGGATATAGAGGATATCCATATCCACCCCATCAGAGGCAACAAAAAAATCCAACAGGGCCTCAAGGAACTAGAGAAGAAGAAAGACATCATAATAAGACCAGCGGATAAGGGGGGAGGGATAGTTGTGTTGAATAAAGTAAATTATAAAAATGAACTTAACCGACTCATAGAAGATAAAGACACCTATCAAAAAATTAAAGGGGGCCCTGTGAATAAGCTTAAAGCCATTCTAATTTAAAAAAATCAAAAAGCTCAAGAAAAAGGCATATTGGACAAAAAAGAGGCTCAATATATTTTTTGGGTTGGGGAATATTTAGATCATTTCCTATTTAGATTATTTAGCCCATTGCTCAGAAGTTTCCATCCTACACGAAAGATAGTAGGGACCTCATCAATCTTATCAGGGACGTTCCAATCAATGAACAAACGTTCCTGGTAAGTATAGATGTTGATTCCCTATACACTAACATAAAACAGAAAGACACTTCTGCGATCAAATGGGCGTTAGAGACTAAAACAACGCTACATAGGACCCAAATAGAATTCATGCTAGATATGCTGTAATTAGCCATGGAAAATAACTACTTTTGGCATGATAAACAGTACTACAAACAGACAAGGGGAGTAGCCATGGGAGCTAAATATGCTCCCATGATGGCAAACATCTTTATGAGTAAATGGGAGTCAAAGGAAATATTTGGCAGAAATATAGTAGGATTGAAATCATACAGAAGATATATAGATGACGTTTTTCTAGTTTGGGAGGACAGTGAGGATTCCTTGAAAATTTTTTGGCACAGATTAACATTAACAAATATATCATATCTTTTTCATCAAACTATAGTAAAGAAAAGGTCAATTATTTGGACCTGGAAATTTTCCATTCCAACAACAGTCTATATACACAAACTTTTAAAAAAACCAGATAGGAATAGTTATATTCCTACAACTAAAATAACAGTAGGGAGGAGTAAGGGATTTTAACGGTGCAGAGTAATCCACAGAAAAACAAGGGTAATAAGTAAAAAATATCATTTTAATTTACATTCAAAGTTAAAAAACATATAAATAGCACATGTTTTACACGTATTGCAGAGTTTATACAGTTACGGTGGTCACACAGGACATAAATATGTTATGGAGATGATATAGCCGCATACTAGCCCGACATGTTTCGCTGAATTGCTTTCTCAAGGGATATGCAGGCCAAAGATTAATAACATCCAACACTTTACCAATTCTGAAGATGGAAACATAGAAATATAAGCAACAAAGCTAGAGATGCATAATGATCATATTTTTCAAATTACAAAATTATACGGAGAATGCACAGTGTCCACTGGACATAGCACAAAGGGTGCTTACCCCACAGTGACCCCAGCTCAGGTCAGTCACCGCACAACCCTCAACTAGCACTGAAACCCTGACATGGCCATATCGGTGCAGTCACAGGGGACAGAAAGGTAAAACTGAAAATGAAGCAAAGTACATATATATGTAAGAGTCTACACCTATACGTGAAATTAGTATGTAAAGCTAATTTATAGGGGAAAACTGACAAGATTAAATACTAGCTCAATCAAAAAGGATGGTAGTCCAGAAAATCAATTAGTACTTGCTTTGAAACTGTTAATTAACAGAAACTATTGGTGGGAGGAACACTTCAGAACACCTGCTGATGATGATTGCAGGGGAATATTCTGGTGGCTAATAAATAAAAAATAAATAAAAAATATGTATAGAAATAGGGAGTAATTAACTAATATGACTATAGGGGAATTAATTGTCCAAATAATACAAAAATGGGATATAAAGCTATATGGTGGTTATAAAATAGATAAGAAGTAAAGATAGGGATTATCTGAAATAAATAGATAATGTCAGGGACTTAGTCTCATCAAAAAAGAGGGAATGATTGAAAACAGATAATGAATCCAGCAAGCTTTACTTTTAAAAGATAAAGGCTCAACTTATCAGGGAATAATGGAGAAAATGTAGTAAAAACAGAGGAGTAATGCAGTGTTTGGTAAAACTTACCAGTCACGGACACTGCAAATGTTGAGTCCTACCCTCCGGCTCTGGCAGCTGAACTGAGCTGAACTTAAGCTGTCCCCCATCATATTGGCATGTGACGTCACCAACACGATGCGGACGTGAGAATGCCTATGCGCATGCCCAGGAAGCCGGGAACCCGATCGACTACAAGCCCCAGGGAGCAGCGCGGCCACAAGAAAGCTGCAGCCGACACGCAGACTGGGACTGGGTGAATGGGACAGCCCACACAGTCCACAGTGGGAACCCAGGGCTGTAGGAGATGGTGAAGGGCCGCTGATAGCGTAACTCAAATCGGGCACCGGTCCCTCTGGTGGCAAGGCGTAAATAGGGCACAAAAGAAAGATGTGCCCCGGGCGTCCATGTGACTGCTATGGACCCGACCAGGGAATGTGGAAGAGAGGAAGGGCTGAGACAGACCTGGAGGGGAGAAAAACTGACAGGGCAGACGATGGGCTTGGTCAAGGGCCACCCACAGACCGAGCCCATCCGTATATCGAGAGAACACTGTGCTTATATAGATATGTATCCACATTTTCAACAGAATACAAAAAAGTTACAGTAAATTCATTACATACACGAAAAAAACTTTTGGAAGGAGAAAAAAGGCAAAAAGTATATGAACATAACAGTAAAAAAATATATAATTATGATATGATATATAAGATTATGTATAAACACGTGACGAGATAAAAAGGGGGAGCAAAAAACAAAAACAATAAAAAAGAAAAGTAAGGAAAAGGGGAAGGGGAAGAAAAAGGGAAGCAGGAGGCAGACAGAAAGAAGGGAGGTGGGAGGAAGAGAAAATCTCCAAACAGGATTCACAAAAAGGGCCTAAAGCTCAAACTTTCATTGAAACCTGGAAAGGTAGTTGCTCTAAGGTCATATATCCAGCGGGCTTCAAACTGGAGCAGCGTTCGATCAACGCTGCCCCCTCTTTCATCCAGCGGGATATGCTCTAATGCCAAAAATTTAATAGTATAAGGATTAAAGTCATGTTGAGTGCCAACATGTCTGCCTATGGCAGTATCCATTTTCCTTTTCATTATACAGTAGGTTTGATATGGTCCCTTATACGTTTGAAAAATTGTCACTTTGTTTTCCCGATAAAAAAACCACCACAGAGACATTGGGCTAAATAGATGACACCTGGTGTTTGGCAGGTAACTCTGGATTTAGTGGAATGTCATTTCCCATTGGGAGGTAAAAATCTGGATTTATTGTCCACGAACTCACAGACATCACAGTGTCCACAGGGAGAGGTACCTATATTTGTTGGATTGTTAATGGAAGAGGCTTCACTGAAATGGCTATGGACTAAACGGTCTTTCAAAGAAGGAACTCGTTTAAAAGTTATTTCTGGAAATTCTTTTATATATTTCCTGGCCACTGGGTCAGCTGACAGAAGAGGCCAGAATCTGTTTAGGATTCTTCTAATTTCATTATGTTGGTTGGAATAGCGGGTGATCATTCTTACTGTGTCCACTTTTTTGGAGGGTTTAGAGGAAAAAATCAAAGAGTCTCTTTTTTGAACATTAACACGATTATATGCCCTCTTGAGGCAGGCATGACTATAGCCTCGAGCGAGCAAGCTATCGTATAGATCTTTAGCAGCTATTTGGAAATCTGAATCCTTACTACAGTTGCGCTTAAGTCGCAAATACTGGCTGTAAGGGATGCTTTTTAGTAATGTATCTGGGTGGGAGCTTCTGGCATGGAGAATAGTATTGCCTGCGGAGGACTTTCTATAGAGTGAGGAATCCAGCTTTCCGTTAACATCAATGGAAATCGTCAAGTCAAGAAAATTGATATTGGTTTGACTGTATTCCATGGTGAATCTGAGATTGAAATCGTTTATAGAGATCAATCTCAGAAAATCGTTCAATTCTGATTCTGTTCCAGACCAAAAGATTAAAACATCATCTATGTAGCGATGCCAGGAGATGACCCTATCCAAGAGGAGGACCAGGTCATCCCTGGGAAAGACATCTTTTTCCCACACCCCCAGGTACAGGTTGGCATACGATGGGGCACACTTAGTCCCTATCGCAACCCCCTGCACCTGGAGGTAGTGGGAAGAATCAAAAAGAAAAACATTGGGGCGTGACCAAGATGGCTACCTGAGAGGACGCAGGAACCAGAGCTCTGCTGGATACGATCTAAAATATCCTGCTCCTGACTACTTTACTGCCATTAAACTTCCCTAGTCTTAGTCCGGATGCCATACAGGACGAGACACAAGGGAAAAAGGCTTTGTTTTCCTCAGACGGAGGAAGCTACATTGCCGAAAGTGCCTATACACGTGGCGGGAGGAGTTCGCAATATGGCGTCGCAAGCGGCTGTGGAGGAGCCTACGGCAGAGAGCCAGCTAGGATTCCAGGAGGTGATGGTGGCGATCGCCTCTTGCCAGGCGGCACTGACCAACAAGATTGAGGCGGTGCAGCTGGATGTCGGCCTGATACGACAGGACATTGATAAGCTCCGCTCGAGGGTATCGGAGAGGGAACAAAGAATCAGCCAGACCGAAGATGCTGTGGGAGAGCACACAGTCTCCATCCGCACCCTCCAAACAAAGGTCCGTGCCCTGGAATATAGGGTCGACGATGCAGAGAATAGGAATAGGAGGAACAACCTCCAGATCGTTGGTATGCCGGAGGGTGTGGAGGGAAAAAACCCAACGGTGTTCATGGAGGAGAACTACTCCATTACCAGACGCTCACTTCTCCCCCTATTTTACGGTAGAGAGAGCTCACCGGATCCCTCCGGTTCCTGGCCCGCCTGGTTCAAACCCCCGCACACTGATCTTTCGTCTGCTGAACTTCAGGGATCGAGATGAGGTCCTTCGGGCGGCTAGAAGAGCGGGTGAGGTGAAGTATCAGAATGGCAAGCTGTTATTCTTCCCGGACTATTCTCTCGAGACACAGAAGCTAAGAAGATCCTTTGACCAGGTTAAGATGGGGCTTCGGGCAAGAAATATAAAGTACAGTATCCTTTTTCCAGCTAAATTAAGGGCACAAGATGGAGAAGCGGTGAAATTCTTCACATCACCTCGTGAAGCAGCTGCCTGGTTGGAGTCCCTGCCTCCCGTCCATTGAAGGGGGTAAGGAGTGAAGTAGCCATCTGCCTCAGCGAAACCTACTTGGTCAGTTTCTGTCTTTTGTTATTTTTTTTTACCTTCTTTTACACTGAACTGTAATAGCTGATGGCCATTATGTGCACTACATGTGTCTTCCTGCTAATGCTGACACTCCTACTGACTGGCTGCTATGAGATGGCGGCATACACTGGTTCTACTCCCTCATTGCACTTGCATTGTTCACAGATGGGAGAATATGGAAGTCTTTGCCGACGCTGAAGGATGAGGTGGGCGGAAAGCCTGGACTGGTACGCACTGCATTAATCTGAAAGTTCCCTGCAGGACTGACAGTGGATACCCGCACTTAAGTAGTGTTGGGAAATGGTGCTATCATACGGGTAACGTGAGGCAAAAACTAGGAGGCTGAATGCTCGGGTGTCAGTAATGGCGTCCTGAGATAGATATACCCATCTCCCTACTGAATTTGCACTGCCACCGAGGGAAGTAAGGCTGGCTTACTTAGGCCGGATGGTACTAGCTGAGTCCCCCCCGTACAGCCTCATGGAAAGGAACGATGAGCAGGATATGCACGGTAAAGAGGGTTAATAGACCAGATATTTTGAGACTGGACCTTGTTTCGACTCAGGTCGCATCTATGCTAGATTTTTTTCCTTGTTTTTTCTTTTTGTTTTCTTTGCAACTAAGAACTGTACCCCTGGGGTAACCAGGAGATCACTATCAGCACAGTTAACCAGCATCTCTAAGGTGACTTTTAAACGTTCTCTGCCAGGGGAAAATATGCATCGCCATTTTTGGGGGATGCGGGGAGGGGGGCATGTTTGTCTGCCGTTGCAGATAAGGGGGTTTATACTGTTAATTTTTCTTTTGGAGTCGCTTTATTATTGCCGCAAACATGAATATACCTGTATGCATTTTCTTTGTTGCATTTTTGTTTATGCTAGATTGCAATACACGCCATGGCGTTGTGCCCGGATTTCTGGCTCGGGTCTCTGCCGGATGGACCTGGTTGGTGGGGGGAGGAGACATGCGGATCCTGGCAATATGTATATCACATGAGTCACAATGTCTAGCATTACAATTATCTCTTGGAATGTGAGAGGATTGAACTCAGCTGTAAAAAGGGCCTTGGTCCTTAAATTTCTGAAAAAAAATCTCCCGCACACTTGCATTTTTCAGGAGACGCACCTGATTGGCTCCAGGATTCTTGGTCTCCGTAGAGCATGGGTCGGAGCCCAGTATCATTCTACTTACTCCAATTACGCCAGGGGGGTTAGTGTTTTGGTCCGCAGGTCTCTTCCCTTCCAGCTAATTGATGTACGTACAGATCCTGGGGGCAGATATGTGATTTTTCATGCACAGGTATATGATAAGAAGATGGTACTAGTGGGTTTATATCTTCCCCCCCTCCGGCCAATGCTCAACTACTAAATTACATTATGCAGATTGTATTAGGATATGGTACAGGAGAGGTTTTTGTATTGGGGGATTTTAATTTGGTGCCCTCCCGGGACATGGACAGACTGCACCCCGTGGCCAGCTCCTCGTCTGAACTGCGGACCTGGGCGGATACATTTGCTCTGACGGATGCTTGGCGCCACTTTCATCCGTCAGATAGGGAATACACTTGTCACTCCATGTCATATCGCTCCCTTTCCCGTATAGACTTGGCCTTTGTGTCTGCTGATGCATTGCGCTGGACGAGGGAGGTCAGACATTTAGTGAGGGGAATCTCTGACCATGCTCCATTACAACTAAATTTATCACTGGCTGAATCCAAGGGTCTGCGGTTGTGGCGTCTGTCCGGGTTCTGGGCGACTGATGAGAGATTGCAGGAGGATATTACGGAGGCGGTCTGTAGTTTTTGGCATGCTAATGAGGGTTCATCAAATGATATAATCCTATGGGACACCTTTAAGGCCCAGATAAGAGGAGATTACATTTCTCGCATTGCATCGCTGCAGAGAGAGGCTTCTAGAACCTTGGATCGGTTGGAGGCTGAGGTGGCCGAGCTGGAGAAGGCGTATATTGCCTCTCCTAGTGCGGAAAACCATGACTCATGGCGGGGTGCATTGAGGGACCTACAATTACATAATACTGAACAAACTAAAAAGTCCATGTTATACTCCAAGCAAAAGGTTTTTGAGTTTGGCAATAAAAACGGAAAGCTTTTGGCTTGGCTGGCTAGGGGGATGAGGGGCTCCACACATATTGCAAGCATACGAGACGCCCAAGGGGTGTTGGTATCATCTCCTGAGGATATCAGCTCTAGTTTTTGTAGTTTTTTCCAAAATCTGTACACGTCACGGGCATGTACTACACCTGAGGAATTGGAAGATTATTTAAATAAAATTCCATTCCCGGCACTGTCTGCGGCTCACAGGGAGTGTCTGGAGGAGGATATTTCCTTGGAGGAGGTTCAGGCAGCCATGGGAAGCTTGCAGTGCAGGAAAACTCCGGGGGTGGACGGCCTCCCTACTGAGTTCTATACCCAGCATATGGAGCTCCTGGCACCTAGGCTAAAAAAACTGTTATCTGGGCTGGGGGAGGGGGGACAGTTGCCTGGGTCTATGGAGGAGGCTGTTATAGTCCTCATCCCTAAGTCGGGCAAAGACCCGCAGGAATGTGCGTCCTATAGACCCATATCTCTTATTAATGTGGATGCCAAGGTTTTGGCAAAAATCTTGGCCACCCGTCTATCTACAGTCATATCCACATTGATACACAGTGACCAAACCGGTTTTATGCCTGGTAAGGGCACTGATATAAATATCAGGCGCCTTTTTATCAATTTGTCCCGCACACATGACAATGCGGGCAGTAGGGTGATCGCCTCTTTGGACGCTGAAAAGGCGTTGACTCTGTGGAGTGGGAATACCTTTGGGGGGTGCTGAAACACTTTGGTTTCGGCCCCGTATTCATACGCTGGATTCGGATGCTATATCGGGCTCCGAAGGCCAGGGTACGTGTTAACAACAGAGTCTCTGAGCTTTTCCCACTCCACAGAGGAACTCGTCAGGGATGCCCGCTGTCCCCGAGCCTTTTTGCTCTGGCAATAGAGCCATTGGCAATAATTATTAGAGAGTCTCGAGCAGTTCATGGGTTACGGATTGGCTGCCTAGAAGAGAAAATATCTCTCTATGCGGACGATGCCCTCCTTTATCTGCAGGATGCCGGCCCCTCCTTGGACGCCGCCCTGGAACACTTTGATAACTTTGGTACCTTCTCAGGTATTAGAATTAATTGGTCCAAATCAATCCTTTTTCCGCTGGATAGCCAACCCTCTGCCGGAACAGGGCCTTCATCTTTAGAATGGTTTACTGAATTTAAATACCTTGGGATTAGGGTGGTTAGAGATACAGCTCAATATTATAACCAAAATGTACTCCCACTGCTGCGCCTTATCAGAGAAAAATGCCAATCGTGGTCTGCCCTTGCCCTAAACCTAATAGGTCGCATTAATATTCTTAAGATGATAATCCTCCCCAAGGTTACATACTTTTTTAGGAATAGCCCCACATGGATACCGGCGTCATTCTTTTTATTTGGCATGGTTCGGTTCCCCGTATAGCAAAATCTATGTTGTACTTGCCAGCTCATTTGGGGGGGCTGGCTCTCCCGGATCTGCAGGTATATTATTGGGCGGCGATGCTGGTTACGGTCTATTGGTGGTTCGAGGGTAAGCGTTCTATTGCGGCGGTGTGCCTGGAGGCAGCGTGCCTGGGCTCCCTGCATGCCTTACAAAATCTAGCATACAGGGGAATAAGGGCTCATGGGGATCTACCCGCTCCAACAGTGGCAACGGTGCGAGTGTGGGGTGTGGCGAGATGTAGATTTTTTCAGAGGGAGCATTGGTCGCCAGTGCAGCCGTTATGGGGTAACCCTAACTTGCCCCATTTTAGAACCATTCCTGACCCACAGATATGGGCAAGATATGGCATCAAGACCTTAAGGGATATTATGCCAGCGGGTGTGTTGCTCTCCTTTGCTCAACTTCGTAGATCATATGAACTACCGGGTTGGATGTATTTTCGTTATATCCAGCTTGGTCATGCAGCTAGGGCTCAATTCCCAAACCCTCCGGTTTTGCAATTTGATCCTGTGGAAGATCTTTTGTCTTGCAGCGATCTGAAGAAGCCTCTCTCTGCACTCTATGGAACACTACTGAATACTGACTCCCCCAAAATGGATAGGCTGTGGAGGCTGTGGAAGAGGGATATTCCCACATTGGAGAGGGAGGATTGGGATGAATGTCTGGAGGCAGGTCCCAGGTTGGTGGTTGCAGCAGGGGACAAATTGACACAAATAAAATTTCTCCACAGAGTCTATTTTACCCCAGTGCGCTTGTCCAAAATGTACTCTAACAGAGACCCTCACTGTCCTAGGTGTAGGATGCATTTGGGTACATTTATGCACATGTTCTGGGAGTGTCCAGCTCTTACAAAATTCTGGTCAGAGATTTATGAACAACTTAATGTTAGGCTGGAGCTGGAGGTCTCAAGAACACCGGAGCTGGCCCTGCTGGGCATTCATGAGGATGAGCAGAGGCCACATCATAGTAAACTCCTGATCTCCTATCTTTTGTTTTATGCCAAGAAAGAGATTCTTTGTAGATGGTCCTCCTCATCCCCCCCCAATTTATCGACGTGGGAAGAAAAGGTCAATGCGGCCCTACCCCTATACAAATTGACCTATATTAACAGGGGCTGCCCTTGGAAGTTTGAGAAAGTGTGGGCATCTTGGATAAATTAGTAACCACAGTTGGGGGCACTGAAGCTCCCTCCCTCCCGGCCGGGTGGATAGAGGGTATTACTGATCAGGTGTATAGGTGTGGTTGGCTTGGTTCCCCACCCCCCTGTTTTTCCCCCGACCTGCCCCCCCCCCTCCCCCCCCTTTTTTCTTTTTTTTCCCCCTTCCACCCCCCCCCCCTCCTTCTTTCCTCCCCCACGGGTCAAACTTACTCTTTTTCTTTCTATTTTTATTTTCTTATATATCCATTATCACATGAAAATTGGTTGAAGATACCATAAACTGACGTGTAAAACACATATTATTTTGTAATGTAATGATAAGTATAAGTATTATGACTGGTGGCCAAGTAATATAAGATGCAACTCAGTTTATGTATTGTACTGTGATTATATACGCCTGTACTTGTGTATTCAATTTGTATGAAATATTATTTTTTTTCAATAAAGCACTCCTGATTGTTAAAAAAACAAACAAAAAAAAAAAAAACATTATGTCTTAGAATAAAGTCCAGGAGTTCCAGCACGAACCTATTGTATTTGCAAGAAGAGGGACCTCTTTCACTCAAATGACTTTGTACTACCTTAATACCCCTGTCATGAGGGATGGTATTGTACAGACTTTCAATGTCAAGTGCTATGAGCCAAGTGTCTGGGGGAAGTGAGATACCCTCAATAGTTCTTAACAAGTCAATTGTATCCTTAATATAAGAAAAAAGAGATGTTACATGGGGATGTAGGTAGCTGTCCACCAGGCTACTTGCATTTTCAGTGAGACTGGAGCACCCCGATATTATAGGGCAACCAGGAGGTTCGGTCAACGATTTATGCACCTTTGGTAGGGCATAAAAAGTAGGGATCCTCGGGTCCTTTACATTTAGAAAGTTCCAGGTATTTTGATCAATAATTCCCTTATGATAAGCTCTGAAAATAATACTGTAATATTGTGTATGGAAATGATTGATTACTATTTTAGAGATGGATCGATACCAGTCACGGTTTAGTAGGATTTTTTGCACATATTGACATATTGTGACACCTCCATGATGACCAAATTCCCGCCTTTATCCGCGGGTTTGATTATTATTTCCCGATTGGATTCAAGCGATTTAATCGCTTCTTTTTGTTCAGGAGTTAAATTTGAGGAGACGTGTGATTCTTCGATGGCTTGGGAAGTTTGTCTGACAAATGCCCAAATATTTGGATTGGTGTTTAGAAGTGGAAAAACCCTAGATTTGGGCCTGAAGGATTGTGGAGGGGGGAAGGACACACCAGTGACAGACAACCCAGGTGAGGGAGAAAACCCCGGTCTATCGTCACCCGTGTGTCCCTCTTCCCAGAGTACCATCAGATCATCCAAGGCCTGGTATTCCTTGATATGTTCTTGGGTATTGGGGGATCTGTCATACGCGAGTGGTTCTACCGAGGGTTTGTCAAAGATAACTTTATATAGAAGTCTGTGAGCGAACAAGTGAATGTCTTTGATAAGATGGAATTTGTCCATTTGAGAGTCGGGACATAAGGTCAGGCCCAATTTAAGGACCTGAACTTCTGCTTCAGTCAGAACATGAGAAGATAGGTTAATGATATAGTTCTTGGTTACTGGGTACAAAGGCTGAAGTGTTCTGAGATGATTCTACATTGGGACGGTCTCTTGTTCCTTCCCTAAAAAAATGGGTGCTAATTTCATATCTGGTGGTACTGGCGTCCCTGAAGGGGAAATAATCGCATTAGCATTACTTACCTTAGTGGTAGTGTTCAAATGTAAAGGAGAAACAGTGACCGAGGTGGAGGGTGCCGTGGAAACGATCGTGTGAGTGGCCATAAGCTGAGGGCCCCGTGAAGTTTGTGAAGGAGGGTGAGATATAAAGAAAGAACGAGGAGGTGCTTGTTTGGGGTGATTTGGCTGTGGCCGACGAGGCAGCGAAGTGCCTAATTGGTGTTTTAACAACTCCGTGGAAGCTGTATCCGAGTTACCCTTACGTTTTTTTGACAATCTATCTTCAGACAGGTGGCGATACACCATAGACTGACTGCCTGCCTCAAGAGGGCATATAATCGTGTTAATGTTCAAAAAAGAGACTCCTTGATTTTTTCCTCTAAACCCTCCAAAAAAGTGGATACAGTAAGAATGATCACCCACTATTCCAACCAACATAATGAAATTAGAAGAATCCTAAACAGATTCTGGCCTCTTCTGTCAGCTGACCCAGTGGCCAGGAAATATATAAAAGAATTTCCAGAAATAACTTTTAAACGAGTTCCTTCTTTGAAAGACCGTTTAGTCCATAGCCATTTCAGCGAAGCCTCTTCCATTAACAATCCAACAAATATAGGTACCTCTCCCTGTGGACACTGTGATGTCTGTGAGTTTGTGGACAATAAATCCAGATTTGCATTCCACTAAATCCAGAGTTACCTGCCAAACACCAGGTGTCATCTATTTAGCCCAATGTCTCTGTGGTGATTTTTATATCGGGAAAACAAAGCGACAATTTTTCAAACATATAAGGGACCATATCAAACCTATAATGAAAAGGAAAATGGATACTGCCATAGGCAGACATGTTGGCACTCAACATGACTTTAATCCTTATACTATTAAATTTTGGGCATTAGAGCATATCCCGCTGGATGAAAGAGGGGGCAGCGTTGATCGAACGCTGCTCCAGCTTGAAGCCCGCTGGATATATGACCTTAGAGCAACTACCTTTCCAGGTTTCAATGAAAGTTTGAGCTTTAGGCCCTTTTTGTGAATCCTGTTTAGAGATTTCCTCTTCCTCCCACCTCCCTTCATTCTGTCTGCCTCCTTCTTCCCCTTTTCCTTACTTTTCTTTTTTATTGTTTTTGTTTTTTGCTCCCCCTTTTTATCTCGTCACGTGTTTATGCAATGTATATATCATAATTATATATTTTTTTTACTGTTATGTTCATATACTTTTTGCCTTTTTTCTCCTTCCAAAAGTTTTTTTCGTGTATGTAATGAATTTACTGTAACTTTTTTGTATTCTGTTGAAAATGTGGATACATATCTATATAAGCACAGTGTTCTCTCGATATATGGATGGGCTCGGTCTGTGGCTGGTCCTTGACCAAGCCCATCGTCTGCCCTGTCAGTTTTTCTCCCCTCCAGGTCTGTCTCAGCCCTTCCTCTCTTCCACATTCCCTGGTCGGGTCCATAGGAGTCACACGGATGCCCGGGGCACATCTTTTTTTGTGCCCTATTTACGCCTTGCCACCAGAGGGACCGGTGCCCGATTTGGGTTACGCTATCAGCGTCCCTTCACCATCTCCTACAGCCCTGGGTTCCCACTGTGGACTGTGTGGCCTGTCCCGTTCTCCCAGACCCAGTCTGCGTGTCGGCCGCAGCTTTCTTGCGGCCGCGCTGCACCCTGGGGCTTGTAGTCGATCGGGTTCCCGGCTTCCTGGGCATGCGCATAGGCATCCTCACGTCCGCATCGTGTTGGTGACGTCACACGCCAACACGATGGGGGACAGCTTAAGCCGGTGTCTTGTCGATTAGTGCCTCCCGTCGAATAATGCATCCACTACGTCACACTAGCTGATTCCCCTATCAGCTGGCATGACGTAAGACTGCACATGCGCAGTTCGTCGGATGCATTTTCCGACGGGAGTCACAACACAGTGGAGAGGCACAGTGTAGGAGAGGCTAGAGGAGATACTTTGAGCTCCGATTCCCGGGGACGCACTCGGTGAAAACCCACCAAACTTGGCACACTTTTAGGGAACACAGGCTGCATATGGTAGAAATTTCGGGTCCATAGAACCGAAAGGCAGCCGGTACCGACTCCCGAAAATGAGCCGCTTGATTCATTTTTCCGCTGGCAGAAAGAGAAAACAGTGTAGGAGAGGCTCGGGAGATATTTTGAGCTCCTGTATCCGGGGACCCACTCCATAAAAACCCACCAAACTTGGCACCCTTATAGGGAAGACTGCTGCAGTTGAAAGAAATTTCGGGTCCAGGAAACCAAAGGGCAGCCGGTACCGACTCCCTAAAGTGGGCCAATTGCTTCATTTTTCCGCCTGGGGGAAAAAACGGGCGACTTTGAGCTCCGGTTTCTGGGGACCCACTGGGTCAAATCCCACCAAATTTGGCACATTTATAGGGGAGAGCCATGACTACATGTGCAATAAATTTCAGGTCCAGGGAACCAAAGGAAGGCCAGTACCGACTCCCCAAAGTTGGCCCCTCACTTAACATGGGAGTCTATGGGGAAACCAGGCAAAATTGTGACGGATTTCACTTATCGCTCAACCATTCGACGACCAAATGGCCTAGCGACACCAAACTTGCACCCCTTTTTCCCAGATATCACAGCTACACCTCATGTGGAGGTTCGGGGACCTTTTACCGGGTATTTACCGGGGCTGCAATGTTGACCGTATTCACGGTACCGGTGCTCCCTGACCATGGGTTACAAAATTACAAAGCTTGGGGGTGATGTAGAGACACTCTATGGGTACCCCCACACCAAACCGGGGTCTGGTACCCCCACCGGAACCCTCCGTTTACCGGAAAGTGGCACTTTGAAACGGTGTAGCTCGGACCCGGTTCACCGGGGAAGGCTCCGTTAGGTCTCATTTGAATATTTCAGGCCTTTTCTACAGAATGGCATCCACTTTTGAGGGCCAGTGGACCCCTCACAAAACACCAGCAAAGACGTGCGTGGCGCTCTCCGGTTCTACGGGTCTTAAAAATACACAGACACCGGGAGGCTGTGGGGATGCTTTTCAGGTACTCACTGGCCAAGTTTGGGGTCCAGGGAACGTTTGGTGGTCGGGGGCACCCCAAAAGGTCAACCGGTAGAAACCGCACGTTTAACATTGTAGTCTATGGGAAACTCAGTCAACTTGGGGGGCTGATATTTCCTCGGCTGTTGGGGTTAGGAACACCAAACTTGGCACACTTGTAGGGGAGACGATGCACTACATGTGGTCCACATTGGGGTTCCTAGACCCTACGGTTGGCCCGTAACCATCTCCCAAAGACGGCACCCCTAGGGCGGTAAAACCGGTTCTGCTACTCAGAAAATTCAGATTTAGGTTCTGGCGTCTACCGGTCGGATGACTTTGAGGGCTCATATCTCCGGAACCCCAAATTTGGTGTGCTGGCTCATGGGATCTAGATCTACAACATATCCAAAAATTGGACTCCTAGCTCAAACGGTTCAGAAGATGACTTTCCTGGAGCCCAAAAAATGCTTGAGTTTGAAAGTTAGGTCGACACAAAGCATGCACGGTGGTTTTCAGAAAAGTCATTTCGGGCACCTTTCGTTCCAGAGACCTCAAATTTGGCCTGCAGCTAGGGGGCCTCTATGAACCCCCAACTACTGAGTTTGAAGTTCCTGTGACCTACGGTTCCAGAGATATGGACCGGTAAAGCGAAAAGTTCAGACCAGCCATGGGGCACCAAGGGACCGGTTCCGATCTCGCTGCCCCCTCGGCCTTGGTGGGCACCATGGGTCAGTCCCCTTTGGAAGACCATATCTCCCCCATACTTTGAGCTAGAGACCCCAAATTTGGCAGGTCGGTACCGGTGGATTTTAGACACCAGATCCGGGTAGACCGACCCTCCTGCGAGCAACAGTGTGGAAGTTTCTCTCCGATTGAGCCCATCCCAGGAAAGAGGGGACTCGTAGTATGCATTTTTCAACGGGAGGCAATAATCAACACTACACCGGTGTAACGTCGATTATTGCCTCCTGTCAAAAAATGCCTCCTACGTACTGCGCATGCGCAGTACGTCACATCACTTCAGCTGATTTACCGATCAGCTGGCGTGACGTATCGACTGCACATGCACAGTTCGTCATATGCATTTTCCGACGGGAGGCAAGCCACGGGGAGCGTGTGGAGGGAGAGAATCTTAAAGAGGGAGTCCCACGAAATTTTTTTTAAAAGTCAGCAGCTACAAATCCTGCAGCTGCTGACTTTTAAAATAAGGACACTCACCTGTCCCAGGGTCCAGCGATGTCGGCACCCGAGACTGAATCGTCACTCGGTCCTCGGGTACTGCCACTGCCATTCTCTGTAAGGGAATCAGGAAGTGAAGCGTTGCGGCTTCACTTCCTGGTTCCTTACTGCGCATGCGCCAGTCGCACTGCGCTTCCTTACTGGTCCCCGCTGTCTCTAGGACCTGTGTGTGTCCCAGCAGACAGCACGGGGGGTAGGGACGGGAGGGGGCGTAGACTCCCGTGGAGTCTATGTCGGAAGTAGGTGCAAATACCTGTCTTAGACAGGTATCTGCACCCCCCCTCCCCCCCTGAATGGTGCCAAATGTGTCACCGGAGGGGTCGGGTTCCGAAAAGTGGAGGTTTAATTTTTGTGTGAACCTCCGCTTTAAATGTAAGATTCTGCCTCACTCTCTGTGGCGTGACGTATCCACTGGGCATGCGCAGTTCGTCGTATGCATTTTTCGACGAGAGGCAAGCCACAGGAGCGCGCGGAAAGAGAACGCTGACGTAAGAGAGAACTCCACAGTGAACACTGACGTAAGGAAGAACTCTGCAAGGAACACTGACGTAAGGAAGAACTCCGCTGGCTTAATAACGTCAGCGGCAACACCTCATCCAGCCCCGCCCCCAACACACCCCTAGGCTGCTCTAGAGAAAGGGGGCAAGCGCCATGCATAAGCAGTGTATTTGTCAGGAAAGCTTGGATTGACACAGCGGTGCCAGCGGGAGGGCCAAGGTCTGCTTCCAGAGGGGGGCGGGGCCCTGAATAGCTATGTATGTAAAACGATATTGTATATATATAAACGACCATGCATGCTTTGTGTCGACCTAACTTTCAAACTCAAGCATTTTTTGGGCTCCAGGAAAGTCATCTTCCGAACCGTGTGAGCTAGGAGTCCAATTTTTGCATATGTTGTAGATCTAGATCCCATGAGTCGGCACACCAAATTTGGGGTTCCGGAGATAGAAGTCCTTAAAGTCATTAGACCGCTAGAGGCCAGAACCTAAGTCCGAATTTTCTGGGTAGCAGAACCAGTTTTACCGCCCTAGGAGTGCCGTATTTGAGAGACAGTTACGGGCCAACCGTAGGGTCTAGGAACCCCAAATTTAAATCACATGTAGTGCATCGTTTCCCCTAGAAGTGTGCCAAGATTGGTGTTCCTAACCCCAACATCTGAGGAAATATCAGCCCCCCAAGTTGACCGAGTTTTCCATAGACTCCAATGTTAAACGTGCGGTTTCTACCGGTTGACCTTTTGGGGTGCCACTGGCCCGGCAAACGTTCCCTTGACCCCAAACTTGGCCAGTGAGTACCTGAAGAGCATCCCCACAGCCTCCCGGTTTCTGTGTATTTTTACGACCCACAGAACCAGAGAGCGCCACGCACATCTTTGCCGGTGTTGTGTGAGGGGGCCACCAGTCCCCGCAAGTCAACGGGGGTGCCATACGGTGGAAAAGGCTTGACATATTATAATGAGACCCCCCTGAGCATTCTGTGGTTAACCGGATCTGGGCTACACTGTTTCAAAGTGCCATTTTCCGGTTACCAGAAGGTTCTGGTAGGGGTACCGGGCCCCGGTTTGGTGTGGCGGTACCCATAGAGTGCTTCTACATTACCCCGAAGTTTTGTAATTTTGTGACCCATGGTCAGGGAGCACCGGTATCGTGAAGACGGTCAACATTGTGGCCACGGTAAAGGGTTACCGAACCTCCAAACTTTTATGAGGTGTAGCTGTGATATCTGGGGAAAAGGGGTGCAAGTTTGGTGTCGCTAGCCCATTTGGTCGTCGAATGGTTCAGCGATAAGTCAAATCTGCCACAATTTGGCCTGGTTTTCCCATAGACTCCCATGTTAAGAGAGGGGCCTATTTGGGGAGTCGGTACCGGCCTTCCTTTAGTTTTCTGGACCGGAAATTTCTTCCACGTGTAGCCATGCCACCCCCCTACAAGTGTGCCAAGTTTAGTGTGATTTGTCTCAGTGAGTCCCCGGAAACCGGAGCTCAAACTTGCCCCAATATCGGCAGTTTTTCTCCTAGGCGGCAAAGTTAAGCGAGGTGTGCTGTCTTTGGGAGACGGTTACGGGCCAAGCGTACGGTCTAGGAACCCCAAATTTGAATCACAAGTAGTGCATCATATTCCCTACAAGTGTGCCAAGCTTGATGTTCCTAGCCCAAACAGCCAATGAAATATCAGCCCCCCAATTTGACTGAGTTTCCCATAGACTCCAATGTTAAACGTGCAGTTTCTACCGGTTGACCTTTTGTGGTTCCACCGGTCTGCCAAACGTTCCCTGGACCTCAAACTTTGCCAGTGAGTACCGGAAGAGCATCCCCAAAGCCTCCCAGTGTCGGTGTATTTTTACGACCCATAGAACCAGAGAGTGCCATACACGTCTTTGCCGGTGTTTTGTGAGGGGTCCACAGGTCCCCGAAAGTCGAGGGGGGTGCCATTCTGTAGAAAAGGCCTGAAATATTCAAATGAGACCTACGGGAGTCTTACCTGGTGAACCGTGTCCAAGCTACACCATTTCAAAGTGCCATTTTCTGGATACCAGAGGGTTCCAATTGGGGAACCGGGACCCGGTTCGGTGTGGGCGTACCCATGGAGGGCTTCTACATCACCCCCAAGTTTTGTAATTTTGTGACCCATGGTCAGGGAGCACCGGTACTGTGAAGATGGTCAACATTTTGGCCCCGGTAAACCCCCCGGTAAAAGGTCCCCGAACCTCCAAAATTTTATGAGGTGTAGCTGTGATATCTGGGAAAAAGGGGTGCAAGTTTGGTGACGCTAGCTCATTCGGTCGTTGAATGGTTGAGCGATAAGTGAAATTCACCACAATTTGGCCTGATTTTCCCATAGACTCCCATGTTAAGTGAGGGGCCTACTTTGGGGAGTCTGTACCGGCCTTCCTTTGGTTCCCTGGACCCGAAATTTCTTCCACATGTAGCCATGGCCCCCCCACAAGTGTGCCAAGTTTAGTGTGATTTGACTCGGTGGGTCCCCTGAAACCGGAGCTCAAACTTGCCCCAATATCGGCAGTTTTTCCCCTATGCGGCAAAGTGAAGCGAGGGGTGCTGTCTTTAGGAGATGGTTACGGGCCAACAGTAGGGTTTAATCACAAGTAGTGCATCATCTTCCCTACAAGTGTGCCAAGTTTGGTGTTCCTAACCCCAACACCTGAGGAAATATTAGCCCCCCAATTTGACTGAGTTTCCCATAGACTCCAATGTTAAACGTGCAATTTCTACCGGTTGACCTTTTGGGGTGCCACCGGCCCGCCAAATGTTCCCTGTACCCCAAACTTGGCCAGCGAGTACCTGAAGAGCATCCCCACAGCCTCCCCATGTCGCTGTATTTTTAAGACCCATAGAACTGGAGAGCGCCACGCACGTCTTTGCCGGTGTTGTGTGAGGGGGCCACCGGTCCCTGAAAGTCGAGGAGGGTGCCATACGGTGGAAAAGGCTTGAAATATTATAATGAGACCCCCCTGAGCTCTTTAGGGTTAACTGGATCCGAGCTACTCTGTTTCAAAGTGCCATTTTCCGGTTACCGGAAGGTTCCGGTTGGGGTACTGGGCCCCAGTTTGTTGTGGGGTCACCCATGGAGTGCTTCTAAATCACCCCCAAGTTTTGTAATTTTGTGACCCATGGTCAGGGAGCACCGGTACCGTGAAGATGGTCAACATTTTCGCCCCGGTAAACCCCCGGTAAAAGGTCCTCTGGGCCTGAAATTTCTTGCAGGTATAGCCATTGCTCTCCTCTACAAGTGTGCCAAGTTTGGTGTGATTTGACCCTGTGGGTCCTCGGAAACCGGAGCTCAAATTTGCCCCAATATCGGCAGTTTTTCCCCTAGGCGGCAAAGTGTAGCGAGGGGTGCTGTCTTTGGGAGATGGTTACGGGCCAACGGTAGGGTTTAGGAACCCCAAATTTTAATCACAAGTAGTGCATCGTCTTCCCTACAAGTATGCCAAGTTTGGTGTTCCTAACCCCAACAGCCAAGGAAATATCAGCCCCGCAATTTGAGTTTCCTATAGACTCCAATGTTAAACGTGCGGTTTCTACCGGTTGACCTTTTGGGGTGCCACCGGCCCGCCAAACATTCCCTGGACCCCAAACTTGTAGTGGAGAGCCATGGCTATATGCGCAAGAAATTTCGGGTCCAGGGAACCGAAGGAAGGCCGGTACCGACTCCCCAAAATAGGCCCCTCACGTAACATGGGAGTCTATAGGGGAACCAGGCCAAATTGTGGCGGATTTCACTTATCGCTCAACCATTCGACGACCGAACGAGCTAGCGAAGCCAAACTTGCACCCCTTTTCCCCAGATATCACAGCTACACCTCATAAAAATTTGGAGGTTTGGGACCTTTTACCAGGGGTTTACCGGGGCCAAAATGTTGACAGTCTTCACGGTACCGGTGCTCCCTGACCATGGGTCATAAAATTACAAAACTTGGGGGTGATATAGAAGCGCTCTATGGGTACCCCCACACCGAACCGGGGCCCGGTACCACAAACGGAACCCTCCGGTAACCGGAAAATGGTACTTTAAAATGGTGTAGCTCAGACGCGGTTTACCGGGGAAGGCTCCGGTAGGTCATATTTGAATATATAAGGCCTTTTATAGATAATGACACCCCCTTCGACTTTCGGGGACCAGTGGCCCCCTCACACAACACCGGCAAAGACCTGCGTGGCGCTCTCTGGTTCTTTTTTTTTTTTTTTTTTTTTTTTTTTTGGGTTAATTTTAAAGTTTGACAATTCTCCATATTTTTTTATTTCTTTCAGTATATTTGGGAGTGACACTCTTGGGTTGGAGACGTACATCAAGATGTCGTCCGCATAGGCTGCGATCTTATGCTCTTTTCCTCCTACTCTCGCTCCTTCCACCTCTTTGTTATTTCGGAGTGTTGCTAATAGTGGTTCTAAGGCCAGTACGTATAGTAGTGGAGACAATGGGCAGCCTTGCCGTGTTCCGTTCTGCATCTCAATTCTTGGAGAAAGTCTACCATTTACTTTTACGACTGCTGTCGGGCCGTTATACAAGTTTGTTATCCATTTCATCATTTTTGTCCTAATACCCAAGTGCCGTAATGTATCCATCATGAAACCCCAGTCTACCCTGTCAAATGCTTTTTCAGCATCCAATGACAGGAATAGAACTGGGGTCTCCTTCTGCACCTTCTTATGCAACATCAGTATTGATTTTAGGCTGTTGTCCCTCCCTTCTCTCCCCGGGACAAAACCTGTCTGGTCCGGGTTGATCCACTGTGGGATTAATTTTTTCATCCTGGTGGCAAGGATCTTGGAGTACAACTTCGTATCGGCGTTCAGTAGGGCTATTGGCCTGTAGCTTGAGCAGTTTACTTTGTCTTTTCCATCTTTTGGTATTATTGTGATATGTGCTAGTAATGATTCACTTCTTATTTCTTCTTCTTCACCTATGGAATTCAGGTATTCTGCTAATTTTGGTATCAAGTATTCTTCAAATTTTTTATAATATTTGACCGTAAACCCGTCTGGTCCTGGACTTTTTCCTACGGGGGTTTCCTTTAATGCCAGTTTTAACTCTTCTTGCGTGATATTTTTTTCCAGTTCTTCCAATTGGTCTATTTTTATTTTTGGTAGGTTTGCTTTTATTAGATATTCTTGTATCTTCTTTGTTCTTGTATTCGCTTCTTTCCAACTTTCCTGTCCTTTTATTGCATATAGAGAACTGAAGTACTTTTGAAATGTTATCGCTATATCCGTAGTTTTATTTACCACTTCTCCCTTTTCGTTTTTAATCTTCTCAATATAATTCAAAGATTTCTTTTTTTTTACCAAATATTGCTAGATATTTTCCTGATTTGTTACCCCATTTGAATTTTTCTTGTACTACTCTGTTATACTCCTTCCTTTCTTCTTGTTCCATCCAGTCTTTTAATTGCTCTCGCTTTTGTGATAATAGGCCAAAAATTTTATTATTTATTTGGTTTTTGTGTTTTCGTTCCAATTCATAGATTTCCTTAATCAATTGCTGCATATTTTTTTTCCTTTCTTGTTTTTTTTTTGCCCCTATGGCTATTAATTTGCCCCTAATAACGGATTTGTGCGCCTCCCATATTGTTGCTTTCGGTACCTCTGGTGTGTCGTTTTCCTCGAAGTATCTTTTAATTTCTTCTGTGATACTTTTTTCGGTCTCGGGGTCTTCTAACAGATTTTCATTAATTCTCCATGGCCCCCTTTCGTGTACTTCTCCTTCTATTTTCATTCTCAGCGTTACTGGGCTATGATCTGAAGCAGTTATTATCCCTATTTTTGTTTCTTCTATTTCTTCTAGATTTCTATGTTCGACCATGATATAGTCCAATCTGGAGTAACTTTTGTGTACTGATGAATAGTATGTATAATCCTTTGTACTGGGGTGCTGGATTCTCCACGGGTCTATTAGTTGCTGTTCATATAGTATTCTTCTTAATTTCTTTAGTTGTTTTACTTCTCTGTCCCTTACTATTGAGGTACTGTCCATTTTATTGTCCATGCTGAAGTTGAAGTCTCCAGCTAGTATTAATTTTCCTTGTTTGAAATCCATTAGTATTTTTATTATATCGATCAAGTATTTTTTAGGGTTCTTGTTAGGGCAGTAGACGTTGGCCAATGTATATTTTACTCCCTGTATAGTTCCTGTGATAAAAAGATATCGGCCCTCCGGGTCTGTTTTTCTTTGATCTATTAGAAAACGTACGTTTTTCCCTATACCGATGGCTACTCCTTTAGCCCTTCTTATTGGCGAGTCTCCTTGATACCATGTTGGTATATTTCTTGAATATATTTTGGTATTTGAGTTTTGGGATATGTGTGTCTCCTGTAGGAAAATTATATCTGCATTACTTTTTTCTAGTTCTCGTAAAATGATGTTTCTCTTCCCCGGGGAATTTAGACCTCGGACATTATAGGAAGATATTTTTATACTGTTTACCCTTTCCATTCTTGTTCCTTTTTTTTCCTTTTCCCTTTTTCCTTCCCTTATCTCAGAATAGGTGCGCCTCTGTAACCACTCATATGGATCAGACCTTCCCACCCTCCCTCCCCCTCCCCTCCCCCCTCCCACCCCCCCCTCCCTTTTTTTTGATATGGGTTTTTTACCCCCATATTCTCTAGAGCTGAGAGCGTTTTACTTTGTTTTGTGGGGCACGCTCTGCCCCCTCTGCTCTATTTATTGTGAGGCGGAGCTCTGTAAGACCCCCTATTCCCCCCCTGCCTAAGCACTAATAGGGCGACCCCCTGTCCACTCCGTGCGTCCCTGTCTCCCTCTCCCTGCATTTTTGTTGTGTTTTACCAATCCTTTCACTTTCCTTTTTTCCCATCCCGTCAACCCCAGCCCCCCCCCCTTTCCACTCTAAGGCCCCTTGCACCGTTGTGTGGTATTTTCTCAGATATTAATTTCCTCGAGAGTCCACATCTTGATGTCTGATCCTTGAATTTACTTGCCACTGTAGGTCATCTCTTGCCGTTATTCGCTCCTGACTATTTGCGTATTTTTCCAGTTCTGGGGAGGGGATTTCTAGTTTGTTGCAAAAGTCCGGAATCTCCTCCACATGTCTTAGCCTCGCACTTATTCCGTTTTTCCTTGCTATTAGACATGCTGGAAAACCCCAGTTGTATTGAATTTCTTGCTCCCGGAGGATTTCTAATAATGGCTTTAGTATCCGTCGTCTTTTCAACGTTTCTTGAGATAAGTCTTGAAATATTTGTAATTTACCTCCCGCAAACTCTATTTGTGTTTTCCTCTTTAGGTTTATCCAGATCTGTTTTTTTTCTTCCCATTTTTCGAAGCGTACTATTACATCTCTAGGTGTTTCCCTTGCGAACCTTTGAGGTTTTTTTACTCGAAAGACACTTTCTATTCCTAGTGTGTTAGTTGTTTCCTTTCCCAAGATTTGGTTGAAGAGGTTGTTCATTTTTTCTATTAGATTTTCTGCTTGTTCTGTTTCCGGTAACCCACGTATTCTCAAGTTTTTCTTTTTATCTCTATTTTCTTGCTCTTCTATTTTATATGATTGTTCCTGTTGTTCCCGTTTTAATTTCTTTATTTCGTCTTCTAGTTCCTTTATGTTTTTTTTATGTAGGTCTACTTTGATCTCTACTTCTTCCACTCTGTTTAACATATATCCCATATCTTTATGGAGTGTTGACATCTCTGCTTTTAGGGAATTCTCTAGTGCCGCGAACATTTTTTCCATATCCTGTTTTGTTGGCAACTGTGGCCCTTGTTGTCCTTCCTCCTTTCCTCTGTCTTCCTCTCCCATTTCTGGCTCCATTCTGGGTTCTGAGAGGTGGCTGGTTTCTGTTTGTACTTTATACTGGCCTTTTTTATCCTTGTTGTCCTTCTCTTTTGTATCTGTTTGTCTGCCCTTTGAACCCACTTGTTTCTCTCCTTCTCCGATTCCTTGCTGTATATACTTGTTCATAGGGCCTGGACTTGGGCCTAGGCTGGTCCTAGGTGATTTCGGTATTGCTCCCGTACTTCTTGTTGTTTTCCCCTTCATGTTTGTTTCTATGGCTGGATTTATAAGATCTTCAAAGCTGCCTTCCAGAATACCCCTTGATTGGGGTCTCTTAATGATGAAAAAATCTCCCAGCCTTTTTAAATTGACTTATTTTTACTAATATTTCTATTATTTCGTTCTCATACCCGGCATCCTCCCCACAATCCAATAATAGAAATAATTAATGAGATATGAGTAGTCCCCGTTTTCCAGAAGTTATGTTACTACCTTAAGTACATTAAGCATTCCTTGTTGCTGTTCAATTGTTTAAGCGTTCTTAAGCTGTAAAAAAAAAAAAAAAGCGCTCAAAAACGCTATTGCAAAAATGCTAAAAAAAGCTGGAAAAAGTTAAAAAAAAAAAAAAAAAGTCACTGCAAAGACACCGGCGTCTTCACAGCGCTTTTCCAGCAGCCCGTGTGCATGGGGGCCCAGATGCTCAGCAAAATAATTCAAATGTTTTAGCGATATAATGCAATCTAATTCAAATATTCAGCAAGATGATTTATATATTCAGCTGTATAGTTCCAGTATAAGCTTATATGTTCCACATTTTTGTTACTGTGAAATTTCTTCTTATTCTATAGTTTGTACTATCAAGCCTATAATTAGTACCATTTGCAAAAACAAAAAACAAAAAACAAAAAAAAAAAAAAAAAAAAGAATTTCACAAGAAAGGGGGGGTACTGCAGCAGCAGCAGCAGCAGGCAGGTGGGGGCTGGGAGACAACTCTTCCGTTGGCTTGTCTTTCTTCTTGTCTTTCTTTCACCTTCTCCTTCTCTTCTCCCCTGTTCCCCCCCCCCCTGTTTTTATTGTTTTTCTTAGCTCACTTGATTCTACTTCTTCAGCTCTTTCGCCTTTTCCCCTGCTTGTTCACTTCAAGACAATTGCAATAGAAAAGAGCCAAAAGAGGAGGAAAAAAAAAAACGCTCAAAAACGCCCACAGACGCCATTGCAAAAACGCAGAGAAAAGCCAAAAAAGTTAAAAAAAAAAATGTTCTCCCAACAGCCCATGTGCATGAGGGCCCAGGTGCTCATAAAAATAATTCAAATGTTTTAGCGGTATAATGCAATCTAATTCAAGTATTCAGCAAGATGATTTATATATTCAGCAGTATAGTTCCAGTATGAGCTTATATGTTCCACATTTTGTTACTATGAATTTTCTTCTTATTCTATAGTTTATGCTATCGAGCCTATAGTTAATATCATTTGCAAAAAACCAAAACAAAGACCAAAAAAAAAAAAAAATCACAAGAAAGGGAGCTACTGCAGCAGCAGCAGCAGCAAGCAGGTGGGGGCTGGGAGGCAACTCTTCCGTTGGCTTGTCTCTCATTCACCTTCTCCTTCTCCCCTGTTTTTATTGTTTTTCTTAGCTCACTTGATTCTACTTTTTCAGCTCTTTCGCCTTCATTTACTTTCATTTACTTTCGCTTTTTATTCCATTTTATTTCGTTTTATTTCAATATGTTCTTTCCCTTTCCCTTTCTTTTGTTCTATTACTTTTCCTTTGCCTTTTCACTTCAGGACAATTGCAATAGAAAGAAAGCCAAAAAAAAAAATAAAAAAAAATACGGTACTTATCTTTTAGTTGTTGTTGAAGTTGGGACAAAAAGGGACGCTCACTACAGCTTGTTGCAGTCAGACGCAGGTACAAACTTCCTCTGGCTTACACCACAAGACATCTCAGTGAGTGATGAGCAGGGGGGGCGGGGAGGGAAGCTACCTACACCTTCTCATCAGGCCGATCATTCCTCTCAGCTGCAGGGAGAGGGTTCCCAGGATCCTCACGCCGTGCACAGAGCCATTACCAGGCTCCTCCTCATTAATGCAATATCGGTCCCCCACGCGCTCTCTGGTTCTATGGGTCTTAAAAATACACCAAAACTGGGAGGCTTTGGGGATGCTCTTCGGGTACTCACTGGCCAAGTTTGGGGTCCAGGGAACGTTTGGCGGGCCGGTGGCACCCCAAAAGGTCAACTGGTAGAAACCGCACGTTTAACATTGGAGTCTATGGGAAACTCAGTCAAATTGGGGGGCTGATATTTCCTTGGCTGTTGGGGTTAGGAACAACTTGGCACACTTGTAGGGAAGACGATGCACTACTTGTGATTCAAATTTGGGGTTCCTAGACCCTACGGTTGGCCCGTAACCGTCTCCCAAATACAGCACCCCTCGCTTCACTTTGCCGCCTAGGGGAAAAACTGCCGATATTGGGGCGACTTTGAGCTCCGGTTTCCGGGGACCCACCAAGTCAAATCACACCAAACATTGCACACTTGTAGGGGGGAGCCATGGCTACAAGTGGAAGAAATTTGGGTTTCGAAGAATCAAAGGAAGGCCGGTACTGACTCCCCAAAATAGGCCACTCGCTTAACATGGGAGTCTATGGGAAAATCAGGCCAAATTGTGGCGAATTTCACTTATCGCTCAGCCATTCAAAGACCAAATGGGCTAGTGACACCACACTTGCACCCCCTCTTCCCAGATAGCACAGCTGCACCTCATAAAAATTTTGAGGTTCGGGGACCTTTTACCGGGGATTTACTTGGGCCACAATGTTAACCATATTCACGGTACCGGTGCTCTCTGACCATGGGTCACAAAATCACAAAGCTTAGGGGTGATGTAGAGACACTCTATGGGTACCCCCACACCGACATGGGGCCCGGTACCCGAACCAGAACCCACCGGTAACCAGAAAATGGCACTTTGAAACGGTGTAGCTTGGACCCGGTTCACCGGGGAAGGCTCCGGTAGGTCTCATTTGAATATTTCAGGCCTTTTCTACAGAATGGCACCCCCCTCCACTTTCGGGGACCAGTGCACCCCTCACAAAACACCGGCAAAGACGTGCGTGGCGCTCTCTGGTTCTATGGGTCTTAAAAATACAGCGACACCGGGAGGCTATGGGGATGCTCTTCAGATACTCACTGGCCACATTTGGGGTCCAGGCAACGTTTGGCGGGCTGGTGGCACCCCAAAAGGTCAACCAGTAGAAACCGCACGTTTAACATTGGAGTCTATGGGAAACTCAGTCAAATTGGGGGGCTGATATTTCCTTGGCTGTTGGGGTTAGGAACACCAAACTTGGCACACTTGTAGGGAAGACGATGCACTACCTGTGATTCAAAGTTGGGGTTCCTAGACCCTATGGTTAACCGTCTCCCAAAGACAGCACCCCTCGCTTCACTTTGCCGCCTAGGGGAAAAACTGCCGATATTGGGGTAAGTTTGAGCTCCGGTTTCAGGGGACTGGCCGAGTCAAATCACACTAAACTTGGCACACTTGTAGGGGGGGGGGCATGGCTGCACGTGGAAGAAATTTCGGGTCCAGAGAACCAAAGGAAGGCCGGTACCGACTCCCCAAATTAGGCCCCTCACTTAACATGGGAGTCTATGGGAAAATCAGGTCAAATTGTGGCGAATTTCACTTATCGCTCAACCATTCGATGACCGAATGGGCTAGCAACACTAAACTTGCACCCCTTCTTCCCAGATAGCACAGCTGCACCTCATAAAAATTTTGAGGTTAGGGGACCTTTTACCGGGGATTTACCGGGGCCACAATGTTGACCATCTTCACGGTACCGGTGCTCCCTGACCATGGGTCACAAAATTACAAAGCTTGGGGGTGATGTAGAGACACTCTATGGGTATGCCCACACCAAACCAGGGCCCAGTACCCCAACCGGAACCTTCCGGTAACCGGAAAATGGCACTTTGAAACAGTGTAGCTCGGATCCGGTTAACCCTAGAAAGCTCAGGGGGGTCTCATTATAATATTTCAAGCCTTTTCCACCGTATGGCACACCCCCCTTGACTTTCAGGGACCGGTGGCCCCCTCACACAACACCGGCAAAGACGTGCGTGGCGCTCTCCGGTTCTATGGGTCTTAAAAATACAGCGACATGGGGAGGCTGTGGGGATGCTCTTCAGGTACTCGCTGGCCAAGTTTGGGGTCCAGGGAAGGTTTGGCGGGCCGGCGGCACCCCAAAAGGTCAACCGGTAGAAATCGCACATTTAACATTGGAGTCTATGGGAAACTCAGTCAAATTGGGGGGCTAATATTTCCTTGGCTGTTGGGGTTAGGAACACCAAACCTGTCACACTTGTAGGGAAGACGATGCACTACTTGTGATTCAAATTTGGGGTTCCTAGACCCTACGGTTGGCCCGTAACTATCTCTCAAAGACAGCACCCCTTGCTTCACTTTGCCGCCTAGGGGAAAAACTGCCGATATTGGGGATGTTTGAGCTCCGGTTCCAGGGGACCCACCAAGTCAAATCACACTAAACTTGGCACACTGTTAGGAAGGGGGCATGGCTACACGTGGAAGAAATTTCGGGTCCAGAGAACCAAAGGAAGGCCGGTACCGACTCCCCAAAGTAGGCCCCTCACTTAACATGGGAGTCTATGGGAAAATCAGGCCAAATTGTGGCGAATTTCACTTATCGCTCAACCATTCGACGACCAAATGGGCTAGCAACACTAAACTTGCACCCCTTTTTCCCAGATAGCACAGCTGCACCTCATAAAAATTTGGAGGTTCGGGGACCTTTTACCGGGGATTTACCGGGGCCACAATGTTGACCGTCTTCACGGTACCGGTGCTCCCTGACCATGGGTCACAAAATTACAAAACTTAGGGGTGATGTAGAAGCACTCTATGGTTACCCCCACACCAAACCGGGGCCCGGGAACCCCAACAGGAATCTTCTGTTAACCTTAAAATGGCACTTTGAAATGGTGTAGCTCGGATCCGGTTAACCCTAGAAAGCTCAGGGGGGTCTCATTATAATATGTCAAGCCTTTTCCACCATATGGCACCCCCCTCGACTTTCGAGGACTTGTGGACCCCTCACACAACACCGGCAAAGACGTGCGTGGCGCTCTTTGGTTCTATTGGTCTTAAAAATACACCGATACTGGGAGGCTGTGGGGATGCTCTTCGGGTACTCACTGGCCAAGTTTGGGGTCCAGGGAACGTTTGGCGGGCCGGTGGCACCCCAAAAGGTCAACCGGTAGAAACCGCACGTTTAACATTGGAGTCTATGGGAAACTCAGTCAAATTGGGGGGCTAATATTTCCTCAGATGTTGGGGTTAGGAACACCACACTTGGCACACTTGTAGGGGAGACGATGCACTACATGTGATCCAAATTTGGGGTTCCTAGACACTACGGTTGGCCCATAACCGTCTCCCAAAAACGACACCCCTCGCTTCACTTTGCCGCCTAGGGGAAAAACTGCCGATATTGGGGCAAGTTTGAGCTCCGGTTTCCGGGGACCCACAAAGTCAAATCACACTAAACTTGGCACACTTGTAGGGGGGAGCCATGGCTACACGTGGAAGAAATTTTGGGTCCTGAGAACCAAAGGAAGGCCGGTACCGACTCCCCAAATTAGGCCCCTCACTTAACATGGGAGTCTATTAGAAAACCAGGCCAAATTGTGGCGGATTTGACTTATCGCTGAACCATTCGACGACCAAATGGGCTAGCGACACCAAACTTGCACCCCTTTTCCCCAGATATCACAGCTACACCCCATAAAAGTTTGGAGGTTTGGGAACCCTTTACCGTGGCCACAATGTTGACCGTCTTCACGGTACCGGTGCTCCCTGACCATGGGTCACAAAATTACAAAACTTGGGGGTGGTGTAGAAGCACTCCATGGGTACCCCCACACCGAACCGGGGCCCGGTACCCCAACCGGAACCCTCTGGTAACTGGAAAATGGCACTTTGAAACGGTGTAGCTTGGATCTGGTTAACCCTAGAAAGCTCAGGGGGGTCTCATTATAATATTTCAAGCCTTTTCCACGCTATGGCACCCCCCTCAACTTTCGGGGACTGATGGCCCCCTCACACAACACCGACAAAGACGTGCGCGGCACTCTCTGGTTCTATGGGTCTTAAAAATACACTGACACTGGGAGGCTGCTCTTCGGGTACTCACTGGCCAAGTTTGGGGTCCAGGGAACATTTGGCGGGCCAGTGGCACCCCAAAGGGTCAACCGTTAGAAACCGCACGTTTAACATTGGAGTCTATGGGGAACTCGGTCAACTTGGGGGGCTCATATTTCCTCAGATGTTGGGGTTAGGAACACCAATCTTGGCACACTTCTAGGGGAGGCGATGCACTACATGTGATCCAAATTTGGGGTTCCTAGACAATACGGTTGGCCCATAACCATCTCCAAAAGATGGCACCCCTAGGGCGGTAAAACCAGTTCTGCTACCCAGAAAATTCGGACTTAGGTTCTGGCCTCTACCGGTCAGATGACTTTGAGGACTCCTATCTCCGGAACCCAAATTCCTTTGGGGAGACTTTGAGGACTCCTATCTCCGGAACCCCAAATTTGGTGTGCCGACTCATGGGATCTAGATCTACAACATATCCAAAAATTGGACTCCTAGCTCAAACGGTTCAGAAGATGACTTTCCTGGAGCCCAAAAAATGCTTGAGTTTGAAAGTTAGGTCGACACAAAGCATGCATGGTCGTTTTCAGAAAAGTCATTTCGGGCACCTTTCGTTCCAGAGACCTCAAATTTGGCCTGCAGCTAGGGGGCCTCTATGAACCCCCAACTACCAAGTTTGAAGTTCCTGTGACCTACGGTTCCGGAGATATGGACCGGTAAAGCGAAAAAGTTCAGACCGGCCATGGGGCACCAAGGGACCGGTTCCGATCTCGCTGCCCCCTCGGCCTTGGTGGGCACCATGGGTCGTTCCCCTTTGGAAGTCCATATCTCCCCCATACTTTGAGCTAGAGACCCCAAATTTGGCAGGTCGGTACCGGTGGATTTTAGACACAATATCCGGGTAGACCGACCCTCATGCGCAGTACGTCACATCACTCCAGCTGATTTCCCGATCAGCTGGTGTGACGTATCGACTACACATGCACAGTTCGTCATATGCATTTTCCAACGGGAGGCAAGCCACGGGGAGCGTGTGGAGGGAGAGAATCTTAAAGAGGGAGTCCCGCGAAAATTTTTTAAAAAGTCAGCAGCTACAAATACTGCAGCTGCTGACTTTTAAAATAAGGACACTCACCTGTCCCAGGGTCCAGCGATGTCGGCACCCGAGACTGAATCGTCCCTCGGTCCTCGGGTGCTGCAACCGCCATTCTCTGTAAGGGAATCAGGAAGTGAAGCGTTGCGGCTTCACTTCCTGGTTCCCTACTGCGCATGCGCCAGTCGCGCTGCACTTCCTTACTGGTCCCCGCTGCCTCTGGGACCTGTGTGTGTCCCAGCAGACAGCACGGGGGAGGGGACGGGAGGGGGCTTAGACTCCCGTGGGAGTCTATGCCGAAAGTAGGTGCAAATACCTGTCTTAGACAGAGGTTGACACACACAGGGTGATCGGGCAGGACGGTGAGGTTGGCACACACAGGGGCAGGGAGGTGAGTTTGGCACACACAGGGTGATCAGGTTCCTGTTCTTAGTGGAGGTGGGTTCCCTGTCCTCAGGGAAGATGGAGGTCCTGTCCCCAGGTGAGATAGGATCCCAGTCCCCGGGTGAAAAGGGGTCCCTGTCCCCAGGTGAGAAGGTGTCCCAGTCCCCATGGGAGAAGGGGGTCTCAGTCCCCAGGGAAAATGGGTGTCCCTGTCCACAGGTGAGTGACCTAGAGGGTCCCAGTCCCCAGGTGAGTTGCCTAGAGGGTCCTAAGTCCTCAGGGGAGATGGAGTGGGGTATGGGATGGTGTGGGGGATATACCACTTGGTGACTTGGTCACTCACCATGACCAAGTCTGTAGGGCTCTCATTTATGGTCACCTGGGCTCCCTCCAGCAGCAGCACGGATGGGCGATCAGCATATCCCCAGGGAGCACAGCTACGGCTTGACATGCTCTATCTTAAGCACACTTGTCAAAAGAACAAAAAGTAAACAGAGATAAACTGTATGTCATTTTAATAGATTGCAAGCTCTTGGGAACGGGATCTCTGATGGGCTTTCTTAAACTGCAGTGTAGGTCACTTACACATACATAGCTATTCAGGGCCCCGCCCCCCTCTGGAAGCACAGACCTTGGCCCTCCCGCTGGCACCGCTGTGTCAATCCAAGCTTCCCTGACAAATACACTGCTTATGCATGGCGCTTGCCCCCTTTCTCTAGAGCAGCCTAGGGATGTGTTGGGGGCAGGGCTGGATGTGGTGTTGCAGCTGACATTATTAAGCCAGCGGGGTTCTTCCTTACGTCAGTGTTCCCTGCAGAGTTCTTCCTTACGTCAGTGTTCCCTGTGGAGTTTTCTCTTACGTCAGTGTTCTCTTTCCGCGCGCTCCCGTGGCTTGCCTCTCGTCGAAAAATGCATACGACGAACTGCGCATGCCCAGTGGATACGTCACGCCACAGAGAGCGAGGCAGAATCTTACATTTAAAGCGGAGGTTCACACAAAAATTGAACCTCCGCTTTTCTGAACCCGACCCCTCCAGTGACACATTTGGCACCATTCAGGGGGGAGGGGGATGCAGATACCTGTCTAAGACAGGTATTTGCACCTACTTCCGGCGAAGACTCCTACGGGAGTCTGTTCCCCCTCCTGTCCCTACCCCCCGTGCTGTCTGCTGGGACACACACAGGTCCCAGAGACAGCGGGGACCAGTAAGGATTGCAGCGCGACTGGCGCATGCACAGTAGGGAACCAGGAAGTGAAGCCGCAACGCTTCACTTCCTGATTCCCTTACAGAGAATGGCGGTGGCAGCACCCGAGGACCGAGGGACGATTCAGTCTCGGGTGCCGACATCGCTGGACCCTGGGACAGGTGAGTGTCCTTATTTTAAAAGTCAGCAGCTGCAGTATTTGTAGCTGCTGACTTTTAAAAATATTTTCGCGGGACTCCCTCTTTAAGATTCTCTCCCTCTACGCGCTCCCCGTGGCTTGCCTCCCGTTGGAAAATGCATATGACGAACTGTGCATGTGCAGTCGATACATCCCGCCAGCTGATCGGTAAATCAGCTGGAGTGATGTGACATACTGCGCATGCGCAGTACGTAGGAGGCATTTTTTGACAGGAGGCAATAATTGACGTTACACCGGTGTAGTGTTGATTATTGCCTCCCATTGAAAAATGCATACTACGAGTCCCCTCTTTCCTGGGGTGGTATTTTGGGCTCAATCGGAGAGAAACTTCCACACTGTTGCTCGCAGGAGGGTCGGTCTACCCGGATCTTGTGTCTAAAATCCACCGGTACAGACCTGCCAAATTTGGGATCTCTAGCTCAAAGTATTGGGGCGATATGGACTTCCAAAGGGGACCGACCCATGGTGCCCACCAAGGCCGAGGGGGCAGCGAGTTCGTAACCGGTCCCTTGGTGCCCCATGGCCAGTATGAACTTTTCGCTTTACCGGTCCATATCTCCGGAACCGTAGGTCACAGGAACTTCAAACTTGGTAGTTGGGGGTTCATAGAGGTCCCCTAGCTGCAGGCCAAATTTGAGGTCTCTGGAACGAAAGGTGCCGAAATGACTTTTCTGAAAACCACCATGCATGTTTTGTGTCGACCTAACTTTCAAACTCAAGCATTTTTTGGGCTCCAGGAAAGTCATCTTCCGAACCGTTTGAGCTAGGAGTCCAATTTTTGGATATGTTGTAGATCTAGATCCCATGAGCCGGCACACCAAATTTGGGGTTCCGGAGATCTGAGCCCTCAAAGTCATCCAACCGGTAGACGCCAGAACCTAAGTATGAATTTTCTGAGTAGCAGAACCGGTTTTACCGCCCTAGGGGTGCCGTCTTTGGGAGATGGTTACGAGCCAACCGTAGGGTCTAGGAACCCCAATGTGGACCCAACAGCCGAGGAAATATCAGCCCCCCAAGTTGACTGAGTTTCCCATAGACTCCAATGTTAAACGTGCGGTTTCTACCGGTTGATCTTTTGGGGTGCCACCGGCCCGCCAAACGTTCCCTGGACCCCAAACTTGGCCAGTGAGTACCTGAAGAGCATCCCCGCAGCCTCCCGGTGTCGGTGTATTTTTAAGACCCATAGAACTGGAGAGCGCCGTGCACATCTTTGCCGGTGTTTTGTGAGGGGTCCACTGGTCCTCGAAAGTGGATGCCATTCTGTAGAAAAGGCCTGAAATATTCAAATGAGACCTACCGGAGATTTCCCCGGTGAACCGGGTCCGAGCTACACCGTTTCAAAGTGCCATTTTCCGGTAACCGGAGGGTTCCGGTTGGGGTGCTGGACCCTGGTTCGGTGTGGGGGTACCCATAGAGTGTCTCTACATCACCCCCAAGCTTTGTAATTTTGTAACCCATGGTACCGTGAAGACGGTCAACATTGTGGCCCCGGTAAATCCCCGGTAAAAGGTCCCTGAACCTCCACATTTTTATGAGGTGAAGCTGTGATATCTGGGAAAAAGGGGTGCATGTTTGGTGTTGCTAGCCCATTTGGTCGTCGAATGGTTGAGTGATAAGTGAAATCCGCCACAATTTTGCCTGGTTTCCCCATAGACTCCCATGTTAAGTGAGGGGCCTACTTTGGGGAGTCGGTACCGACCTTCCTTCGGTTCCCTGGACCCGAAATTTCTTGCACTTGTAGCCATGGGTCCTCCCTACAAGTGTGCCTAATTTGGTGGAATTTAACCTGGTGGGTCCCCAGAAACCGGAGCTCAAATTCGCCTGTTTTTTCCCCCAGGTGGAAAAATGAAGCGAGTGGCCCACTTTGGGGAGTCTGTACCGGCTGCCCTTTGGTTTCCTGGACCCGAAATTTCTTCCACCTGCAGCCATGGGTCTTCCCTATAAGATACAGGAGCTCAAAGTATCTCCTCTAGCCTGTCCTACACTGTGCCTCTGTCACTCCCGTCGGAAAATGCCTCCGACGAACTGCGCATGTGCAGTCGATACACCAAGCCAGCTGATCGGGAAATCGGCTGGCGTTACGTCATGCACTGCACATGCGCAGTACGTAGGAGGCATTATTCGATAGGAGGCACTCATCGACACAACACCGTCGGAAAATGCCTCCTATGTACTGCGCATGTGCAGTGCATACACCAAGCCAGCTGATCGGGAAATCAGCTGGCGTGACGTCACGCACTGCGCATGCGCAGTACGTAGGAGGCATTATTCGATGGGAGGCACTTATCGACACAACACCGGAGGGTAGGACTCAACATTTGCAGTGTCCGTGACTGGTAAGTTTTATCAAACACTGCATTACTCCTCTGTTTTTACTACTCTTAGCCATTTTCTCCATTATTCCCTGATAAGTTGATCCTTTATCTTTTAAAAGTAAAGCTTGCTGGATTCATTATCTGTTTTCAATCATCCCCTCTTTTTTGATGAGACTAAGTCCCTGACATTATCTATTTATTTCAGATAATCCCTATCTTTACTTCTTATCTATTTTATATCCACCATATGGCTTTATATCCCATGTTTGTATTATTTGGACAATTAATTCCCCTATATTCATATTAGTTTATTACTCCCTATTTCTATACATATTTGTTACTTATTTTTTATTTATTAGCCACCAGAATATTCCCCTGCAATCATCATCAGCAGGTCTTCTGAAGTGTTCCTCCCACCAATATGTTCTGTTAATTAACAGTTTAAAAGTGAGTACTAATTGATTTTCTGGACTACCGTCCTTTTTGATTGAGCTAGTATTTAATCTTGTCAGTTTTCCCCTATAAATTAGCTTTACATACTAATTTCATGTATAGGTGTAGTCTCTTACATATATATGTACTTTGCTTCATTTTCAGTTTTACCTTTCTGTCCCCTGTGACTGCACCGATATGGCCATGTCAGGGTTTCAGTGCTAGTTGATGGTTGTGCGGTGACTGACCTGAGCTTGGGTCACTGTGGGGTAAGTACCCTTTGTGCTATGTCCAGTGGACACTGTGCATTCTCTGTATAATGTTGTAATTTGAAAAATATGATCATTATGCATCTCTAGCTTTGTTGCTTATATTTCTATGTTTCCATCTTCAGAATTGGTAAAGTGTTGGATGATATTAATCTTTGGCCTGCATATCCCTTGAGAAAGCAATTCAGCGAAACATGTCGGGCTAGTATGCGGCTATATCATCTCCATAACATATTTATGTCCTGTGTGACCACCGTAACTATATAAACACTGCAATACCTGTAAAACATGTGCTATTTATATGTTTTTTTTAACTTTGAATGCAAATTAAAATTATATTTTTTTTACTTATTACCCTTGTTTTTTCTGTGGATTACCCTGCACCGTTAAAATCCCTTACTCCTCCCTACTGTTATTTAAATTTTTTCCAGGGATGTGGTGCCAACCTCTTTGGGTGTTTCACCATTAATCAGAACCAAAAATTTTTTTGATAATTCCTACAACTAGTGGCCACCACCCGAGATGGATCTCGGGGATACCCAAAGGACAGATGATCAGGATCAAAATAAATTGCAACTTGCAGGAAGACTACACAATCCATTCCAACATGCTGGTGGACAGATTTGAGCAAAAAGGATATAAACGACAACAACTTTTAAAAACACAACAAGAAGTAGGAACAATGGATAGAGAACAACTACTCGTCCCCAATGCTAAAAAGAGAGAAAATTATGATCTAACCTTCTGTACAGAATTCAACCGACAGTATAAACAAATAGAAAAGATCATTAAAAAACATTGGCCAACTGAATGTCCTGCTCCACATCTAAACATCCACTTGAGGCTCTCTTTCCCCCCCCTCCTTATCCCTTCCTGCTCCTTTTTCCTTGTACCCCTTCCCTGCCCTCCCTACCCTACCCCTCCTCCTACCATACCAGGTTAACTGTTCTGACTTATGTTTGATACACACTTTGTTAACAATTTATTTCTTCTTTAGGAACGTTGTTCATATACTCTCTAATCAGACCACACTTGCAATAATCAATCTGTATGCTTATACTTGCATGTTTTCGTTCCTCACTGTGACCACATAACCTGTAATTTGTAAAACCCAATAAAAATCTATTGGAAAAAAAAAACATTGGCCCATCTTACTTAGAGATCCAGTTTTATTGAAAACCTCCACGTCCGAAAATTTGTCTACAAACGTCCTCCTATATTGAAGGACAAAATTGTTAAAAGCATCCCCGACCTCCCTAAGAAGCTGACAACCTTCCTCGACCAAACAGGTTTCTTTAAATGTGGCAGATGTCTAATCTGCAGAACATGTAAGGGTGGAAACAAAAAGACCACGCAGTTCAAATCTAGGGTAACAGGACAAATATATGAAATCCCCAAGTTCATAACCTGTGGCACGACAGATGTCACATACCTCTTGGAATGTGAATGTGGTCTCCAATATGTGGGAAGAACCACAAGAGAGCTTAAAGTTAGACTGAGAGAACACATTAATAATATTAAAAAGGGTTTCTGGAAACACAGTTTATCATATTATTTTAGGAGATTCCACAATAGAGATTCATCTAAACTCACATTTTGTGGCATTGATAGGGTGGAAAAACATTGGAGGAGGACCAATCTTAAACAGGCTATTTCCCAAAACGAGACCCAATGGATATACAAATTACAGTCTTTAATGCCGAAAGGGTTAAATGTGGACCTGGACATTAATTTTTTTATTAGTAATTTTTCATTATTTATTTTTATTTTCATTTTTATTTTCATTTTTATTATTTTTTTACTATTGTTTCCACATTTATATTTATTTTTATTTTATTATTTTTTTCTTTCTTTTATTTTTCATTTTATTTTTATTTTTATTTTTACTTTATTTTTATTTTATTTTTATTTTCATTTTTATTTATAGTTATTTTTTTATTTTTTATTTTTATTTTTTATATTTATTTTTATATTTTATATTAAATTTTATTTTATTTTTTCTTAGTTATTTCAATTTTTTATTATTTGTCAGACCAGGTTCTCATTATATGTTTTTTCCAGCTATCTATATTTTCTTCCAGATGTATGAGTGTATGAGTATACTGTCATTGTCATAATGGTTCATTTAATGCAATATACCTTGAGTTGTTTTTAATGTAATACCGAATTACCAACACTAGATGGCCTCTGATCACTCCCTCTTAACCCAGGAAGTAGGATGTTGATGTTTACCTTTTGGCAACAAGGATTACATCACTTCCTGTGTTGCTGATCACCAGAAGTGAGGTCAATTTCATACTGCGCAATCAATGAGAGTAGTGGGAGTCATTGGGTGTAGTAGGCGGTACTTAAAGTATATAAGACAGCCAACCACAGACTCCATAAGCTTCTGATGATGCCCAGTGGGAGGGGCGAAACATGTCAAGCTAAGGATAATTTGTGAAGGCTGTTTGGATGCCAAGGCGACAATTTTTGCACATTTTAAAGATTCTGATGTAAGTGTAATGATTTTAAACCTTTTTAATAAACCTTGCAGTATTACACTATATGCCCTCTTCTCTTCACTTGTCCAAACTTTACTACTCTGATCGTCTTTGACTAAGTAAAGTATATAGGATCTACAATCAAGTGGTGAAGGAGAGGAGATTCCATTCTCTGAGGCACAACCTACCTACATATCTGCTGGACAGCAGACACCATCTTGATATACACAGGCATATTTTTCATCTCTATCTGGTGAGTGGGGATCCAGGAGGGGAGCACAGGAAGTCACCAAGATTACATCAACGTGTCACCAGCCCTGCACCTCACACTTGATGAACTTTATTGTTTGCACCTTATTTTGTAATTTTTTTGAATCTTTAAACTTTATTGTATGCCCTTTTTTTGCACTATATTGGCACTTTGTTACACATGTTGTCATATGACACATATTTGATGTGAGTGTATGCACATTTATGATTGAGAGAGGCAGCGCTGAGTATATATTTTTTCTGTTGTCATTTTTTTGGGGTATTCACCCCGCACTACAGCGGCAGCCCTATTACATATGTACATGTGGGTGAGTGTGTAAATGCACACCTATATGTACACTTTGTATTTATTTTATAATTTATTTGAAATTTATTTATAATTTTATTTTTCTCCATGGCGCGGGTCCATCCTTACCACTTTTACTTGCAAATTTTTCGCCTGTTAACTCAATTTTTTGTACTGTGCCTTGGAAGGACAAAACACCCAGAATTAAATTAGAACAATTTTAAAGGCCCAAGGATAGGGGTAGGGTGGCCCTCCCTAACCCTTGGTTGTACTACTTGGCAGCTCAGATGCAACACCTAGTTGGGGTATTTGCAGATGCAGTGGATGATTCTACCCTTCGATCACATCCTCTTTATCAATAGTACAATATTGCACCAAGTCCCTGGAGACCTAGAGTCTCTTAAATTTAGTAAATCTAATAAAGTGTATCCGACCTACTCCCTTATTCAGAAGGTCTGGCTTAAGCTGAGACACCTACAGGAAGTGACAGGCTTTACTAGGTATATCCCCATTTGGAATAATGATTCCTATCCTGAGCTAGCTAAACTCACATGTGTAGAGGACAAATAAACAATTCAGGCGCTATGCAATAAATACTTAATTCATAAATTGGTGGACCAAAACTGAAATTTTTTGCAGCTGAGAGGTAAAACATGAGCATCAAATGGTGCCCAAACATTTACATACAATCACAAAGTTCCTCAATGGAAGCGCTCTTTTTTTTTTTTTTTTCTATAAGTCTGTACAGCCACAATCAAATGCTGTTGTAGCTGGTGGCTGGTAGATTTAGTCCTACAAAAAAGACCAAAACAAAAGGATGATGCAAACATTAAATATATTGTTTATTGGTCAAGCAATAGACTTTAAAAAGAGAGAAAAACTCCTGTGTGGACAAACTGGTCTGTATAGAAGTCAGTCACATGATGCCATTGCCCCACACTGATACAACTAAGAGGCTGAATCCACATACCATTCTGGAAGCAGGTGCTGAAGAGGAGAAAGGAGATGATCCACCCGGGTAGAATCACTCGTTCCCCTAGAAGGTGATAAGCAGATGCTGTATATATGGTGTTGTGGTGAGCCTAATGTGCGCCAATGATGGTTTGCGGATTCCCTTTTGTTGGCAAGTAGATGGTCTGTCAGAGTAGTTGGAGGTGGCGTGAGGCTGCACAGTGGGGCCACGGGCCCGCTGATTAATCCTGAGCTGTAACCAGGAGACACAGGCAGAAAGTGAGTGGACAGGGCTTCCAGATGGTGCACCGGATGTGACGTCAAGGCTGCAATGGTTACTGGGTATGATGTATGGTGTGGAACTAAGGGATGGTAACTATTCAGTGGAGGGATCTCTCAAAAGGCTGTCATCATGACGACGTGTTTCAGGAGTGGCCCATCTTCAGGCCATGTGACAACTGACAGCCTATGAGAATTTAAATAGGAAATGCGAGGGGAGCTAATTCTATCTTAAAGGCAGAGCGATCTCCTTTTTCCTCATCCAGCATAAACGTGTGAACAGATAACAAAATTACCAGTACACAAGCATAGGACATACAGTAAATACACTAAATGATTTAATAAAAATATGTTGGTAAATTATTTATCCTGGAAAAAGATACATTGTGAAAACAATTTGAATTCATGAGAAAAGATAAAAATGATTAAAAATGAAATAATAATAATTAAAAACATAAAAAAAAAAAATTGATGAACCAAAACCTCATGTTCATAAGAAGGTTCAAGAAAATGATATGGAAATAATATGTCATTTAATCACTCCCATCTCCCCCCCCCCTTTTTTTTTTCTCTTCTCTCTCCCCCCCCCCCTCATCTTTCTTCCCTCCCCCTCTTGTCTCAACTCGAGTTAGTTAATCATTACTAATTCATTTCAAGATTACCATGATACTACTTGAAAATATAATTAGCATAAAAAAAAATGTTTATTTTTGTAACTGTATACTACCATAATGTATCTATATACTGTCCTTAACTGTACTAAAACCAATTGTCATATGTACTACTTTTATGCAAATGTACTACTACAATGATGTTATGTTATTACATGTTCAATCAATAAAAACTTTTGTGAAACAAAAAAACCAAAACCTCATAATAGATTAAAACAACATGATTACAATAAAGATCCTGTGTAAATGAAGAACTTAAAAAAGGCTAATAGCATGGTGTGTCCAGCGCTTCATTTAACCCATTGGGCGACATATTGGACAGCTTAAAAATCCAAACGGTTTCCCTCTTGCACAATAAGGAAAACCTCTCACATGTGTAGAGGAGGTGGGGTATTACTCATCTCCGGCACATTTTTTATAAATGGGTCTCTTGTATCCTTTTTAGAGTTATGCTCCAAATACAACCTCCCTGAAACAATGTATTTTTACTACTTGCAGCTTCACCATGTAGTTAAGACTCAGACTGGCATCTCTCTCTCACCCCAATATTTAATTATGTAAAATCAGTTACAGAGACCAAAGAGCTTATATCTCGGTTTTATGGAATATTACTCCTCTCCTATTTGGAAGATTACCCATGCAAGGCCAAGGACAAGTGGGAGCGGAATGTTATAGATGAAGTTTAAGATGAACTATGGGAAAGTGCTATGGAATTGGTGCTTTTAAGCTCCTTAAACACTACGCAGAGGCTCTCGCACCCACTACACGCCTTTTTACATGCCTTTACATGTGTGTGTTACAGATTCCTACATGTGGCAAATGCAAGGGCGATCGTATACACCTATTGTGGAAATGCCCAATGCTCCAATGAGCGTGGAGGGGCAGAACAAAGAGTCAATGACTGACCATCACCAGCTCTCTGCTCACGGAGCTGTCAGAACTGAGCGATCGGCTATGTTTGAATGCTCAGTTCTCATGGTTGGAGCAGGCGGGGGGACAGATGCAGCATCAGGCCAATGCTACATCCAACTACGTAAGTATGATTCACAAAAATAAGTGAATCCATACTTCTCTTTTAAGCAGTAGTAAAGTGCATAGACGTCTACCATAAAGAAAGTGAAAGTATGCACACCTTCCTTACAGGGATGCCATCAATATCTAGGATATCAGTTTTTGCTCCTCCACTGCCTTCTCTTCCTCTGCTTTTTCTGGGTCTCCTTTCATCTTCTTTGACCATTGGCTTCTGAGGATATAGCTCTGCATGCACACAGGAGTTACATCGTCCCCCAACCAACTACTTTTCTGGCATTTGTAAGATGCCAGGTATAAGCCAGAGTGTACATTGCATGCACCAAATAAAATGACTGCTAAAAGCGATAAGCAGTTTTTTGTCAGTAGAGACTTTGTGTTTCTCTGCTGCAAAAAAACTCTACTTTCTAACAATTGTTCACGTTTAGTTCTGCTTTAAAATATCAAGCTGCCTCTTATACCTAGTACATGTGGGCCAAATGTTGGATGGCATCGGCTGGTTCAATAAAAACCAGCCAACATTTGGCCCATGTGTACTGCAATCGGTCCGACTTCTGTTGAAGGGGCATGTCCGAAAAAGGTCTGCCAACCAACTCCCGATCAACGTCTCAGTCATTGGCTGAGAGCGCTGACTGCTGTGTTCTGGCGGGGGGTCGTCCTCTGGGGGCGTCCCCTGTCAGAACACAATAGCACAGCGGCTCTTCCTTAGCTGTCAGTTTTCTTTTCGTTCAGCCCTGCTGTGTTGAAAAAAAAAATGTACTAGTTTGTACTAGGCTTTACTTTAGTCAAACAACTAAATCGTGTGACGTATAAGCACCTTCAATTGACCTTCTATATTGAGTTTTTACATATAAATAACTTTACCTGCTAATCCTGAATGATAAAGCAAGGTCTGAGAGTTTTAAATGAGAATGGCAAGCCAGGGTGAAACAATAAAACTCTTTATTTATATAATTTGTATGTACAGGATATTTACAAAGGCTAGAAGAAAGACCCATAAAATTAGGCATCACAGGGAAGGGGACGCACACTTCCAGTCTAAAATAGGACTGTAAACAAATTCCTTCCTGCGGAGGTAAACATAAGAAGAGGTGTTAGTACACCATGTTGCTGTTATTCTGCAGTATACATTTCTATACCTGTTAGTGATGCACAAAAACATATTGTTTATTTGGTGTGAAATGTTAATGGGTTTACTTTTACACAAAGAGAAGAACAAAAAATCTTGTTATGTAGTTTTAGAGGCAATTTAGAGTATTGCAAGTACTTTTAACATTAAAAATTCACTGTTGAGTGGTAGACAATGAGGCTCTTCTAAAAAACAAGTGCAGTGATATAGTCCATAGCAACCAATCAGGTGTTATCTTTATTATTAGGCCCTATTCACATGGTTGTACTTCAGTGTTTGTGATGCGAGGTTCGCGTTGACCCTCACAGTGATGCACAGGTGTCACATGGATCCCCATGCAGGCAATCCCATTCATGTCATTTGGGATGCAGCGGCTGCACAGACACCGCTCTCAATCTGAGATCTGTGTGGGTGCGGAAGCATGGTCCTGAACACACACTGTCTGTGTTTGGGGCCGTGCACCCGCACAGATGCCAAATAGGGAGCAGAAGCTGTGTCCATGCAGCCGCTGCGCCCCAATTGACATCAGCAGTACTGCCTGCACAGGGAGGCACAGAACACCGTGCATCCCCGCAGGGCCGCTGTTAGAAATCATGGGGCCCCATACAGCCTACCTGACGGGCTCCCTTCAACCACACCCTTGACCCCACCCCTGACCCTGGCTTGAAACAAAATGCAGGTTTGTTGCCGTTTACATATGTGCACAGAGCCAACGGGTGCATTCGCAATTGCGCATAATCACAAAGGAGGAGGTGAGGGGGTAGTTAAAATTTCTTTTAAATTGTATTTTATTTATTTTATTACAAATAAAAAAATCTTACACTGCATCTTTACATTTTTTTTTCTTTTTTGCTTTCACAAAGGATGAACAGAATCCCTTTTGATAGCATGAGCCATGACAGGTCCTCTTTATGGAGAGATCTGGGGTCTTTTAGACCCCATATTTGTCCTCTGGCCTCTAAAGCATCTGATCAAACCAAGATCAGATTGATCAGATACTTGTTCAAGCAAAGTAATGGCTTCTTTACATGAGAACGAAACCAGAATTGATAAAATCCTTGTCACTTCCGGTTTCTGACGTCACACAGTGGGAGGAATGACATCCACCCCTCTCACTGTGTCTCAGAAACAGGATGCTACTGGTCACATCTTAAATGCAGTAAAGGCAGGCTTGGGACCCCCTTCCACTGCTTGTAAAAGTAATCCAGTGGTTTCTTAGCCACACTAATATTACTTTTACTTTATGCAGAATCGCTGGGGCTAAAAAATGATATCTTGATTATTGCTGTAGTGATCCAATCCAATCCAACAATGTACTGGTACGTTGCTGGATGGGAAGCAGTTTAAGGGGATTGGTTTGGGGGCAGTAAACATGCAGCTCCACTGCATGTTTACTGTACCCCCAAATGAAGTGTAAAATAGCATCTCACTGTTTCTTATGATCATCAGCATTTCAATCATCACACAGGCAGCACAGTAAGCATCATGGCTCTGTGTCACATTGCTTTTGGGTGCTGACTTTGTTAACTTATGGCTGTACTGTACTGTATAGAGGGCAGCCAACAGAAATTTTTGGGCCCCTTACACAGCTGTAGGCCTGGGCCCCCCCGAGCCTGACCACCAATATTCCCCAGGGTTTGCCCATGGGCCATCCCACCAAATCCACACACCGGTCACCTCACCTGTATGCACTCAACCCCCCTCCAATCCTGTATATATGTCAACCCCCTCACACTTGTATATATGTCAGCCCCCCCCCACACCTGTATATATGTCAGCCCCCTCCAATCCTGTATATATATGTCAGCCCCCCCTTCAATCCTGTATATATGTCAGCCCCCTCGCACCTGTATATATGTTAGCCCCCCACCCCCACACCTGTATATATGTCAGCCCCCCCACACCTGTATATATGCCAGCCCCCTCACACCTGTATATATGTCTACCCCCACCACACTTGTATATACTGTGACAGTACAGTTCCCTGTCCTGGTAATTGTCGTCCAGGGTTCTCAAATAGACAGGTTGAGGGGCTCAAGGAGTATTTATAGTGAAAGAATCTGTTTTATCAGTTTTCTCCAAAGTTTGTAAAATCCAGTTGGGGACCTGGAGCCCGGAGATTCCATAGCAGTATGGGTGGGACGGAATCTCCAATCCTGGGACCGGGTTTTGGGAGCAGCCAGGAGTCTGGGGCTGGTTGATTGAGCAGGTGGGTCCTGGGCTTATAGCAGAGTCAGGACTAGGGTTCTGGGCTCCACCCTCCCGAGGAGTCCAGGCAAGCAAGGGAGAAGCATGCATGTCTGCATGGTATAGTCAGAGGGCCCAAAGCTGTGGGCTGAGCAGCAAGGAAGCTGAAAAGAGGTACAGCAGTTGTACGGGAACTCTGTTATATGGCCAAGAGGGCTGATGCGTAAAGCCTAAGCGGCAGTACTGCTGAGGAGAGCCAGGTGGCTTGGTATTATTCCATTTATTACATTGCTGCTGTAGCAAATTTGAAACCCCCTGCGTGGGAATTTCTTTCTTTAATAAAAGTGGGCCAACGAGCCCTTAAACGGCACAACTGGTGTGGACTCTAGCTTCTGTGTAGAGCACACCAGTGAGCAAACAACCCCCAATATCACAATATATCAGTCCACCCACCTGTATGTGTGTGTGTGTGTGCGTGTAAGATATATATATATATATATATATATATATATATATATATATATATATATATATATTTAATATATATATATATATATATATATATATATATATATATATATATATGTATATATATCTCTATCAGCCCCTCCCTGTACACAAACCACAAACAGCCCCCACCCTTTACCTCACAGCCCCTATTGTAAAGGAAACCTTCCTGCCTTGTTCCAACTCATTTTCACAAAGCTGACAGAGGAGCACAGTACAGGCAGCTCACACGAGGGGTGCACATGCACATAGTAGCCACAGGTGGCAGTAAGGAGCTTGATGTCTGAGAGAGCAGCAGAAGATTATTTCTATAGTGCACAACATGGCTCCCCTTCACCCGTCCTGCCCCCTACAGTTGTATCAGCTGCACCCCCCTGATGGTGGCCCTGACTGCATATAACAGACTGTAACACAGTACAGCCATGATAAAGTCAGCACCCAAAAGCAATGTGACACAGGGCCATGATAGGCCACGCTTACTGCGCTGCCTGTGTGATTATTGTAATGCTGATGATAACCTGCTGTGCTGTGAGATATATAATGGGACACAGTGAGGATTCTATGCTCTATTATTCAATCACTTTGTCCATTGCAGCCATGCACTCCTCCTGCTGTTCCTTGTTAGCTGCTCAACTGCTTCACATCTCGTGAGGACTGCAGCCGGGAGCCGGACGGAGAACCACAGTATCACTCCGCCAGCCAGGACTAATAGAATAGGGCGGCAAGATGTACATGCTACCCAAAAATATAGAAATGGTCCCTTCACTGCGCTTACCTCCTGGGACCCTCTGTTGACCTCATGGGGCCCAGGAAAATGGTATAACCCCCCTCTATAAGCAAGTATCAACGAAGGAGGAGTTTAGAAAGCTATTTTTTTTTTAAATGCAGTAACAAACTGTAATTGTGCCCGGGCCCCGCTGTGTAGATGTTGAGGGTGGGCCCGGTACAGCAGGGCCAGTTGTGCTGCCCTATTAGCAGCTCTGCATCCCTGTGCAGGTTAACACAGCCCTTCATACACCCTATTAGGGATGAGCTTCGTGTCGGCTGTTCGGTCGTTCGCCGAATTCCGAACGTTATGGGCCGTTCGCACCAAATTCGTGTGGCGCGTCACGGCCCATAATTCACTACGGCATCGCAGTGCATTGCTGGCTGATGTTTGGCCAAGCATGCACTATGACTCACATGTTTGGCCAATCACAGCGTCGTCGGTAGAGAGAGTTGTAATTGGCCAAAGACAGGGCGGCTTTGGCCAATTATGGCTCAGGGGGTTTAGAACACGCCCCACACTATAAAAGGCCGCCTGCACGGGGGCCCTGTGTAGTGTGTTCCGGCATGCTTAGATAGAGAGAGAGAGACAGTGTCATTTCATTTGAGTTAGCTAGATTAGGCAGGACAGTCAGTGAGTTAGCTGCACTTACAGTGTATTGTGTATATATATGCATCCCAGCTGTTGCATATATATATATATATATATATATATATATATACACTGTATTCAGTTTAGCTAGATCCATTCCTGTTATCTTCCTACTGACAGGCAGGCTTGTCTTGTTATAGTATTTACAGCTACCTGAAGAAAATTGCTGGTGTTCTTTTGATCCTATTAGTACCACAGTCAGGCAGCTAGACTATTTACAGTTAGTGTAGTGCGTCCTGCTCACAGTGTTCAACTAAAACTACAAGTTAGTGTAGTGAGACCTCTGCACAGTGTTCATCTAAAGCTACAAGTTAGTGTAGTGCGTCCTGCTCACATTGTTCAGCTAAAACTACAAGTTAGTGTAGTGAGACCTCTGCACAGTGTTCATCTAAAGCTACAAGTTAGTGTAGTGCGTCCTGCTCACAGTGTTCAGCTAAAACTACAAGTTAGTGTAGTGAGACCTCTGCACAGTGTTCAGCTAAAGCTACAAGTTAGTGTAGTGCGTCCTGCTCACAGTGTTTAGCTAAAACTACAAGTTAGTGTAGTGAGACCTCTGCACAATGTTCAGCTAAAGCTACAAGTTAGTGTAGTGCATCCTGCTCACAGTGTTCAGCTAAAACTACAAGTTAGTGTAGTGAGACCTCTGCACCGTGTTCATCTAAAGATACAAGATAGTGTAGTGCGTCCTGCTCACGGTGTTCAGCTAAAACTACAAGTTAGTGTAGTGAGACCTCTGCACAGTGTTCATCTAAAGCTACAGGTTAGTGTAGTGCTTCCTGCTCACAGTGTTCAGCTAAAACTACAAGTTAGTGTAGTGAGACCTCTGCACAGTGTTCAGCTAAAGCTACAAGTTAGTGTAGTGCGTCCTGCTCATAGTGTTCAGCTAAAACTACAAGTTAGTGTAGTGAGACCTCTGCACAGTGTTCATCTAAAGCTACAAGTTAGTGTAGTGCGTCCTGCTCACAGTGTTCAGCTAAAACTACAATTTAGTATAGTGAGACCTCTGCACAGTGTTCATCTAAAGCTACAAGTTAGTGTAGTGCGTCCTGCTCACAGTGTTCAGCTAAAACTACAAGTTAGTGTAGTGAGACCTCTGCACAGTGTTCATCTAAAGCTACAAGTTAGTGTAGTGCGTCCTGCTCACAGTGTTCAGCTAAAACTACAAGTTAGTGTAGTGAGACCTCTGCAAAGTGTTCATCTAAAGCTACAAGTTAGTGTAGTGCGTCCTGCTAACAGTGTTCAGCTAAAACTACAAGTTAGTGTAGTGAGACCTCTGCACAGTGTTTAGCTAAAGCTACAAGTTAGTGTAGTGCGTCCTGCTCACAGTGTTCAGCTAAAACTACAAGTTAGTGTAGTGAGACCTCTGCACAGTGTTCATCTAAAGCTACAAGTTAGTGTAGTGCGTCCTGCTCACAGTGTTCAGCTAAAACTACAAGTTAGTGTAGTGAGACCTCTGCACAGTGTTCATCTAAAGCTACAAGTTAGTGTAGTGCGTCCTGCTCACAGTGTTCAGCTAAAACTACAAGTTAGTGCAGCGAGACCTCTGCACAGTATTCATCTAAAGCTACAAGTTAGTGTAGTGCGTCCTGCTCACAGTGTTCAGCTAAAACTACAAGTTAGTATAGTGAGACCTCTGCACAGTGTTCATCTAAAGCTACAAGTTAGTGTAGTGCGTCCTGCTCACAGTGTTCAGCTAAAACTACAAGTTAGTGTAGTGAGACCTCTGCACAGTGTTCATCTAAAGCTACAAGTTAGTGTAGTGCGTCCTGCTCACAGTGTTCAGCTAAAACTACAAGTTAGTGTAGTGAGACCTCTGCACAGTATTCATCTAAAGCTACAAGTTAGTGTAGTGAGTCCTGCTCACAGTGTTCAGCTAAAACTACAAGTTAGTGTAGTGAGACATTTGCACAGTGTTCATCTAAAGCTACAAGTTAATGTAGTGCGTCCTGCTCACAGTGTTCAGCTAAAACTACAAGTTAGTGTAGTGAGACCTCTGCACAGTATTCATCTAAAGCTACAAGTTAGTGTAGTGCGTCCTGCTCACAGTGTTCAGCTAAAACTACAAGTTAGTATAGTGAGACCTCTGCACAGTGTTCATCTAAAGCTACAAGTTAGTGTAGTGCGTCCTGCTCACAGTGTTCAGCTAAAACTACAAGTTAGTGTAGTGAGACCTCTGCACAGTGTTCATCTAAAGCTACAAGTTAGTGTAGTGCGTCCTGCTCACAGTGTTCAGCTAAAACTACAAGTTAGTGTAGTGAGACCTCTGCACAGTATTCATCTAAAGCTACAAGTTAGTGTAGTGCGTCCTGCTCACAGTGTTCAGCTAAAACTACAAGTTAGTGTAGTGAGACCTCTGCACAGTGTTCATCTAAAGCTACAAGTTAGTGTAGTGCGTCCTGCTCACAGTGTTCAGCTAAAACTACAAGTTAGTGTAGTGAGACCTCTGCACAGTGTTCATCTAAAGCTACAAGTTAGTGTAGTGCGTCCTGCTCACAGTGTTCAGCTAAAACTACAAGTTAGTGTAGTGAGACCTCTGCACAGTGTTCATCTAAAGCTACAAGTTAGTGTAGTGCGTCCTGCTCACAGTGTTCAGCTAAAACTACAAGTTAGTGTAGTGAGACCTCTGCACAGTGTTCATCTAAAGCTACAAGTTAGTGTAGTGCATCCTGCTCACAGTGTTCAGCTAAAACTACAAGTTATTGTAGTGAGACCTCTGCACAGTGTTCATCTAAAGCTACAAGTTAGTGTAGTGCGTCCTGCTCACAGTGTTCATCTAAAACTACAAACTAGTGTAGTGAGACCTCTGCACAGTGTTCATCTAAAGCTACAAGTTAGTGTAGTGCGTCCTGCTCACAGTGTTCAGCTAAAACTACAAGTTAGTGTAGTGAGACCTCTGCACAGTGTTCATCTAAAGCTACAAGTTAGTGTAGTGCGTCCTGCTCACAGTGTTCAGCTAAAACTACAAGTTAGTGTAGTGAGACCTCTGCACAGTGTTTATCTAAAGCTACAAGTTAGTGTAGTGCGTCCTGCTCACAGTGTTCAGCTAAAACTACAAGTTAGTGTAGTGAGACCTCTGCACAGTGTTCATCTAAAGCTACAAGTTAGTGTAGTGCGTCCTGCTCACAGTGTTCAGCTAAAACTACAAGTTAGTGTAGTGAGACCTCTGCACAGTGTTCATCTAAAGCTACAAGTTAATGTAGTGCGTCCTGCTCACAGTGTTCAGCTAAAACTACAAGTTAGTGTAGTGAGACCTCTGCACAGTGTTCATCTAAAGCTACAAGTTAGTGTAGTGCGTCCTGCTCACAGTGTTAAGCTAAAACTACAAGTTAGTGTAGTGAGACCTCTGCACAGTGTTCATCTAAAGCTACAAGTTAGTGTAGTGCGTTCTGCTCACAGTGTTCAGCTAAAACTACAAGTTAGTGTAGTGAGACCTCTGCACAATGTTCATCTAAAGCTACAAGTTAGTGTAGTGCGTCCTGCTCACAGTATTCAGCTAAAACTACAAGTTAGTGTGGTGCGTCCTCCTCACAGTGATTAGCTAAACCTACAAGTTATTTTTTTGTGAGCTCTGCACAGTGTTCAGCTAAAGCTACCTGTAGAAGGTTGGTGATGTTTTCCTGATCCTATCACTACCGCAGGCAGCTAAAAAAGCTACAAGTTCATTTTTTGCGAGCTCTGCACAGTGTTCAGCTAAAGCTACCTGTAGAAGGTTGGTGGTGTTCTCATACTACAGGCAGGCAGTTGATTTTGCTAGCTGCAGTATCAGTACATATATATATATATATATATATATATATATATATATATATATATATCCCAGCTTAGTGCAGCTACAGGTAATTAGTATGTCAAGGACAACAAGGAGAGGCAGACAGTCACATGCCAATAAAAGAGGGCAAGCAGGCTATGTGTCTAGTGCTGGTCGTGGAGACGGTGCATCCTCATCAGCACGTGGCCGTGGGACACGCTTGGCCTTTTTTTCGGCAGCTGGCCATGTTGAACCGCAACATGCGGAAGACTTGGTCGAGTTGATGACCAAGCCGTCCTCATCCTTCTCATCCTCTCTCACCCATGCTCAGGGTACTTTGTCTGGCAAAGCAGCGGCCTCTTCCCTCGGCTCAATGTCATCAGTGACTCCTTCCCTAGCCCGACCATGTCCTCCTGAGGAGTCCCTCAAACTGTTTGACCACAGTGTTGGGTACATGCTCCAGGAGGATGTCCAGCGTTTGGAAGGCTCTGATGATGATACTGAGCTAGATGAAGGCAGTAACTTGAGCACGGACAGAGGGGGTGCCCAAGAAGGACAGCAATCTGGCAGTCATGCTCCCCCTGCTGCAGCATACTGCCAGGTTTGCTCCAGTGATGGAGAGGGAGGGGATGATGAGGTCACTGACTTAACGTGGGTGCCTGATAGGAGAGAGGAGGAGGAGGAGTCGGCACATCACCAACGAGGCAGGATGCCCTCCAGGGGCCAGCCTAAGGGCAGCACACTGACTGCATCACACCCCAAAGCTCCACATGTGCAGGGTGCTGCAGTCTCTGCGCGTTATTCAAAAAGTTCTTTGGTGTGGGCCTTTTTTGAGACGAGTGCATCAGATCGCACCGCTGCTATTTGCAACATATGTCTCAAGTGTATCTTGCGTGGCCAAAACATCTCCTGCTTGGGTACCACATGCTTGACCAGACATATTTTGACCTGCCATGCAGTTCGTTGGCAAGCGTATCTAAAAGACCCACACCAAAGAACAAAGAGGACCTCTCCTTGCTCCTCATCAGCTGAGATCTCCAACCCCACTATACCTTCAGTCCTCTCTGAGACCTGCACTGAGAGGAATGAAGGTGTAGCATTAGGTGTGTCACAGCCAAGTACTTGTGGGCAATCTGCTTTCGGTACACCGACGTCAGATTGTACCAGGCAAATTTCCCTGCCCCAGCTGCTGCACCGCCGAAAGAAGTTTGCTCCCAGCCATCCACATGCCCAGCGGTTGAATGCTAGCTTGGCAAAATTGCTAGCACTTCAACTGCTGCCTTTTCAGTTTGTAGACTCTGCCCCCTTCCGTGAGTTTGTGGAATGTGCGCTTCCTCAGTGGCAGGTACCCAAACACCACTTTTCTCACGGAAGGCGATTCCGGCTCTCTACCGGCATGTGGAAGGCAATGTCCATGCCTCGCTGGACAGGGCGGTCAGTGGTAAGGCGCATATTACCGCTGACTCATGGTCCAGCAGGCATGGACAGGGACGTTACCTAAGTTTCACGGCGCATTGGGTGACTCTGCTGGCAGCTGGGAAGGATGCAGGACAAGGTGCAGTAGTGTTGGAGGTTGTTCCGCCACCCCCCCCAAAATGCCACTACTAATGATTGTGACACACCTCTCTCCTCCACCCCCTCCTCTTCTTCTTCCTCCATGGACTCTTCCTGTGCTTTGTCCTCGGAACCAGCGGTGCTCCGTAGGCGTTCAAGGGACTACGCAAGTATGCAGGCCAAAAGATGCCATGCGGTGCTTGAGCTGGTGTGCTTGGGGGACAGGAGCCACACTGGGGCAGAGGTTCTGTCAACTCTCCAGAGGCAGGTTTAGAGGTGGTTGACGCCATGCCAGCTTAAGGCAGGAATGGTGGTTTGCGACAATGGCACCAACCCCCTCTCTGCCCTCCGACAGGGACAAATGACCCATGTGCCCTGTTTGGCTCACGTCCTTAACTTGGTGGTGCAGCGGTTCTTGGGCAGGTACCCGGGCTTACAGGATGTCCTGAGGCAGGCCAGGAAAGTCTGTGTGCATTTCCGCTGGTCATATAATGCCAGTGCTCGGCTGGCGGACCTGCAAAAGGAGTTTAACCTGCCCAAGAACCGCCTAATCTGTGACATGCCCACCAGGTGGAACTCAACGTTGGCCATGCTGCAGCGGCTGCACACGCAGCAGAGGGCCATCAATGAGTACCTGTTCGACTATGGCACCAGGACAGGGTCAGGGGAGCTTGTTTATTTTCCCCACGCCAGTGGGCCATGATCAGGGATGCATGCACTGTCCTGTCACCATTTGAGGAGGCCACGAGGATGGTGAGCAGTGACAGTGCATGCATCAGTGACACTGTCCCCCTTGTCCACCTGTTGGAGCACCTGCGTGGAATTATGGACAGGGCACTTGAGGCAGAACAGAGGCAGGAAGAGGAGGACTTCCTTAGCTCTCAAGGCCCCCTTTATTCAGACAGTGTTCCTGCGTTCCCGCCGATCACACAGGAAGAGGACGAGGAGGAGAAGGAGGAAGAGGATTGTGTCAGTATGGAGGGGAAGCCTGGCACTCAGCATCAGCAGCAGTCTTTAAGGGATTAGTCCCAAGAAACACATGGACTTGTACGTGGCTGGGAGGAGGTAGCTGTGGACCATGTTGTCCTTAGTGACCCAGAGGACTCCGGACCAAATGCCTCAGCAAACCTACGCTGCATGGCCTCCCTGATCCTGCAAAGCCTGCGTAAGGATCCTCGTATTCGTGGTATCAAGGAGAAGGACCAATACTGGCTGGCAACCCTCCTTGATCCACGTTACAAGGGTAAGGTTGTGGGCCTTATCTTGCCATCGCAGAGGGAGCAGAGGATGAAACATCTTCGGGAGGCCTTGCAGAAAGGTCTGTGCAACGCGTTCCCAGAGACTGGGAGGTTACAAACTTGTTTCTGGACAATGTGTTGCTCAGGCTTCGGTCAGTCAAAGAAGGAGCGGTGGAGAAGGTGGCCGTCTGACCGATGTGTTCAGACAATTTTTTGGTCCGCAGCCCCAAGGTATGATCGGTTCCAGCAACCATCGCCAGCGTCTGTTTTACATGGTGCAGGAATACCTAGGGGCAAGATCTGACTTGGACACCTTTCCCACCGAAAATCCTCTGGGTTACTGGGTCTTGAGGATGGATCACTGGCCAGAGCTTGCACAGTATGCAATTGAGCTACTGGCCTGTCCTGCATCCAGCGTTCTTTCGGAACGCACATTCAGTGCTGCTGAAGGCTTTGTAACCGATCACAGGGTGCGTCTGTCCACCTTATAAAAATGAATCAGTCTTGGATCACCACCAGCTACCAAGCACCTGATGCTGATGTAACCGAATAATTTTTTTTGAAATCTCAGATCCCTTCAAAGACTGCCTATGCTGATGCTGAGTGACTATCCCAGAGTAATTATCCTCTTCCTCCTCAATGATCACGCTGATAGCTTGTAAGAACATTTTTGGTTCTGGGCGCCACCATCAGTGCCTAAGGCCCAATTTTTCAGCCCCTGTTCAACAGGGGCGTGTAATTACAATTTTTGATGCAATACTTTGCTGCAGGGCTCGTCCCTGCGTTCCAACTAGAGTATCTGTGAGGGGTTGCAGTGTTGTGGCACCAGCACCAGTGCCTAAGGCCTAATTTTTCAGCCCCTGTTTAACAGGGGCATGTAATTACAATTTTTGATGCAATACTTTGCAGCAGGGCTCATTCCTGCATTCCAACTAGAGTATCTGTGAGGGGTTGCAGTGTTGTGGCACCAGCACCAGTGCCTAAGGCCTAATTTTTCAGCCCCTGTTCAACAGGGGCATGTAATTACAATTCTTGATCTAATATTTCACAGCAGGGCCCATTTCTGCGCCCACCAAGAGCGAGTGAGGACTTACAGTGTTGTGGCACCAGCACCACCAACACCACCAAAGGCCCAATTTTTCTGCCCTTGTTCAACAGGGGCATGTAATTACAATTCTTGATCTAATATTTCACAGTAGAGCCCATTTCTGCACCCACCAAGAGCGAGTGAGGACTTACAGTGTTGTGGCACCAGCACCACCACCACCACCAAAGGCCCAATTTTTCTGCCCTTGTTCAACAGGGGCATGTAATTACATTTCTTGATCTAATATTTCACAGCAGGGCCCGTTTCTGCACCCACCAAGAGCGAGTGAGGACTTACAGTGTTGTGGCACCAGCACCACCACCACCAAAGGCCCAATTTTTCTGCCCCTGTTCAACAGGGGCATGTAATTACAATTCTTGATCTAATATTTCACAGCAGGGCCCTGTGAGGGCTTACAGTGTTGTGGCCTCAACAACACCTAAGGCCCAAATTTCTGCTGAGTATATAGGGCAGGCCCCTACTTTCAAACATCTAACTTACAAACGACTCCTACTTGCAAACGGAAGGAGACAACAGGAAGTGGGATGAAATCTACCCCTAGGAAGGGAAATTCTCTCCTGTAAGAGTTAATATGGGAAAAACATTTCTCCTTTTCACTGATGCTTTCCAATCCTTGTTCCACAAAAAAACCCAAATTTTCAAAAAACATTTGTCATTGGGACAAAAAGTGAGGTGAAATCTTCTGAAGAGGAGGACAGACAGCAAAACAAATGTCACAGGGGTGATAACCCTTCCCTATGTTTTCAAAAAGGCTTAAAAAAGATTTTTTTGGCTGGAGCTAAACACGTTAAAAATGTACCCGTTCAAAATTACAAACAGATTCTACTTAACAACAAACCTACAGTCCCTGTCTTGTTTGCACCGCCTGTATACTGCTGTTCAAAGTATATAGGGCCTGGTGGCCCCACACCTTTCCTTATTTTAATTTGGGTGCGTCATTCCCCTTAATATCCATACAAGACCCAAAGGGCCTGGTAATGGACTGGGGGGTACCCATGCCGTTTGTCTCACTGATTTTCATCCATATTGCCAGGACCCGCCATTACATTAAAGCCGCAAGCAGTTTTAAATGACTTTTTTTCCTTTAAAAATGACATTTTGTGCAGGGACTGTTCTAAGCACGGGAAACACGCGCCACTTTACAGGCATACTATAGACACCCCCCAGGTACGATATTTAAAGGAATATTTCACTTTTTTTTTTTTTACTTTAAGCATCATTAAAATCACTGCTCACCGAAAAAACGGCCGTTTTTAAAAGTTTTTTTTGCATTGATACATGTCCCCTGGGGCAGGACCCGGGTCCCCAAACCCTTTTTAGGACAATAACATGCAAATTAACCTTTAAAATGAGCACTTTTGATTTTGAACGTTCGAGTCACATAGACGTCAATGGGGTTCTAACGTTCGTGCAAATTTTCGGTCCGTTCGCAGGTTCTGGTGCGAACCGAACCGGGGGGTGTTCGGCTCATCTCTACACCCTATATAAAAGGCCTATTAAATTGGTTTGTCTTGTGAGTCACTGGCAGTGGCAGCTTCTGTATGACACAAGAAACAGATTATGCTGTTGAAACTAAACCTAGGTAATCCTATTATTTTGGCTCCTCTGCAATTCAATTCATGCAGATACCAGGGATGTTCAACCACTTAGCCCCAGGTCACGTACTGGTAAGTTGCCTGACTTTGAGTGATTATGCTGGGATCATCCAGCTATTGTATTTTTTTTAGGCCCCCCCACCCTTCCCCTCCACCTTCGGTCACTTTCCCTGGCTCTCCCATCCCACCAGGAAACCTGGGATTACAGCCGGCGGTTTCTCTGGCTGACCATAGAGCTGATCGGGCACCAGAATGGCCCCAATCAGCTCTATGGTTTAAGAAACCAGAAGTGACCAGAATTTAGTCACTTCCGGTCTCACCGGTTATTATAAACAAACCATTAGTGGTTTGTAAAAAACAATCTTTGTATGATCCAAAGCTTTTAAAGTGATTGTAAAGTCTTGTTTTAAAAAAAAAAAAATAACAAACATGTTATACTTACCTCCTCTGTGCAGTTGGTTTTGTACAGAGCAGCAAGGATCCATCTCTTCTTGGGTCCCTGGTCCCTCCCTCCTATCAAGTGCCCCCACAGTCAGCAGCTTCTTATGGGGGCACTGGAGCCGAGTCACAGCTCCGTGTGTTTATTCAGACATGGAGCCCCGACCAGATCCCGCCCCCTCTCTCCCCTGATTAGTTGACTGACTTGGATTCACAGCCGCAGGAGCCAATGGCTGTGTCTCCTCAATCAGGAGGAGTTTCCCGGACGGCTTAGACATTTGTGGACATCGCACGAGAGAGATGGGGCTCAGGTAAGTAATTAGGGGGGTGCTTGGGAGGCTGCTACACACAAAAGGTTTTTTTTTATCCTAATGCATACAATGCATTAAGAAAAGAAAAACCTTCTACCTTTACAACTCCTTTAAGAACAGAGGAGACAACTGAGGTCTATTAGTCTCAGGAAAGAAGGAAAGAGGAGGAATCTCAGGAAAGACCAGTCACTGCCTACCGCTATCATAAAGGATGTTTACATTCCTTGTGACATGTGTGCTCAACCTGTGGCCCTTCAGCTGTTGTAAAACTACAAGTCCCATAAGGCATTGCAAGGCTGATAGTTACAAGCATGACTTACAAAGGCAGGAGCTTGATGGGACTTGTAGTTTCACAACAGCTTGAGGGCCACAAGTTGTGCACCCATGCCTTATGATAAAAATAAAAGTGAAAAACAAATGAAAGGTGCAGTGTAAGAAATAAATAAGTGCCCCCATCCCCCTGCTCTTGCACGTAAAGGGGAACACATGAGTCGGTCCTGTGTTGGTATGTAAACAGTGATCGTACCACACATGTGAGGTATTACCATGAATGCCAGATCGAGAGCAATAATTCTAGAACCAGACCTCCTGTGTAAATCTAAAGTGGTAATTTTTAAAGGCTTTTAAATGTCACCTTTGGATAATGTAACTCACAGTTTGTCACCGTTCCACTGGCATGCACAGTTTTAAAGCGTGACATGTTTGGTATTTACTCAGCATAACATCATCTTTTATATATTACCAAACAGTTGGGCATTATATTGTGTTTTTGTGCATTAAAATGTATTTTTTCCCCAAAAATTGTGTTTAAAAAACTCTGCACCAATACCATGTGACATAAAAAATTGCAACACCCACCATTTCATTCTCTAGGGCCTCTGCTTAAAAAATATGTATTGTTTGGGGGTTCTAAGTCATTTTCTGGGGAAAAAAATACAGATTTTTACATGTAGGATAGAAAAGTGTAAGAAAAGGCTTGTTAACACTGTGTAAATGTGAATGATAAAACAACTAATGATATAAAGTATGGTAACTTACTCTCGTGGAGGCTGTATGGAGCTGCAGACTAACCCTTCTTCACAGGGGCATAATTGGTTGATGCTAAATGCTAAACCTCCTTCTGGAACATAACATTTGCTCCCAGCAGATAATTTGCGTTTGCAGATCATTTCTCCATGGTGTCTTGCACAGCACATTGATGGTAAACAGTCCTTATCCTGGCGGCACCGGGACCCTGGCATAAGATGTGATTTATTATAGAGAGCATAAGAATAGAAACAGACACTATTGGTTAAATGGTTAATTTTCACTCTAGAGTAATGGTGACTCTGACCCCTCTTGTATTAAATTTTATTGTAACTGTACTGTCTCTCCCCATTTTGTAAATTACTTAGCAAATTGTTGGCGTTATATCAATTCTAATAATAATAATAATAATAAAAATAATAGTGTGACCATTTTATAAAAAAAGCGTAAATGGTGAATACAGTAAGCTCTGTGGAAAGGTGTTCACTTTAAATCTGACTTTTAATTAAAAAAAAAATCACATCAGCATGACAAGTCTCAGGGATCACATCAGGGATAATTCTCTCACTCTACAAGATTCTGGTCCGGCCGCACCTGGAGTATGTCATCCAGTTCTGGCACCAGTCCTCAGGAAGGATGTGCTAAAACTGGAGAGAGTCCAGAGAAGGGCAACAAAGCTAATAAAGGGACTGGAGGACCTTAGTTATGAGGAAAGATTACGAGCACTGGAGAAGTGACGCTTGAGAGTGGATATGATTTCAATGTACAAACACTGTACTGGTGACCCCACAAAAGGGATAAAACTTTTCTGCGAAAGGGAATTTAAAAAGACACGCGGCCATTCACTAAAATTAAAAGTCAAGCGGTTTAACCTTAACCGCTTGCCGACCAGCCGCCTTCATTATACTACGGCAGGTCAGCATGTTCCCGCGATTGCAGGCACGAGAGCTAGAACAGGGATGTAAACACACACATCCCTGTTCTGTCAGGAGAAGAGAGACAGATTGTGTGTTCCTACTAGCTATCTGTCATCTCCTCTAGTCACTCCTATACCCCTACAATTAGAACACACAGGAGGGAACACAGTTAACCCTTGGATCGCCCCCTATTGTTAACCCATTCCCTGCCAGTGACATTTACATAGTAATCAGTGCATTTTTATAGCACTGATCGCTGTATAAATGTCAATGGTCTCAAAAGTTTGTCAAAAGTGTCCGATCTGCCCGCCATAATGTCGCAGTCCTGATAAAAATCGCATATCACCGACATCACTACTAAAAAATAAGAATGAATTAAAATGGCATAAATCTTTTCCATAGTTTGTAGACGCTTTAAATTTTGCGCAAACCAATCAATATATGCTTAGTGCAATTTTTTTTTTTAACCAAAAATATGTAGAGGAATACATATCGGCCTAAACTGAGGAAGAAATTTGCTTTTTTTTTTACAAAAATTGGGGATATTTATTGTAGCAAAATGTACAAAATATTGTTTTTTTTTTTTTTTTTTAAATGTGCTATTTTTTTTGTTTACAGCGCAAAAAATAAACCGCAGAGGTGATTAAATACCACCAAAAGAAAGCTCTATTTGTGGGGAAAAAAAGGACATCAATTTTGTTCGGGTACAGTGTTGCACGACCACACAATTGTCAGTTAAAGCAACACAGTGCCGTATCACAAAAAAATGGCCTGGTCATTAAGCAGGCAAATCTTCCAGGGCTGAAGTGGTTAAACTGCGTGGAGGGTTCTTTACTGTAAGAGCAGTAAGGATGTGGAATTCTCTTCCACGGGCAGTGGTTTCAGCGGGGAGCATCGATAATTTCAAAACACTATTAGATAAGCACCTGAACGACTACAACATACAGGGATATACAATGTAATACTTACATAAAAACACACACAGGTTGGACATGCAGCTCAGCTCTGTATGTTAATATAAAATTCTTTTACATTCAATATTTAACCGCTTCAGCCCTGGAAGATTTTACCCCCTTCCTGACCAGAACACTTTTTACAATTTGGCACTGCGTCGCTTTGACTGACAATTGCGCGGTCATGCAATGCTGTACCCAAACAAAATTTGCGTCCTTTTTTTTTTTCCCACAAAAATTTCTTTTGGTGGTATTTGATCACCTCAACGGTTTTTATTTTTTACGCTATAAACAAAAAAATAGCGACAATTTTGAAAAAAAAAAAACTATATTTTTTACTTTTTGTTATAATAAATATCCCCAAAAAATGTTTTTAAAAAAACAAATTTCTTCATCAGTTTAGGCCAATATATTTTTGGTAAAAAGAAAAAAAATTGCAAAACGCGTATATTGATTGGCTTGCACAAAAGTTATAGTGTCTACAAACTATCGGAATTTTTTTTTTTTTTTTTTACTAGTAATGGTGGTGATCTGCGACTTTTAGCGGTACTACGACATTGCGGCAGACAGAACGGACACTTTTGACACATTTTTGGGACCATTGACATTTATACAGCAATTAGTGCTATAAAAATGCAATGATTATTGTATAAATGTCACTAATAGGGAAGGGGTTACCACTAGGGGGCAATCAAGGGGTTAATTGTGTTCAGTAGTTAGTGTTTCTAACTGTATAGGGATAGGACTGACTGGGGGAGGAGACATATCGTTGTTTCTACTTAGTAGGAACGAACGATATGTCTCCTCTCCCCTGACAGAACAGGAATTTGTGTGTTTACACACACAAATCCCCATGCTGGCTCTTATGCACATGCCAGCAACGTGCATTGGGTCCCCCACCGTGCAGCCTTAAAGAGAACAATGTACCCATACGCTTTCGCCCAGCCTTGCCATTCTGCCGACGTATATAGTTACATAGTTACATAGTTACATAGTTACATATCGGCATGAGCCGGTCGGCAAGTGGTTAAACAAACAAACATTTTTTTGTCTTTACCTAAAATTTGTCTTTTTCCTTTTCTGGTTAAGTGAGGTACTGGTGACTTAACCCTGGCCTAAGAGAAGCACCCTGGGAAGGTTACATCACCAATGCCTTCCCCTTCCTCCTCATGTGATGTGAACTGTAACATATTTCAGTAGGCACCCAAAGTTCCAGGCAGAGATGGATTTGTCTGCCACTATGGGAAGAATAGAGAGGAAAGGAAAAATAGGATATGCAAAGAATAAAAAGCCTTTAATTTTCTGTAACTATCTGTTTGTAGAACGTCATTACTAAACAATACTAAAGGGGCATTTTTTGGTGATTTTTAGGATAGGGTGAAGTTCCTCTTAAGACTAAATTCACATTATTGCGGGATGGGAATGTGCGCAAAATCATGCACATCCCTGACCCACTGGCAAATCTACTGCTGTTTAGCAGATAATCTTTAGCAGACTTTTAGCACCTCCATGTATTGACAAACTTGGCACATTTTCACACACGCTAATCTGCATGGTGCTGCAGAACCATGCATCTTGGTGTTGCACAAATGTAGTCAGCGACTTCTTTATCCGCATTTCTGTGCATAGGGCAGCCTATTGAAATTAAAAGTCTGCCTACATGCAAAACACAGAGCAATAATGTAAACCTAGAATTTAGGTCATCACAAAAGATGCAAATGCACTCTTTGCATCTATAGATGAAAACCTCCACATATGGGAAGGGTTTTTTACAGTAAAGCCTAGTACACACGGGCTGAATATCTGACGACATCGGCCAGTTCAATAAAAAAATGTGTGTATGGCAGCCGTTCCGACAGAATTGTGTCTAAACTGCTGCACCTCTGAAAAGCAATACATGTTCAGATGGCTTTTCAGAGGCATTTGACAGGTAGTGAGGCAGCGATGTGATACCTTTTTCCTGCCCATTTTAACCCCATAAATGCTGTACCAACACTCCTCAAGCACATGCATTGCATGTAGTTGGGGGGGGGGGGGTGTAAGCGGCATGTCCTCGTTCGCTTGAATGGGTTACATTCAGGGTACACTAACAATATGGCCCAACTGAACGTTTCTAACAACCTCCAACAGCAAGCCCAGATGAGCCCTAGGAGCTCTAAAACTGTGGACTTGTGTCCCACAGGAGCTAGTTCTAGCCAACTCGGTAGGTTGCTTTGATAAAGGTCAGAATGTGTTTCTAAATATTATTTTAAATATAATAATATTCAAAAAATGATGGGTATTAATATTTATAAGAGAAAAACATTGTAGAATGTTGATGCTGCCCTTTGCTTGCTTTAATCTGGCCCTTTCACCCACTGATACAAACAATTCCCCCCACTAAGACCAGTGAAGGTTCACAATTCCTCCCTGTGGCATCAACGATGGGGCCCAATGATGGGGTACAATTCCTCCACTGACATCAGCAATGGGGCACAACTCCTCCCACTGACACCAATGATAGGGCACAATTTCTCCTAATGACACCAACAATTGGGCCCAATGACACCAATGATGGTGCACAATACCTCCCAATGATACCAATGATGGGGTACAATTCCTCCCACTGACACCAAAGATGGGGCATTGTTTTTTCCTGCTGACGTCTGGACCTTTTCCAGTTTCTCTAAAGTCTGCAGGACAGTAAATTGGCCCCTTGTTTAGAAAGTTTGGAGACCCCTGATCTAGATAATATCCAGTTATCTTTGAGCTTCAGGATAGAATCAGGAAGGAAGGTTTTCCCTGTAAATTGAAGCATAAGGAATTCATGTGTGTGTGTGTGTGTGTATCTGTTAGTAACTGGTTAGCAAATATGTAATCATAAAATATATAAGCTATATCTGTACAGTTCATAAAATAAAATTTGACTGCTCCTACCTTCATGCCCTCCTGGTATAATACGTTGGCAGTGCCCATACATGCACCCCAGACCTCGGATACATTGGGAATCCTTCCTGCAGTACTGGCCTTCATGACGTAGTGCAACACATAAGCCAAAGTGATGGTCACAAAACAAGCCACGCCCACAACCACGGTCATGATCACATGTTACCTAAAAGTTACAGACAAGTTTAGAGGCATTTATTTCTATTTTTCCTTTAGGATTATCTATTTAAATATATTACATTTAAATCTATTAAACCTAAGAACAAACAACATCATGACAAATGGGGGAAGTGTTCTGCAAACCACAGGAAGAACTGACAACAACGCCATCTGATAACAGTCAGCAGAGGTAGAAAGCACAGGAAGTTATCTGCTCCCAAGATTTTTGGATCCACATTTTTTCTTTCGCCCTTACCTAACAAACATAACAAAATGCTTTCAATGGTATATTTACCAGATCAAAATGGAGCAAATATTTTTAAGATAATAATTAAATACTTTAATAGTTTATTCGGTGCAAACTCTTTTTCTAAATATTGGATAGCAAGTACCTTAAAGCGGAATTCCACCCAAAAATGGAACTTCCGCTTTAAGGGAGGTGAACCCCTGACATGCCACATTTTGGCATGTCATTTTTTTTGGGGGGGGAGCCGGTACTCTTTGAGAGGGTTACAGCTCCCACTTCCTCCCGGTGCACTGCAGCACCGGAAGGGAGATCACCTCTCCCCCTCCCTCTCGGCAATCATCTGGGACACGTCACAGGTCCCAGATGATTGCCCAGCCAGTCATGGCGTGCGGCACGGCTCGCGCATGCGCAGTTGGTGCCTGGCTGTGAAGCCACAGCCGGGCGCCCACACTTGCAATGCCGGCGCCGCAAAGAGGAGGGGGAGACGAGCGGGACTTCGCTCCTCCACATCACTGGACCCTGGGACAGGTAAGTGTCCAATTATTAAAAGTCAGCAGCAGTATTTGTAGCTGGTGACTTTAATTTTATTTTTTTTTATTTTTTTAGCTGAACTCCGCTTTTAAAGTAAACCTTAAATGTAATACAGTGCTGGTCAACATGTAATATTACAATAATTGTATAACAGTTATTCCAAATGAAAAAAAAATACATTTTTTCAGAATCTAACTGAACTGCATTTATTTCCATAGAAAATGAATAAATAGTACTGTGATAAATGAAGTCTAATTACATTTTTTTTCTAAAGTTTTAGGTTTTTTTTTTTTTTCCTCAAACGATTTTGAAACAATCGAATCTATGTGACTGTGTATCGCTACATGTAATGCCCCGTACACACGGTCGGATTTTCCGACGGAAAATGTGTGATAGGACCTTGTTGTCGGAAATTCCGACCGTGTGTGAGCTCCATCACACATTTTCCATCGGAATTTCCGACACACAAAGTTTGAGAGCAGGATATAAAATTTTCCGACAACAAAATCCGTTGTCGGAAATTCCGATCATGTGTACACAAATCCGACCGACAAAGTGCCACGCATGCTCAGAATAAATAAAGAGATGAAAGCTATTGGGCACTGCCCCGTTTATAGTCCCGACGTACGTGTTTTACGTCACCACGTTCAGAACGATCGGATTTTCCGACAACTTTGTGTGACCGTGTGTATGCAAGACAAGTTTGAGCCAACATCCGTCGGAAAAAATCCTAGGATTTTGTTGTCGGAATGTCCGAACAAAGTCCGACCGTGTGTACGGGGCATAAGGCTAGCAGAAGTATGGCCAAAACTATTTTCACAACACTTCTCCTGTAGGTCACAGGACTGCAGTTCCTTTTGCACTCCTGTGACCCATTCTCAGCCAACAGCAGGTTAAAGCCCGCGGTCTGCTGACGTCCCTCAACCGGTCCAGACTTGAGGCTGGATTCACACATGTGTGGTACAAATTCCAGCTCCGTTTCCTCTGCGAAGAGAATAAGCAGCTGTTCAGCGATTCCTCTCCATTGTATCTGCAGATCTACTGAGCAGGGAGAGGGGGGAGGTGTAGTGAGAGGAAGAGAATTCTTGTTCACAACGGAACGCATCTGCGAATCGGACGCACACGTTTTTTTGGGCAATGCGGAGTGCAAATGCAACACACATATGTGAACCAGCCTCATTCAAATGAACAGATTTTAAAATGTCCTATGAATTAGATGCAGTGTAACCCACATCCAATTTGCATAGGTGTAAATCCAGCCTTACAGTCAGGATCCACCCAGATGCCTGGACTGGAAGCTGGATCAGCCTCTCAGTGAGCCACTGGGAAACTGAGTCACCCACTCCTGCTCCCTTCCATAGCCCAGCACTCCAGTTAGCTCTGGAGGAGCAGAGCAGAGAGCCAGTGACTGTCTCTCTGCTCAGTGAAGACTGAGAACTGCGCAATCAGCAGTCTTTGAATGCTCAGTTCCTAGTCTTAGAAGCAGCGGGGGACAGATTGCAGCATCTGATTGATGCTGCATCCACCTAGGTGAGTAAGTGTGTGTGTGATATATATATATATGTAGCGGGCACCTACTTTTAGGTAGGTGACCTTTTTGGTAGTTTACAATGTCAGGTAAATTTAGACAGGCTTGTGCTATTACAGCAGGCCTGTTTTCGTTCATTTCTCATTTGAGTGGCAGGTAGTTTGTATGCTAGTCTCGGCCAATCATTAATTTGCTTGGTAATGCCCGGGACTCTCATATAAAAGCGGGGTCACATGGTTGAGAGAGAGTCTTCCGGGTTGAGCGTGGAGAAGCCAGCCTGGTTCCAGGAGGGGAGAGGTTTCCCCCTCCGGGGAGCCAACGGAGCTCCCCCCTTGCGAGAAGGGTGGGGAACCGTTCTCCATGGAGGAAGAGACGACACCTTACAGCATGTAGTCACTGGTGTCATTGGCCGCCCCTGCAGGGAAGGGAGCGGGCCATAAAGGAGAAAAAGAGAACTAAGAATCATTGCGGGAGAAGTAGCAACAAAGCGGAAGGAAACTGGGCGATCGATCGTTTATGAGTGGCACATGGACTATTGGTCACATGAGTGAAAGCCCAAGGGAAGGGTACTGCCAGAGGCTGAGGGATGTTGGTACACAAGTCAGCGAGACAGGCGGTGATGGCCTGTGACTTTGGGTTCAGCAATGCCCCGGGATTCCAGTCAGTCGGGCGGGAGAAGTTATTCAGAGTGACTCTTTCTCGGGTCAATTTGGAAGTACCATGTAGATGGGAAGTAGTGGTAAAAAGGTAGCGATGAAGCTGCAAGCACACACATAGAGATACGGACTGTTCTTGAAAAGTCATGCAGATGAAGAAGTTATTCAGAGTGACTCTTTATCAATTATTCTCTATCAAATCTACTTCCATCTTCCCTGATTGAAGAAATCACACAAAGTGATTTCCTAATTATCCACAAATGATTCTAGCTTTCCCGTAAGAGACAGTGAAAAGATGATAATGTAACAAAAGAGCATCTCTAAAAGAAGTCCTTCTCCCATCCCAGTTCATGTTAATTAATAAAGCAAAAGAAAAAGCATTATGGACTGTGTTTGGATTTTATGGGCTGCGATGGGTTAGGTGGTAAACGTGAATTACAATTATTTAGCCGCTCCTTCGGGGGTAAACGCTATATATATATATATATATATATATATATATATATATATATATATATATATATATATATATCTATACAGCTGGTTTAGCAAGGACAGTCCAAATTTTGTTCAGTGTGTGAACTGATAGACATTTTTGTTGACTTTTGTTTAAGGGACAGAAATTTGCCAATCAGCTGCAGCCACTGATCAGTATATTCTAACAGCCGTGGGTGCAGCTGTCAGAATACATTGTCCCTGTGGAGGGGATTCCACCTTCCACCTTTTGTGTATATTGGAGGTACTGTTTTTTTTTTTTTGTTGTTCAACCATGTATGTTCAGCTTGAGGCTGCTGGGGGATAGCAGGCCCTGTTGATATGTTATATAATTAGTGTGCAAGTTTGCTTACTCAGAGCAGTGTCAAAGCCCCCTATTCTATGCCAATACTCAGCTTCTATGAAGGCTAATTGTCTATGTCTCTGAAAAATGAAAAAAGATGTAACCAAGTATGAACTGAACCTAAACTTTTGCATATTCATGCATGGGTGCAAAGCCCAGCAAGATTATTTATGCAGTTGGACATTCCTAATGCTATCCTTATCTGTTGAGAAGAAAAAGGAAAATCATGTAAACACAATATAGCCCACCAGCCACTCATTCTGATTAAACCAAGAGACCATTATTTATGACTTTCTGAAATAAAGATTTCTCAATCTTAAGTGGTAACTCTTGCAGAAAACAAACATTATCAATCAGATTTTTTTTCTCTTTAGTTACACCTTTACTGGGTGAATTATGAATGATGCACAAAGAAGTAGCCCCCAAGAATAAGAACTCTTTACTGAATAAGGCTGCTGCTGTCTTTGGGAAAGGTATGCTTTTACCAAATAAGGCTCAATACACACTACATAAGCTTCACATTCTCATTCAGTATCTTCCAAAAAAAAAAAAAAAAGATAGTCTTTCTAGCAATGAGTGACATGCCACATATTCTAATTCAAGGTGCAGAGATATTTTAAAGGAAAGGTTGCTTACTGTAGTCACTTTGGAGGTAGTGCTCCTTGCAAGTCCAGCAGCATCTTCAGGGCTGTTATAAGGCATGGATAACATCCAGGCCCAGATGTAGCAATCCACGGAAGGCAAGAGTAGCAGCAGAAGAGACCCCAGTAGATTCATGGTGACAATACACAATGGGACACACAGCTGATAGTGCTCTGCAATATATACTTGGTGTGGGGTCCTTACCCACTCACCATGCAATTTGTTATCTGTTTGCTAACATAATGGGGCAATCAGTATTTATCAGCTTAACCTAACCATTACCCCCCCCCCCCACCACCACCCCTCTTCCAAAACCCAAGACAATCTCCTAACATACAGTAAAACAAACCTAATTACATAACAACCTGCAGGGGATTTATTAGCGTCACTCACGCCCATATTAATGGGGATTTGCTGTACTGCTTGCACGTTCAAGAAAAAAGCTGAGACCAGCCCCGGGGGGCTTACTCAACAGCATGCTCTCCGGTTTTTTACTGCAGTGCAAACGCAAGTTTTCATTTGTTTTAAAAGTTGTCAACTGAAATATGGAGAGTAAGGATGACCATAAAAGACCGGATTTTGTTATAAAATATCTGCAGATAATTGCCAATTTCCAATTCGCCATACAAAAACAAAAAAGTCACATCTGTTCCTGAGTCTAGTGTGACAAGATTTAATAGTAGACTAGGGAAGAAGCAAATTACTTCTGTAAAAATTATTCTTCCTTTTCTGAAATGTTGTTGAAACTAGCCTCTAATTTACCAAAACGGCATGCTTAGTCACAATTTGCTTAAAAAAAACTAAATTATGTACCTAAAGCTTAACTGGGCCATCCTAATGTAATATTACAATGCTTTCAGGCTGCATATACAGTAATAAATATTTTTGTTTCCTTTTTACTAACCATTTAAAAAAAAAAAACCTGTGTTGCCAGCACATAGCAGAGTTGCAGCGGGCCAGATCTCCAACACCCACTGGGGAGCTTGTGTGTAAAAGCTGTGGTCTAAATATGCTATGTGCTAACATCACAGTTTGTTTTGTCTATTCTTGCAGCATTCAGCTGATAGAAATGTAAAAAAAGAGGAACACTGTACAGGATATAAAGCCTGACTACATTACCGTAATAAATAGAAAGGTTGCAATTTAGTAGGTGAACTTTACCATGTGTCTTTGCAAGCACTGTGAGGACACCTAAGGCACCCCTAGCATTTAATAAGTAAACAGTGTACCTTGAAGAATGTTAGGGTTTAACAGTAGTGCAAACGGGAATTATAGTGGTTTGAGAGTGAAAGACCTAGAGAGGATTCAATTTGGTCCTCTAATGAAACGACTCTGACTTGACAAAATGTATGGCAATTATAAGAATACATGGACAAGGAATAAGCAATTCTTACGTGTGAGCAACAAACAGGAAGTTGCAATATGGGGGTAACATACATAAAAACCTTACAATACATGAGCAACAAATGAGTACCGTATTTATCGGCATATAACACGCACTTTTTTACCCTTAAAATCAGGAGAAAATCGTGGGTGCGTGTTATACACGATCCCTGCTGTCTGTGAGGGAAGAGGAGCAAGCGCTGCTGAATTACATAGAGCTGTGATCTCATATGAGCAGGGCAAGGAGGCGTGGCTGTGAGTGATGGAACGCCGGGTACACAGGAGATCGCGGCTCTGTGTAATTCAGCGGCGCTCGCTCCTCCTTTTCCCTCAGAGACAGCAGAGATAATCCAACACTGGCAAGGCTGCAATGATGGGAAAGGTGAGGCTGCAGATAGGCACTGAATAGGCTGCATTGTTGGTCAATTTATAGGCTGCTGATGGGCACTGAACATGCTGCAATGTTTGTCAATTTAATGGCTGCAGATGGGCACTGAGCAGGGTGCATTGATGGGCAATTTAGAGGCTGCAGATGGGCATTGATGAGCTGTGACCCTAATTTTGCTTCAAAGTTCTTTATTTAAAATGTAAGTTTTTTTCTTTTTTTTGTTTTTTTTTTCCTTAAACTTCCCTCCTAAAATTGGGGTGCGTGTTATACGCCTGTGCGTGTTATACACTGATAAATATGGTAATTGCTACATTACTCATATAACACACAGGAAATTGAGACAACAGGGAAGGAATGGGCATTCATGACAACACACATGCAACAAATATGCAGTTAAGTGGCAACAAACAGGCAATAACAATAATATGCAGGCAGCAAATGGACAATTGTTTCGATATGTGGGCAATTATGAATATATGAGGACAGTAAGTGGTCAAGTGTGATGATCCTCAGGTAGCAAAAAAAACAATCACAATCATAGTTACATAGTAGGAGAGGTTGAAAAAAGACACAAGTCCATCAAGTCCAACCTATGTTTGTTGTGATGTCAGTATTACATTGTATATCCCTGTATGTTGTGGTCGTTCGGGTGCTTATCTAATAGTTTTTTTAAACTATCGATGCTCCCTGCTGAGGCCACCGCCTGTGGAAGGGAATTCCACATCCTTGCTGCTCTTACAGTAAAGAACCCTCTACGTAGTTTAAGGTTAAACCTCTTGTTCCAATTTTATTGAGTGGCCACATGTCTTGTTTAAATCCCTTCTGCGAAAAAGTTTTATCCCTATTGTGGGGCCACCAGTACGGTATTTATAAATTGAAATCATATCCCCTCTCAATCGTCTCTTCTCCAGAGAGAATAAGTTCAGTGCTCGCAACCTTTTCTCATAACTAATATCCTCCAGACCCTTTTATTAGCTTAGTTGGCCTTCTTTGTACTCACTCCATTTCCAATACATCCTTCCTGAGGACTGGTACCCAGAACTGGATAGCATACTCCAGGTGCGGCCTGACCAGAGTCTTGTAGAGTGGGAGAATTATCGTTTTATCTCTGGAGTTGATCCCCTTTATAATGCATGCCAATATTCAGTTTGCTTTGTTAGCAGCAGCTTGGCATTGCATGCCATTGCTGAGCCTATCATCTACTAGGACCCCCAGATCCTTTTCCATCCTAAATTCCCCCAGAGGTTCTCCCCCCAGTGTATAGATTGCATTCATATTTTTTCTACCCAAATGCATTATTTTACTTTTTTTTTCTACATTAAACCTCATTTGCCACGTAGAGGAAAATAAATTGGGGAACCTGGTCCCCCAACCAGGGTTCGCCAGGGAAAAGAGAAGCAAGTGGACTATCTCGGTACAGTATGGGAAAAGTACAAAATAAGGTGTATAGACAATCGTAAAAATTATGAAAAATGTATTGATACAAAATAAATGTCATTAAAACGACTTGGTCATACATAGTACTTCGACTAGTTTTACGGGGTAAACCGCTTCATGAGGAAATACATCTGCAAATAGACACAGAGTCAGTGACGATATCGTCAAAATATATACAACATTAGTAGAAATTCTTAAAAATTATACAATTCAATGAGAGAGAGGGGGAAAGAAGTAGAGGAGGTATAAGGCTGCTTACTCAAGTGTCAATTGCCATGTAGTTGCCCGCCCCATTCATTTGTTCAGCTCTTCTTGCAAGGTTTCCACATCCTGCGGAAAAGTTATTGCCCTGCTTAGCTTAGTATCATCTGCAAATACAGAGATTGAACTATTAACCCCATCCTCCAGGTCATTTATGAACAAAAAAAATAGGATTGGGGTCAGCACAGAACCCTGGCGGTTCTAACCCACCTCTGACAATTTCGAGTACTCCCCATTTATCACCACCCTCTGAACTCGCCCTTGTAGCCAGTTTTCAATCCATGTCAAATGCTTTTGCAAAATCCAGATACACCACGTCTACGGGCCTTCCTTTATATACAGTAGATGGCAACTCCCCTCCTCCTAGAAGGTTAATAGATTGGTTTGGCAAGAATGATTCTTCATGAATCCATGCCGATTACTGGTAATGATACAGTTCTTGTTACTAAAATCTTGTATATAGTCCCTTATCATCCCCTCCAAGAGCTTGCATACTATTGATGTTAGGCCCAACTGGTCTGTAATTCCCAGGGATGTATTTTGGGCCCTTTTTAAATATTGGTGCTACATTGGCTTTTCTCCAATCACCTGGTACTATTCCAGTCAGTAGACTGTCAGTAAAAAATTAGGAACAATGGTCTGGCAATTACTTGACTGAGTTACCTAAGTACCCTCGGATGCAAGCCATCTGGTCCCGGTGATTTATTAACCACTTTATTACCCGGCTATAGTAATATGACGTCCACAGGAGGGATCTCCCATCCTGGGCAGGCATCATATGACGTCCTGGGATTCCCGGCCATCTAGGGGGCGCGCACCCGCCGTGTTGCTTGGGACCTGGCGGCCGCAATGTCCCGTGAACACAGCAGGACTGTGGATCTGGGTGTGTAAACACCCAGATCCACGTCCTGTCAGGTAAGAGGAGACCGATGGTGTGTTCCCAGTACAGAGGAACACTGATCGGTCGCCTCCACTTGTAAGTCCCCGCCCACTACAGTTAGAATCACCCTCTAGGAAACATACCTCCTTGATCACCCCCTAGTGTTAACCCCTTTACTGCCAGTCACATTTACACAGTAATCAGTGCTTTTTATAGCACTTATCGCTGTATTAATGGGAATGGTCCCAAAAATGTGTCCGAAATGTCCGTCGCAATGTCACACGAAAGTAATCGCAGATCACCGCCATTACTAGTAAAAAAAATTTAAAACATGCCATAAATCTATCCCATATTTTGTAGACGCTATAACTTTTGCGCAAACCAATCAATATACGCTTATTGCGTATTTTTTATTTTTTTCAAAAATATGTAGAAGAATGCATATCAGCCTAGACTGAGGGAAAAAATGTTTTGTTTTTTTTTTTAAATTGGGATCTTTATTATAGCAATTGTCATTCAAAGTGCGACAGCGCTGAAAACTAAAAATTGGTTTGGGCAGGAAGGGGGTGAAAATGCCTGGAGGGTTAACACATGAGCAAAAAACTGGCACTTATTACAATACATGGACACGAAATGAGTAATCCTTGGGCATCAGTCATTTGCAGGCAGCTATAGGCAATTATGACAATAAGTCAGGCAGTCATTGCTATACATGGGCAATAAATAGGCAATCGTTGCAAAAAATTTGCAATCTTTATACACTGTAAAATGCACACAGCAAAAGACAGAGATTATAATACGCTGGCTAAAAATGGGCAATCGTGACATAACACAAGCAAATAATTGGAAATTGTGAAAATATGTGTGCAAGAAATAGACAATTGTTACAATACTTTGGCAAAAAAAGCAATCAAGATATTATGTTGGCAACAAATGGGAAATTGTGACAATATTTGGGCAACAAACAGGCTATCGTTAAAATACGTGGGCAACAAATAAGTAATTGTTAAAATGCATTGCGAGCAAATGGGCAATTGTGACCATACACTGGCAAAAAATGGGTAGTTGTTAAACTTGTGTGGGACAGGTGCTGTATGTCTGCCATGTCCAAACCTGCACCAAGTGGCACATTTGGAGTTGCAGTAAGACACTTTTTGCAAGATACCTACCACTTATGACGTTTGCATTCTCCTTCTGGATACCCCATCACAGATGTTTTATGACACATTATATGTATCTCCTGCAGTTATAGGGTTTATCATTACATCTGTCTGAAGACTCTTATTTTCAGTTATTCTGGGTTGGGACCTAGATGCTTGTGTTTGCAGTAATTTATTGATTCATGCTGTGATACATTTTTTTTATTTAACAAAGAGTTGGATGTTATAGAAAACTCTATTACTAATTGTGTCACAAGTAGGGCTGAACTGCCTCAATGGGGTTTTTTTTTGGGGTTTTTTTGAATGCTTACCTCTATTTACATGTGCTATATAATTAAACTTGTGATATTCTTTGATTAATGGCTTGAGGTTTGTGAAATTTAGATGTTTTAAATTAGTATTTGTTAAATTGGATCATTGAATCCACAATTCAGGTTCTGTTTTTTTTTTGTTTTTTTTGGTGTGGCTATTGACTTACACCAGAGTCATTCTGAACCCAAATTTTCAAGCTTTGAGTTGGCTTGCTGAGTTAAACAATGCACAGGGAGCAAATAAGCATTGTGAACCATACACTGGCAAACAATGAGCAGTTATAAAAATTGTGTGGGCTACATACTGGCAGATGTGAGAACATCAATCTGGAATTTGTTACAATGCATGGGTATGAAATGGGCTTTGGTAGGAATATGCAGGCAAAAAACAGGTAATTCTGACAATATGTGGCCAACAGGGGAATTGTTACAATACGTAGGAAATTAATGGGAAATCAATACATTATATAAGCAAAAAAAAGGCAGTTGTGATGGCACAACTGTAAGACAGGTACCTACAATCTGTGGGCAACAAATGGGCAAGTGTGACAATATGCACAGGGGCATTTTTGTTACCTAAAGAGATTTGGCCTTCATACTTGTTCTCTGATACCCATAACTTGGAAAAGATATAAAGGGAGGTAAAGCACTGGCCGCTAGGGTGGCCACGTGTCCCGGATTGCCCGGGATTGTCCCTTATTTAAGATATTTGTCCCGTGTCCCGGGTACCTTCATTCCGGGACAATACAGTGTCCCGGAATGAAAAAAAAACACACCGCCGGCGGCTGGCACCAGTCCGACTCCGTCTCCGAGTCTGACTGCCTGCCACCCTTATCACAGTATACACACAACAAGTAGCAGACAAATGCGCAGCTTAGCTTAAGTGCCTTAACTGGTTGCTAGGCTAGGGCCGTCCGCCCCGCGTCTAGCAACCAGTGACGTCAGCTGGCACGTGGGACTGGAGTCAGTGCAGTGGGCACTGGGCACCCGCACGGCACGGCGGCGACGGCGCAGTGCGCACTCTAGACTCACTCTACACGCTACGGGCCTACGGCTGAGCAGAACAGCGCGCCTGAGAGAGAGAGCAGCCGCCACTGCCAGCCTGCCAGTGTCAGTGAGTCCACTTACTAGCCTGCCCTGTGCGCGCCGCCCAGCCCCAGTCAGTGGTGGAAGGTGCCTGCCAGTGACCACCAGTGACCAGTCCCGGAGCCGCCGAGCCGACTACAGCTACTCCAGCAGCCGCACATTGATTGCCACTGCCAGCCAGCAAGCACAACCCTCGTCCGAGTCCTCCCTCCGGCTCCCTCCCGCCCACGAGGTCCGCCCGCCAGAGTACTTCAGGTTAGTGTAACTTCCACAGCACACTACCTAGTGAGCAATGCACACACTCCCCCTCAGTTCTGCTGCTGTCCCCAGACCCCCACCCCCCTCAGTTCTGCTGCTGTCCCCAGACCCCCACCCCCCTCAGTTCTGCTGCTGTCCCCAGACCCCCACCCCCCTCAGTTCTGCTGCTGTCCCCCACCCCCCTCAGATCTGCTGCTGTCTCCCACACTCCCCCTAAGTTCTGCTGCTCTCCCCCTCCATCTTTCCTCCATGTCCCCCTCCGTTCTGCTGCTGTCCCCCTCCGTTCTTCCTCTGTGTCCCCCTCCATTCTTCCTCCGTGTCCCCCTCCGTTCTTCCTCCGTGTCCCCCTCCGGTCTTCCTCCGTGTCCCCCTCCGGTCTTCTTCCGTGTCCCCCTCGGTTCTTCCTCTGTGTCCCCCTCCATTCTTCTTCTGTGTCCCCCTCCGTTCTTCCTCTGGTTCCCCCTCCGTTCTTCCTCTGTGTCCCCCTCCATTCTTCCTCTGTGTCCCCCTCCGTTCTTCCTCTGTGTCCCCCTCCGTTCTTCTTCTGTGTCCCCCTCCGTTCTTCTTCTGTGTCCCCCTCCGTTCCTCTGCTGTCCCCCTCCGTTCTTCCTCTGTGTCCCCCTCCATTCTTCCTCTGTGTCCCCCTCCATTCTTCCTTTGTGTCCCCCTCCGTTCTTCCTCTGTGTCCCCCTCCGTTCTTCTTCTGTGTCCCCCTCGGTTCTGCTGCTGTCCCCCTCCGTTCTGCTGCTGTCCCCCTCCGTTCTTCCTCTGTGTCCCCCTCCGTTCTTCCTCTGTGTCCCCCTCCGTTCTTCCTCTGTGTCCCCCTCCATTCTTGTTCCGTGTCCCCCTCCGTTCTTCCTTCGTGTCCCCCTCCGTTCTTCCTCTGTGTCCCCCTCCGTTCTTCCTCCGTGTCCCCCTCCGTTCTTCCTCCGTGTCCCCCTCCGTTCTGCTGCTGTCCCCCTCCGTTCTTCCTTCGTGTCCCCCTCCGTTCTTCCTCTGTGTCCCCCTCTGTTCTTCCTCTGTGTCCCCCTCTGTTCTTCCTCTGTGTCCCCCTCCGTTCTTCTTCTGTGTCCCCCTCCGTTCTTCTTCTGTGTCCCCCTCCGTTCTGCTGCTGTCCCCCTCCGTGTCCCCCTCTGTTCTTCCTCTGTGTCCCCCTCTGTTCTTCCTCTGTGTCCCCCTCCGTTCTTCCTCTGTGTCCCCCTCCGTTCTTCCTCTGTGTCCCCCTCCGTTCTTCTTCTGTGTCCCCCTCCGTTCTGCTGCTGTCCCCCTCCGTTCTTCCTCTGTGTCCCCCTCCATTCTTCCTCTGTGTCCCCCTCCATTCTTCCTCTGTGTCCCCCTCCGTTCTTCCTCTGTGTCCCCCTCCGTTCTTCTTCTGTGTCCCCCTCGGTTCTGCTGCTGTCCCCCTCCGTTCTGCTGCTGTCCCCCTCCGTTCTTCCTCTGTGTCCCCCTCCGTTCTTCCTCTGTGTCCCCCTCCGTTCTTCCTCTGTGTCCCCCTCCATTCTTGTTCCGTGTCCCCCTCCGTTCTGCTGCTGACCCCCTCCGTTCTTCCTTCGTGTCCCCCTCCGTTCTTCCTCTGTGTCCCCCTCCGTTCTTCCTCCGTGTCCCCCTCCGTTCTTCCTCCGTGTCCCCCTCCGTTCTGCTGCTGTCCTCCTCCGTTCTTCCTTCGTGTCCCCCTCCGTTCTTCCTCTGTGTCCCCCTCCGTTCTTCCTCTGTGTCCCCCTCCGTTCTTCCTCTGTGTCCCCCTCCGTTCTTCTTCTGTGTCCCCCTCCGTTCTTCTTCTGTGTCCCCCTCCGTTCTGCTGCTGTTCCCCTCCGTGTCCCCCTCTGTTCTTCCTCTGTGTCCCCCTCTGTTCTTCCTCTGTGTCCCCCTCCGTTCTTTCTCTGTGTCCCCCTCCGTTCTTCTTCTGTGTCCCCCTCCGTTCTTCTTCTGTGTCCCCCTCCGTTCTGCTGCTGTCCCCCTCCGTGTCCCCCTCTGTTCTTCCTCTGTGTCCCCCTCCGTTCTTCCTCTGTGTCCCCCTCCATTCTTCCTCTGTGTCCCCCTCCGTTCTTCCTCTGTGTCCCCCTCCGTTCTGCTGCTGTCCCCCTCCGTTCTTCCTCCGTGTCCCCCTCCATTCTGCTGCTGTCCCCCTCCATTCTGCTGTCCCCCTCCGTTTTGCTGCTGTCCCCCTCTGTCCTGCTACATAGTTACATAGTTACATACATAGTTACATAGTAGGTGAGGTTGAAAAAAGACACAAGTCCATCAAGTCCAACCTATGTGTGTGATTATGTGTCAGTATTACATTATATATCCCTGTATGTTGCGGTCATCCAGGTGATTATCTAATAGTTTCTTGAAGCTATCAATGCTCCCCGCTGAGACCACCGCCTGTGGAAGGGAATTCCACATCCTTGCCGCTCTTACAGTAAAGAACCCTCTACGTAGTTTAAGGTTAAACCTCTTTTCTTCTAATTGTAATGAGTGGCCACGAGTCTTATTAAACTCTCTTCTGCGAAAAAGTTTTATCCCTATTGTGGGGTCACCAGTACAGTATTTGTAAATTGAAATCTGCTCTCCCCCTCCATTCTTCCTCCGTGTCCCCCTCCGTTCTGCTGCTGTCCCCCTCTGTCCTGCTCTCCCCCTCCATTCTTCCTCCGTGTCCCCTACCGTTCTGCTGCTGTCCCCTTCCATCCTGCTGTCCCCCTCCGTTCTTCCTCCGTGTCCCCCTCCATCCTGCTGTCCCCCCCACCCAGATCTATCTGTCCACTCCTCAACTCACCCCCTCGATCTCCTCACGGATTCTAAACTTACTGAATGACATATTGGTATGGATGTCACACCACTTTCTCAAACTCAGTCTTTTTAAAACGGAGCTTGTTACATTTCCTCCTTCCCGGTCCCCCCTCCCATGATTTTACCATTAAGATAAACAGCACAACCATTGGTCCCTCCACACATGTCAGGGTGCTGAGTGTAATCCTTGACTTCGATCTCTCCTTCAGCCCCCACATCCAATCGCTGGCTAAATCCTGCCGCCTTAACCTCCGAAACCTCTCCAAAATTAGACCCTTCTTGACTAATGACACCACAAAGCAACTTATTCACTCCTTGATTATTTCCCGCCTCGACAACTGCAACTCTCTTCTTAATGGCCTACCCTTACGCAGGATATCCCCCTTCAGTCTATTATGAATGCTGCTGCTAGACTAATGCACCTCACTAATCGATCCGTGACTGCTGCCCCTCTCTGCCAATCCCTTCACTGTCTTTACCTACCCCACCGTATAAAATTCTAAATGCTAACCACAACATACAAGGCCAGTCACAACATCGCCCCCATCTACATCACCAACCTCATCTGCAGATATCGCCTACTGCTCTCTAGCTCCCTTGTTACCTCCTCCCATGCTCGCCTTCTGGACTTCTCCAGAGCCTCTCCCATCCTCTGGAACTCCCTGCCCCGGTATATCCGATCAACCCCTACCCTATCTACCTTTAGGAGATCCCTGAAAACTCACTTATTAGCAGCAGAATATATTTTGTGGTGTAGTTGCAAGTATGCATATGCTGTGTTAGAGAAATAACCTGTGAATATGACAATTTTGTGAAAACTAAAAATCTTCATTTTGCAAAGAATTGTGGTAAAATATGACAACTTGAAAAAACTCACCATGCCTCTTAGTAAATACCTTGGAATGTCTACTTTCCAAAAAGTAATAATTTGGGGGGTATTTGTATCTGGCTTGTTAAGCCCTGTACACACTATGAGAAATTTGGACAAACAATCGGCAGGTTTTCCTCAATGTTTCACATCAAGTCGGAACCGAGGATAGAAATAATGCACGAAAATTCGCATACGACAAAGGCTTTTTTGTTATTTGTTGTTTCTGATCATGCGCAGTCTTTCGTATCTGCTATTTCTCGTACGAAAATCATACGAAAATGGTACATTCTGTTCCCATACAAGAAAAATGTTGGCGTTTTTTCCCTTCAGAAATGTTCGTTCGGAATCGGCTGTCAAAAGTTGTGTACACACTTTTAGAAAATTGTACGATCGTTCCTTGGACAAAAATGTTCGCCCAATTTTCTTTATGGGCCATTAGTGTCTCAAGAAATGAGAGAGGCCATCAGTACATCAGATGTGATTAATTTTCAGTGAAACACTAGTTGTAGACTCTCTGAGTTTTATTGCTGTGGAGCTCTGTGGCGTGTTGGTAAATACTTTGTATTACAAGTTGGCTTGTCCATTTTATACATCAGTCAATGTGTTTGGATCATCACTATAGGATCATTCACACATCGTGCAACTGGTACTAAGATGGATAGCAGCGGGGATGAACAGGGGCCTTCGACCTCTAAATCAAAGAAGATAAAGTGATTGTGCCGTTTTCGAGACTTATGGAAAACAACTTATACATGCATTACAGCAGTGACCGGTAACTATCATAGAGCATATTGTACTCTGTGTAGGCGCGAGTTTGGAATTGGTCATGGTGGTGAAGGTGATATCAAAATCCACATATCTAGCGAAAGTCACAAAAATGCTGATCGGGCTGCAAAACAAAGTGGGATGCTTTCCAAATTCATGATTCCCTCTAAGGATATGGCAATGCAAGACGAAATTATAGCAGCTGAAATATCAATGGTTTACCATTCCGTGTGCCACAGTCATTCATATAGATCTTTGGACTGCACCATGAAACTACTTCCTGTTATATTTCAGGATTCTGCTAAAGCCACTAGGATGTCATGTGGTCGTACCAAAGCTGAAGCCATTGTAACAAACGGGCTGGCTCCTTACAGTGTGGAAATGGTAGTTAAAGATTTGAAAAACAGCTATGCTTATTTTAGTGTTGGATCGGATGCATCTAACCATGGGCACACCAAACTTTTCCCCTTAGTTCTGCGTTACTTTAAGCCCTACAAAGGAGTGGTAACAAGCTTGCTGGATTTTTATGAAGGTGAGGAAAGTGCTGCTGCAATTTCTGAGCAAATTTTAAATGTAATTAAAACAAATGGCCTATCTGTGAATATGATGTCTGCATATTCTGCTGACAATGCAAGTGTGAACTTTGGTAAGCATAATGGTGTGTACCAGAAGCTTCATGCTGTAAATCATCGGATATTGCCAGCTGGCTGCCCAGCTCACATACTTCACAATACAGCTAAAAAGGCTTCAGATGTCTTAAATTGTGACGTGGAAAGTCTAATTTTGAAATTATATAATTATTTTTCAATATCAGCCAAGAGAGTTGCCACACTAAAAGAAATGTTTGATTTTGTTGACCTTGAGTGGTCAGAACTTCTTCGCCATGTCTCAACAAGATGGCTGTCTCTTTGTCCAGCAATCGAGAGAGTTTTAAAAAAATGACCAGCTGTAAAAGCTTACTTCCAAAGTATTGGTGAGGATGAAACACCTAAAGTAATATGGCAATTTATTGTGGATGAAGATAGTGAGACCACAGAACTGGACCCACCATCAGTTCCTGAGTTATATCTCCAGTTTTTACACAACTGCTTGCCTATTTTTCAGACAGCCATATTAAAACTGGAGCGAAATGACTTGATTGCAGTTGATGTATATGAGATCATGACATCAGTCAAAGGCAAACTAATACAAAGACAGACAGACCATTTTTTTGGATATCTAGTTGGGAAAGCTTTAAAAAAATTACCTCACCTGCAAGCAAAAAAAATAGAATCAGAATTCCTAAAATTTTATCAAAAAGCTTTTCAGTATTTAGAACAGTGGTTTGATTTTTCAGACAAAAACTATTTGTCTAAAATTCAATGTCTGAATTTGAAGGAGAACCTTACGTTTGATAACCTGGTGGCATCTGTTGAAGCTCTGAATTTAGACTCTGTTTCAATAGATGACCTTTACGAAGAATTTGCTTGCGTTTGTCCACACTTTCAAAAGGTTTCTACCGGTACTGAAGCGGATGATGATCTCAACACCGATGTTAAATGGTCAACAATATTTACGAAGCCTGGACCTGACAAACTGCCAAACCTCTTGAAAGTGGTGTCATTTGTTGTTAGCATCCCATGCTCAAATGCAGCAGTTGAAAGGGTCTTCAGCATGATGGGAATGTGCTGGTCTGACACAAGAAATAGATGCAGCATTGATGTAATAAAATCTGAACTTCAGGTGAAAATCAATTTTGACATGGGTTGTCAATCTTTTTTTAGCTTTGTAAAACAAAATAAAAAACTCTTGCAATGCGCAAGAAGTGACAAAAAATACACTTTTAGACATCAGTGTTGAAAACAAAAGGTACTCAGCTGGTGTCATGTGGTCTGAAGGATTTGATTATGGTCATATTGCCATGTGAGCTGATCTAGACACACCATTAATATTTCAGCAACGTTATATTTCCAATTGACTGTTTTGTTAATTTTTATATTTTCAAGAATATATTTATAGTAATATATATATCTGTTATTTAAGAAAAAAGTGGATTTTGTGGTTTATTATATATGGCTGGTTACTAGTTTATACCTAGTTAAGTTCTTGCTCGTTGAGAAAACAATAAAAATAATCTGTTAAATTTATTGCAACTTGTTCTGTTTGTTTTTCCTATTTCTTAAGAGATGTCTAACACATTTGAAATGTAAGACCTGTTTTAGGTAGCCAGTGATTGTGTGCAGGGTGTAATCACAAAATACTGAACAATGCACAGGCAGCTATGTTTATAGCAATCTCAATCATAACTTTGATGCAGTGAACTTGCCAGAGTAAGTGAAGTACAAAGTACGCCGTTGTCACTAAGTGACTTAGTTAAGGCAGGTGCACATTGCATACCACCTGTCTAAACTGGTTACCACTGTTTGCTTTTTTTTCCCAAAAATTGGCAAAAAAAAGTATCAAAAAGCATCCTTTTTGGGCGGCGCGGGGGGGGGGGGGGGGGGGGGTTGGGGGGGGGTGTCCCTGAATGGCAGTTTGGAAATGTGGTCACCCTACTGGCCGCATGTCTGAAGGTGTAGAGACTAGATCATAGAATGTGTGCTGCAGGAGAGTATCATCAGTGCCTCTTCAAGCACTTTAACCCTAGGGAGATGGGAGCAACATTTCTTCAAGAATATTTTAGCCATTCTTTCACTTTCTATTTATCCACTCCAGCAAGACTGTTAACTTGGCTTTGTGTAAACATTTGCATATTGGTTTGTTTTAATGTATCATGAAGGCCATTTGTCCCATACTTTTCTGCCAGAGAGCTGTCTTAGGACTTGTTCAGGTGTGCAGTGCCTTCTGAAGAGAAATCTTTATCAGCATTTGACAGGTGGTGAGGAGCTGACCACCCAATTTAACTCTTTAAATGCTGTACCACCACAATCACATGCATTGCATTCAGTTGCGGATGGTTTTGGCTAAGGATGAGCTCAGGCATGTTCACAAACAGCAAACAGCGCGTGCAGAGTTCGCCAGGAACTCGGCACTGCACAGTGCTAATCACAAGCAGTGAGACATTTCCCGATCTCTGCAGCCACGCATCGGGATAATGTCTCACTGCTTGTGATTAGCGTTCCACAGTGCCGACTTCCTGGCGGGCTCTGCATGTGCTGATTGCGAACACGCCTGAGCTCATCCTTATGAAAATAGAGGGGAGGTATCAAAAGCAGAAGCACCACATCCCAATATGTAAGTTAAAGAAAAGTTAAAGAAACTTTTAACTCTTTAACTGAGCTCATCCTTAGTTTTGGCGCGGCCTGATAGACCTACGTTGGTCATGTTTGGCAGTGGTAACACTTACCAAAAGCAACATGCTGTCAAATTTTTGCCATGGCCATGAAGCACAGCATTGTGGTTGTGTCATGTGTACAGCCATGACTGGCTGCATGCTACCGTTCAGGAGATTGGTTGGGGAGCAGTAAAACCAAAGCTGGTTTTAGAGCCCTCTGCTGCCATTTGAAATGAGGCCCATTATTCTAAAGGTAACCAGACTCGATAAAAAAGGGCTCATTTACATTAATGGCTGGGTTGCAGTAAGTCACGGATTTGCCCCCCCTGCCCCCCAAACACTCTCAATTTAGCTACAGAGGGGGGGTGGACACATGGCATGAATTATATACCCTGCCACACTTGGGGAGCACTTCCACCCACCAAACATAAACTTTTCAGGTAAGTGGGCCTCTCTGCAACCACATACAACGCATGCAGTTGCAGTGTGATGGTGCTGCATATAGGGGTAAAACAGGTGGTGAGGAGGCTGAGATGCAGCACTACTACAGTGATAATTCAATACTATACTTAGTGCTATGTATACATGCAATAAAATTAAAATTCATAATAAATGTCCCATAAATCAATATCAATCTTGATAGTAATCCAAACGGACTTCAATAGCAACACCGGTCTTTTGTAAATCATAATCATTGTTGTACCAGAAATTATTGTAAACCCACTGACAGAAATGGGTATATAGCGGTCATCATAGACCATGGTTACTTAATATACCAAGAGGTCAGTTTGTGCGATTAAGGAGAAACTGCACTAAAGAAGAGGAGTTCATGGACCAAGCAACTCAGTTTGGAGATAAATTCCTACAGAAAGGGTACAATAAGAAGTTCATAAGTAAAGAATTAGAAGTATTTAAAAACATGGATAGAAAAGACTTGTTAATAAATAAAGGTAAAACAGAAAGAGAAATTAAAACAGGAGAGGAGTTCAGGATTCTACTAGGATACAATACCCAGAGGCGTAAAATCAAAAATATTTTTAAAAAGCACTGGGACATATTGTTGAGGGACAAGATATTGGGGGAAGCCCTTCCATCAGTCCTTAAATTTATCTATAAAAAGGCTCCAAAATTAAGAAATATTTTGGCTCCTGGACCCACCCATTAAAGGGACAGGAACACTTACACCTTTTTTGGCAGGTTTTTACTCATGCGGTAAATGTTTACCGTGTAGGTTTACTAAAGGAAGTAATGCAAAAAAAGCAAAGAGTTTCTGGCAACAGCTACAGGTAGGACCGATAAGATAAAGGAATTCATTACATGTTCATCAGAGGGGGGTGTGCCCATGCCCATAAGTGCCCATGCAAGCTCCAATATGTGGGTCGTACCTCCAGACCCCTGATGGTAAGGGTACGAGAGCACGTAAACAATATAAAAAATGGTAAAAAGTGATCCTAAGCACTTTAGAGAGGTCCATGGTAGGAACCCAAGGTACTTAAAATTTGGGGGAGTTGAAAAAGTGAAACCCTATTGGAGAGGTGCACTCAGTCAACATGAGTCATTCTGGGTATATGAGACCAAGGTCTTGGCACCCAGGGGATTCAACGTTGACTTTGATTTAAACTGCTTTATTAGAAATAATTGAAGAAAACAAAGGGGTCACCCTAAGAAAATTTTAGGAACTTAAATCTAGGTGAAAATAAGGTGGATTAATTAATTTAGCATAATAAAGCATAATAATAAATAGTAAATATTAAGGTCAAAGTGGAAACTTACAGTATAAATAGATAATAATCAACAAATGATAATCTTATTTTATATAAGAGAGAGTAACTGGTTCAGTGGTAGAATTCTCGCCTTCCACATAAGAGGCCTGGGTTTGATTTCCAGCCATAATATATTTTTTGGTCGGATTGTTTTAAATGATTACAAAACTGAATGAATTTAATAATTAAAAAGAGTTAATGGTGTAAAATGAAAGATAAATACAATACATTTGTATTGTATTTAGAGTGTTAACCGAGCGTTCTCTACAGTAGTGAAGGAGAGTAAGACGCATTGCATGCAGACGCAGTGATATTTTGATGCGATCCTTTGCCGGCCATTTGACTGTGGTGAAAGCACAGCAGGAAGTGGGCGGACTTGTAGTCACTCGGATCTGCCATGGAGAAGCTTGCGAGGTTACCATAGTAATCAGGGGCGGAAGTATAGGGGTCGCAAAAGTCGCCATTGCGACTGGGCCCCATGCTGCAGGGGGCCCGTGGGGGCTCCATGCTGCAGGGGGCCCGTGGGGGCCCGTGTGCCCCCCTCTCCCCGAGCGGTGGCTGCATATGGGACCGAGCTCCCTGATCCTCAGCCGATGCGTAAATCATTCGGCAGTGCAGGAGCTCAGTCACAAAGTGAAAGTAAGTTAGACGTGTCTAGCACACTGTGTGCTGTGCTCTCTGCCTCCCTCTACAGTGCAGTACCCGGCATGGAGAGTTTAAGGTACAGAGCTGCAGCTGCAGATTTTTAAAAAGGCGATCTATATATGTTTGTCTGCATGTGTGTGCTTATATGTGTGTGTCTGCATGTTTGGGTGTGTGCATGTGCGTGTCTGCATGTGTGTGTGTGTTTTATATGTGTGTGTGCGTTTATTTGTGTGCATGTGTATGTTTACATGTGTGTGCATGTGTATAGAGTTATATGTGTGTGCGCATGTGTGTGTGTGTGTATAGAGTTATATGTGTGTGTGTGTATAGAGTTATATGTGTGTGTGCATGTGTATAGAGTTATATGTGTGTGCGCATGTGAGTGTGCATGTGTATAGAGTTATATGTGTGCGCCCGTGTGTGTGTATAGAGTTATATGTGTGTGCACATGTGTATAGAGTTATATGTGTGTGCGCATGTGTATGTGTGTGCATGTGTATAGAGTTATATGTGTGTGCGCATGTGTATAGAGTTATATGTGTGTGCGCATGTGTATAGAGTTTTATGTGTGTGCGCATGTGTGTGTGTGTGCATGTGTATAGAGTTATATGTGTGTGCGCATGTGTATAGAGTTATATGTGTGTGCGCATGTGTATAGAGTTTTATGTGTGTGCGCATGTGTGTGTGTGTGCATGTGTATAGAGTTATATGTGTGTGCGCATGTGTATAGAGTTATATGTGTGTGCGCATGTGTGTGTGTGTGTGCATGTGTATAGAGTTATATGTGTGTGCGCATGTGTGTGTGTGTGCGCATGTGTATAGAATTATGTGTGTGCGCGCGTGTGTATAGAGTTATATGTGTATGTTTGTGTGTTTGCTCATGTGTGTGCGTTTATGCGTGTGCGTTTGTGTGTGCATGTATTTATATGTATATGTGTGTATTTGCGTACGTGTGTGTTTACATGTGTGTATGTATACACATTACTTGTAATTCTGACCCCCTTTTTCTTTACGATCAGAACAGATTTTTTTAGGGTGGGTTCATAATACCAACAAGAAAATACCATTCCTCTGAAAAGCGATGCAGATCGCTTTTCAGAGGCATTTGACAGGCAGTGAAGAGGCAATATGTTGCACCTTGACTAAAATGTTGAAGAAATGTTGAGAAACACTGATACAGAGAAACTGATCTCTCCATTCTCCTCCTGCAGCTGCTGAAAGGAGATGAGAAGTGGGGAAAATGGAAAGATCAGTTCCTCTATATGCAGTCGCACCCACCACGCCTCCTATGCAGCTTCTTTCTGCTGCCCCGTGTGCTCTCCAGCCCCCCTGTACTTTTTCCTGCCCCCCCGCTCTCTCCTGGCCCCTCCCCTTGTCCCCACAGCTCAGCAGAGTTCCCCCCCCCTCCTGCCAGCTGCTGTAGGGTATCTGCATGGAGAGTCAGTGATCCATACCGATCACGGACTCAATCCATTCATAACTGAAACATAGTAAACTGTATTTACTATGCTTCAGTTTGCGAATAAAGGGGCAGCTCTATACAGAGCTATTCCTGACCATTCATTCTGTGCAGCTGAGGCTGTGCTCTCAATCTCCTTTCTCGTTCTCAAAGGTGAAACATCAGAGGTCTGCTTAGACCCCTGATATCTCACCAAAGCCCCCCAACTCTTAAAAAAAAAAAAATTAAAATATTTTTTATAAAATAATATTGTAAAACAATAAATAAATGGTAGAAAAATACGATAAAAATAAAAAAAAAAACAGACGCCAGTGGCAGAACTACCAGGGTCACAAACATCACACTTGCGACCGGGCCTTGGCATTTACGCCATCGGCTCGGAGGGAAGGGCCCCAGCTGGGGGTCAGGGGGGCCCTTCGTGATTTCTTGCACCGGGGCCCTGAAGGTTCTACCGTAGTTACGCCACTGATAGTAATGACAGGTTATTAAAAGGCTCAGGTGAGGTATCCTCCCCCATCTGCTGAGGAAGACCATTCAGAGGTTGATACATGTGCAGAGGAGAGGATCTGAGCCTGTGCTGTTGCGCAGCCACGGTGGTGAGCGAGCGGACGCTCTCAATACATGTAAAAAGCAAATTTTGTTTTTATATCTAGTAAGTGTCCTCCTTTTAGCGGGGTTTTGAATAAAAGTTTTTATAGCAGAGAGCACTGTCGGCTGTGTTTTTGATTACATGATACATGAGTCCCTTGAAGTGGAGGAACAGATGAATAATCTCGGAGATCAACCCCCTATCTGTGAGGGATACATTGGGTGGAGATCGTGAAAGGGAGAAATTGAACAGCTGAGTCCTGAGAGAAAGAAAAGGCGTTTGGGGAGTGGAAATAAAGAGTTCATTTGAGTCTTCATCCTCATCCTTGAGGTGAGCATATTAAATAGCTGGTGGTGGTTTGCACAAGCAATATGAATTATTGAGAAGCACGGTAATATGATACAAACACTGGAGAACTACTATCAAGATTGATATTGATGTATTATGAATTAGAATTTTATTGCATGTATACATAGCACTAAGTATAGCATTGAATTATCACTTTAGTAGCGCTGCACTGTGTGTATGCACAAATATATATATACATATATATATATATATATACATATATACACACACAGAAAGTATTCAGACCCACTTAAATTTTTCACTCTTTGTTATATTGCAGCCATTTGCTAAAAATCATTTAAGTTCATTTTTTTTCCTCATTAATGTACACACAGCACCACATATTGACAGAAAAACGCAGAATTGTTGAAATTTTTGCAGATTTATTAAAAAGAAAAAATGAAATATCACATGGTCCTAAGTTTTCAGACCCTTTGCTGTGACACTCCTATATTTAACTCAGGTGCTGTCCTTTTCTTCTGATCATCCTTGAGATGGTTCTACACCTTCATTTGAGTCCAGCTGTTTTTGATTATACTGATTGGACTTAATTAGGAAAGCCACACACCTGTCTATATAAGATCTTACAGCTCACAGTGCATGTCAGAGCAAATGAGAATCATGCGGTCAAAGGAACTGCCTCAGAGATGGAATTGTGGTAAAGCACAGATCTGGCCAAGGTTACAAAAAAATTTCTGCTGCACTTAAGGTTCCTACGAGCACAGTGGCCTCCATAATCCTTGAATGGAAGATGTATGGGATGACCAAAACCCTTCCTAGAGCTGGCCGTTCGGCCAAACTGAGCTATTGGGGGAGAAGAGCTTTGGTGAGAGAGGTAAAGAAGAACCCAAAGATCACTGTGGATAAGCTCCAGAGATGCAGTCGGGAGATGGGAGAAAGTTGTAGAACGTCAACCATCACTGCAGCCCTCCACCAGTCGGGGCTTTATGGCAGAGTGGCCCGACGGAAGCCTCTCCTCAGTGCAAGACACATGAAAGCCTGCATGGAGTTTGCTAAAAAAAACACCTGAAGGACTCCAAGATGGTGAGAAATAGGATTCTTTGGTCTGATGAGACCAAGATAGAACTTTTTTGCCTTAATTCTAAGCGGTATGTGTGGAGAAAACCAGGCACTGCTAATCACTTGTCCAATACAGTCCCAACAGTGAAGCATGGTGGTGGCATCATCATGCTGTGGGGGTGTTTTTCAGCTGCAGGGACAGGACTACTGGTTGCAATTGAGGGAAAGATGAATGCGGCCAAGTACAGGATATCCTGGACGAAAACCTTCTCCTGAGTGCTCAGGACCTCAGACTGGGCCGAAGGTTTACCTTCCAACAAGACAATGACCCTAAGCACACAGCTAAAATAACGAAGGAGTGGCTTCACAACAACTCCGTGACTGTTCTTGAATGGCCCAGCCAGAGCCCTGACTTAAACCCAATTGAGCATCTCTGAAGAGACCTAAAAATGTCTGTCCACCAACGTTTACCATTCAACCTGACAGAACTGGAGAGGAACTACAAGGAGGAATGGCAGAGGATACCCAAATCCAGGTGTGAAAAACTTGTTGCATCTTTCCCAAAAAGACTCATGGCTGTATTAGATCAAAAGGGTGCTTCTACTAAATACTGAGCAAAGGGTCTGAATACTTAGGACCATGTGATATTTCAGGTTTTTCTTTTTTAATAAATCTGCAAAAATGTCAACAATTCTGTGTTTTTCAGTCAATATGGGGTACTGTATGTACATTAATGAGGAAAAAAATGAACTTAAATGATTTTAGCAAATGGCTGCAATATAACAGAGTGAAAAATTTAAGGGGGTATGAAATACTTTCCGTCACCACTGTGTGTGTGTGTTATGTATGTATATATGTATGTGTGTGGTGATTTCACTTAAAGTGTATAGTGGCTGCAACTTTGCACTTGATTAATTTTAGGGTGGCGCTGATTGTTTCACACATTTGAGGCTGAGATATTGCCTACTCACTGCCGGCCAAATGCCTCTGAAAAATTATCTGATAGTGGATCACTTTTCAGAGGAGCGTTGGTCCCTGCCGCTAGCGTGAACAATCCCAAACTAAGTTTTCAGCATATTTATTCCCTAAAGGTTCTGTCCATCAAAGAGTGGTATTTCAGTTAATTTCCTTTCACACAGGCCTTAAATTTTAAATAGGGTTGCCACCTCATCCCTTTTAAACCCGAACACACATGAATTACACAGGTTCTGAGGCTAATTTAATTAGGATAAGGCACCAAGTGCGTTTAATTACCTTAATCAGCCACACAACCTGTGTAATTAATACAGTTTTAAAGGGATGAGGGGGGCAACCCTAATTTTAAACCAGCATTTAACACGCATTAATGTGCCTATATAGCATTAATAAGGATTTTGGGTGTGTTATGCAGGCATTCAGGTTGTATAAGGCGATGCTCCTCAAGCGCTCCATGAGATGTTATTTTCTTTTTTAGAAGGCTAAAATGGGAAATTTATTGCTTTTGACGCTTTGCAATGGCATAGGCACGTTTACTGTGCTGCTCCAACGTGTTTGTTGTGTGTTTAGAGGAAGTGAATAGAGGCAATGTGTCGCAAGGCATCAATGACTGCAGGCAGCATTATTTTTTACATTGACACCCACAGCCGTTTGCAGATCCCAGTGTGAACCACTTTGCGATTCAGGTACGATGCAGGAACTGGATTCGCAGGGTTCTCTCATCACACTAATGTGAGCCGGGCCTGCGGTTGGGATAGAGTTGCCACCTCATCCCTTTAAACCGAACACATATTAATTACACAGGTTCTGTGGCTACTTGAATGCAGGTAAGGTAATATGTGAGTTTAATTACCATATTAATCAGCCACAGAACCTGTGTAATTAATATGTGTTCGGGTTTAAAGGGATAAGGTGGCAACCCTAGGTTGGGAGGAGGTGAAAACGCCTATTTTCAGTGCTTGTGTGAAACAGTCATTACTGGTAACTTTATTTAACTGAAAGGCCCTTTGTTTTTTTTATACATATTGGGGTCTCAAGCATCAATATCTTCATGTCGCTTGTCTTTGTGGGTTTTACTTCCCATGCTACAACTGGAGCACATTAGGCTGTTATTGTTCATTCACCTTTGTGTAACAGCTGTGGCAGGTGTGAGTCTTGAGTAGACTGACCTATTTTGGTTAGGGAAATGTAATGATGGCTATTTTTTATTTTTACTTTTTTCTGAAATTTTTATATGTACGCTTTCAAGTATGAAAGCTGTTTATGATTTTTCGACATATACAAGTGGTCTATTGAAAGATTACATGGGGTATATGCCAGGTTACATTTTAGTGAATAAGGGGTCATTATGAGTGCATAAAAAAAAAACTATAGACGCTAGCATAATGCTCAGGAAACTGTGCTTATGTGTAAGCAATCACCCCCTAGTTTCACAGGTAATTAGTGATGGGATCATTAATTGTGAATTCCATCTCGTCAGACCCTTCTGGAGACAAGATCCTGCTGGGTGATGTGTGCTGAAGATAAGTGCTGAACAGTAAACTTAGTAGGGGTCCAGAGTGTTCTTAGAGGTGTTTGTAAATACTTATCCATTAACAGCTTTCACAGTATGAACATTTTCTTGACAATTATAAGTCCTACTGATACAATAAAGTCAGTGTGGAAATAATGGAAAAATCTTATTGTAAATATCAAGAGTCCCACAATCCAAGGGGAAGAGATTTAGCCATGTTATCCAGACAGTAGAGATCAGAACAAAGCACTGGTGGATATTTTATTGTATGTGGTAAAATAAAAAAGTGAAAATTTTGCTAGTTAAGAAAAACATGCATGCACAGATCTGAATCGAGCCTCATATCATAATCCTGTTCTTACATCAGCATCCTCAGTCCCCCCTTTACATCACAGTCACTCCCCTTCACATCAAAATCCCCCCCTTCACATTACTTTCCTCAGCTCCCCCCAATACAGTCCTCAGTAGAGTTGCCACCTCATCCCTTTAAACCCGAACACATATGATTTACACAGGTTCTGTGGCTAATTGAATGCAGGTAAGGCACTAAGTGAGTTTAATTACCACCTTAATCAGCCACAGAACCTGTGTAATTAATATGTGTTCGGGTTTAAAGGGATGAGGTGGCAACCATAGTCCTCAGTGACCTCATTAATGTCCTTAGCAACCCCATTAATGTCCTCAACCCCCCCTCCCTCCATTACAGTACTTGGCTCTCATTACTGTCCTCAGTGACCCCAATAATGTCCTCAGCCCCTCATTACTGTCACCAGTGACCCCCATTAATGTCCTCAGCCCCTCGTTACTGTCCTGAGCCCCACCATTACTATCCTCAATGACCCCAATAATGTCCTCAGCCCATCATTACTGTCATTAGACCTCCATTACTGTCTTCAGCTCCCCCCTTAACTGTCCTGAGCCCCCCATCAGGCCCGGACTGGGGCAAAAAATAGGCCCAGGCATTTAAGACCGAGCAGCCCTTTTTAAAAAAAAACAAGATTAAAAATAATGACAACTACTAGTTTCTCAATGTCTTTTAGTTACAGTGACTGAAGCAGGCTAAATGTAATTTATCAACCACACACAGTAATATTCCCTAGCATTGGCGCCAGTTTATGCAATAATAACCCCCAGCATTGGTGCCAGTTTATGCACTAATAAACCCCAGCACTGCTGCCAGTTTACACACTAATAAACCCCAAGACTGCTGCCAGTTTCCGCACTAATAAGTTAATAACCTCCAGTATTATTGCCAGATATTGCAGTAATAACCCCCAAAATTGGTGCCAGTTTACTCAGTAGTAACCCCAGTGGCAGCTGGTGGTCAATTTGGGGGGGGGGTCAAACAGACCAGGGGAGCAGGGCCAAAGTGTCAGGTGTGCCTGGATGACGTGGGAGGAAGGAAAATGGAAGGCTGTGCTTCTCCTCTCAGCCAATCAGGAGCTGCTTCCTGATTGGCTGGGAGGAGAATCGGTAAGACAATAGCGAATATTAATTTGCTATGGTCACATAAGTGGGTGGGCTCGGGATGCAGTGCTCTGTGCCCCGAGCCCACCCTTTTTTAAGGCCAATTAGAGCCTCCGGCTCTTATCACGTGCTTTGAAAAAAAAAAAAAAAAACATTGGAATCCATGTGTCCGGTGCCCTGTGTGGAAATTAGGGGCCGGGCGCATGGATTAGGGGGGAGGCGCCCCTGGGTCCTACAGAATAACCCCCAGCTTTGGTGCCAGTTTAAGCAGTAATATCACCCCCATATTTGATGCCAGTTTACACAATAATAACCCCTAGAATTAGTGGCAGTTTATGCAGTAATAACCCACAGAATTGGTGCCAGTTTACACAATAATGACTCCCACCATTGGTGCAGTTCACGCAAAAATAATAAATACATTGTTGGAGTTATTCTATGTAAACCCCCTTCATTGATAACCCCTTAACTTTCCTGTGTTGATGGTCAGAGGCAGTGGTATTTAAGCACATTCTGGGAGGCCGTTATATGACAGCCTCCCATGCTCAAATTTCTTGCTCCCCCCCCCCCGGGGCACGCATCTGGAAGTGTCCATGATCACTGAGTCCGTGGGACCCAGCGCATCACGGAACGGGTTAAAAGGATCACAGCGGTCCTTTACCACGTGATCACTCCGTCTAATGATCATGCCAGGTTAAGCTCTCTCCTCACACCAAAACAAAATATATGTTGGGGTGTTTACTTTCCAAAATGGGGTAATTTTGTGGTCGTTTCCATTGTCCTGGTGGTCCAGGGCCTTCAAAAGTGTAATTGGTAGTCAAGAAATTAGATGTGTAATTTATGTCCCTAGAACACCTGACGGCGCTCCCTACATGTTGGGCCTCTCTATGTGGCCAGGCTGTGAAAGTCTCACGTGGTATCGCTATACTCAGGAGGAGTAACAGAATGTGTTTTTGGTTTGATTTGCAAGTATGCATATGCCATGTGAGAGAAATAACCTGTTAATATGACAATTTTGTCAAAAAAAATCTTCATTTTACAAAGAATTGTGGGGAAAAAATTAATTACAACTTTAGAAAACTCACAATACCACTTACTAAATACCTTGAAATGTGTACTTTCCAAAAACTGGTCATTTGGGGGTATTTGTACTGTCCTGGCTTGTTAGGCTGACCATACATGGCCAAATTTCGATATAATTATCTTTTTGAAAATCCAAAATTTTGTGCTTTTTGTAATCCGATGGTGCCACCATTGATTTCGAAATTTGACCAACTAAGCCTTCAATTTCACCTCCTGTTGCTACAGAAAAGAACTTTCGTGGCTGGGAATTAGGGATGAGCCGAACACCCCCCGGTTCGATTCGCAGCAGAACCTGCGAACAGGCAATTTGTGCAAACACTGTTAAAGTCTATGGGACACGAACATGAAAAATCAAAAGTGCTAATTTTAAAGGCTTATAAGCAAGTTATTGCCATAAAAAGTGTTTGGGGACCCAGGTCCTGCCCCAAGGGACATGTATCAATGCAAAAAAAAAGTTTTAAAAACGTCAGTTTTTTCGGAAGCAGTGATTTTAATAATGCTTAAAGTGAAACAATAAAAATGAAATATTCCTTTAAATATCGTGCCTGGGGGTCCTTAGTATGCCTGCAAAGCAGCACATCTTTCCCATGTTTATAACAGTGCCACAGCAAAATTACATTTCTAAAGAAAAAAATGGCATTTAAAACTGCTTGCTGTTGTAATGTATTGTCGAATCCCGGCAATATAGATAAAAATATCAAAATTACCAAAAAAAATGGCGTGGATGTCACCCCCAAAAGCCATACCAGGCCCTTTAGGTCTGATATGAATATTAAGGAGAACCCCTCATCCAAATTTTTTAAAAAATGGCGAGGGGGTACCCCAGGCACTATATACTCTGAACAGCAGTATATATATATATTATACGGTCTGCCCTATATTCTCTGCAGAGAATTGGGCCTTAGGTGTTGGTGGTTCCAGAACACTATAAGCCCTCAGTTACTCTTGCTGGGCGCAGGAACGGGCCCTGCTGTGAAATATTATATCAAGAATTGTAATTCCATGCCCCAGTTAAACAGGGGCAGAAAAATTGGGCCTTGGGTAGTGGTGCCCTAAACCAAAAATATTGTTGGAAGCTAGCATCATCAAGATTGAGGAGGAATAGGATAAGCAGTCTTCAAGGGATCCCACATCCATAGCAAATTCAATCAGTTACATCAGCATCAGGTGCTTGATAGTTGCCGATCCAAGACTGATTCATTTTTAAGAATTTGAGCCTATCAACGAAGTCTGTGGACAGGCGCACTCTTTGATCCATTACGAACCCTCCAGCAGCACTGAATGTGAGTTCAGAAAGCACACTGGATGCAGGACAGGCCAGTAGCTCAATTGCATATTGAGAAAGTTCTGGCCAGTGGTCCATCCTCAAGACCCAGTAACCCAGTGGATGCTCTATTGGAAAGGTCTCTAAGTCTGCTCTTGCCCCTAGATATTCTGCACCATGTAATGCAGACGCTGGCGATTGGTTGCTTGAACCGATCAGACCTTTGGCATTGAAGACTGAAAAATTGTTTAAAGGCATCGGTCAGCCGGCCACCATCTCCACCGCTCTTCCTTTGACTGAACAAAGCCTCAGCAACACGTTGTCAAGCACCAGGAAATTGTAACCTCCCAGGGTCTGGAAATGCGTTGCACAAACCTTTCTTCAAGGTCTCCTGAAGATGTTTCATCCTCTGCTCCCTCTGCGAAGGCAGGATGAGTTCTGCAACCTTACCGTTGTAACATGGATCAAGAAGGGTTGCCAGCCAATAATGATCCCTCTCCTTGATGCCACGAATCCTAGGGTCCTTTCGCAGGCTTTGCATAATCAGAGAGGCCATGCAGCGTAAGTTTGCAGAGGCATTTGATTCTGAGTCCTCTGGGTCACTAAGGATCACACGATCCGTAACTACCTCCTCCCAGCCACGTACATCTCCTTGGGTGACACGTAACTTGTATGTGAGCCTGACGTGCAGAGGGAGACCTCTCGTACAGCCCTGGTTCCCAGATCACTGGAGTTGAGGACAGTGACCATAGGAGAACAGTGGGGTATGAGTGCCTGGTGGATTCTCTGGAACCGAAGATGACGTCCACTGGGAGGCACTGGAACTGGCTGGAGTGCCAGGTGCAGGTAAGCTGGATGCAGGTCAGCAGGGTGCAGGTAAGCCGGATGCAGGTCAGCTGGATGCAGGTGAGCTGGATGCAGGTCAGCAGGGTGCAGGTCAGCAGGGTGCAGGTCAGCTGGATGCAGGTGAGCTGGATGCAGGTCAGCAGGCTGCAGGTAAGCTGGATGCAGGTCAGCAGGGTGCAGGTAAGCCGAATGCAGGTCAGCTGAATGCAGGTCAGCTGGATGCAGGTGCGCCAAGAAGCAGCAAACGCAGATGAGTGTGCACAGCAGGCAGAAGCAAGGTCAGACAAGCTGGATCATATACAGCGGATCAAATCAACAGAATCGGCAGGCAAGGAATGGTCAAGTTCAGGCTGGTTCTGGTAGCAGGAGATCAAGCAGGCAAGCAAACAGGATCAGGGTCAATGGAGAGCCAAGGTTCAGGATTGGAGACAGCAGCGTAGTCAGAGAGCCAGGTCAGAAGGTGATCAGATGCAGATTACAGGAACAGGAAATGGGTGAAGCTGCAGATCAAACAGCAAGAGCTGAATGGTGGAAGCCCCTCTTAAAGGCCACTGGGCACCAAAGCCGCGTTGCTGTGCGCGCGCACGATCTCCGCGATCTCCGCGATCGGCGCACGCGCATTGGCGCACGCCTTTTTGTTACTGGGGACCTGTTGGCGGGGATGCGCCTGAGCCCTGTTGCAGTTCTGGAAGTAGTGTGTCCATGACATTGGGTTTCTGGGGACTGTGTGACCGGTGGAAATTACCAGACTTTTCTAGCCTGCCTCAGGAGATCCTGTAAGTCTGGGTACCTGCTCAAGAACCTCTGCACCACCAAATTTAGGATGTGTGCCAAACATGGAACATGGGTCAAGAGTCGGAGGGTGGAGGGAAGGTTGGTAACATTGTCCCATACAACCATTCCTGACTGAAGCTGGTGTGGCGTCAACCACCTCTGCGCCTGCCCCTGCAGGGCTGACAGAATCTCTGCCCCAGTGTGGCTCCTGTCCCCTAGGCAGACCAGCTCAAGCACCGCATGGCATCTTTTAGCCTGACTGCTTGCGTAGCCCCTTGAATGCTTACGCTTGGTTCAGAGGACAAATCTGCAGAAGAGGCCATAGAGGAAGAAGGAGGGGGTGGAGGAGAGAGCTGTGGCAGAATGTCAGGAAAGGATTCACCTGCTGGTGGCACTGTCAGATCTTTGGGCTGCAGTACTGGTGTCTCCTAGCAGTCTGGAGCCGACATCTCCTGCAATCAGGCGTCACCTGAGCCTGATCGCAGGAGATGTGTATTTATACCAGGCAAGCACTCGCACACTTGCCTTGGTATTGTCCTTGAGCCCTGACCTGTCATCCTGTACCCCTGCCCTGCAGCCTGATCCCTTCCACCTTCCCCCTGTCCTGTCTTGCTCCTAGCCCCCATCTGCTGATCTCCCGTATATGACTCTAGCCTGGCTACAATTACGATTCTGGTACTCCCTTGACCAGTGTATTTCAAATGTTACCTTCATTTCATTTCCTTACTTCCCCCTTTTATACTCCAAACCATTAACTTAACCCCCACCTAAAATGATGAGACCACACCTTTTATTTTGGAGTAACATGGCCACAACAGCCTCTTATTAAACAACAACTCCAAAATAAATCACTCCAATAAATAACCAATAGATAACCAATAAGCAAACAATAACATATTAATAACATAAACTGTTAACCCCAGTCTGATGGTCTCTGACGGTGACCCACCTTTCCAAATATATATAAATATATAACTATATAACCACGGATAACCAACGCACTGCGGGACTTTTCCAAACTAATAGGCCTCCAGCTGTAGCCGCTCGAGGACAACCGCTTCCCGCAGCGCCACCAAATCCAGTATTCCCTCCACCGTTCAGGAATACACCGGAGGGGAACATGCTAATGATGAGCCCCCCACCCCTTTAAATCCATCCGTTTACCGCCCCCGTCAAAGACCACCAGAAGAAAAACACCGCCCCAACCCAAAATGGCTACCTCTGCTGTCATGACGACATGTTCCGTTCCTGAAAAAGAGAAAAACACCACAACAACTACACAAAACACATTACATTTCTATCCATATCAAATTAAAGGGAGGGAGGGTGGGAAAAACTGCCTCCTCTGTTAAGCTCTTCCTCACACTGACCTCCTTTACTCCTCCCCTCCTTAAATACCACCACTCCCCTTTTCTCACCAAATTAACTTTCTTACCTCCCCTTTTCCCATATTACCTTTCTACCTCCACTATTAACCCCTTCAGTGTCTCCATTAGACACACTGTCATGCCCGGCCCTACACTACCCCTCCTTTTAGTCAGTCTCGTTCCGAGCCTCACTTGACCAGTGTAGTCCAAATGTTACCTTCATTCCATTTACTTACTTCTCCCTTTTATACTCCAACCCATTAACTTAACCCCCACCTAAAATGATGAGACCACACCTTTTATTTTGGAGTAACATGGCCACAACAGCCTCTTATTAAACAACAACTCCAAAATAAATCACTCCAATAAATAACCAATAAACAAACAATAACATATTAATAACGTAAACTGTTAACCCCAGTCTGATGGTCTCTGACGGTGACCCACCTTTCCAAATATATACAAATATATAACTATATAACCACGGATAACCAAGGCACCGCAGGACTTTTCCAAACTAATAGGCCTCCAGCTGTAGCCGCTCGGAGACAACCGCTTCCCGCAGCGCCACCAAATCCAGTATTCCCTCCACCGTTCAGGAATACACCGGAGGGGAACATGCTAATGATGAGCCCCCCACCCCTTTAAATGCATCCGTTTACCGCCCCCGTCAAAGACCACCAGAAGAAAAACACCGCCACAGCCCGAAAGCGTGACCACCTTACGTTTGAGGGCACCTCCACACCCTCAGGGCATGTTGTATCCCCTCCTGCAAACCCAGGGACCATAAATCAATCCCTACGTCAGAGAGATGAACACCATCCCTCCTCAGGTACAATCCCACATTCGTCTCCAGCTCTCGATGCCGAATGACAATACCACTATTCTGTCTGACAAATCTCCCCACCACCTTATTAATTCTGATGCGTGTTTTATTATTGCTCGCAACTGATCTAGCCCAACGCCATGTTGTTCTGGCCACCAAACTAGAAGGGTGCCTGGTAATTTTACCCGCAACTGCATAAAATACGCTTTGATGTCCGCCATCAGATCCCTGACTGACCGGACCCCCAAATCATTCCCACCTGCATGAATCATCAAAACGTCAGGGGGCCTATCCAACCGTACATACCTCTCCACTTCGCCCATTACTCTACCCCACAACATTCCCGGTCTACCTAACCAGCGTATGTAAGCCTCCCTTCTGAAAATCCCCAGTTGTCTGCCGTCCGGACGCACGTCACCTCTCCTGGCCCCCCAGCAAACATAGGAGTGACCTACGATCCAGACAAGGCGTACCGGGCTTCCATCTGTAATGAAACAAAACACAAAATAGCGGCACCCTCTTAATCTCAACACTACCCACTAACCAACTATTTCTGCAACACCAACCCCTTGTACAACGTGTATTCTATTATTTTTTTTTATTTTTTTATTCAACTACCAAGTTAGGTCTTACATAAGACCGGAATCTCCTAGACTCCCATCTCCCGAGTTTGCGCACAGCAGCCTCATCCAACCCGCATCTGGCAGCTTCTGTAGCTGCCCCTATGCAGAAGGAGTGTGAAGCATACTCTGACCCAACCAAACCAGCCCTTTGTAAACATTTTCTAAAAATTGCTATAAATTGAAAATGTGACAGATAAGACCCATCCTCATGCCTCAGGAATGGCCCCGCCCCCTCACACCTGACCGACCTAAATTCCCGTACCGCCTCCACTGGGCACACCCTTGACCCTGGTAAAGCAAACAGGGACACATCCACCCCTTTACCTTGCTGGTCAGTTTTGGACCTCCGCAGCCATAAACATACCCTATCCACCTCCAACCGCACATCTTGATCCAACAACCCCCCCCCCCCAACATGTTTAGACGGGCTAATCAATTCCCCTATACGAAAAGCCCCATAAAAAGCCAGTGAAAACGCCGCCGTGAACAGTCTGATATCATAATGTGACAAACAAATGAACTTCTACATTTCACATATGTTCGTGAAAGTGACAGGCCGTCTCGCATCCCGTTTTTTATGTTGTTTTCTATAGCCTTTCAAGGCCTGCCGAACCCAAAAATCCTTAGTCCAATCATCACCCCCCATTAATTTAAACAAAAACGACAAGCCTGCCAATTTTCGATCAATCGAAGATGCTGCGCACCCCCTTTCCATATTCCTAGCTACTAAATACAACACCAGTAACCTTCCCTCCGACCCCAGCGTCACAACACCAGCCTCCCGTACCAGAATCGACCACTCCTTCCATACCTTGCTGTAGGCCGTCCAAGTGGAATCACTTACTGACTGCCTGATCCATCCCGCGGTGACTCCAAAGGCAGTTCCCACATCCAATCCGGGCAAGGAACTCCTTCCTTGTCTGCACCCGGCGCCAGCTCCCTGAACTTGTCCCACTGAAAACGAGACAAGGAGTCAGCCAGCGCGTTGTCCACACCCGGAATGTGAACCGCATAAATAAAAATATTTAGACTCAGACACCTAAACACCAGCTGTCTCAACAGCCGAATAACTGGCTGCGAAGATGCTGACATACGGTTCACCACCTGCACTACACCCATGTTGTCACAATTGATCCTCAGCTTCAAATTCCGGCATGCCTCCCCCCATAATTCCAAGGCCAACACCACTGGAAACAATTCCAGCAGCACCAAATTACCGAGGAACCCCGCCCTCTCCCACGACTGTGGCCAGGGCTCTGCGCTCCATCTCCCTTGAAAATATGCACCAAAACCTGTGGAGCCCGCCGCGTCAGTAACCAATTCCACATCGAAATTGCTCACTGGGCCAGACATCCACACTGCCCTCCCGTTGTATGTAGCTAAAAAATAGTACCAAACTTTCAAATCCTCCCTATGCTCCCTTGTCAGTCGAATAAAGTGAGTTGGTCGTTTTACCCCTGCTGTAGCAGCCGACAACCATCGGCAAAAAACCCTCCCATGGGGATAATTCTGCAAGCGAAATTCAACTTACCCAATAATGACTGAAAAGCTCTCAACTGCACCTTCCTCAATCCGTGGATATCCTGAATTTCCTTCTGCAGCTCCACCAACTTACCCCTGGGCAAACGGCATTCCATAGCTATCGAATATATAACTATGCCCAAAAAACGAATTTCTGTCGTGGGGCCTTCAGTTTTTTCAGCCGCCAAGGGCACTCCAAACCTGCCTGCGATGTGTTGCAACATGGAAAGCAAAATCGCACACACAGCGGAAGCAGGGGGGCCTATACACAGAAAATCGTCCAAATAGTGTATCACTGAGTCTAGGCCCGAAACTTCCCTAACTACCCATTCTAAAAAGGAGCTAAACGCCTCAAACATGGCACATGAAACTGAACAGCCCATGGGCAAACATTTGTCAACGTAGAACCGTTCTTGCCAGTGACATCCCAGCAGCCAAAAGCTCTCCGGATGTACCGGCAACAATCGGAAAGCCGACTCTATGTCCGCTTTTGCCATGAGAGCCCCTTGGCCGTAGCGCCTCACCCACTTGACTGCCGCATAAAATGAAGTGTAAGACACTGTACACTCTTCCGGGTCAATGAAATCATTGACTGAACCCCCTTTTGGGAAAGATAAGTGGTGTATCAATCAGAACTTGTTAAGTTCCTTCTTGAGCACCACCCCCAAAGGTGATACCACTAAGTCCGGCCACGGTTTGTTGGCAAACGGCCCTCCCATGCGTCCTAACGCCACTTCCTTCTGCAATTTTTCCCCAACTACCTCCTGATGCTGTAATGCCGATTTGAGATTCCTTGCCATAGGCGGAACCGTCGCCAAAGAACATGGAATCTTAAATCCCTCCGTAAACCCCATCTCCAACAACCTAGCTGCTCCCCGATCCGGATACTTACTTAGAAAAGGTAGCATTCTTTCCACTTTCACCGGCGTCATCCCTCTTCGGCGCAGAGTCACTGGCACGCTTTCCTCATTTAAAACATCTCGACAACGGGTGGGCTCCCCCACACCCCGAGCATTCATGTCTGAACTTACATGCCCCCCCAAATTTACAGGCACCCTCATTATACTGCCAGCACACTCCCCACTTTTTTCCGGCCGACGGTCCTGAGGAATTTGCACCCCTGGCCCCCCTTGAAAAAACTGAGGCGAAGCCTTCGCCGATGACATAAGCCTCATCCATAGGCTAATATCCTTATGATCCCAACGCAGGGACGGGCAGACAGCCATCCGCTGTCTGAACTGCTCGTCATATCTCAGCCAAGCAGAACCCCCATACACTCTATGCGCCTCTCCAATAGCGTCCATGTAACAGAATAACGCCGAGCAGTGCTCGGGGCTCTTCTCGCCAATTACGCTCGCCATGATGGCAAATGCTTGAAGCCAGTTTACAAATGTACGCGGGATCAGCCGGAACCTCCTTTTTTCCTCATCCTCCTTCTTGGAAGAATCGGGTTTCACCCTGTCCAAGTTAAATTTTTCCAACGGTAGCAGTGAAAAAATTTCCACGTACTCACCTTTTTGAATCTTCTCCCGGACCTCCTGCTTCTGATGCGCTCCCAAGGGGCCCTCGAAGCAGACGTAAACCTCACACTTCGCAGCATCAGCCAACCTGACCACGTCGGACCTTTCCGCCTTCTCTGTGGACCCTGTTTTCCCTGCCTCATCCGCAACTACTCCGACCCCTGATTGGCTGGGGGGCGGGATTGCCGGGGGCACCCCTACCCCCCTACCCCATTACTCCCGTCCCCGGACCCAGTCACCGGTGCTGTCCATGGGGCCCCCTTCAAATCTACTAATTAAAGTCCGCAGCCCCTGCAAAAATTCCGTCAGCTGTTGGCCGGACCCCGCACTGGCAGGATTGTTCCCCGCCAACTGCTGTTCCGGCCGGTCCCCTCCCGACTGCGTCCCATGACCCGCTTGCGCTACCGTACCCACTATAACCCCCCCTGTTAAAGCCTGTAACGCCCCAGACAATGATACAGAAGCAATCGACTTACCAGGCTGACCAGGCACTCTCCCCACAGCCATCGCGGTGTGCTCCCTCGCTGGCATTTCTGGTTCGTCTTCCTCCGACAGCTCCCCTTCCGACCGATCATCACAATCTCCACTTGCTTGACTGGTAAGCCGCCCGGGTGGTGAAGCCCCAGAGGCCATAGTGTGAGATAGCGATGGGGCCATCCTCACTCCTGAAGCACTGCTGCCATCAGACAGGTGTCGCTGACCTGTCCTGACAGCCTGTGTACTGGCACTCTTGACCCTTCCTCCACGATTCTCACTGCTCTGCTGACTGACCTTCCCCCGTCCATATCTTCCACTCGCTCCAGCAACCCGCTCCTCCGTTAGGCTCCGCCCCCTCCCGATCCGCTCAGATTGTCTTGGTCCATCTCCCAGGGCTCTGATCGGCTCCCCGTCCCTCCTCGCTGTCCCCTCCGGTGCTCTGCTCCGCGTCATGGATGGACTGCCCTGTATTCTGCGATGACCAGGCAGGGAACCGGTGCCATGTTGGCCCGTGGCCCCGCCTCCCAAATTCGGCCGGCGGTGTGTAGACCGCCCGGGGGCCGCATTATCCTCCCTCCATTTTACTGGGGGGACCGACCACTCCTCCCTCGGGCTCCTAGGGATCCAAACGGGCCTAGATGCAGGCCCTGGCGAAAAATGCGCCGGAGGCCGCGACCTCCGCGCGCGGTAGGACACCTCACCTGACGCCGATCCACTTGGTTCTTCATCCTCAATGTCCCCTACTTGCTGCTGCAGCCATTCGGGTCCCTTATGCGCTGCAGCCCTTCTCAATCTCTCCAGAATTTCTTCAACGGCGGCCATTATGGAGGAGCAGTTGTGTAAAAAACTGCCTCCTCTGTTAAACTCTTCCTCACACTGACCTCTTTTACTCCTCCCCTCCTTAAATACCACCACTCCCCTTTTCTCACCAAATTAACTTTCTTACCTCCCCTTTTCCCATATTACCTTTCTACCTCCACTATTAACCCTTCAGTGTCTCCATTAGACACACTGTCATGCCCGGCCCTACACTACCCCTCCTTTTAGTCAGTCTCGTTCCGGGCCTCACTATCTGCTGTATATACTAGTTTAGGGTGTTCTTTGTGGGTCACTGTTTGGTTGTTTTTATTTTACACAGTTTGGTATTGGAGGTGCGTTTATATCTGTGTTCACTTATCTTAATAAACTACTTTTTTCACCTTACATACGTTTTGGTTCACTCTGTTGCAGTCCACACAGTTCTGGTCACACCTGTTTATGACAGAATACCAAGGCCATTCCTGACCAGAAGTGGTTGCACAGAGGAGCCATCGTGGTTCTGTTGCTTTTGCTAAAATGCATTCAGAAATAGTTGTTTTATCTTGCGCCACTGGCAAAGAAGGATAATAATTATTGACATCTGGTATTGAAGGAGTGGGCCAGGGATCAACTTTTAGAATCTATTCGTCTGGCCCATTCTCTGGTTTGAAAACATTCAACCTCTGATTCAGGTGCGTGCAGAGCTAGCCTTGTCCAGTCCTTTAAAGGGCAATGATGATTTTTCTCTCCCCCTCCTTCAGTATTGATCAGGTTGAGTCTCTAGTGTGGCTTTTGGAGGCTGACTGCATACTTCTTTGAGCACTATTCAGCATGTTCTCAACAGGTGCTAGTGCATACCTCCCAACATTTTTTATATGGGAATGAGGGACACCTACTAACAAACGTATGTAAGCATAGGACACGCCCCCTGCCACACCCTCTTAAAGGAGAATTACCGAAAAAAGGTTAATTAAATGCAGATGGGCTTTTTGTTTACCACTACTATTCCTTTATATTGGCTTTTAAAATGTACAAATGCTGCAGTTTAGAAATTGGATGAAAGGTTTAGCACTGGGAAACAATTTTTGAAAGATGAAAAAGTGCATTTTATATACAACTATCTAGATCACACCAAAATGAGGGACAAATAAGGAGGAAAGAGGGACATTGCTCCAAATCAGGGACAGTCCCTCAAAATCAGGGACAGTTGAGAGCTATGCTAATGGAGTGTGTTAACTCAGTGCAGTCCCTTATCAGACAGGCAGCATGTAAACCGAATTTTGTTCAGCCATTATTCCAAGCATGGTCTGATATATTGCAGTCAGCTCACAACAACCCATTCCTGCTACCAGACACCTGCCTGCCCAAATGTCTCTCCCCATCACCCACGGCAACCCCAGTCTCAGCCCAATGTACCCTGCTTCCAACCAAATATCAGTACCCTGTTTCCACTGGCTGCACCTATCCTGCCTTTAATCCACCTGCCTCTTCTCTGCAACAACCCCACAAAAACTCCCCCTAGCCACTGTTCACTATTTCTTACCGTAGTCCAGCCCTTCTCTTCAATCTGCTACAGCCCTTGCTTACAGTCCTGCAGTCACCTACAGAACTTTGGTAGCTAAACTGAAGAAAAAAACTGAAGTTTTTCCCGACCCATGCGATCCTGCCATTATCCCAACCTGCCTCCACACCAGCCGATTTGCTCCAGTCTTCCTCCATGCCAACCGAGCTACACCAGTCTGCCTCCATACAGTACCAGCCAAGCTGATTCGGTCTGTTTCCATGCCAACTGATCCGCTCCAGTCTGCCTCCATGATTTCCAATGAGGTTAGGCTAGCCTCTGATGAACCTGAAGACCCACCTAACCCTGCCAACTTTCTGCCTGAAGTTCCGGTGCCCATGTCACGGCCTGCTGAGCCGGTGCCCGTCACCCGGCCTACTGATATGGTACTTGTTGAATCGGTTCCTGATCCCAGCTTGCTGCTACCGCTACCCAGCCTTTCGCTACAGTGCCTGCTGTCTGGCCTGATGTTTCAGTGTCTGCTGCCCAGCCAGATGACCTGGGAGCTTGCTGCCCAGCCAGATGACCCAGGAGCCTGCTGCCCAGCCAGATGACCCGGTGCCTGCTAGGCCTGTTGCTGATGCCCAGCTTGATGTGCTTCTGTCCGATGTCCAACCTGAGGTGTCTCTGTCTGCTGCCCAGCCTGATTCGCCTCTGTCCGCTATCTAAATCAAGCTATCTCTCTGTCCACGCCAAAAACACTACACACAGCCGCCATGTAAGCAGCCTTATATAGTGTGGGGCGTGGACTTAGTCCCCCTGAGCCATGATTGGCCAAAGGCACCCTGCCTTTAGCCAATTATGGCTCTCTTAGAGTGCGCTGTAATTGCCCAAAGCATGCAGGTCAGGTGCATGCTTTGGCCAATCATCATACAGAAATGCACTCTCGCAGTGCATTGTAGGGTGTTCCATGGAACTCGAATTTGCTGCAAACGCCCCATAATGTTCGCTCTTTGGTGAACGGGCAAACACCCGATGTTCGAGTCGAACTTATGTTCGACCCGAACATCAAGCTCATTCCTACTGGGAAACCTCTTTTATTTCCCAGAATTTTCTTTTCTTGCACATGCACATTTCTTTTTCGATTTTACATTTCTCGCACTATTCTCCCATCATTAATTAGAAAATTGTTTGTTTTCCAAAAAAATTTCAAAAAATTTCCGACATGCCCCAAATTTGATGGCCGCATAAAAATCAGCTGTTGCTGCAGTCCAAGAATGGTGCGAAATGCGAAAGAAAATTCTTAGATAGGATTTTCGAAAATTCTAACCATGTCTTAAGCCTCGTACACACGATCGGATTGTTCGCCAACAGAGCGTCAGACTTTAGTCTGAAGGGTGTGTGCCAGGAACTTGTCTTGCATACAAACAGTACACAATTGTCAGCCAACAAGCATGAATATAGTGACGTACTAGATGTACTATGAGCCGATAAAGAGGAAGTTCAATTGCCAGTCGCCACCATTTGGGCTCCTTCTGCTAATTCTGCTAATTTCATGTTTAGTAGAAGTTTGAGTTGTTGCTTTTCAGTTCATGCTTTTCAGTTTGTTTCTGAACGGCCATTCATCAACCAGCCATGTTGCGGAATTGGAGGAGAGAACGTACTACTATTGGCCTATAAGTTATTGCTTTGACCCAAGCCCAGTCCAGGAACAGTAGGAGGAGGATTTCTTGAAACAATTAGGTCATATGCCTTTGTTGCCAGAGCTCCAGGAGACTAATCCAGATGATTTTCAGAATTATCTCCAGATGACGGACCCCTGCTTTCACCAACTCTTGGCATTGCTGACCCCCTATATTAAGAAGCAGGACACATGCATGAGGCTTGCAACTACTCCTGAGCAAAGGCTCATAGCCACCTTGCGGTACTTGGGGACGGGGAGAAGTCTCCAGGACCTCAAGTTTGCTACAGGGATTTCCCCCCAGGCTCTGGGACTCATTATTCCAGAGACCTGCTCAGCCATTATTCAAGTCTTGCAGAAGTACTATATTCGGGTAAGTTTTTTTTCCTTTAACATAACATTCTATGTATTTAATGTTTGCTAATGTATAGTATTAATTTCTTGATTCCATAATTAACATGCTGTAAGCTTTTCCTGCTCCTTTTTTGGCCTACATGCATATTTTCCTTCACTAACCTCCCCAGTAGGGATGAGCCGAACACCCCCCGGTTCGGTTCGCACCAGAACCTGCGAACGGACCGGAAATTTGCACGAACGTTAGAACCCCATTGAAGTCTATGGGACTCGAACGTTCGAAATCAAAAGTGCTCATTTTAAAGGCTAATTTGCATGGTATTGTCCTAAAAAGGGTTTGGGGACCCGGGTCCTGCCCCAGGGGACATGTATCAATGCAAAAAAAACTTTTAAAAACGGCCGTTTTTTCGGGAGCAGTAATTTTAATGATGCTTAAAGTAAAAAAAAAAAGTGAAATATTCCTTTAAATATCGTACCTGGGGGGTGTCTATAGTATGCCTGTAAAGTGGCGCGTGTTTCCCGTGCTTAGAACAGTGCTTAGTCCCGGCTATATGGATGAAAATCAGTGAGACAAACGGCATGGGTACCCTCCAGTCCATTACCAGGCCCTTTGAGTCCTGTATGGATATTAAGGGGAACCCCGCACCCAAATTAAAAAAAGGAAAGGCGTGGGTTTGTTGTTAAGTAGAATCTGTTTGTAATTTTGAACTGGTACATTTTTAAAGTGTAGCTCCAGCCAAAAAAATCAGTTTTTAAGCTTTTTGGAAAAGATAGGGAAGGGTTATCACCCCTGTGACATTTGTTTTGCTGTCTGTGCTCCTCTTCAGAAGATTTCACCTCACTTTTTGTCCCAATGACAAATGTTTTTTGAAAATCTGGGGTTTTTAGTGAAACAAGGATTGGTGATAAAGCATCAGTGGAAAGGAGAAAAAGTTTTTCCCATATTAACTCTTACAGGAGAGAACTTCCCTTCCTATGGGGTAGATTTCATCTCACTTGCCGTTGTCTCCTTCCGTTTGTAAGTAGGAGTCATTTGTAAGTTGGATGTTTGAAAGTAGGGGCCTGCCCTATATACTCAGCAGAAATTTGGGCCTTAGGTGTTGTTGTGGCCTCAACACTGTAAGCCCTCACAGGGCCCTGCTGTGAAATATTAGATCATGAATTGTAAATACATGCCCCTGTTGAACAGGGCCAGAAAAATTGGGCCTTTGGTGATGGTGGTGCTGGTGCCACAACACTGTAAGTCCTCACAGTTACTCTTGGTAGGCGCTGGAACGGGCCCTGCTGTGAAATATTAGATCAAGAATTCTAATTACATGCCCCTGTTAAACAGGGGCTGAAAAATTGGGCCTTAGGTGGTGGTGGTGGTGCTGGTGGCACAACACAGGGGCTGAAAAATTGGGCCTTAAGCACTGGTGTTGGTGCCACAACACTGCAACCCCTCACAGATACTCTAGTTGGAACGCAGAAACAAGCCCTGCTGCAAAGTATTGCATCAAAAATTGTAATTACATGCCCCTGTTGAACAGGGGCTGAAAAATTGGGCCTTTGGTGGTGGTGCTGGTGGCACAACACTGTAAGTCCCCACAGTTAATCTTGGTGGGCGCAGAAACAGGCCCTGCTGTGAAATATTAGATCAAGAATTGTAATTACATGCCCCTGTTAAACAGGGGCAGAAAAATTGGGCCTTAGGTGGTGGTGCTGGTGCCACAACACTGCAACCCCTCACAGATACTCTAGTTGGAATGCAGGAACGAGCCCTGCTGCAAAGTATTGCATCAAAAATTGTAATTACACGAACCTGTTAAACAGGGGCTGAAAAATTGGGCCTTAGGCACTGGTGCTGGTGCCACAACACTGCAACCCCTTCACAGATACTCTAGTTGGAACGCAGGAACGAGCCCTGCTGCAAAGTATTGCATCAAAAATTGTAATTACATGCCCCTGTTAAACAGGGGCTGAAAAATTGGGCCTTAGGCACTGGTGCTGGTGCCACAACACTGCAACCCCTCACAGATACTCTAGTTGGAACGCAAGAACGAGCCCTGCTGCAAAGTATTGTATCAAAAATTGTAATTACACGCCCCTGTTAAACAGGGGCTAAAAAATCGGGCCTTAGGCACTGGTGCTGGTGCCACAACACTGCAACCCCTCACAGATACTCTAGTTGGAACGCAGAAACGAGCCCTGCTGCAAAGTATTGCATCAAAAATTGTAATTACATGCCCCTGTTGAACAGGGGCTGAAAAATTGGGCCTTTGGTGGTGGTGGTGCTGGTGGCACAACACTGTAAGTCCTCACAGTTAATCTTGGTGGGCGCAGAAACGGGCCTGCTGTGAAATATTAGATCAAGAATTCTAATTACATGCCCCTGTTGAACAGGGGCTGAAAAATTGGGCCTTTGGTGGTGGTGGTGGTGCTGGTGGCACAACACTGTAAGTCCTCACAGTTAATCTTGGTGGGCGCAGAAACAGGCCCTGCTGTGAAATATTAGATCAAGAATTGTAATTACATGCCCCATTTAAACAGGGGCAGAAAAATTGGGCCTTAAGTGGTGGTGCTGGTGCCACAACACTGCAACCCCTCACAGATACTCTAGTTGGAATGCAGGAACGAGCCCTGCTGCAAAGTATTGCACCAAAAATTGTAATTACACGAACCTGTTAAACAGGGGCTGAAAAATTGGGCCTTAGGCACTTGTGGCGGCGCTCAGAACCAAAAATGTTCTTACAAGCTATCAGCATGATCATTGAGGAGGAAGAGGACAATTACTCAGAATAGTCACTCAGCATCAGCATAGGCAGTCTTTGAAGGGATCTGAGATTTCAAAAAAAATTATTCGGTTACATTAGCATCAGGTGCTTGGTAGCTGGTGGTGATCCAAGACTGATTCATTTTTATGAAGGTCAGTCGATCGACCGAGTTGGTGGACAGACGCACCCTGTGATCGGTTACAAAGCCTCCAGCAGCACTGAATGTGCGTTCCAAAAGAACACTGGATGCAGGACAAGCCAGTAGCTCAATTGCATACTGTGCAAGCTCTGGCCAGTGATCCATCCTCAAGACCCAGTAACCCAGAGGATTTTCGGTGGGAAAGGTGTCCAAGTCAGATCTTGCCCCTAGGTATTCCTGCACCATGTAAAACAGACGCTGCCGATGGTTGCTGGAACCGATCATACCTTGGGGCTGCGGACTAAAAAATTGTCTGAACGCATCGGTCAGACGGCCACCTTCTCCACCTCTCCTTCTTTGACTGACCGAAGCCTGAGCAACACGTTGTCCAGAAACAGGAGTTTGTAACCTTCCAGTCTCTGGGAACGTGTTGCACAGACCTTTCTGCAAGGCCTCCCAAAGATGTTTCATCCTCTACTCCCTCTGCGACGGTAAGATAAGGTCCGCAACCTTACCCTTGTAACGTGGATCAAGGACGGTTGCCAGCCAGTATTGGTCCTTCTCCTTGATACCACGAATATGAGGATCCTTACGCAGGCTTTGCAGGATCAGGGAGGCCATGCAGCGTAAGTTTGCTGAGGCATTCGGTCCGGAGTCCTCTGGGTCACTAAGGATGACATGGTCCACAGCCACCTCCTCCCAGCCACGTACAAGTCCATGTGTTTCTTGTGACTGATCCCTTAAAGACCGCTGCTGATGCTGAGTGCCAGGCTCCACCTCCATACTGACACAATCCCCCTCCTCCTCCTCGTCCTCTTCCTGTGTGATCGGCGGGCACGCAGGAACACTGTCTGGATAAAGGAGGCCTTGAGAGCTAAGGAAGTCCTCCTCTTCCTGCCTCTGTTCTGCCTCAAGTGCCCTGTCTATTATTCCACGCAGCGTGTGCTCCAACAGGTGGACAAGGGGGACAGTGTCTCTGATGCATGCACTGTCACTGCTCACCATCCTCGTGGCCTCCTCAAATGGTGATAGGACAGTGCATGCATCCCTGATCATGGCCCACTGGCGTGGGGAAAAAAAAACAAGCTCCCCTGACCCTGTCCTGGTGCCATAGTCGCACAGGTACTCATTGATGGCCCTCTGCTGCATGTACAGCCACTGCAGCATGGCCAACGTTGAGTTCCACCTGGTGGGCATGTCACAGATTAGGCGGTTCTTGGGCAGGTTAAATTCCTTTTGGAGGTCTGCCAGCCGAGCACTGGCATTATATGACCGGCGGAAATACACACAGACTTTCCTGGCCTGCCTCAGGACATCCTGTAAGCCCGGGTACCTGCCCAAGAACCGCTGCACCACCAAGTTAAGGACGAGAGCCAAACAGGGCACATGGGTCAGTTGTCCCTGTCGGAGGGCGGAGAGGAGGTTGGTGCCATTGTCGCAAACCACCATTCCTGCCTTAAGTTGGCGTGGCGTCAACCATCTCTGAACCTGCCCCTCTAGAGCTGACAGAACCTCTGCCCCAGTGTGGCTCCTGTCCCCCAAGCACACCAGCTCAAGGACCGCATGGCATCTTATGGCCTGCGTATTTGCGTAGCCCCTTGAACGCCTACGGAGCACCACTGGTTCCGAGGACAAAGCACAGGAAGAGGCCATGGAGGAAGAAGAAGAGGAGGGGGTGGAGGAGAGAGGTGTGTCACAATCATTAGTAGTGGCATTTTGGAGGCGTGGTGGCAAAACAACCTCCAACACTACTGCACCTTGTCCTGCATCCTTCCCAGCTTCCAGCAGAGTCACCCAATGCGCGGTGAAACTTAGGTAACGTCCCTGTCCATGCCTGCTGGACCATGAGTCAACGGTAATATGCACCTTACCGCTGACCGCCCTGTCCAGCGAGGCATGGACATTGCCTTCCACATGCCGGTAGAAAGCCGGAATTGCCTTCTGTGAGAAAAAGTGGCGTTTGGGTACCTGCCACTGAGGAACCGCACATTCCACAAACTCAAGGGGGCAGAGTCTACCAACTGAAAAGGCAGCAGTTGAAGTGCTAGCAATTTTTGCCAAGCTAGCATTCAACCGCTGGGCATGTGGATGGCTGGGAGCGAACTTCTTTCGGCGGTGCAGCAGCTGGGGCAGGGAAATTTGCCTGGTACAATCTGACGTTGGTGTACCGAAAGCAGATTGCCCACAAGTACTTGGCTGTGACACACCTAATTCTACACCTTCATTCCTCTCAGTGCAGGTCTCAGAGAGGACTGAAGGTATAGTGGGGTTGGAGATCTCAGCTGATGAGGAGCAAGGAGAGGTCCTCTTTGTTCTTTGGTGTGGGTCTTTTAGATACGCTTGCCAACGAACTGCATGGCAGGTCAACATATGTCTGGTCAAGCATGTGGTGCCCAAGCGGGAGATGTTTTGGCCACGTGAGATACGCTTGAGACATATGTTGCAAATAGCAGCGGTGCGATCTGATGCACTCATCTCAAAAAAGGCCTACACCAAAGGACTTTTGTCATAACGCGCAGACAGCAGCGCCCTGCACATGTGGAGCTTTGGGGTGTGATGCAGTCAGTGTGCTGCCCTTAGGCTGGCCCCTGGAGGGCATCCTGCCTCTTTGGTGATGTGCCTCCTCCTCTCTCCTATCAGGCACCCACGTTGAGTCAGTGACCTCATCATCCCCTCCCTCCTCATCACTGGAGCAAACCTGGCAGTATGCTGCAGCAGGGGGAGCATGACTGCCAGATTGCTGTCCTTCTTGGGCACCCCCTCTGTCCGTGCTCACGTTACTGCCTTCATCTAGCTCAGTATCATCATCAGAGCCTTCTAAACGCTGGGCATCCCCCTGGAGCATGTACCCAACACTGTGGTATAACAGTTCGAGGGACTCCTCAGGAGGACATGGTTCGGGCTAGGGAAGGAGTCACTGATGCTATTGAGCCAAGGGAAGAGGCCGCGATGGCAGCTGCTTTGCCAGACAAAGTACCCTGAGCATGGGTGAGAGAGGATGAGGAGGATGAGGACGGCTTGGTCATCCACTCGACCAAGTGTTCCGCATGTTGCGGCTCAACACGGCCAGCTGCCGAAAAAAAGGCCAAGCATGTCCCACGGCCACATGCTGATGAGGATGCACCGTCTCCACGACCAGCACTGTTGCCTCTAGACACAGAGCCTGCTTTCCCTCTTTTATTGGCTTGTGACTGTCTGCCTCTCCTTGTTGGCCTTCCAGACATACTAATGGCCCGTAGCTGCACTAAGCTGGGATATATATATATATATATATATATATATATATATATATATATATATATATATATATACTGATACTGCAGCTAGCAAAATCAACTGCCTGCCTGTAGTATGAGAACACCACCAACCTTCTACAGGTAGCTTTAGCTGAACACTGTGCAGAGCTCGCAAAAAACTAACTTGTAGCTTATTTATCTGCCTGCAGTAGTGATAGGATCAGGAAAACACCACCAACCTTCTACAGGTAGCTTTAGATGAACACTGTGCAGAGCTCGCAAAAAACTAACTTGTAGCTTATTTAGCTGCCTGCGGTAGTGATAAGATCAGGAAAACACCACCAACCTTCTACAGGTAGCTTTAGCTGAACACTGTGCAGAGCTCGCAAAAAACTAACTTGAAGCTTATTTAGCTGCCTGCGGTAGTGATAGGATCAGGAAAACAGCACCAACCTTCTACAGGTAGTTTTAGCTGAACACTGTGAGGAGGACACACTACACTAACTTGTAGCTTATTTAGCTGCCTGCGGTAGTGATAGGATCAGGAAAACACCACCAACCTTTTACAGGTAGCTTTAGCTGAACACTGTGCAGAGCTCGCAAAAAACTAACTTGTAGCTTATAGATAGAAAGACTCTAGGCATGGGACTTTGGAGGCACAATAGTATTAGACTACAAAAAATAAATTTGATAAGGGTATTTTATTAGAAAATTGTAAAAGACAATTGACACACATAGATTGTTTAAAAACAATTCAGGCTAGATGTAAACCCTAATAATAATACACCATAAGGATCCTATCCTGCAGATTTGTATAGCATAAAGAGGGTTGTAAATGTACACATATATCACTTAGTCCATATATAGGAGAAATACTTCCCCTGGGCATTGAACAGTAGATAGGTACATAGTTGTGGCAGACAAAATGCAGCAGGTTTGATAATCCACGGTGAGATATTCTCTAGTTGCTCTACATGTTTCGCGTTACGCAGAGCGCTTCCTCAGGAGCTAGAGATTCTAAAGTTTAAAATACATAAAAGAAACAACAACAAAAACAAAGAATTAAAAGACATGAATATATTAAGCACAATACACATATAGGTATCAATATTGAAAGTATAACCAATGCCAGGTGGAATGGCTGATGGGACAGGCCCTATGAAAGATTATGGTCTCCAACCAGAACACGGTAAAGCCTGATGGTTGGAGTCAGCAACGACAGGGGAAACAAAGAGTACACGCTGAGTTGAAGGGTTTTTGTGGGGTCTCAATGTATATATATTTTTTAAAAAGGATTTAAAGCAGTAGAGCCAAGCGCAAAAGGGAAGGGAGTGACACGAGGGGGGGGGAAAGGAGGGGAAGAAGGAAAGGGGAGAGGGGGGGGGGAAAAGAGGGAAGGAGGGAGAGGGAAGGAGAAAAAAGAGGGGAGGGGGGGGAAGAGAAGAAGGGGAGGGGGAGAACGGGGAGAAAGAAGGAGGGGGGAAGGGAGAGGAGGGAAAGAGGAAATGATAAAAAATATATGGGGAGACAAAGTTCACTTACCAATTGGGTAAGGTAAGGTTGCATAAACCTATCAATAGTGATTATATGCAAATGATCACAATTTGGTCATGGGTATAAAGTATCTGAATTGAATTGGAAACAGCAGTCGGCCACAGCCTGGAACCTCTCAGAGAAATGTAGCTTCAGGTATCCATAAGAGGGAGAGCATAGGCTTTGTCATTGTAGTGCTGGTATATGAAAAGAGAAAAGGGGGAATAAGCAATCATATTGATGGTGCCATATAATGTAGTCAGAGAAGCGCTGCAAGCATAGAAGTATCTTGCTTGCAGATCAGAGGGCATTAGTATGACAGGTGTGATCTTACCCTTAGGTAGATGAGAGGGAGCACAGGGATGCGCCGTCCGATCTGGCAGAGACCGGTGCTGTGACCGCATAGAAGCAGGTCGAATAGCGCCCCTATAAATGGTGACTCCGGCCGGAAACAAGTGGCTCCAAAGGCGTCACGTGTTCCGGCCCCGCTACAGGCTACTGCGCATGCGCCGCGTCACGTCACCCTCACGCTAGAACGGCGCGGCGCCGGGAAGGTTCTGCGCATGCGCCGAGGAGCAGCGCGAGGAGGGACGGGACCGAGCAGATGACGCAGGCAGCAAGGGCGGAGCAGGAGGGGAGGGAAGTCCCCGTGTCTCCGACAATCATTTAATGCTAACTTGTAGCTTATTTAGCTGCCTGTGGTAGTGATAGGATCAGGAAAACACCACCAACCTTCTACAGGTAGCTTTAGGTGAATACTGTGCAGAGCTCGCAAAAAACTAACTTGTAGCTTATTTAGCTGCCTGCGGTAGTGATAGGATCAGGAAAACACCACCAACCTTCTACAGGAAGCTTTAGCTAAACACTGTGCAGAGCTCGCACTACACTAACTTGTACCTTATTTAGCTGCCTGCGGTAGTGATAGAATCAGGAAAACACCACCAACCTTCTACAGGTAGCTTTAACTGAACACTGTGCAGAGCTCGCACTACACTAATTTGTAGCTTATTTAGCTGCCTGCGGTAGTGATAGGATCAAGAAAACACCACCAACCTTCTACAGGTAGCTTTAGCTGACCACTGTGCAGAGGTCGCACTACACTAACTTGTAGCTTATTTAGCTGCCTGCGGTAGTGATAGGATCAGAAAAACACCACCAACCTTCTACAGGTAGCTTTAGCTGAACACTGGGCAGAGCTCGCTCTACACTAACTTGTAGCTTATTTAGCTGCCTGCGGTGGTGATAGGATCAGGAAAACACCACCAACCTTCTACAGGTAGCTTTAGGTGAACACTGTGCAGAGCTCACAGAAAACTAACTTGTAGCTTATTTAGCTGCCTGCGGTAGTGATAGGATCAGGAAAACACCACCAACCTTCTACAGGTAGCTTTAACTGAACACTGTGCAGAGCTCGCACTACACTAACTTGTAGTTTTAGCTGAACACTGGGAGGAGGACGCACTACACTAACTTGTAGCTTTAGCTGAACACTGTTCAGAGGACGCACTACACTAACTTGTAGCTTTAGCTGAACACTGTGCAGAGGTCGCACTACACTAACTTGTATTTTTAGCTGAATACTGTGAGGAATACGCACTACACTAACTTGTAGCTTTAGCTGAACACTGTGCAGAGGTCCCACTACACTAACTTGTAGTTTTAGCTGAACACTGTGAGGAGGACGCACTACACTAACTTGTAGCTTTAGCTGAACACTGTGAGGAGGACGCACTACCCTAACTTGTAGCTTTAGCTGAACACTGTTCACTACACTAACTTGTAGTTTTAGCTGAACACTGTGCAGAGGTCACACTAAACTAACTTGTAGCTTTAACTGAACACTGTGAGGAGGACACACTACACTAACTGTAAATAGTTTAGCTGCCTGACTGTGGTACTAATAGGATCAAAAGAACACCAGCAATTTTCTTCAGGTAGCTGTAAATACTGTAACAAGACAAGCCTGCCTGTCAGTAGCAAGATAACAGGAACAGATCTAGCTAAACTGAATACAGTGTGTATATATATATATATATATATATATATATATGTATAACACCTAGGATGCATATATATACACAATACACTGTAAGTGCAGCTAACTCACTGACTGTCTTGCCTAATCTGTCTAACTTAAATCAAATGACACTGTCTCTCTGTCTATCTATCTCTCTCAACGCCGGAACACACACTACACATGGCCGCCGTGCAGGCGGCCTTATATAGTGTGGGGCGTGTACTAAATCCCCTGAGCCATAATTGGCCAAAGCCTCCTTGGCTTTGGCCAATTACGGCTCTCTGTTCAGACTGCGGGTCATAGTGCATGCTTGGCCAATCATCAGCCAGCAATGCACTGCGATGCCTCAGTGAATTATGGGCCGTGACGCGCCACAGGAATTTGGCGCGAACGGCCCATATCGTTCGCAATTCGGCGAACGGGCGAACAAACGATGTTAGAGTCTAACATGGTTTTGACTCGAGCACGAAGCTCATCCCTACTCCCCAGCATGCTATCCTGGGCCCATACACACCTAGCCTAGTAACTTAACAATGTTTTTTGTCAGCTACATTTTTGTGCTTACCTTAAACACCCCTAAAATGTGTCCAAATGTAATTGTTGGCCTCCAATTCAGACATGGTGCAAGAGGCCATTTTTTTACAAACTCATTTGTAAACCTCCCTCGCCCCCAAGGGTCATATGTGACACTTGTGTCATATTTCTGGATGAATTCACCAAAGCATGTAGCGCAAGGGCCTGCCTGATTACCTTCAAATTGTTGTTTTTGTCTCCTATTATCTTGATAGGTTATTTCTGAATGTCAAAATGTGCTGCAATTTGGACAGTGTGTATCCATATTTTTTGATTATGACATTTCTTACCTTTCCATTGGGCTGCCAATAGTGTAAGTAAGAAGGGGCTGGCCAAAATATCACACATCATTTATGCAAACAGCTCTCATGGAAGTGGAGAGGGTTAATTGTCCAAAACATCTACCCATTACCTCCCCCCACCATAACCTTTTTTAGAATGGGCCACCAGAGGGAGTGAGGAATCATATACGTTGACTTATCACTTTTTGTCTTTAAATACTCTAAAGTTTTTTTTATACCTACCCTGTTTCCCCGAAAATAAGACCTAGCGTGATTGTCGGTGATGGCTGCAATATAAGCCCTACCCCCCAAATAAGCCCTACCCTGTTTCCCCCGAAAATAAGCCCTACCCTGAAAATAAGATCTACAAGGACTTTAGCGAGGGCTTATTTGGGGGGTAGGGCTTATATTGCAGCCATGACCGACAATCACGCTAGGTCTTATTTTCGGGGAAACAGGGTATGTTGGCCAAGCATGTTTGTGTCAAATCTGCTTGCAGTGTTATGTGCAGAAGTAGTAATTTATTTTCTTTCCCTTTTTTTCCCACAGTTTCCTTTCAACCCACAGCAATGGCAGGATGTTGCAGTCCAGTTCCATCATCAGTGGGATTTTCCCAACTGTGGTGGTGCTATTGATGGAAAACTGATTGTCCCACCACTCAACTCTGGCTCATATTATTTCAATTCATAAGGGCTTTTGCAGCGTAATCCTGCTAGCTGTAGTGTCTGCCACATATGAGTTCTTGTTTTTTAATGTTGGGAAGAACGGCTGCAACTCTGATGGAGGAGTCATTATGCAAACAGAGTTCTACAAGCGGCACCAGAATGGCATCTTAAACTTGCCACCTGCTGAGTAGAAGCCAAACAAGTACAGAAAAAAAGATCGCTGCTCACAGGTGATGCAATCGGTAACACTCCAATGTTGCTTCTGTGAGGTGGGGTGCATGCCCCGCCACTGCAGCAAAAAACATGGAACAGAGAATCTTCGGATCGGCAGCACACTAACACGTGTAGGTAACCTACCTGCATTTCCCCTGCCTGTACCCATCCAGTGCTTTTAATATTTATGCTTCAATAAAGACTTTATACTTTACTTTTTGTGTGGGTGTGCTGCTGATCCGAAGATTCTCTGTTCCCTGCTGAGGAGAATGTTGAGGGCCTCAATTTTGTTTTTGTTGCAGATGAGGCCTTTGCTCTGGGGGGAATATCTTATGAAGCCGCTTCCAATAAGGAACCTCATCCCAGAGCAGAGAATATTTAATTACAGGGTTTCTCATGCCAGAAGGGTGGTTGAAAATGCCTTTGGCATGCTCTCCAGTCAGTTCAGGCTGTTTTAACACCAATTACCTGGCACTATACAAAATCAACCATGTGGTATTGTGCTGCTGTATGTTCCATATTATTTTATGGAGGAATGCTAGCAGCTACCTTGCCTCAGTGCCAACTGATGCAGACCCTGCAGTGGCAGGCCTAGCTGAAGAGGCAGCAGCTTGGCCATCTGTGGGTGTGATGACGGCTCTAGAAATTGGCCGTGCTGTATTGCCCTCCCAAAATGCCAGCGTTATATGTCAAGAATAATAAATGCTAGAAATGATCCCGCGCTACAGCAAAAAATACAAATAAAACCAAACATATAAATGACCTTGCAGTGTCTAAAAGGTGAACAGATGATAATCCTCTTAAGGCAAAGTGGTATAAATAAAAGGATGAATCCAAAAACACGAAGAATATTAATTGTCTCTTAAAAAATAATAATAATAATGAATAGAGCTAAAATGCATAAAAAAGTGTCTGTGCAAAAAAAGTGTCAGGAAGGTCCAAACAAACAGTGGGCGTGGAGAGGTATGAATCCAGGGATGAGCTCACAAAACCCTCACCTTCATAGCTTGAAAATCAGGCATATAATGAACAGGAGTCCGTTGTACGGTTACCACTTCAGCCACCAGGGGGCCCTTTGTTCAACTGTATGTGCGGCCAATAATCACTCTAGGCCCATAAGGAAGGGGATGATTCTGGTGTATAATCAAACATCCGCCACTGGAGGGACCTCTACATCACTCACAAAACGGCCTCAAATAGACATCCCATCCAAGTCCTCATCCGAACCTGTCACCTCCGCTCGGGGGGGGGGGGGAGGGCGGGGGGAACAAGGGAACGAGAGAGGGTGGGTAGAGGTGGGGGGAGAAGAAATTCCAGATAGTGTAGTATGTAAAATCCAAATAGGTTTATTTCAAAAGTAATCCTGGACTCTTACAATATAAAAGTTTAAAAACAAGCAAGAATCAGCAAACGAAGCGTCCGAACGCCACTCTTACGTCACTTCCGGTGCACTGTCAACCTACGACCACTCCCTACGCGTTACGTCATCACGTGACTTCATCAGGGGATGCTGATTGGTAGTGGCGATTGTATTTATATCATATAAAACCGGAAATCAATTAGCGGCCATTTTGTTGTGGTCCGCTCCATTTGGTAACGGTGGCCATTTTCTTGTAGCCAATTAGGTGTGTGTTCAGCGGCCATTGTATGAATTAGTACTCCTCTGCTGACACTTCTATCGAGATTGAATGCTAAGTGGACGGAACAATGGGATCTGGCTGCTCTATAACTCTTGTCCCCTTATCTACAAAAGTAACCTCTTCCGTGCAGTGAAGGGGAAAAGACAAGACTGAAACATAGCTATAAGGCCAGACATATATAAATCTGCAAAGAGCAATAGAATCTATACTAAAAGCTTTCCTTAATTAGATGAAAGTAAAAATAGAAAAAAATAGAAAAAAATAATAGTAAAATAAATAATAAAAAATATAAAATAATAAAAATAAAAATAAAAAATAAAAATGAAAAAAATGAAAAAATGAAAAAAAAATGAAAAAATTTAAAAATACACAAAATGAAAAAATGGAAAATAAAGAAATAAAAAATTACTAAAAATGAAAATAAAAATAAAAATAAAATTAAAATTAAAATAAAAATAAAAATAAAAATAAAAAATAAAAATAAAATAGAAATAAAAATAAAAATGAAAATAAAAATAAAAATAAAAATAAAAATCAGAATGAAAAATAAAAATAAAATATAAAATAAAATAAAATGTAAAAAATGTAAAAAATGATAATAAACTAAAATAAAAATAAAGAAATAGAAATGGCGAAATTCAACCAAATGAGCGAAAAAAACTAGTGAAATGTTAAAATAATGTACTAAAAAATAGATCCCTAAAACCCAATTATGTGCCGAATAAAAAATTCCATAGTAGTTAAAATTGATTGTAAAACTTAATAAAACTAGATTAAATCATGCCCTACTTCAGGCTACCTGGAATAGACAGGTAAAAAGGGGGGTAAAATGTGGGTGGTTGCTGCACATCGGAAATCAGGCAAAAGCCGCACCCCAGACCAATAATAACATACATAGAAATACATAGCTTAAAAATTACTCAGAAAACAATTGAGGTCAAATTCTACATTAAGGCCTTCCGGCACTAAACTCTTCATAGTGTGTATCCATTTGGACTCTTTCTGACTTATCGTTCTGATCTTATGGCTGCCTCTCCATGATGCATTGTACTTCTCTATACCCCAGAACTGTAACTGGGATGGATCTCTATTGTGTACTATATCAAAATGTTTTGAGACATTATGCTTAGGGAACCCCTTCAAAATATTCTGTACATGCTCTTTCACCCTAACTTTAAGTGCTCTTTTGGTCCTGCCAATATACTGTAAATTACAGCTACATTGTAGGCAGTACACTACACCTTCAGTATGACATCCTATGAAGTCCCTGATCTGATAGGTCTGACCAGTAGTAGTTGCTATAAATTCTGATCTCTTGCGTTGGAATTTTTTAGTGAGTCTACAGGCGTAACAATTCCTACAAGGGTAGAAACCTTTTCCAGAGAAAAATGTAAAACTGTTCTTTAGGGGAGGTTCAATTACGGATTTAACAACCATATCTCTCAAGGTAGGGGCTCTTTTGTATACGATGTTAGGCGTATCTGGCAAAATATCCTTTAAATCCCTATCATTTTTCAATATATGCCAGTGTCGTTTAATAAGTTTAGCCACCTCCTTATGCTGCACATTATAGTCCAATATGAGACATGGTGCTTCATCTTGATAAGACTTCTTCTTCAAATTGTCTCCTAACATTACAGTTCTATCCATTTCCTTGACCTGTTGTATCTGATGATCAATCCATGCGCTGTCATAACCCTTTTCTTTAAAACGTTTACCAATCATTTCAGCTTGCATTCCAAAATCTTCTTCAGATGTGCAATTGCGTCTAATCCTGACCAGTTGTCCCTTGGGGATGTTGTACAACCAAGGTTTAAAATGACAACTGTTAACGGACAAATAGCTATTGGTGTCTACACTTTTGAAGTGGGTCTTGGTGATAACTTTATCTTTCTGTAAAGAGATATTGAGATCCAGAAAGTCAATCGATTTATCTTCTATTCTCCATACAAGATCGATCCTCTTTTCATTTTTGTTGAGTCCTTCTAAAAATAATTCTAGTGTATCTTTACTTCCATTCCAGACGATCAAAATATCGTCTATATACCTTCCATATAGGGTCAACTCTGCCGGCATATCTTTGTAAACTGCTTCCTCTTCCCAATATGCCATAAAGGCATTAGCTATGCTGGGGGCAAATATGGCCCCCATGGCTATACCGGTTATTTGTCTATAGTAGAGATGATGATGCCAAAAATAGTTATGTTTTAAACAGAAATCAAGGCATTTTATTAAAAATTTCCTTTGTTTGCATGCCAATGTACTATACGTCCTTAGAAGCCATTTCGTTGCTGTGCATGCTTCATGATGCTGAACAATAGTGTACAACGAGGACACATCTGCAGTGGCAAGTAAGGTCCTACCCTCTAGAACTGATACCGTATCCAATAATTGTAGAGTGTGTTTGGTATCTTTTATATATGCCTTTGTTTTCTGCACCGCAGGTTGAATAAAATGATCGATATATTCCCCCATTCTGGAAGTAAGCGACTCAATACCGTTTACAATCGGTCTGCCTGGTGGTTCTTCTCGATTTTTGGGAATCTTCGGAATAGTATATATTATTGGGATCCTGCAAGATTCTGGTACCAGATATTTAGATTCTTTAGCATTCAATATCTCTTTCTTGAGGCCTAAATTCACTACTGATTGTAATTGTTTCTTAAAAATCCTCGTAGGGTTATTTGGCAATTTGATATAAGTCTCCTCATCCTGTAGTTGTCGATCCAATTCTTTTAGGTATTGTTCCTTCGATTGTATAACTACTGCTCCTCCCTTGTCGGCTGGGCGTATCACAATATCTCGCCTTTCAGTCAGCTTTTTGATTCCTTCCTTTATATGTATCGGATCAGATAGTCGCTTGGGTTTCAGCATTTCCAAATCTTGTAGGACTAATTTCTTAAAAACTTCAACATGTTGATTGTTTAAAACCTGAGGGTTAAAAGTGGAATTGTTACGCAATGTGCTATGTCGAGGTGCTTCTTGATCTCGTCTCTCTTCACTTGTATATTTAGGGGGGTTGCCAATAAGATATTTTTTGATGTTGATCTTCCTGATAAATTTTTGGATTCCTATGTATGTTTTAAATTTATTCAAATTTCTAACTGGAGCATGTTTGAGTCCTTTGTCTAGTACTGCTAGTTCTTGTGCAGTAATTTCTATCCCACTTAAATTAACTACTCCTTCTCCCACTGCTCTCTTTTGCGTTTGGACTCTCTTCCCCGCTCTGCATCCTCTCTTTTGTCTGGACTGTGTCTTGCCCTGTCTCCCTCCTGTCTTCTTCTGGGAGACCGATAGGGCTCTTGGGGATATCTTCTGGGGGAAGGGTCCCTCCTCTCCCTGTCTAAAAAAGGTCTTTGAGTATCCCTTTCTCTTTGGCTATAGTAGTTCTGTTCTTCACGATAGTCAACATGGTGATTTCTGATAGGATCAAACCGATTGTATGTAGGTATAGGACTCCTGTCATATCGTGCTGAATAATCATAATGTTGAGGATAACTCCTGTCATCCCTCTGATTATGATGCCCATTGTTATATGGTTTCCTGAAGGGCTTTTTGAAACCTTTTTTCCATCCCCTTTTAGGGGTGTGTTGCACATAATAGCCTGTACCTCTTTGATCGTAATGAGGCTTTGGTGGTATATATTGGGCTCCATCTCGTGGATCTTGCTGGGATCTTGGAGTATTCATCTGACCCACATACTGTTGATCGTAAGGGGGTCTAGGTACTGGATATTGCTCATTGTTTCTTTCCCACCTCAATCCATCAGGTGGATGTGATCCTGTAGGATCTTCTATCCTCACTTCTCTTTCAGGTGTAGAGGGTGTTGAGGTGGGTTGCGTTGGTTCCAATTTGATTTGCCACTTGAAAACACGGCCTGCTTTATAATCAGTAATGTCCCGTAAGTATTTCTTCATCTTTCTTTGCTGTACCTCTAAATCCTTGGCGATTAAATCTTTATTCAGTTGTAAAGCCAGCTTCTTAAAGTCTGCAGATTCTTTGTATGGTTCCAACTTGTTTCTTATTTCTTCAATTTGAGTTTCTACTAGTTGGGTTTTCCTTTGTTTTCTTTTGAGTACCAGTTTTACACAATCTAAACTTCTACTATTAAAAAATTCAAACCACTCCTCTGTGGCTTCTCTATCAGTTAATCCGTCATTTGGTGGTAACTCCCATCTCAAACGCCTAGGAGTTATATTCTCCCTAAGGTATCTCTCAAAAGTGTTGGTGTCCCACCATAAATTGACCTTCTTCTCCATCAAGTGCCCCAATTTTTTAATCATACTCTCCAAATCTGTGTTTCGTGTTCTATTCTGTGAATTAAACACCTCATCTAAATTAATGTTTCTATTTTCCATAAACGTGAACACATCCATAATGGCAGCAAAGGTGTATATGTGAATAAAGACAGTAAATTATGTAAAAAGGCCTTCGCGCTATTAAATGTGCTGAAACAAACTGCTAAACATCAAAGGTGAGGTGATAAGAGGTGTATAATGCATAAAGGTGTAATGTGTTAAATTAAATCACAGCTGTCTGCAGCAGAACCTGAAGTGTATCACAATCCACTCACAGTAAAATAAATGCTAGAAATGATCCCGCGCTACAGCAAAAAATACAAATAAAACCAAACATATAAATGACCTTGCAGTGTCTAAAAGGTGAACAGATGATAATCCTCTTAAGGCAAAGTGGTATAAATAAAAGGATGAATCCAAAAACACGAAGAATATTAATCGTCTCTTAAAAAATAATAATAATAATGAATAGAGCTAAAATGCATAAAAAAGTGTCTGTGCAAAAAAAGTGTCAGGAAGGTCCAAACAAACAGTGGGCGTGGAGAGGTATGAATCCAGGGATGAGCTCACAAAACCCTTGAAAATCAGGCAAATAATGAACAGGAGTCCGTTGTACGGTTACCACTTCAGCCACCAGGGGGCCCTTTGTTCAACTGTATGTGCGGCCAATAATCACTCTAGGCCCATAAGGAAGGGACACTTTTTTTATGCATTTTAGCTCTATTCATTATTATTATTATTTTTTAAGAGAAGATTAATATTCTTGGTGTTTTTGGATTCATCCTTTTATTTATACCACTTTGCCTTAAGAGGATTATCATCTGTTCACCTTTTAGACACTGCAAGGTCATTTATATGTTTGGTTTTATTTGTATTTTTTGCTGTAGCGCGGGATCATTTCTAGCATTTATTTTACTGTGAGTGGATTGTGATACACTTCAGGTTCTGCTGCAGACAGCTGTGATTTAATTTAACACATTACACCTTTATGCATTATACACCTCTTATCACCTCACCTTTGATGTTTAGCAGTTTGTTTCAGCACATTTAATAGCGCGAAGGCCTTTTTACATAATTTACTGTCTTTATTCACATATACACCTTTGCTGCCATTATGGATGTGTTCACGTTTATGGAAAATAGAAACATTAATTTAGTTGAGGTGTTTAATTCACAGAATAGAACACGAAACACAGATTTGGAGAGTATGATTAAAAAATTGGGGCACTTGATGGAGAAGAAGGTCAATTTATGGTGGGACACCAACACTTTTGAGAGATACCTTAGGGAGAATATAACTCCTAGGCGTTTGAGATGGGAGTTACCACCAAATGACGGATTAACTGATAGAGAAGCCACAGAGGAGTGGTTTGAATTTTTTAATAGTAGAAGTTTAGATTGTGTAAAACTGGTACTCAAAAGAAAACAAAGGAAAACCCAACTAGTAGAAACTCAAATTGAAGAAATAAGAAACAAGTTGGAACCATACAAAGAATCTGCAGACTTTAAGAAGCTGGCTTTACAACTGAATAAAGATTTAATCGCCAAGGATTTAGAGGTACAGCAAAGAAAGATGAAGAAATACTTACGGGACATTACTGATTATAAAGCAGGCCGTGTTTTCAAGTGGCAAATCAAATTGGAACCAACGCAACCCACCTCAACACCCTCTACACCTGAAAGAGAAGTGAGGATAGAGGATCCTACAGGATCACATCCACCTGATGGATTGAGGTGGGAAAGAAACAATGAGCAATATCCAGTACCTAGACCCCCTTACGATCAACAGTATGTGGGTCAGATGAATACTCCAAGATCCCAGCAAGATCCACGAGATGGAGCCCAATATATACCACCAAAGCCTCATTACGATCAAAGAGGTACAGGCTATTATGTGCAACACACCCCTAAAAGGGGATGGAAAAAAGGTTTCAAAAAGCCCTTCAGGAAACCATATAACAATGGGCATCATAATCAGAGGGATGACAGGAGTTATCCTCAACATTATGATTATTCAGCACGATATGACAGGAGTCCTATACCTACATACAATCGGTTTGATCCTATCAGAAATCACCATGTTGACTATCGTGAAGAACAGAACTACTATAGCCAAAGAGAAAGGGATACTCAAAGACCTTTTTTAGACAGGGAGAGGAGGGACCCTTCCCCCAGAAGATATCCCCAAGAGCCCTATCGGTCTCCCAGAAGAAGACAGGAGGGAGACAGGGCAAGACACAGTCCAGACAAAAGAGAGGATGCAGAGCGGGGAAGAGAGTCCAAACGCAAAAGAGAGCAGTGGGAGAAGGAGTAGTTAATTTAAGTGGGATAGAAATTACTGCACAAGAACTAGCAGTACTAGACAAAGGACTCAAACATGCTCCAGTTAGAAATTTGAATAAATTTAAAACATACATAGGAATCCAAAAATTTATCAGGAAGATCAACATCAAAAAATATCTTATTGGCAACCCCCCTAAATATACAAGTGAAGAGAGACGAGATCAAGAAGCACCTCGACATAGCACATTGCGTAACAATTCCACTTTTAACCCTCAGGTTTTAAACAATCAACATGTTGAAGTTTTTAAGAAATTAGTCCTACAAGATTTGGAAATGCTGAAACCCAAGCGACTATCTGATCCGATACATATAAAGGAAGGAATCAAAAAACTGACTGAAAGGCGAGATATTGTGATACGCCCAGCCGACAAGGGAGGAGCAGTAGTTATACAATCGAAGGAACAATACCTAAAAGAATTGGATCGACAACTACAGGATGAGGAGACTTATATCAAATTGCCAAATAACCCTACGAGGATTTTTAAGAAACAATTACAATCAGTAGTGAATTTAGGCCTCAAGAAAGAGATATTGAATGCTAAAGAATCTAAATATCTGGTACCAGAATCTTGCAGGATCCCAATAATATATACTATTCCGAAGATTCACAAAAATCGAGAAGAACCACCAGGCAGACCGATTGTAAACGGTATTGAGTCGCTTACTTCCAGAATGGGGGAATATATCGATCATTTTATTCAACCTGTGGTGCAGAAAACAAAGGCATATATAAAAGATACCAAACACACTCTACAATTATTGGATACGGTATCAGTTCTAGAGGGTAGGACCTTACTTGCCACTGCAGATGTGTCCTCGTTGTACACTATTGTTCAGCATCATGAAGCATGCACAGCAACGAAATGGCTTCTAAGGACGTATAGTACATTGGCATGCAAACAAAGGAAATTTTTAATAAAATGCCTTGATTTCTGTTTAAAACATAACTATTTTTGGCATCATCATCTCTACTATAGACAAATAACCGGTATAGCCATGGGGGCCATATTTTCCCCCAGCATAGCTAATGCCTTTATGGCATATTGGGAAGAGGAAGCAGTTTACAAAGATATGCCGGCAGAGTTGACCCTATATGGAAGGTATATAGACGATATTTTGATCGTCTGGAATGGAAGTAAAGATACACTAGAATTATTTTTAGAAGGACTCAACAAAAATGAAAAGAGGATCGATCTTGTATGGAGAATAGAAGATAAATCGATTGACTTTCTGGATCTCAATATCTCTTTACAGAAAGATAAAGTTATCACCAAGACCCACTTCAAAAGTGTAGACACCAATAGCTATTTGTCCGTTAACAGTTGTCATTTTAAACCTTGGTTGTACAACATCCCCAAGGGACAACTGGTCAGGATTAGACGCAATTGCACATCTGAAGAAGATTTTGGAATGCAAGCTGAAATGATTGGTAAACGTTTTAAAGAAAAGGGTTATGACAGAGCATGGATTGATCATCAGATACAACAGGTCAAGGAAATGGATAGAACTGTAATGTTAGGAGACAATTTTGAAGAAGAAGTCTTATCAAGATGAAGCACCATGTCTCATATTGGACTATAATGTGCAGCATAAGGAGGTGGCTAAACTTATTAAACGACACTGGCATATATTGAAAAATGATAGGGATTTAAAGGATATTTTGCCAGATACGCCTAACATCGTATACAAAAGAGCCCCTACCTTGAGAGATATGGTTGTTAAATCCGTAATTGAACCTCCCCTAAAGAACAGTTTTACATTTTTCTCTGGAAAAGGTTTCTACCCTTGTAGGAATTGTTACGCCTGTAGACTCACTAAAAAATTCCAACGCAAGAGATCAGAATTTATAGCAACTACTACTGGTCAGACCTATCAGATCAGGGACTTCATAGGATGTCATACTGAAGGTGTAGTGTACTGCCTACAATGTAGCTGTAATTTACAGTATATTGGCAGGACCAAAAGAGCACTTAAAGTTAGGGTGAAAGAGCATGTACAGAATATTTTGAAGGGGTTCCCTAAGCATAATGTCTCAAAACATTTTGATATAGTACACAATAGAGATCCATCCCAGTTACAGTTCTGGGGTATAGAGAAGTACAATGCATCATGGAGAGGCAGCCATAAGATCAGAACGATAAGTCAGAAAGAGTCCAAATGGATACACACTATGAAGAGTTTAGTGCCGGAAGGCCTTAATGTAGAATTTGACCTCAATTGTTTTCTGAGTAATTTTTAAGCTATGTATTTCTATGTATGTTATTATTGGTCTGGGGTGCGGCTTTTGCCTGATTTCCGATGTGCAGCAACCACCCACATTTTACCCCCCTTTTTACCTGTCTATTCCAGGTAGCCTGAAGTAGGGCATGATTTAATCTAGTTTTATTAAGTTTTACAATCAATTTTAACTACTATGGAATTTTTTATTCGGCACATAATTGGGTTTTAGGGATCTATTTTTTAGTACATTATTTTAACATTTCACTAGTTTTTTTCGCTCATTTGGTTGAGTTTCGCCATTTCTATTTCTTTATTTTTATTTTAGTTTATTATCATTTTTTACATTTTTTACATTTTATTTTATTTTATATTTTATTTTTATTTTTCATTCTGATTTTTATTTTTATTTTTATTTTTATTTTTATTTTTATTTTCATTTTTATTTTTATTTCTATTTTATTTTTATTTTTTATTTTTATTTTTATTTTTATTTTTATTTTCATTTTACTTTTATTTTTATTTTTATTTTCATTTTTAGTAATTTTTTATTTCTTTATTTTCCATTTTTTCATTTTGTGTATTTTTACATTTTTTTCATTTTTTTTCATTTTTTCATTTTTTTCATTTTTATTTTTTATTTTTATTTTTATTATTTTATATTTTTTATTATTTATTTTACTATTATTTTTTTCTATTTTTTTCTATTTTTACTTTCATCTAATTAAGGAAAGCTTTTAGTATAGATTCTATTGCTCTTTGCAGATTTATATATGTCTGGCCGTATAGCTATGTTTCAGTCTTGTCTTTTTCCCCTTCACTGCACGGAAGAGGTTACTTTTGTAGATAAGGGGACAAGAGTTATAGAGCAGCCAGATCCCATTGTTCCGTCCACTTAACATTCAATCTCGATAGAAGTGTCAGCAGAGGAGTACTAATTCATACAATGGCCGCTGTACACACACCTAATTGGCTACAAGAAAATGGCCACCGTTACCAAATGGAGCGGACCACAACAAAATGGCCGCTAATTGATTTCCGGTTTTATATGATATAAATACAATCGCCACAACCAATCAGCATCCCCTGATGAAGTCACGTGATGACGTAACGCGTAGGGAGTGGTCGTAGGTTGACAGTGCACCGGAAGTGACGTAAGAGTGGCGTTCGGACGCTTCGTTTGCTGATTCTTGCTTGTTTTTAAACTTTTATATTGTAAGAGTCCAGGATTACTTTTGAAATAAACCTATTTGGATTTTACATACTACACTATCTGGAGTTTCTTCTCCCCCCACCTCTACCCACCCTCTCTCGTTCCCTTGTTCCCCCCGCCCTTCCCCCCCCCCGAGCGGAGGTGACAGGTTCGGATGAGGACTTGGATGGGATGTCTATTTGAGGCCGTTTTGTGAGTGATGTAGAGGTCCCTCCAGTGGCGGATGTTTGATTATACACCAGAATCATCCCCTTCCTTATGGGCCTAGAGTGATTATTGGCCGCACATACAGTTGAACAAAGGGCCCCCTGGTGGCTGAAGTGGTAACCGTACAACGGACTCCTGTTCATTATATGCCTGATTTTCAAGCTATGAAGGTGAGGGTTTTGTGAGCTCATCCCTGGATTCATACCTCTCCACGCCCACTGTTTGTTTGGACCTTCCTTACACTTTTTTTGCACAGACACTTTTTTATGCATTTTAGCTCTATTCATTATTATTATTATTTTTTAAGAGACGATTAATATTCTTCGTGTTTTTGGATTCATCCTTTTATTTATACCACTTTGCCTTAAGAGGATTATCATCTGTTCACCTTTTAGACACTGCAAGGTCATTTATATGTTTGGTTTTATTTGTATTTTTTGCTGTAGCGCGGGATCATTTCTAGCATTTATTTTACTGTGAGTGGATTGTGATACACTTCAGGTTCTGCTGCAGACAGCTGTGATTTAATTTAACACATTACACCTTTATGCATTATACACCTCTTATCACCTCACCTTTGATGTTTAGCAGTTTGTTTCAGCACATTTAATAGCGCGAAGGCCTTTTTACATAAATTATATGTCAAGAATACCTTGATTATTTTGTGGGTAGAGGGGCAGTGTCTTGGCAGCAAATTGGAGCTGATCCTGAATAATTATTGTATTTGATCATAAACTCATATTTCCTTTGAACTGTTGTCTGTGTTTCTTATCTATATAATATGTTCTCAAATGGCCTTTTTTTTTAGGCCACTTGCTACAATAGTGCAAACGTACCTTATTTGCTACATGAGGTGACAATCTCTTCATCAGCTAACTATTATGGTGTGCTGTGGGTCTGCCACACACACACAATGTTTTTGTTCTTAATGGATCTAATGCATGAATTTCAAAACATTATGGCTTTTCAACTCCTTTAATTTTTTGGAGGCCAAAAAATTGCCAGAGTTGGCCACATTTAAGAGCACATTGTCACTGTAACTACAACAACCTAACAAATACACTGGTATTGAGCATTGAAATAATAAGCCACACATTGTTTATTAAAAAACATTTTACTCAAAGCACATTCACATGTGAGTTTTTTTAAGGTTTGAAAACAAACCAACATCTTGGTGTATAACATGTAAGTTTTCCATTATTTTTTGCCTTTTTTGTAGCTAAGCAGACATGTTCGAAAAAAGATGCACATTCCCAAGTCAGGAACTTACAAAGTTCGATTTTGGTAAAGTGAACGCCAAATGAGACATTAGTATCCCAAGACTGTGTGAATGTTGCCTTCCTTAGATGGGGTGATCTCACCCCTCTCAAAGCCAAAATTTGAAGCCACGTTCACGTAGAGGCCGAACTATTAAATGTCCCTTTATGATCCCCTGCCAAAAAAATGTGTGTAGTTCCAAACATGTTGTTTTAGAAACCCCCAAAACACAGTGTGTCAAAATGTGCTATCTCCCATCATGGGGTGCAACCCCTTCCTCATAACTAAAGTAGGTCAGAGGAAGGGGTTGCACCCCCAAAACACATCCATTAATATCCCATGATGGGAGCTAGCACATGTTGACACACGGTGTTTTGGGGCTTTAGCAAACTAGATGTAGGGAAAGGCACACATTTTAGGCATGGGATCATGAGTGAAATGTCTGAGAACTCGTACAGCAATCACTCGTTCCTATGTAGCAGCTGCCAATCTCTGTTCTACAAATGCTAATGCGCATGTGCAGAGCCACAGACCAAGACGGGCAAGGCTTGGATCGGGCATGAGCAATGGCACAGCCATACGAGCGTGTGCACACGCACGAATCCCGGCGCACAATGCCCTATTTAAACTGAGAGTCTGCCTGGCTTCAGTGCTGGATTGTCTTCAGCTTGGTTCCTGTGTTCCTGACTACTGTTCATATCTGCTGACCTTGTTCCTGAAACCCGGCTTTCCTCTGACTACTCTCCTGGATCATCCCTGCCTGTTTGTCGGCCTCTTGCCTATAATACTGACCCCAGCTTGCATTTATGACTACGGCTCTGCCTCCTGATCAGATACCCCGCTGCCAGCACGTTACTGACCTCTGCCTGATCCTGATTCTGCACCTGTCTGCCTGGCTCCCACTGAACAAGGCTTGTGACCAGCTTCCACGACAAGTGCTCCTGTGTCTTCAGGCTTTAGCTCACTCCCTCTGCTGCCAGGCGCCTGCACTCTTCCGCTCCCCTAGCAGTCCCTGTCTCCACTACCAGGGGTGCTTGGAAAGGAATTGTGCAAGAGGCCACCCTCTTAATCTCAGGCTCCACTATAAGGTTTGTGACAGGACAATCCAGCCTGAAAGGGGGATCTCACCCTTGGAAGCACTGTGTCAGCAGATTGCGGCCCTCACTCAAGCAGTTCAAGGCCTGCAAGATGGCTACTGTCAACTGGAGCAAAGAGTGGAGTCTCTATCCCCATCCACCTCTACACATCAGATAGCCACGTCACCTACGACCTCTGTTCAAGCAGCCACAGCACAAGCACCCATAGTAGTGGTTCCACCCCCAGAACCTCGAGTTCCCACACCTGAGAGGTTCTTGGGAGATCGCAGCAAGTTCCGTGCCTTCAGAAATGCTTGCCAGTTATACTTCCTGCTGCAACCACGCACCTTCTTGCTGGAAAGCAATAAAGTGGGGTTCCTGGTCTCACTGCTCCAGGGAGAACCTCAAACCTGGGCTCACCACTTGATGGAACAGGCCAGTCCTCTCCTGAATATTATGAACTCCTTTTTGGATGAAATGGCCAAATTATATGACACTCCACAATGTACAGCAACAGCTGAATCCAGCTTACACGCTCTCCAGCAGGGTCAAAGACGGTGGAGCGCTGATACACAATGGAACGATATCGCAATTCATTACCAGTTCTGCCTGGGACTTTCAGAGGAACTAAAGGATGAACTGGCTTGAGTTGGGGTTCCCAGCTCCTTGGAAACCCTTATCCAATTGTCTATTCAGTTTGATCGTTGCCTGAGGGAGTGAATATCTGAGAGAACAGGCCAGTTTCGTCCCATGTGGATGTTACCAAAAGTATCTACTAATCCACCTGTTCCTGCTCCTTCATTACCTTCTGCCACTACTGAAGTTCTTGAACCAATGCAGATAAGCCTACTTCACCCACCGCTGTCACCAGAGGAAAAGCAACGTCGTCGCTAGAATAACCTGTGTCTGTACTGTGGAGAAGCCGGTCACTACACCAGCACGTGCCCTAACAAAGCCTGTAAGTCTGAGTCTCTTCCTCATGATTCCTGTCCCCTGACCATGACAAGATCTGCTCACATTGTTGTTCCTGTCTCACTGCAGCTTCCAGAAGGGGCACTCCGGGCTCAGGCTATAATAGATTACTGCACCTGTAGCTGCTTCATCGACCTTGCCTTCGCCCAGCAACATGACATCCCACTGCAACTCAAACAGAGACTTTCTATACGGCTAGCCAATGGATCAAGTATCAAACCTGGACCCATCACCCATGAGAAGCAACCCTTGTCTGCCGACATCTTGCCAGACCACCTAGAACTGCTATGCTTAGATGTAATTTTCTCACTATTATTCCCAATCATCCTAAGTATGCCATGGTTGCAAGCTCATGGCCCCCAAATTAACTGGACTCCCGGCAGGGTGACCTTCTAGTCTTCCTACTGTTTGCAGAACTGTCTCCAGTCTTGACACCATGCAGCCCCAGTTATTGCCTGCTTAAAACCTGTACCTGAATCACAAGAACTCGTCCCAGTCGTATAACATGAATTCATGGAAGTATTTGACAAACAAAAAGCAGACATTCTCCCTCCTCATCGATCTTATGATTGTCCCATTGAACTGTTACCAGGAGAGAAATTCTATTTGGAAGGATTTTTACACTTTTTCTGAGCCTGAACTTCTGGTCCTTAAAGAGTATGTCAATGAGAATCTCAGGAAGGGGTTCATCCGACCCTCCACTTCTCCAGCTGGCGCAGGAATATTTTTCGTAGAGAAAAAAGATCATTCGCTCCGTCCATGTGTGGACTATAGGTAATTGAATAGAATTACAATTAAAAAACGTTATTCTCTTCCTCTGATCCCAGAACTATTCTAGAGACTTCATTCTGCAAAGATTCACAAAATTAGATCTCTGAGGTGCCTACAACTTGGTCAGGATCCGTGAGGGGGATGAGTGGAAAACAGCCTTCCGAACACGTTTTGGCCACTTTGAATGTCTTGTTATCTTGTTATGCCATTTGGACTTTGCAATGCACCAGCCACTTTCCAACATCTTGTCAATGACATTTTCAGAGTCTTCTTGGACTTGTTTGTGATTGTCTGTCTATCTGGATGACATCCTCATATTCTCAGAATGGACTATATGCAAAGGTCAAGAAATGTGAATTACTACTAGACTATTCCCTTTCCGGGTCTGGTAATATCAACTGGGGGTATGGCAATGGACCCTCAAAAGATTTCAGCTATACTGTCTTGGCCACCCCCATCTGATAAAAAAGGAGTACAACGTTTTGACGGTTTTTCCAATTTTGACAGGAAATGTATTAAGTATTTCCAATGGACTGAAGCCGCTCAAGTCGCATTTGATAAACTAAAAGGATTGTTTACCTCTTCCCCAGTCCTGAAACATCCTGACCTTACTCTAGTATATGTTCTAGAGGTAGATGTGTCAGAAAATGCTGTAGGGGCAATTCTGTCCCAGCACCAAGGACCAAAGTCTCTTATGCACCCCGTGGCTTTCTTTTCAAAGAAACTATGTCCATCAGAGAAGAATTATGATGTGGGGGATTGAAAACTTTTGGCAATAAAATCAGCTTTGGAAGAATGGTGTTACCTCTTGGAAGGAGCAGCACATTCAATATTGATCTTCACGGATCACAAAAACTTACCTCAGAATACCTCAGAACTGCTAAACATCTCAGACCTAGACAAGCGAGATGGGCTTTTTTTTTTTCTCACGCTTTAATTTCCACATCACTTACCGGCCAGGATCTAAGAACGTAAAACTCAATGCTTTATCTCGCATGTTCACTAAATCGGAAGCTTTATCCCAACCGGACACTATTCTGCAAGCTGGGAATTTTCTGTTAATCCAATCTGATCTGATATCACAGGTCTGTCAGGCATCCCTGAGAGCTTCCCTGCCTCCGGACATGGGTCTCCAAGAAAAAAGATGGACTTTACTGGTATAAAAATAAGATCTTTATACCTCAGGACTTGCACACTACCATTTTACAGGTCTGTCATGACTATCCTTTGGCAGGTTATTTTGGGGGATACAAGACCATGGACTTAGTCCAAAGATGTTTCTGGTGGCCAAACCTGGTAAGGGATTGCAGAAAATATGTTAATTTCTACTTAAACTGCATCAAAAACAAAAACCACAAGAACAAGGCATGGGGATTGCTAAGACCACTGCCCATTCCTGAGAAGCCATGGGATATGATTGCAATGGACTTCATTGTCAAGTTTCCCCTTCTGAGGGGTTTTCATCCATCTTTGTGGTGGTCGATCATCTTTCCAAGATGGCACATTTTATTCCCATGAAAGGGACTCCATCAGTCCCTTTCATGGGAAAAATTCCAGCAGCAGAAACAGCCAGGGTTTTTATAAAGGAAATTGTAAGGCTACACGGAATTCCTGGTGACATTGTTTCAGACCGTGGAGTACAGTTCACGTCAAAATTCTGGAAAGCACTATGAAGCACTGGGAAATCAAGCTCAATTTCTTCTTAGCCTACCACCCACAGACCAATGGGCAGACTGAACGTACGAATCAGACTTTGGAACAGTACTTACACTGTTTTTCTTCTTTTACCTAGGAAGATTGGGCTTCACTGCTGCCCTTGGTGGAATTTGCATTTAACAATTCTACCCATTCTGCCACAGATCAATCACCCTTCTTTTCCAACTATGGTTTTTATCCCGCTTTCTTGCCTATGTTGATACCGGACTCCCCTTTACCACCTATCCAGGGCAAGCTAAACTTCTTTTACACAAACAACCAGATACTAAGAGAAACCATCTCCAAAGCACAGGATGATAAATACTTTGATAAGAAAAGGAGGGAAGAACTGGACTTAAAACCTGGTGATCGTGTATGGCTCTCAACAATGGATCTGAAATTGGCATGCCCCTCTAGGAAACTGGGGCCTAGATATGTGGGGTTATAATTCCAGTTAAAAGAAAAATCAATTAAGTGGCCTATGAACTGGAACTTCCAGATCCATTCAAAATTCATCCCGTGTTTCACCTTTTCATTACTAAAGTCTGATGTTTTGAATCCTTTTCCAGATCGTGAGGTGGGACCCCCAGAAGCCATAATGTTGGATGGGGAAGAGGAATTTGAAGTTGAGGCTATCCTAGATTGCAGGAAACGACAGGGTCAAATTCAAATTCAATACCTAATTAAGTGGAAAGGATTTGGCCCCAAGGAGAATTCCTGGGAGCCCGAAGCAAACCTTCATGCCCAAAGACTTTACAGGCTTTTCATTTTGCCCACTCTGAAAAGATGGCTCAAATGGGCAACTGGAGGCTGCCCTTAAGGAGGGGGCAATGTCAGAACTTGTACAGCAAGCATTCGTTCCTATGCAGCAGCTGCCAATCCCCATTCTACAAATGCTAATGCGCATGTGCAGAGCCACAGACCAAGATGGGCAAGGATTGGAACGGGCATGCGCAATGGCACATCCATACACGCAAGTGCACGCATGCATCCACAAATCCCAGCACCCTATTTAAACTGAGTCTGCCTGGCGTCAGTGCTGGATTGTCTTAAGCTTGGTTCCTGTGTTCCTGACTACTATTCATATCTGCTGACCTTGTTCCTGAAACCCAGCTTCTGTCTGACTACTCTCTTGGATCATCCCTGCCTGTTTATCTGCCTCTTGCCTATATTGCTGACTACGGCTCTGCCTCCTGATCGGATACCCAGCCACCAGGAGGTTACCTCTGCCTGTTCCTGACTTTGCAACTGATCCTGATTCTGCACCTGTCTGCCTGGCTCCAGCTGAACAAGACTTGTGAATAGCTTCCACACCACCAACAAGGGCTCCTGTGTCTTCAAGCTTCAGCCCGCTCCCACTGCCGCCAGGCGCCTGCACCCTTCCGCTGGCCTAGCAGTCCCTGTCTCCACTACCAGGGGTGCTTGGACAGGAACTGTGCAAGAGGCCACCCTCATCATCTCTGGCTCCACAAGGTATGTGACAGAAAATAAGAATGTTAAGGCACAATTTGTGGGCATCTTCAAATTTTGGCTTTGCTATTTTTAAAAACACAGATTACAATTCACATTACTTAGGGCAGTGTTTCCCAACTCTCCTTTACAAGATGCAAACCCAGGTCAGGTTTTCTATATTTTGTTGAATTTGGCACAGGTGATGTTGTCATTTTCAATGTTAGTAATTCACACAGTTGTTTTTAGACTGAGGAAAATACAGAAAACAGGACCTGGTGAAGCACCTAGTGGAGTGGAGAAACACTGAGTTCCGACACTAAACTTTCTCATTTAAAAGTCAGAAAAACATGGTAAATATTAAAAGTGCAAGCAGAAGCCAACAAGTGGAACAAGAAACTTTCGACCAGGCAAGAGGAAATTAACATTTGGCAAGCATGTCTACAAAATCACGGATTCTTCACTGTAAATCAGTGGCAGCCTCCTTTTATTTGCTCCAGATCCTTCAAACAATGCAACATATCTGCACTCATTTGGCCAACTGTGCATCTTGGAAGATCATGACCTAGTAAGAAGACAAAGTATTAAGGGAACGATGGTCAAGTGGCTGAGTCCCTACATAGCGAGTTATGGTCAAGTTACTAGTCAAATTCAGGAAATGCTTACCTACCCAGTCTATTGTTGCTTGCAACCTGCTTGTCCTTCAGACACCTACACTACTAGGAATGTACGCACTGCAACTACTCAGTTGGCTTGGTCCTGGTGCCTGGGTCTCTAAAACTCGGGGTACCTAGCAAAACTGATAGCTCCTTCCACCTCTTCCTTCTCCATGCGAATGTTAAAGTGGATGTAAACCCAATGTCATCCTTTCTAAACTACTGCCATAAGGGTTATCTATAAGCATATACACGCCTCCTGCATGTATCTTTACCTGTCAAATGTCTCCCCTCTGTCTGTTATGAGAGCTGAAAAACTGCATATTCTGTGGGTGGGTCTGTTGTCTGGAGCTCGGTGGGTGGAGTCGTGATGTCAGTAGACTCCCTGCCCACCTCTACACTCCCCTTGTCAATATGCATTTCTCCTGTTTATTTCCTACACTGAACTTCTGCTATGATCTCTAACATCCAGTGAAAAGACAGGAAAGTAACCACATGACTTCAGCATGCCAAATCATGCTGAGGTGTGGAACAGCCAATCCTTGCAGAGCTGCTGAAGAAAGGAGTGGGGGAGGGAATTAAAAAATCATGCCTGTGTCTTAGGCTGTCACTCACAGCAAGGGGGAGTATTTGACAAAGTTTTTGTCAGTTTGTCAAGATTTCTCTCACTGAACAATAAAAGGGGATTGCTCAGAGATGCATTAACTCTGTGTGGCAAGACTGGGCTCAAATGATAGGAAATCTTATACTCTACAGTATGATATCAAAAAATATTTTTTTTTTTTGGGTTTACATCCACTTTAAGGCACTACATACTTTGCTAATGTGTGAAGTGGGTGTTTGGTTTGTTCAGCTAAACACTCGACATGTATACATTTGAAGCCAGATTCCAAGAATACTTACTTGCGCAATCAAGAGTCTCCCAAATACTTTCTTCCTCTTCGGGGTCGCTTTGGCCTTCAGTGTGACTTGCGTCAGGGGATTTGACGTCCATAACAGACAGGTCTGTGCTGGGTCCAGGAGTCAGATCCCATGCCTCCAAACTCAACATCCTGGGTGAGCTGACCACACTCACTCTCCTCTAAAAAGAAACAATACACCATTCATTAAGCCACCCCTAGTCCCATCTGTTTCTAGCATCCATTTTGCTACATTAGTTGACCAACCTTGTACTTTGTCTGATGACAATGTTTGCTCCTGACTAGTGGACTCCACCATGCTGCACTGTGTTTTTTTTACAGTGAATAATGCATAGAAAAGGGAAGGTGATGTCATTTTACAGAGGAAAAACACTGGACAATTGCCAACATTGAAAAAGTCCTGCAGTTGCCCCCCACCCCTCTTGTCTCCAATGGGATATGGGATATGGGATATATGATCATTCTAGCAGGCGTGACTCTGTGTGACTTATCCTAGGGCCTCTCCTCTACCCATGTCTGCACTGGCAAGGATGCATTAATGGGCACTGATGAGCCAGGCAGCAACCAAAAAGTGTTTTTTACCCCTTAAGGGTTCTGCCCTAAGTCCATGGCCTTTGGCCCACCTAGAATCACCCCTGTCGGTGGCTAAATGAGTGTGTTTGAAGTGTGCAATGTGCTTGCCGAAGAAAGAAGACCAGAGACTTATTTTCTTACAAGGCCTTTCATCCTGCAGTGTGCACATGTGGAGGTACTGCAATCTAGGGGGAGCCCTTGAGCATATGTATTGTAATATAATAATATTGCTGTGTAGCAGACAAACAGGTTGTGTGTGGTTTGCGTGGTTGTGCTGGTAGTGGGAGTGTGCCCAGTGTCAAGGTCATACCACATTGAGCATCAGTCCCACTGGGAGACACACCTGCATGTATATTCATTATATCAATGGGTCTGAATATTTGAATGCTGTTTGATTATCACATGTTCTAACTTGGTTTATTACATTCATCGTTGTGTTAACATTTTCTGAAACCAGTTTCAGTAAAACTACCGCGCTTATGGTACTCGCCCCTCACACTAAGCAGCCACTTAAAAAACAAAAACGTGTTATAAATAATAAATGATGCACTATAACTGCCCTCACCACTAGTGCAATCAAATAGCAGCGCTGAAAATACTATGTGATCTCAAAGGAACAAAATACATATAACCCTTAAATTATATATAATATCCAGCTGTTGTGCACAGCGCTAAATAAACATGTGTTACTAATCAATAGACATAATGTGAACCAACCGTGTAAACTACTTTAAATCAAAATTGCAAATAAATTACAAAAATGACCAGTGAACATATAAAGTCCAAAGTAAAGTGAATAGTGGATAATGGTGAAAATATCAAACAGATAAAAATCTTCAGTGATAATATCTTCCACCACACCGCTGTGACTGTGACTTCCACTCCCCTTCAGCGAGTAAACTCACCAGCTCCTTTTGCCTTACACTCTCGTGTTCGGCTCACAGGCTTTTCAGCTGTTTCATCTCCACACAACAAACAGCATTTGCAATCACACTCTGGGTACTAAACGGAGATTGATTGGAGGTTGCCAGTTTGCCCCCTACTGTGTGGGAAAAGCCTGTGAGCCGAACACGAGAGTGTAAGGCAAAAGGAGCTGGTGAGTTTACTCGCTGAAGGGGAGTGGAAGTCACAGTCACAGCGGTGTGGTGGAAGATATTATCACTGAAGATTTTTATCTGTTTGATATTTTCACCATTATCCACTATTCACTTTACTTTGGACTTTATATGTTCACTGGTCATTTTTGTAATTTATTTGCAATTTTGATTTAAAGTAGTTTACACGGTTGGTTCACATTATGTCTATTGATTAGTAACACATGTTTATTTAGCGCTGTGCACAACAGCTGGATATTATATATAATTTAAGGGTTATATGTATTTTGTTCCTTTGAGATCACATAGTATTTTCAGCGCTGCTATTTGATTGCACTAGTGGTGAGGGCAGTTATAGTGCATCATTTATTATCAGTAAAACTACCGTTGGTAAAGATACAATTGGTGTGAGACTGTTTTCAATTCCCATAACAGGCGGATACCCAGGTAACGGTAAAAGATGCAATATCTGATGTTATTATTGGGTTGTTGTTGCTATTGGGTTTCACACCAACACATTACACAGTTGTGTCAAGAGGGTTGAGAAATTTTCCAAGGGGAGCAAAAGCAGAGTACAGGCATAATTATTTACCAGCAACTCTTTCGGGGGGTAAGTGCTACATGTGGGGGCTCGTCCGGGATTACTGTTACTCTACAATCAAGCCCACCCTCAAGAACTCCAGAATGGACCCCCTCACTGTGGAGCAGTGGTGCGAAGCAGAAGGCGTCTGCTCAGAGGCAAACGTGGTGATTGAGCTCTGGGGAGATGTTTGGGAAGAAGAGCAAATCAGCCGAGTGGTGAAGGCAATGTCCCCAGACAGAAAGGCATGGGTGGTTGCATTCAGACCAGACCCTGGGACCTCCTGCACTTATGCACTGTTGGAGTGGAGAAAGGGAGTCCCTGAAAACTTTAAAGGCACAAGTGTGAAATTAGCTGATAAGACCAAGTTTTACCTGACACACCCAGAGGGACCAGGTGAAAGCCCTACCCGCTCCATGCAGGTGAAATCAGCCAAAGCAAAAGTTCCCACCCGGTCACATCTGGCCGCGGTTGAACCAGAGCTCTTTACAGCCTTAGGGAACTTTGTGTCAAAATGCCAGAAGCACAACCCAACATACCTTGGAAATGCATACCAGAAACTCAGCATTTTTCTCTGGAAGGCGGACCGTACCTCAAGAGGAAGATAACTCTGAAGAGTGGTTGGAGCAGACCACACAAGCCCTGGATGAATGGGACATCCCTGAAACTCACAAGAAACAGAGAATCGCAGAGAGTTTAAGAGGGCCTGCTTCAGAAGCTATCCGAAATTTGAAGCTCAGCAAGCGAAACTGTGTGGCTCAGGACTTCTTGGACACTCTGCTGGATGTGTTTGGGAAAACAGAGAAAGTTTCCGATCTGATCTATCAATTGGAGCACACTTATCAAAATGAGGGAGAGAAGCTGTCAGAGTACATGAGGCGTTTGGACAAGATTATACACCAGATCTTTTTGGAAAAGGGTCTAGACCCCCGGAAGGTGGATGAGATCCAAGCCAAACAAGTCTTGAGGGGTGCCAAGCCTTTGGACCCCATAGCGATCCAATTGAAAACCCGTCAAGATGGTGGCATCCTGAAGTATCCAGACCTGATCCGAATTGTACGTGAAGAGGAGGCCATACTTGAGAGGAAAAAGGAAAAAATCCAAAGGCCAAGGTCTGTTGTTTAAGTCAGGACGGCTAGTGCAGCTGATGGCGACCTTCAGATCGAGCTTCTGAAGACCCAGGTGTCAAAACTAATAGAGATGATGGCCCTATTGACCGCCAGGCTCACTATTCCACTCGATGAGGGAGTGCCAATACCTAAGAAGTTGTTAAGCTCTACAGTAGCGGAAAAGCAAGAGTCCTGTTTGAACTGCGGAGGAGTAGGACACTATCGACGAGTGTACCCAAGTCCACAGCCAGAAACATTGCACCAAAAGCCGGCGGGAAACTTAAGGGGCCCTGGTGAAGGAGTCAGCCGGGCGCCCTGTTATATCAGCAAGCTCCAAAAAAACAGTAACACCAAGAAACTGCAGCAAGATTTCAAACATTCACACGAGGCTGCAGTTGTCGTCTCCAAGCAACCCAGTGTCCCTCTCCCTTCGACTCAGACTACCGGGCATCAGAGAGTTAAAACACACCAGCCTCCCAAAGCCAAACAAACTAAAGCATGATCAGAGTCTCCGCAAGAGAGGAGCCAGGATACTACTCACCAAACGGGCTAAACCTGCCACTTCCCATGAATTCCCTCCTAAGCTAGTGGGACCTTCTCCATTTGTCCCCATTCAACTGGAAGGAATCTACGCCAAAGTCCTTTTGGATACTGGAGCCCAAATGACTCTGCTTTACAGAGACTTTTATGAAAAACATCTCAAACACTTGCCACTGCAGAAGCTGGAGGAATTAGAAATATGGGGCCTAGGGACCCAGAATTTCTCCTATGACGGCTACCTACCCATTAAGCTCACCTTTGACCCAAGTGTGGCGGAAAAGGCCAAAACCTTTGATACCTTGGCAGTGGTGTGCCCTCACCCCTCAGGGGCTGATAGAAGTTCTCTCATCATTGGGACCAATACTGACCTGGTCAGAAGACTTCTGACACCTCTGGTCCAAGAACAGAGAACTCCAGCCCCGAGTTCACACCCTATGCTAGCACAAGTGTACCAGAATCTAGTGCACAAACAGAAAGCCCCATCAGAAGGAGTGGGAAAAATCTGGCGCCTGGACAGAAGCGAGAAGGTATTGCAACCGGGTGAAGTAGTCTATCTAAAAGCTTCTATCAAACTGAGTTGGAGACGACCTGGCCCTTTCATCGTCCTTGAGACAGACAGACAGAAGGAAGATAAGGGGCTTGAAATAATCCCAGAAGTGGTATCGACCAAGGCACTTCAGAGAAGCCGAGGGAATGTCTCGGTCAGTGTCAGAAACACAACAGCCTTACCTGTGAAGATGCCAGCTAGAGCGTTGCTGGGGCAGGTGAATCAAGCAACCCCAGTCTTGCCATGCGGTATCATGGGAGGACAAGAGGGAGAGATTCCTATGGAAGAATTCTACCCGAAAAACACTCCTCTTTCACCTGCTTGGATGGAGAGAGCAAAAACCCAGCTCTTGAGATGGAGAACTGCCTTTTCAAAAAGTGAGTTCGATGTGGGGCTGCCAAAAAGTGCTGAACACAAGATCCGGTTGGAGGAAGATAAACCCTTCCGAGAGAGGTTTAGACGTATTCCACTGGGAGATTTGGAAGACCTGCGAGAACAGCTGGCTGAGCTGAAGAAGACAGGAATTATCCGAGAATCTCGGAGTCCATATGCTTCCCCAATAGTGGTGGTGAGGAAGAAGAATGGGTCATTACGGTTGTGCATTGACTATAGGACACCTAACCGAAGGACCATTCCTGACCAATACACCACACCCCGCATAGAAGATGCCTTACAGAGCCTGTCAGGGGCAAAGTGGTTCAGTGTGCTGGATTTAAAAAGTGGGTATTACCAGATCCCCATGCACCCCGAAGATAGGGAGAAGACCGCTTTCATTACCCCTGTAGGATTCTTCTAATTCAATCGCATGCCACAAGATCTGTCTGGAGCCCCAGCCACTTTCCAGAGATTGATGGAGAAGACTGGGTGACATGAACCTAATTGAAGTGCTGGTATATTTGGATGATGTTATCATGTTTGGCAGAACATTGGAAGAGCAGGAAGAGCGCCTGGAGAAAGTCCTGAAGAAACTCCATGAAGGTTGTTTGAAGCTCTCCATGGAAAAGTGCCAATTCTATCAACCTTCAGTGAATTAAATGGGCCACATCGTGTCCGCCGAAGGAGTGGCCACAGATCCTCAGAAGCTGGAGGCTGTCACCTCTTGGCCCAGACCCACAAATGTGACCGAGCTTAGGTCATTCTTAGGTTTCAGTTCGTACTACCGGAGGTTCATAGAAAGGTTTGCCAAGATAGCACACCCACTCACTGAGCTGTTGAATAACCAAGAGGAAACCCTACCAGACCCTACGAACTACACGTGGATGCCAGCCGAGACGGGCTGGGTGGAGTGCTTTATCAGGAGCATGACGGACACTTAAGGCCTATTGCTTATCTGAGCCGGAGTTTGGCACCTGCCGAGAGGAATTACCCCACCCACAAGCTTGAATTTCTGGTCTTGAAGTGGGCTGTGGTAGACAAACTAAGACTATATTTATATGGCGCCGAATTCGTAGTCAAGACGGACATTAACCCTCTCACATACTTGCTCACTACAGCAAAATTGGACGCCACAGGCCATAAATGGTTGGCTGCCCTCTCGGGATTTACCTTCAGCCTGAAATATGGACCAGGAGTTTGGAACCGAGACACAGATGCACTGTCAAGAAGGTCCCACTGTTCCCAGGATCACTCAGAAGGATGGACCTAGCTTACCCCTGAAGGAGTAAGAGCCCTTTGTGAAGGGGCGGAACAACAAGTTAAAGGTGGAGCCAGGGCTGATTAAGTTGGAGTGTCAGCTGCGGGGGTGCCTTAGTGCTATTGTGATGTCACTCAAATTGTGGAGGAGGGTCTGCCTAAGCTATCTCCGAAGGACCTCTGGAGGGACCAACAGGAAGATCCTCTCTGTAGCCTGGCACTAAAGGCCTTGGAGAACCAACACCCTGATCTACTTCTAAAAAGCACTCAGAAGGAAGCTTGCCTGCTACGTAAACAGTGGGATCGGTTGCAGCTGCAACAAGGAGTGGTCTACCGAAGGGGCCCCTCTGAAGATCCTGAAGAGAAGTGGCAATTGTTTCTGCCAGAGAAACATAGAGAGAAAGTGCTGATCGCCTTGCATGAGCACCATGGCCATCTGGGATCAGAAAGGACTCTTCAACTAGTAAGGGGCAGGTTCTATTGGCCTTACATGAGGACTGAAGCGGAGAGCTACTGTCATTCCTGTCTCAGGTGTATACAAAGGAAGACCTTACCCCAGCGGGCTGCCCAATGGGCCATTTAGAGAGTCAAGAGCCAATGGATCTAGTTTGCATAGATTTCCTATGTTTGGAATCTGACCTGAGTGGGCAAGGAAATATCTTGGTAGTCACTGATCACTTCACCAGCTACGTTCAGGCGTTCCCTACCAAGGATCAACAGGCATCTACAGTGGCGAAGACTCTAGTGGAAAATTTCTTCATTCACTATGGCTTACCTCAACGGATCCACTCAGACCAGTACTTTGAGAGTACTCTTATTAGACGACTGTTGGATTTACTAGGCATTCAGAAGTCCAGGGCTACTCCCTACGACCCACAAGGAGACCCTCAACCAGAGAGGTTTAATCGAACTCTTCTAACCATGTTGGGGACTCTGGCCTCTGAACAAAAACAGTGGAGTAAACACATCACCGCGATGGTGCACGCCTACAATAGCACCATAAGTGATGCTACAGGGTATTCGCCCTATCGTCTGATGTTTGGACGAGAAGCCCGACTACTGGTGAATTTGGCTTTTGGAACTTCTCTGGATCACACCTTAGAGACTTCTCATTGAGGGTATGTAGACAGGCTGCAGAGGAGTCTGAAAGCTGCATATGAAAAGGCTCAAGCCACGTCAGACACCAGAGGAAGTAGAAACAAGAAGAACTTCGACCTCAAGGTACGGATTCAGGATTTACAACCTGGTGACCGAGTCTTGTTCCGAAATCTGGGCATACCAGGAAGACACAAGCTGGCTGATCGGTGAAAGTCACAGCCATACATCGTATGCTAACGACTCCAAGGGCTACCGGTGTATCAGATTAGATCAGAAGGGACCACGGGACCATTAAGAACTTGGCATCGGAACCACCTCTTACCCCTCACAGAAGCAGTCAGAATAACTTTACAGCAGGAACTACCACCTACGTCTACTACGGTACCTCGACCAGTAACTAGGTCTAAGTCTGGACCCCTTGCATCAGAAGACCGTGAGGAGGGGGACATGGAAATAAGCTGGTTGTGGTCATCTAAAACGCCAGGAGATAATGAAAACTGTTCATTCCACACAAGAGGAAAGGATAATGGAACTCTTAGGCCAGAAGCCCCAGAATTTGAGGAGCATTCGTTCTCCATTGACATTGAAGTGCAAGAGTCCGAAGTGGAAAAGGATAGTACCTGTTCAAAGATGGTGCCTACACCCAAAAGACAGAGTCAAAAGATATTCGTCCACCTAAAAGACTAACTTACGATTTGCTGGGTGAATGCTCCGAAAAGACTCAAGCTACCGCCAAGAGAAATTCTGAAGTGCCTGGTCCCTCTACTGTCAATTCAGAAAGGGACAACCCCATCTCACCCCTTGACACATCTGTACCAGACACCATGGTGTCAGCTGTGAGTACACAGCATAGTCTCCCATCACATGAGAACTGGTTGGAGGCTCCTCTGTCAGTATTGTGCAATCGCCTAGAGGCAAAAATGTATAATAGAGCAAAGATTTTGAATGTCTTTGGGGACCAAAGATTTAAAGCAGGGGGAGTATGTAGCGCTGAGCTCCACCACTGCGGGGATGCCTGTAATTCACCGATTCCACCATGCTGCCCCTCCCGAATGTTCATACTGGAAGAATTATTCCTCTAGTGAGACTTTGAAAGGTAAACTTAAGATATTTATCAAAAGATAAGATAGATCAAAAATAGACATGCAATACATAAGGTACAATCATGGCTCCATTGCATGTGTTATACAAATGAGGAAAAACCCAACGTTTCGAGTTTAGGATAAATATTACTCTTCTTCAGGGATATATAAGATTGTGACCATGACGGAGGGTATGTCTATGCATTAAAAAGACAGTTGTAAACATAAAATGTAATGGCAGGATAAAAAAATCATGCATATGTAGTGCTGGAATTTTTGCCATGTAATGTTATATAATAGGCAATGCTGATATATTGGTATTTGGCTCCCTCTAGTGGTATTCAATGTAAATAGAATAGACTTGTTTAATTTTTACATAAAAGCTAAGCAGGAAGTGACTTAATTATTTACTTTGTGAAAGGACTTACCTACCCACAATGCCCACTCACCTACCCATGAACACTAAATGGCAGAACTGAATGCTGGGTAGGTAATAAAAGGCCCAGCATGGCCATTTTTCTTTCTGGATGTGTGGCCTGCCTACAGGGTTCTGTGAAGGAGTGTTCCAGAGAGCGCAGCCTGCAGTGGTGCGGAACAGAACAGCAACCACAGAGAGTGCCTTGCCAGAAGGACTGGAGAAGCTGTGTGATCGGGTCTGATGACCCAGAGCATCTGACGGAGCCAGACAAGGGTCCTGGTCATTTTGCAGAGTGGAGCGGTGTGACGGTGTTGATCGGCGGCAGGACTGAGACTACCGAAGCGGAGGCATCCAATTCTCCAGGCCTGGTGTGGTGAGAGGTCTGATGCCCAAAAGTTATATACAGCACTTCACACACTTAGACTAATCTCACAAGTGTTACTGAGACTTGCAGTTCCACACAGCAGGCTCACTTGGATGAACTGTGTTTAACCAGGCCCACAACTTGTACTGCACTGTTTGCTAAATGACGGTCCGGGATCAATTTATCATTGAGGAGAAAACTTACAAGTGTGTTGCATAGCAAGTTGCAGTTACATATCAGTTTATTTGACTTTGCACTTAACGGATTACAAATACTGCAGTTAAATGTGCTAGCCGAAGAAAGAAGACCAGAGACTTATTTTCTATTACAAGGCCTTTCATCCTGCAGTGTGCACATGGGGAGGTACTGCAATCTAGGGGGAGCCCTTGAGCATATGTATTGTAATATAAAAATATTCAGTGCTGTGTAGCAGACAAACAGGTTGTGTGTGGTTTGCGTGGCTGTGCTGGAAGTGGGAACGTGCCCAGTGTGAAGGTCATACCACACTGAGCATCAGTCTCACTTGGAGACACACCCGCATGTATATTCATTATATCAATGGGTCTGAATATTTGAATGGTGTTTGATTATCACATGTTCTAACTTTGTTTATTACATTCATCGTTGTGTTAACATTTTCTGAAACCAGTTCCAGTAAAACTACCGTTGGTTAAGATACAATTGGTGTGAGACTATTTTCAATTCCCATAACAGGCAGATACCCAGGTAACGGTAAACGATGCAATATCTAATGTTATTATTGGGTTGTTGTTGCTATTGGGTTTCACACCAACACCATTACACAGTTGTGTCAAGAGGGTTGAGAAATTTCTCAAGGGGAGCAAAAGCAGAGTACAGACCCAATTAATTACCAGCAGCTCCTTCGGGGGGAAGTGCTACACATACTTATGTCCAGGGCTTTTTTTCAGCCAGAACTCGGCGGAATGGCATTCCGCCACCTATAGCAGCCAGTCTGTCAGTCAACACTGAAACCAATGCAGGAAGTTCTCTATATTACTTCCTCCACCGGCTGTATGCTGGCTCCGGCACCTAGAGCACCTTCCCCACACCTGATGATAGGTGCTCCGAATCCAGACGCTGCAACTGTAAGGCGTTTTTTAATCTGGGTATTCCAGAGGTATCTTCTGTCCCCCCCTGCTGCCTGTCAGATCAGTGTAGCACGGAGCCGAATGAAGCGCTGTGAAAGTCCTCCTCGGCTCTGTGTACACTGATGATCTGACAGGTGACGCTGCACAGAGGAGACTGCACTGTAGGCTGGGGGGGGGGGTAGAGAGCCTTTTCTACCGTATAGAATGGAGCCGACTGCACCATTCTAATAGTGTGAAGATAAATAAACTGAGCTGTAAACTTTGAAGAGGTTAGAGCTGTGAAGGGAAAGGAGGGAGAAGGGGGGAGGAATGGCTGTGCAGACTGCAGAGACAGCTGTGGAGATGTTGAGGTTGTTCTGCAGAGGTCAGAGCTGGGGATGGGGGGGTTATTTGTGCACAGTGAAAGCTGTGTGGGGAGCTGGGGGTGCAGCGGTGCCCTGTCTCTGGAAGGTCAAGAATCGAGATTACATCTACACAATAGGGGAAATATTTATGGCATTTTTATTATTATTTTTTTTTTTTACTAGTAATGACAGTGATCAGCGATTTTTATCGGGACTGCGACATTATGGCAGACAGGTCACATTTTTGGGACCATTGGCATTTTATAGCACTGATCGCTGTATAAAATGCACTGATTACTGTGTAAATGTCACTGACAGGGAAGGGGTCAACACTAGGGGGCTATCAAGGGGTTAACTGTGTTCCCTAGGGAGTCATTCTAACTGTGGGGGAGGGGACTGACTGAGTGAGGAGAGCAATTGTTGTTCATAGTTAGTATGAACAACAGATCACTCTCCTCACCCCTAACAGCGCGGAGATCTGTCTGTTTACATTGACAGATCTCCGTTCTGTCTCCGTGTAGAGCGATCGCTGGTGCCCGGTGGTGATCGGCTCCGGCATCGCGCCGCCCCCTAGTGGTCAAAAGGCGAACCGACGTACAGTTACCTCGGTTCGCCCAGGGGAGCCAACCTGCCGCAGTGCAACTGCGGCGGTTGGTATGGAAGGGGTTAAATACCACCTGTCAGGATCAATTAAATGCTCCTGCTTCCGTGTGTTGGCTGTTGCATTCTCCCTGTCTGTGTTCACCTGTTAGGTGGTTGATCTGCTCTGTCACCTGATATAAGCAAACCGAACACTCTATTGCTTGCTTGTGATAGAGACAGTTACCTGCATTGTTCTAGATCAAGCCTCCCGTTAGTCTGCCTTGCTTGCTGTTGCATCTCCTTTGTATGACCCGGATTGGATACAGGACTATCCCCTGAACTCAGCCTGCCTCTTACCTGGAACAGATACTAGATTATCCCCTGAACTCAGCCTGCCTTATTACCTGACATGCCTTTGAACCACGCTATCTGTCTGCTAAACTGCAAGTACCTGTTTGTTGCTCAGTTCACATCTGCCCTGGCGTGGTAGCCAGACACTATAGCATTGTGTATAAGTCCTGGGGGTAACCAAGTATCGGTAGGCCTGCTTGTCTTAAGGGATAGGGGCTGCACACAGTAGCCAGCTATAGTGTCTGACCACCTCGTTGAGGTAAACGTGACATTCGTGACATTATCACAAGCCTTTAACAAAATTCTGTCAAGTTAGACTCTGCACAGGCTTGCTTATTTGCTGAGGAACTTTGCAAACTGACAAGTCCAGGAACTGTCTGTACATGTAAACTCACCTCCAGCAGTAACGCAGGAGCCAGGTGACCCAGGTTTTCTGGTGACCCCCCCCATGTGTTTTCTAACTTTAAAAACAGTTGTATGCTATACTTTAAGCTTAAAGCGGAGTTCCGCCTAATTTTTTTTTTCTTTTTTTTAAAGTCAGCAGCTACAAATACTGCAGCTGCTGACTTTTAAAATAAGGACACTTGCCTTTCCAGGGCGCCCGCGATGTCGGCACCCGAAGCCGACCTGTCCCTCGGCTCTCGGGTGGAGGCACCGCCATTTTCGATAAGGGTATCAGGAAGTGAAGCCCTGCGGCTTCACTTCCTGGTTCCGTACTGCACATGCGCGACTCGCGCTGCGTGATCCCACTGATCCCTGCTGTCTTCTGGGACCTGTGTCTCCCAGAAGACAGCGGGGGGGATGGAGAAGCCGCTGGAAGTGGCGTAGATACCCACGGGTGACTCGGCTATCTATGCCCGGAAGCGGGAGCAAAATACCTGTATTAGGCAAGTATCTGCTCCCCCCCTCCCCATTGAAAGGTGCCAAATGTGACACCGGGGGGGAAGATTCGGAAAAGCAGAAGTTCCATTTTTGGGTGTGTCACGGAACGTCCCACACTCCGCTTGAGTGCTTCCGTCAGTATACCGCTTCCTAAGTTCTGGAACACGAGTCCAATGGATCTGGCTATAGGAACCCCCAAGAACTAGACAACACCAGTCTTGGAGTACATCAGGACTCACTCTTTATTTGAGATCTCACACAAATTTACCCAGACCAGATGACTCAGAGACATGACCTGTAGGACACAGACTTGTGGGCACCGAGCTTCACACAGTAGTATAAACACAATAGCAGGAGCTAATTACAGTTAACAATACAAACAACAATTTCCCCCCCTCCTCAGCCTAGTCATCAACAGTTCGTCTCCTAGCCAGTCCTGGAGGCTAATGTGATCAGCTCACTCAATTAACAGGTTGAGTTCAGAATCAAACAAACCAATAATAGTCTCTACATACATCCTGGGAGATATTGTGGACAAATATTACTGTCCCATTTTAAGTAGTCCAAGATATATTTTCTCACTCACCCTGTGCCAGGATAGCACAGGGTGACTTAGACATAAGAGGTATATGGGGAGCTGAAACAAGGACATCCCCTACTTTCCAAGGGATTCTGAGTTCCACGGGCCCTCCCGTCACAGGGTGGAACTCCGCTTTAAGCCACACTCCTCTGGTTCAGGTGGGTCAGCCTGATTATTACATGGTTGCAGGGGGATCCCCAGTCTTGGGCTTTTAGTCGCTCTGAAAATGACCTAGCCAGAGGGTCAGTTGAAGAATTTTTAAAGGCCCCGGGGTTACTCTGATGATCCCGATCGTACCCACGGTAAACGCACTGCTGAGCTATACTGTTCTGAGTTCCACTGCTGGACACCTGACTCAGGGTGGAATGACCCCGCTCTAAGAAGCCAATTCAGGTTAGGCTTATCTGACTCTATCAAGGACTCATTGGTACACTACCCTGAACCAAAGTCATTGAATTAAACAATGCAAATAGCTATACGTATAGAGAGGCGTTCACGGGAAAGGCGTGCAGAGAGGTCCGTTCCCTTGTCCCCTCTCACTCTGCTCGCCACTTCTCCATCAGCCCTTCCTGGGTCCTCTCATCCTATCCAGGAGGAGCCCATGCAGATTGGCGCAACCCATTTGTCCTCTGGGGAAAAGGCTAGGAGAACATCTCAGGGTCTTTGCCTATACTGTGGCAACCATGGCCAATTTGTCGCCAGTTACCCCAATAAGCCAGGAAACATCAAGAGTCTAGTGCGGGTGGGGTCTGCTTTTTTAGACTATACTGGGTCAGATTCCCCCCAAGATAAACTATTTTCTCCTGCACAATTTGGCTCCGCCAAGTTTTCTTATCACCTCTCAACCTTCATAGACTCTGGTGCCGCTACCAATTTCATTGATGGGGATCTAGCGCACCGTCTACATATACCCTTGACTGAGGTGTACACACTCTTTTAGCCTTAGCTGTCAATGATTCTCCCTTGTCCATGGGCATGGTCACCTTAAGCACAGTACCAATCACTCTGACCATTAGGGAATCTCATGAGGAGACAATCGGCCTCTACTTAATAACATCTGCTTATCCCCTTATCCTAGATTACCCTTGGCTTAGACTCCATAACCCGTACATAGATTGGGCTACAGGGGAGAGTATGTCCTGGTCCCAGACCTGCCTCCAGAATTAAAAGAAATATAGAGTGTGGGTGTGGCGCTGTTCTAATTAAGAACCTAGGTGGGAATATAAAAGATGTGAAAATAATCCTATAACGTATATAATGCCTCTATATTTAATATCCCTGTGAAAAAGGAGTTTATACTAAGGGTGCCAAATTGTAACAAATGGCTAAGTGACCATAAACAAAATAAATAATAACAGATAAATGCATCAAAAGTGAAAATTTCCCATACGTAAAATTGGTGTGGTCCACTCTAGCTTATGCTAGCCAAAATAAACATAGATGAATGCATACAGGGATGGGGGTGGGGGGGGATGGAAAGCAAAACCAGGTTAATACTTCAGCTGAAATAGGCAATGGTGTTGCAGAAAGTTCCTTATAACGCGCACTTGTGAAAAATTAGTGACTTGTGCTTAATAGTGAATCTGAATAGTCCTTATGGATATTGTTGACAATTAAATATTTCAATAAACAAGTGTGTACAAGTGTGTTCAGTGCCATCCTCTAATGTTTAACTTCTTTGGTGACAGTGTTGTTATATCACGTGCTATTATTGTGCAGAGACTCACCAGCTTTATTCACCCCTGCAGGGGTAACAGGCAGTCACTGGCAATCTCAGGATCAGTTTGGCGTGTGACGCTCCCGTAGACGTCCAATGATGAAACGCGTAGGGCGTGGCCTATACCTACGTTTTGCGTCATCTCCCAGGAAACACAGGATTTGATTTTGACGGTTCTACTGATGACTTTTTTGCTTTATACGAGCTACCAATGTGTGAGTACCGCTCTGTCATCTTTCTCAAATAAAACTTTTTAAATGGTTTTACGCTATGGGCATCCCTTCTCTTTTAAGTTTAATGCCAAACTGATCCTGAGATTGCCAGTGACTGCTGCACAGTGGCACAGACTGTGACTGCCTGTCACCCCTGCAGGGGTGAATAAAGCTGGTGAGTCTCTGCACAATAAGAGCACGTGATATAACAACACTGTCACCAAAGAAGTTAAACATTAGAGGATGGCACTGAACACACTTGTTTATTGAAATATTTAATTGTCAACAATATCCATAAGGACTATTCAGATTCACTATTAAGCACAAGTCTCTAATTTTTCACAAGTGCACGTTATAAGTATATATAATAACTAATAACTTTCTGCAACACCATTGCCTATTTCATCTGAAGTATTAACCTGGTTTTGCTTTCCACCCCCCCCCCCACCCCTATCCCCGTATGCATTCATCTATGTTTATTTTGGCTAGCATAAGCTAGAGTGGATCACACCAATTTTACGTATGGGAAATTTTCACTTTTGATGCATTTATCTGTTATTATTTATTTTGTTTATGGTCACTTAGCCATTTGTTACAATTTGGCACCCTTAGTGTGAGACTCCTTTTTCACAGGGATATTAAATATAGAGGCATTATATACGTTATAGGATTATTTTCACATCTTTTATATTCCCACCTAGGTTCTTAATTAGAACAGCGCCACACCCACACTCTATATTTCTTTTACACCCAGCTTTTTCCACCTAGGTGGCGATTGCATCTGTGGAGGCAGCAGTTCTTAACCCTTATTTATTTCTGTTGCGCGGGTTCATCATTGTTTTTCCCTGCCTCCAGAATTGCATTAAAGCTACCCAACTACTAGCCCATCTCAGTCCCAACTCTCCCTACCTGTTATGCTGATTTTGCTGACGTCTTCTCCGAGAAGGCTGCTTCTGTTCTTCCTCTCCACTGGTGATACGATTGTCCGATAGACCTCCTGCCCCTCCTAGAGGCCGAATTTTCCCTCTGTCACTACCTGAGACCCAGGCCATGAAAACCTATGTTCAGGAAAATTTGGAGAAGGGGTTTATTCTCTCTTCCACGTCCCCTGCCGAGGCTGTGTTCTTTTTCGTTGAGAAGAAGGATGGATCCTTACAACCCTGTATTGATTACCATGGTCTGAACAAGATCACTATTCCTAACAAGTATCCCCTACCACTCATTACTGAGCTCTTTAGCCATATTCAGGGAGCTCAAATTTTCACCAAATTGGATCTACGGAGATCTTACAATTTGATTTGCATTCGTGAGGGTGATGAGAGGAAGACAGCTTTTAATACTTGTGAAGGTCACTATGAATACCTTGTCATGCCGTTTGGGTTATGTAATGCCCCAGCTGTCTTCCATGAATTTGTGAATTACATTTTTTGGGGCCACCTCGTACTTGTGTATTTAGATGACATCTTGATTTACTCTTCTTCTTCTCTCAGTAATCATTACAATCACATCCGTGCAGTCCTGTCGAAACCCCAGCAAAACTTTCTAAATGTACTTTTCATGTCTCAGAAGTACCATTCCTGGGTTACATACTGTCTAACACTGGGATAGCCATGAATCCTGCCAAAGTACAGGCTATTTCTCATTGGGCTCAGCCTAAAGATGTAAATGCAGTGCACGGTTTCCTGGGCTTTGCCAAACTTCTACAGGAAAGTTTTTATTAGGAATTTCTCCACCATTGTTGCACCCATTACTGCCCTAACCAAGAAAGGAGCCAATGCGGCTGTTTGGTCACCCAAGGCCATTTCTGCCTTTCAAAAACTTAAATCTGCCTTTGTCTCAGCACCTGTATTAACCCATCTTGACCCCACAAGGCCATATACTGTGGAAGTTGATGCCTCCGATGTCAGTGTGGGAGCCATCCTTTCCCAGCGGTCGTCTTCCTCTAACGAGCTACATCCCTGTGCATTTTTTTCCAGAAAGTTGTTCAGCGCAGAGCTAAACTATGACATTGGGAACCTGGAACTCTTAGCTGTCAAATGGGCCCTTGAGGAATGGCGACATTGACTGGAGGGGGCTCATCAACCGTTTGTCGTTTTATACAGACCATAAGAACCTGGAGAACATTAAGACGGCCACGCGCCTTAACTCTCGTCAGGCCCGTTGGCCCCTCTTCTTCACCCGCTTTGATTTTATTATTAACTACTGTCCTGGTTCTAAGAATCCAGGGCAGATGCCTTGTCTCAGTTTTGAGCCCTTTTCAGGAACTTCATCTAAAGCCTCGTACACACGGTCGGATTTTCCGACAACAAAACTGTGGAATTTTATCCGAAGGGCGTTGGCTCAATCTTGTCTTGCATACACATGGCCAAACAAATGTTGGCCAACAACTACGAGCCGATAAAAAGGAAGTTCACTAGTCATGTGCCACCCTTTGGGCTCCTTCTGCTAATCTCATGTTAGAAGTTCAGTGGGTGTCGATTCGCGCTTTTCAGCCTCGTGCTTGTCAGTTCATTTCTGGTTTTTCAGGTTGTGGTTGTCGGTTTGTTTGTTTTTCAGTGCATTCTTTTTGGTTAGCTTCTGATTTTCAGTGCGTGCTTGTCAGTTTGTTTCTGATATTCAGGTCGTGATTGTCAGGTTCTTTCTGATTTTCAGTGCGTTCTTGTCAGTTCGTTTCTGAACGGCCGTTCATCTACTAGCCATGTGGCGTTCTCGTCGGAGAGATCGTGCTATTATTGTACTTGGAGTTATTGCTTTTTACCCAAGTCCAGTCCAGGAACAGGGGGAGGAGGAGTTCTTGGACCGAGAATTGGTTGCTTAATCGTGACCAATTATCTCATATGCTTTTGCTGTGAGAGCTCCAGGAGAATAATCCTGATGATTTCAGGAATTATCTCCGGATGACGGACCCCTGCTTTCACCGTCTATTGGCTTTGCTTACCCCCTATATTAGTAGGCAGGACACAAGCCATCACTCCTGAACAAAGGCTCGTCGCCACCTTGCGTTACTTGGCGATGGGGAGAAGTCTCCAGGACCTCAAGTTTACCACTGGGATCTCCCCCCAGGCTCTGGGAATTATTATTCCAGAGACCTGTTCTGCCATCATACAAGTCCTGCAGAAGGACTATATTCGGGTAAGTTTTATCCTTTAACATCACATTCTATTTATTTAATGTTTGCTAATGTATTGTATTCATTTCTTCATTCCATAATTACCATTACTGTAATATTCTGTGAATGTCCTCTTTGTCCTCATGCATGCTGTAAGCTTTTAATACTCCTATTTTCTCCTTCATGCATATTTTCCTTCACTAACCTCCCCAGCATGCTATCCTGGGCCCATACACACCTAGCCTAGTAACTTAATGTATTTTTTCAGCTACATTTTTGTGCTTACCCTAAACACCCCCTAAAATGTGTACAAATGTTATTGTTGTCCTCAAATTCAGGCAAAGTGCAAGAGGCTATTTTTTGGGGGGCCCAAACTCATTTGGACCCCCCCAAATGCTAAATTAACCAATTCCAATACTCTATCTGCTGACTTTGCCAAACACACACACTATACCTCCATTTGTGGTCCTATTTCTGGATGAATTCACCAAAGCATGTAGTGCAAGGGCCTGCCTGAATACATTCAAATGGTACTGTTAAGGTTTTTGTCTCCTATTGTCTTAATAGGGAATTTCCTAATGTAAAAATGTGCTTCAATTTGGACAGTGTGCATCCAAATTTTTGGATTATGACACTTCTTACCTGTCCAGTGGGCTGCCAATAGTGCAAGTAAGGAGGGGCTGGCCGAAGTAACACCCATTATTTATGCATTCAGCTCTCATGGAAGTGGAGAGGGTTACCTGTCCAAAACATCTACCTACCCCCACCCCCCCCATAAAATTTTTAGAATGGGCCACCAGAGGGGGTGAGGAATCTGATAGGTTGACTTTATACTTTTGCCTTTAAAAACTCATTTCAATAAATGTTATGCTTGTTGGCCATGAATGTTTGTGTCTAATCTGCTTACAATGTAATTTGCAAAAGTACTAATTTTATTTTTCTTGTTTGACTCCACAGTTTCCTTCAAATCCACAGGAATGGCAGACTGTGGCTTTCCAATTCCACCATCATTGGGATTTCCCCAACTGTGGTGGTGCTATTGACAGGCAGCATGTGCAGATTATCCCACCACCCAACTCAGGCTCTTATTATTTCAATTATAAGGGCTTTTGTAGTATAGTCATGTTAGTGGTGGTGTCGGACAATGATGAATTTCCATACCTTGACGTTGGGAAGAACGGCCGAAACTAGGACGGAGGAGTGATAGCCCAGACAGATTTCTACCGTCGGCTACAAAATGGCACCTTGCAGTTGCCACGTCCTGAGGAGAATGTGGAGGGCCTCAACTTTGTGTTTGTAGGCGATGAGGCCTTTGCTCTGCTCTGGGGGAACATCTCATGAGGCCTTTCCCCGTGAGGAACCTGACCCCAGAGCAGAGGATTTTCAACTATCGGCTGTCTCATGCCCGAAGAGTTGTGGAGAATGCGTTTGGCATCATGTTGAGTCCGGCTTTTTCTTACTGCGATCAACCTGGCAGAATGCAAGCTCAATCATGTGGTGTTGATCTGCGGCATTCTTCACAATTATTTAAGGAGGAATGCAACCAGCTATCTTGCCTCAGTTTTGACTGATGTGGACTTTGCAGCTGAATCAACAGTGCTGATGGATCTGGAAAGTGGCCGTGGAGTACTTTGTGGGTAGAGGGGCAGTTGCTTTCCAGCAAAATTTGGCTGATGTTGAATAAAATTTTGTTTTTATACTAAACTCATATTTCATTTGAATTATGTTTGTGTCTGTTATCTGTCTCCTAGATTTTTAAATGGCCTTTTAAATTTCTAATTGCCAGCTCTCATCCCTCTCCACAGTTTACCAGCTGTTGTGGATCTGCTCGTCAGTCCTGCCTACTTAAAGATCTCCAGCTCACTTCATTCCTGCCTTCGCCTTGGTCACATCACAAGAAACCATCTCCTGCATTCCTGTTTAAAGACTGCCTTTGCTGACATCCCTTCTGGCTCCTTAACCTGCTTGCTGTTCCTCTTCCTCAACTTGGATCCCTGACTTCTGGCCTGGATGATTACCCAATCTGGTTACTGAACCCTGGATTGGCTGACTACCCGATCCGGTTACTGAACTTTGGCTATGCTTTGACTAAGCTTACTCTATTTACCTTTTTATTTTTATTTTTAATAATAAACAAGTGTGATTTTACTGTAATTCTGTCTCAGTCTGGTTCATGGTTTCTGACAGTAGGCGAAGGCCATGAATTCAGAAGATACTGTTAATCCACATGTTGGTAATATTTTTTCCAGATTGGATGAGCAAGATCACCGCATGGATCAGTTTGCCATGACATTACAAAGGTTCCTGAGTTGCACAGCTCACCTGGAATCCCCCACTGTGACTGCTCCGGTACAACCTGAGTTGCAAGCCGTCCCTGCTGCTGTGCCAGTCCCTGTGCAGGCAGCCAACTTGAGTATTATCTCTATAAGAGGTATGTCTGGTTCCGCCCCACTTCCCCAGTGATTTGGGGGTGATCCAGTTTAATGCAGAGGGTTTCTCAACCAAGTTGAGATATACTTTGAGATGCTGCCCCAGGCGTTTCCCACGGACAGAAGCAAAGTAGGGTTCGTGATATCTTTGCTTTCTGAGAGAGCCTTGTTTGTGGCCTCCTTTAAAAGGGTATTTGACGTTCCTGCACGCACCACTTCTGCTGCCAAGTGCATCATGTCTATCGAACAGAGTACAGGAACAGTTGCCGACTACACCGTTGACTTCCGTACTCTGGCAGCAGAGGTTGCTTGGAACAATGAGGCCCTCGTGGCTGCTTTTTATCATGGTCCCTCATATTCCATCAAGGATGAGATAGCAGCCCAAGATATACCCACTGAGCTGGAGAGCTTGATCTCGTTTGCCATCCTCATTGACTCCAGACTCAGAGAAAGACTTTCTTTTAAGGAGTGCTTGCGGAAGCCTCCTGTATGTTTGCCTCTGAGCTTTGCAGTCCCACCCATGCCTCCCTCACCTCCCATGCCTCCTGGTACAGAGTCGGTCAGTGAAGATGAACACATGCACTTGGGCTTCACGCGTCTCTTTGCGGATGAGAGAGCCTTTAGGAGGAGGGAAAGATTGTGCCTTTATTGTGGCCAGGCTAGTCACTTTTTGAAGTCTTGTCCTACCCGTCCTGGGAACACCCAAACCTTGAGATCCTGTCATGGACAGACCTTAGGTGGTGTTGTGTCGTCCCCAGTTATCCAGAAGGATAAGCCCCTGGTTTTGGTCACCCTTTCTTGGGTTAGGTCGTCTATCGAGATACAGGCTCTCAACGACTCTGGGGCTGCAGGCCTGTTCATTGATGCTCCCCTTGTATCAAAGCACTCGATTCCACTGCAGCTGTGTGACACTCCACTTGCCATTGAGGCTCTTGATGGGAGACCTCTACAGCCTGGCCATGTGACTCATGAGACGGTTCCATTGTCCATGGCTGTAGGGGCTCTTCACCATGAGATAATCCAATTTCAAGTGATTTCCTCTCCTAAGTTTCCGCTGGTTAATGGTTATCCGTGGTTACAGAGGCACAACCCCTCTTTTGATTGTCTTCGTGCTGAGGTTCTCTCCTGGTCACCACAATGCAGTGAAACATGCTTCTGGAAGGTAGCAAAGGTCCTGTCTACCTCTTCACTCTCCTCCCTGCCAGAGGAGTACCATGATTTTAGCGATGTCTTTGACAAAGGTCAAGCCGGTAGTTTGCCACACCGTCCATATGATTGCACAGTTTACCTTCAACCTGGTGCCACTCCCCCTCGTGACGGGGTTTACTCTTTGTCCGTCTTGGAGGATAAAGGCATGAAGGAGTATGTTGCAGACGCACTTTCTCTGGGTTTCATTCCCAAATCCTCGTCTCCTGCTGGTGCTGGTTTCTTCTTTGTGAATGGTGTGGTGAACTGAGACCTTGTATTGATTATAGGGGCCTCAGTCATTTCACGATTAAGAATGCCTACCCGAAACCCTGAGGATTAAGGAGGGTGATGAGTGGAAAACTGCGTTTTAATACCAGAACAGGCCATTATGAGTATCTCGTAATGCCTTTTGTCCTTTGTAACGCCCCTGCAGTTTTCCAGGAATTTATTAACAATGTCCTCCGAGATTTGTTGCAGTTATGTATGGTTGTTTATCTCGATGATATCCTCATATTTTTCAAGTCCCTGGAGAGCAACCACACAGATGTCTGTCGTGTGCTTCAGAAATTAAGAGAGAACAATCTCTATTGTAAACTGGAGAAGTGTGAATTCCATCGGGAACTGTGCCGGTTCTCATTCTTACTGACCATAAGAATCTCACATTCTTGTCTGAGGCTAAACGCCTCTCTCCAAGAAGGGCGCGATGGGCTCTTTTCTTGTCAAGTGTCAATTACATTGTCTCATACTTACCCGGTACTAAGAATGTAAGGGCTGATGCCTTGTCACGACAATTTTCCTCTACTTCCAAGTTGGAGTCGGTTCCGGTTCCTATGATTCCTCCTGGTCATATTCTGGCTACGGTTCGCACCAGTCTTACTTCTCCTTTGGGTGACAGAATTCTTCCTTTCTTGCTGCTCAGGTCGATGCTCCTCCTGAGAAACCTTGTGACCACTGCTTTGTCCCAGACTGTCTCCGTACTGCCCTGCTCCAGACTTACCATTCTCCCAAGACAGCTGGCCACCCTGGTAAGAATCAACTTGTTTGGGCCATTTCCCAACAATTCTGGTGGCCTAGTCTGCGTGCTGATGTAACTGCCTTCATAGCTGCCTGTTCCATGTGTGCTCAGAGTAAGACTCCATGACACCTTCCAGTGGGCCTCCTACAACCCATACCCAATGGAGGGAGGACCTGGACCCACCTGTCTATGGATTTAATTGTGGAGTTGCCCAATTCCCAAGGCAACACAGTTATCATTATGGTGGTTGACCGGTTCTCAAAGATGTGCCATTGTATTCCACGTAAGAAGTTGCCCACTTCTAAGGAACTGGCTTCCAATTTTGCTTAGGAGATCTTTCCCTTACATGGGCTACCCAAGGTGATTGTGTCGGACAGGGGTAGTCAGTTTGTGTCCCAGTTCTGGTGGGCCTTTTGTGCACAGCTGGGAATTCAGCTTGCTTTCTCCTCTGTGTATCACCCGCAGTCAGAGTTTGCTCACAACAGTGCCTTAAATTCTGCTTCCTGATTGTCTCAGTTTTATGGCGAATTATGGTTTCCAACCTTCCATGTTGCCTGACTCATTTGTTCCACGGAGTATTCCTGCGCTAGAGGAGCATCTCCGTGGTTATCACGGATAGTACTTACCGAGGCCGAGATGCCAAGAGCGGATCGCCCTTGTGACCACACATACCCTGTCCCCCGAAGGTGATACAGGAAACGGGTGGTATGCGGAGGCATGGGCCACCAGCAGGGATGAGTCTCTTGGAAGGACTGAAGAGTAATGGAGATTAGCTGGCTGAGGGCCTGGTGCTGATCAGAGGAATCAGGTGCCAGAGGAAGTAGACAAGTCCATGAAAAGTCCATGAAAACAGGCCAGAGGTCAAATCAGGGTAAAGCAGGTAAGCAAGTCCGTTAGGCAGGCCGAGGGTCAAACACAGGTAGGCAGATCAGGCAAAGTCCGTTAGGCAGGCCGAGGATCAAACATAGGTAGGCAGATCAGGCAAAGTCCGTTAGGCAGGCCGAGGGTCAAACACAGGTAGTCAGATCAGGCAAAGTCCATTAGGCAGGCCGAGGGTCAGATCAAGGAGAGCAGCAGCGTAGTCAGGAACAGTCCAGGTCACAGCAGGTAGTCAGGAATAGCAATCTGGAAACAGGCACAAAGAGGAAGCTGACAACAAACCAGCAACCTGTCTGGGTGCCAGAGCCGTCTGAAATAGCCCGCCATAGCGCGCGCCATTACGCTACCATGCGCACACGCACGCTGTTGTACGCACGCGCCACACCATTGGGCCACGCACATGTGTACGGGCACGGGCGGAAGAAATTCTTCTCTGACAGTGGTCTTCGTTCCACTTGGGCACAATTCCAGGAGGCTTTGCATCATGCTAATGATAGGTACAGGCTCCTTGTTGACCGCAGACGCCTGCCTGCGCCTTCCTATCAGGTTGGGGACAGGGTCTGGCTGTCATCTCACAGCCTCCGACTTCGTGTTCCCTCACTGAAGTTCGCACCTCGGTTTATTGGGCCTTTCCATATCCTTCGCAGGATTAACCCAGTGGCTTACGCGTTGGACCTTCCTCCTAGTATGCGCATCTCAAATGTGTTTCATGTCTCCTTATTGAAACCGTTGGTCTGCAATCGCTTTACCACCTCGGTGCCACGTCCTCACCCTATAAAGGTTGAGAACCATGAGGAGTATGAGGTACACTCCATTGTTGACTCCTGTAGGTTCCGTGGGCACATACAGTACCTGGTGCATTGGAAGGTGTACGGTCCGGAGGAACGCTCCTGGGTCTCATCCTCGGACATACATGCTCCTGCCCTCCTCTGTGATTTCCATAGATGTTTTTCCCTCAAGCCCGGTGGTCCTCCGAGGGGGAGGGGTCGTTGAGGAGGGGGGTACTGTCAGGGCTGGCTCAGCCCTTCCTTCTTTGAGCTGGCCGCTCAGCTGTCAGCTAATTGCTCTCATCTCTCCACAGTTTACCAGCTGTTGTGGATCTGCTCGTCAGTCCCGCCTACTTAAAGATCTCCAGCTCAATTCATTCCTGCCTTCGCCTTGGTCACATCACAAGAAACCATCTCCTGCATTCCTGTTTAAAGACTGGCTTTGCTGACACCCCTTCTGGCTCCTTATCCTGCTTGCTGTTCCTCTACTTGGATCCCTGACTTCTGGCCTGGCTGATTACCCAATCTGGTTACTGAACTCTGGCTTGGCTGATTACCTGATCTGGTTACTGGACTTTGGCTATGCTTTGACTACGCTTACTCTATTTACCTTTTTATTTTTACTAATAAACAAGTGTGATTTTACTGTACTTCTGTCTCGGTCTGGTTCATGGTTTCTGACACTATTATGTTGTATATAGAGAAATAAAAACGCGCTAGAAAAATATGTCCTTAAAACCAACAATAAAAAAGCAGCAGCATGCAGTGCGACAACACAAAAGTCCAATATAATAAAATGAACGCTGCGCTAGAAAAGAAGTGTCCAAAAGGTTTTATCTCTGAACATCCAACAAAAGCATTTAGGATCTTGCTCTGAAGAAGCTTGGGTTACAAGCGAAACATGTAAGCAAGTAAGACATACTCACATGTCTCCAGCAATGTGAACACCGGCCTGTCCATCCACCTGGCAAACCCAGATCACCCATATGAATCTCGGCTCAGCACTAACCATCCAGCACTCAGCAACCTTCTCTTAAACCACTTGTTGGTGTGATTAGGACAACTTGGCAAGCATCTGCATTATATATAGGACTCTTTGAAAGATGAACCAGGACTACTCAACAGGGATCAACTCTAAGGAAGGTCTGTGAAGGACTATTACCAATTTTGTCTCTTCAAATGGAAGGAAGATCCACCTAATATCTCCAATGACTGAGTATATCCGATGACTTATGAGTCACTTTCATTGAGCGGCTGGTCCATTTGTATAAACATAGAGGATACAGACATACGGATCAAGATGTCAGAACGAGATCTGAACCTGGAGTGAACGGGATTATCAACTATACAATCACCATCTAAAAGGTCCCGGCTGGGTTGCAAGCCATCTGCTTTTATTGCTTGCTGTTTGGTAAGCTCAATCTACAGCTACGGTGGTTGGGCACTTCATCTTGTGTATGTGTGCACATCATGGTGTTTGCAAGATACTATTATGTTGTGCTGTGGGTCTGCTACACACACAATGTTCTTGTTGTTAATGTATGTAATGCATTAATGATAAAAATATTCAGCCTTTTCAACTTCTTGAATTCATTGCTTGGAGTCCCTAAAATTGCCTGGGTTTGGCACATTTTACAGCACATTGTCACTGTAACTACACCAACTTAACAAATACACTGGTATTGAGCATTGAAATAAGAAGCCACACATTGAGTATAAAACATTTTACTCCAAGCACATTCACATGTGCGTTATACACGGTTTTTAAACAAACCAACATCTTGGTGTATAACATGTATGTTTGACAGTATTTAGCCTTTTTTGTGGCTAAACAGGCATGTTTAAAAACATAACACACATCCCCAACTCAGGAACTTACAAAGTTCGACTTTGCTAAAGTGAAGGTCATATGAGACATTAGTATCTCAAAACTGTGTTGATGTTGCCTTCCTCAGATGGGGTGATCTCACCCCTCTAAAAGCCAAATTCTGAAGATGCACACAAATTGGGACTCCAAATTTGGATTTCCCTCATGATCCCATGCCTAAAATGTGTGTCTTTCTCTAAATCTATTTTGCTAAAGCCCCAAAACACACAGTGTGTCAACATCTCCCATCATGGGATATCAATGTACGCGTTTTGTGGGTGCAACCCATTCCTCCAAACTAAAGAAGGTGGGAGGAAGGGGTTGCACCCCTGAAACACGTCCATTGATCCCCCATGATGGGAGCTAGCACATGTTGACACACTGAGGCTTATTTCAGAAAGGCCAATCCACTTTGCCCTACAAGTGCACTTGCATTGCAAAGTGGTTTTGCCTTTTGCCTTGTCCACCATCTCCACCATTTCTTCAAAAACATATTTGAGGCCTTATATCTCCTCCTGAATCTGGAACTGGCTTGCTCCGGGCTTTCCTCATTGCTGCTATCAGCACGCACCTGGTGTCCCCCTGCCATTTGCAGTCCCACTGCCCCAAAAGAGAGGAGGCAGGGAATACACTAGAAAGAAGGATTGGGGCAGAGTTTCACGCATGCACAGTGTATATAAAGAATAACACGCAGTCGCTGTAAAGGCCGTAGGAACTCTCTGTGAGTGGAGGACGTTATCGCATAAAGGAACGTTCAAATGAAGGTACAATTGTAAATTGGGGCATCAGTGGTTAGTGGCCTATACTGCTTATAGATTAAGGCCTATATTGGGACCAGATTATGAGAGTTTAGCCTGACATTAGGGTTTGTCTTGTGTTGTGTCTTGCAGGCAAAATGGTGGATAAATTCACAGCCCCTGATTTTTTTACTGGAATGTATCCAACAATACTGGGAGCTGCCATGTCTATGGCAAGTTAAATGCAGGGATTATTCCAACAAAATAAAGAGGAAGGCAGTGATGGAGAAACTGTTGGAATTGGTGATGTCTGTGTATCCCACGTCAGACATCAATTATTTGAAGGCCAAAATTGGTAGCCTGCGTAGTACGTATAATAGGGAGTGCAAGAAGGTCATGAATTCCCAGAGATCTGGAGCAGCACCAGATGACATATCTGTCCCTAGGCTGTGGTACTACAACAGCCTGCATTTTTTGTCAGACCAAAGCGAACCACGCCCATTACTCTCAATGCTTCCTTCCACATTGGCTGAGGACACAGCTCCTGAGGTCCACCCTGGTCCTTCGACACAGGAAGAAGATGTGGAGGAGCCCAGCTTGACCCATGTATAGCATTGCTGAACATATCTGTGGGAAAAATTGAATGACGTTAACTAGATGTTATTGATCCCAAATTTCTGATTTAACAAAGTGGTTTACATATCAATAGACAGTAGTGGCTCAAAATGATTGGGACAAGAATGAAAAATGCTGGGGTCAGAATGATAGTCTTTTCTATTTGTTAACATTCAACTTGCAACAGTCATGATCTCTAAATTGTGTGTGATTGATGACCAAAAATCTAAAAATATGTCAAATTTTCATACACAGGAAAGTCTCAGCCAAGAGCCCAGCAGCCAGACTGAATCCCAGTCCTCTCCTTCGCCCTCCAACTAAAAGGGCCAGGAAGTCAAGAAATCTGGATGATGCCACAGCTGCGTTCCTCAGACATGCCACATGTGCTATTAGCATGGCCCCTGATGCCCAGGAGGCTTTTGGTTGCATGACGGGAAACAAGCTGAAGGATATGGAGGAGGACCAACGCAGCATGTGTGAAGAGATGATCCTTCAGCCCCTCAACAAGGGGAGGAGGGGCCAAATCACCATGAAAATGCACATATGCAAAATCGACCATAATCCTCCACCAACACCACAGCCACAACACCCCCAACAAGGCCGCTGGACTGGGGATTATCAGCAGTATAATATAGAATTTTGGAAGGAAGCGTTGAGAGTGATGGCCTGGGTTCGGTCTGGTCTGGCAAAAAAAACGCAGGCTGTTGTAAGACCACAGCCTCGGGACACATGTCATCTGCTGCTGCTCCTGATCTCTCGGAGTCCAGGACCGTATTGTGCTCTCTATTAAATGGACTCTTATGGGGCGTACACACGGTCGGACTTTTCCTCTACAAAAGTCAGACAGCCTGTCCGACAGACTTCCGGCGGACTTTCGGCGGACTTGCGGCGGACTTGCGGCAGACTTTCCAACTAACGGACTTGCCTACACACGACCACACAAAAGTCGGACGGATTCGTACGTGATGACGTACACCGGACTAAAATAAGGAAGTTGATAGCCAGTAGCCAATAGCTGCCCTAGCGTGGGTTTTTGTCCGTCGGACTAGCACACAGACGAGCGGATTTCGGGGTCCGTCGTAGTTACGACGTAAAGATTTGAAGCATGTTTCAAATCTAAAGTCCGTCGGATTTGAGGCTGAAAAAGTCCGCTGAAAGTCCGGAGAAGCCCACACACGATCGGATTACCAGCCAGCTTTAGTCCGTCAGCGTCCGTTGTAGACGAAAAGTCCGACTGTGTGTACGCCCCATAAAGGTTACCAATTTTGAACTTCACATAATTGATGTCTGCCCTGAGGTACAAACGCTTCACCAATTACAACTGTTTCTCCATCGTTGCCTTCCTCTTGATTTTTATATGCCTTTGTGCTCCCTATTGACTAAAATTTTTTTTGGTTGACAAATACTTGGCTATGTGTTTTACTTAAAAAAGGATAGTTTGTTTGTGAGTAGGCAGGTACATTTCAAAAATGCAATGTCAAATTAATAGGAAAAAAAAAAAAGAAATACGTTTGTCAGAACTCTGTGAATATCACCAGCAAAGCAGCTTCATTATTATACCACTATAAAGAAGAAGAGAATGCGCTGCTTTGAGAAATTTCATAATTTGCCACGTCACAAATGTGATATCTCCATTACGAGCGCTAGTTTTTCAAGATATCTCCATTACGAGCGCTTCCGGCTTGTCCTTACCTCTGAGAATGCGTGTTTTGTACTTTGAATTTTTGTCCGACAAACTTGTGTACAAACAATTGGAAAATCCGACAACACGCATTTGTTCGCGGGAAATTTGAAAACCTGCAAGCCAACATTTGTGGACAGAAAGTCCGACAACAATTGTCAGATGGTGCATACACACGGTCAGATTTACCGCCAACAGCCTGACATCAAACATTTCCCATCGGAAAATCCAATCGTGTGTACGAGGCTTAAGATTTATAATATCTTACCTCCAGCACAAATGATAGGGGCCCTTACACCTGACCTTTCAGACTGTATTTTAGAGGTTCAGTCTATGGCTTCATCCAATCTGCCACCTGGAAAACTGTTTGTCCCTCTCTATCTTAGGCTTAAAGTGCGTTTCTAAAGTACATGATGCTAAGACTGCCGGGCACCCAGGAATTGCTAAGACCCCCCCCCGAAAAGTGAAGAACTACAGGTCCCAGCATGAACCCCTCAGAGCTGAAGATGTTTCCTGCATCACTGCACACATGATAACTCCTCACACCCAGCCCTTCTGTCCAGCTGTTCACTGTCTCTTCCCTCCCACTACTTGTTTGGCTCTCACTACACCTGCAGCAGCCCCCCCCCCCCCCCTCCTTCATCCTCAGCCTTTCATGTTCTACCACTTTTTCACCCACTAGTCTTCTTAACCCCTCTGTATGCTAAGTAATCCTCTCAGCAGTGGCCCATCTCTCATCAGCAACTATCACAGCCTCAGAATCTTGTCAGCATTCTATTCATTGCTCCTTCAACCTGCCAGAATTTTTTTTTTCTCCACTGCAGCAGTGTAACTACAGGGGTCGCCATTGCAACCCAGCCTCGTACTCCAGGGGGCCCATGCAGCTTCCCTCTAAACCTGTATAGGAGGTGCGGCATATAAAGGAACTGATGCCCTCCATATTCTTCTTGCAGTCACTGAATGCCCGCAGGTGGTAAAGGAGGAAAAGCGGGCATTCAGTGACTGCAAGAAGAACATGGAGGGCATCAGTTCCTCTATATGCCACCCCTCCTATCCAGTTTACTTCTGCTGCCCACAGGTCCCTTAAAGCTCTCCTGGCCCCTCTGTGATCTTCCACAGCAACTTCTCTGCTCTCTCCCACCCCACCCCCTTCTCCAACCCCCTGCTGTTCTCTGGTCCCACCTGTGCTCTTCTTCAGTCCCCCACCCTGTGCTCTTCTTCAGTCCCCCACCCCATGCTGGTCTCCGGTCCCCCCCTGTGCTGTTCTCCACCCCCCTGCTGCTCTCCAGTCCCCCCCCCCCCGTGCTGCTCTCCAGTAACCCCTGTGCTGTTCTCCAGTCCCTCACCCCATGCACTTTTCCGGTCTTCATGCTCTTCTCCGGTCCTCATGCTCTTCTCTGGTCCCCCCTGTGATCTTCTCTGATCCTCATGCTCTTCTCTGGTCCCCTCCTGTGCTGTTCTCTGGTCCCCTCCTGTGCTGTTCTCCGGCCCCCTCCTGTGCTGTTCTTTGGTCCCCTCCTGTGCTGTTCTCCGGTCCCCTCCTGTGCTGTTCTCCCGTCCCCTCCTGTGCTGTTCTCCGGTCCCCTCCTGTGCTGTTCTGCGGTCCCCTCCTGTGCTGTTCTCCAGTCCCCTCCTGTACTGTTCTCTGGTCCCCTCTTGTGCTGTTCTCCAGTCCTCCCCCTGTGCTGTTCTCCAGGCCCCCTTTGCTGTTCTCAGGTCCTCATGCTCTTCAGTCCCCTCCTGTGCTGTTCTCTGGTGCCCTCCTGTGCTGTTCTCTGGTCCCCTCCTGTTCTGTTCTCCAGTCCCCCCTGTGCTCTTCTCTGGTCCTCATGCTCTTCTCTGGGCCCCTCCTGTGCTGTTCTCTGGTCCCCTCCTGTGCTGTTCTCTGGTTCCCTCCTGTGCTCTTCTCTGGTCCCCTCCTGTGCTCTTCTCTGGTCCCCTCATGTGCTCTTCTCTGGTCCCCTCCTGTGCTGTTGTCCAGCCCCCTCCTGTGCTGTTCTCTGGTCCTCATGCTCTTCTCCGGTTCCCTCCTGTGCTGTTCTCCAGTCACCCCCTTGTGCTCTTCTCAGGTCCTCATGCTGTTCTCCGGTCCCCTCCTGTACTGTTCTCCAGTCCCCCCCCCCCCGTGCTCTTCTCAGGTCCTCATGCTCTTCTCCAGTCCCCCCCTGTGCTCTGGTCTCCATGCTGTCCTCTGGATCCCCTTCCCTTGTTCTCTTCTCCAGTTCCCTGCTGTTCTGCAGTCCCCCTGTACTGTCTCCCGGCCCCCCCTTCTGCCCCCGCAGCTCTGCCAAGTTCCCCCCTCCCCTCTCCCACCAGCTGCTGCAGGGATATGTCAGGATGGAGAGCAGGGAAGGGGCCGGTAAATACATACCTCCCAACTGTCCCTCATTTAGAGCAATGTCCCTCTGTCCCTATTTCCTCCTTGTTTGTCCCTCATTTTGGTCTGATCTATATAGTTGTATATAAAATGCACTAATTATCTATTAAAAAGCATTTTACAGAGCTAAACCTTTAATCCATATTCCAAACTGCTGCATTTGTAAATTCCAGAAGCCAATATAAAAGAATAGTAGTGGGAAAAAAGAGCACCTGTGGGTTTAACCAATCGTTCTTCTTTTTTATTGTATAATTTTCCTTTAAAGGGGGCATGGTAGGGGGCGTGTCCCATGCCTACATATTTTTGCTACTAGGTGTCCCTCATTCCCATCTCAGAAAGTTGGGAGGTATGAAAATAGTTGCAGCCAGACTAAGTGGAGGGAGATTTCTGCAGCATATTTGGCAAGTACACATACTGTACCTACCAACTGTCCCTGATTTTGAGGGACTGTCCCTGATTTGGAACAATGTCCCTCTCTCCCTCTTTCCTCCTCATTTGTCCCTCATTTTGGTCTGATTTATATAGTTGCATATAAAAAGCACTATTTAACTTTTAAAAAGTGTTTCCCAGTGCTAAACCTTTCATGCAATTTCTACATTGTAAATGTAAATGCCAAAAGCCAATGTAAAGGAATAGTAATGATAAAAAATGCACTTGTGGGTTTAACCAATCTTTTTTTTTTTTGGCATAATTCTCCAATAAAAGGGGCGTGGTAGGGAGTGTGTTCTATGCCTACATACTTTTGATAAAAGGTGCCCCTCATTCCCATCTCAAAAAGTTGGCAGGCATGCAGTATATATAAAATAGAATGCAAAGTGCGTAGGGGGAAGCTTCAGAATGTCAAAGATGTTTTTATTACAAATTATGTGTGCAGACTGCAGTTCCTCTTTAACACTGCCACTAATGTAGCATAAAGGGGATAAAAAAACACTGCCACTGTCCACTAATACAGCTTTGTACAAAGAAATGGTGAGCCCCCTGGTGGAGTGAGTGGGGTGAGATGTAAGCACTTTTCATTTATTCTGACAGCTGGCAGAACTGGCTGTTCTGATACAATAGCCGTGATGGGAGATTTGTCCATTTTCACTGTTGGGCATAGCATGGATGGAGGGATCTGCTATGCCCCGTTCACACGATCGGAAATGCCGCCAGCAAAACTCCGATGAGAGCTTTTGGTCAGAAAATGCGACCGTGTGTATGCTCCATCGGACTTTTGCTGGCAGAATTTCAGCCAGCAAAAGATTGAGGACAGGTTCTCTATTTTTCAGTCGGAAAAAGTTCCTATCCGAAAATGCGATCGTCTGTATGCAATTCCGAAGTGCAAAAAATCACGCATGCTCAGAATCAAGTACGAGACGGAAGCACTCGGTCTGGTAAAACTAGCATTCGTAATGGAGATGGCACATTCGTCACGCTGCAAATTATTGGATCTTTTAATGCAGCGCATTCTTTTGTTCTTTATAATGCTAGAATAATGAAGTTGTTTTGCTGCTGATATTAACACAGAGTTATGACAAACTGATTTCGTTATTAGGTAAACAATGGTAAGTATGGTATTCCTGCGCTACCATGCAAAATTGGAAAACTATATGGGGGGGGGGGTGGACAAGCAGCTTGCACCGAAAAGGGTCCAACCAGGCCCTAAAGGATAACTAGAATAAAACAAAGAGGGGTGGTGCTGCGCTAGTCCTAGTGTAAAGGTATCTGAATAATGCCGAGTATTAATAGAGTGGCATATTGCCTAATGTAGAAGGTAGGTGATAAAGCTGAATCATGTGTTGTTAAAAAATACGCTGCATACGTAGATTAATAAGGAATGAGAGCTACAGGTGAATGGGGTGAATACACAACTAATTCCAGATGCAGACCCTACACCTATGGTGTGAAGAGCAATAAAAATGCATGTGGAAGAAACACGCAAATGAAGCAAATTAAATATAACACATAAATATAATGTGAACCGCACTCAAGTACAAGGTACCTCTGAGTGTTTAAGAGTGATCACAGTAAAGTGAGTATATATGCAGAGTGACAACACATAAAATTAAATAATCAAGATGTAAAAATAAACCACACTATGGTGCAAGGTTACTATGAGTGTCTTGAGGGATCAAGTTAGAAGTGATGAAATAGAATCAGAAAAGTGAAAGGTAAAAACTGTGCATAAATAATCAGAACTTATGGATAAAGGTGTGACTAATCCTTCAGCTGCAGTACAAACCTTTATATAAATACATTTAAACATAAACGCATATAAATAAAAATAAAAATAACATAGATCGCACTCCAGTGCAGTAAAAAAATAATTGTCATATAAAAACCTATACAAGCTGATGACAAAGTGTCCAGTGTCAGCAATCCGTGCTCACAGAAATAGTACAGCGTCCAAAAAACAAAGTGACTTTGTGCAGCAGAAGTCTTCTGAAGTAACTTTTGCTGCACAAAGTCACTTTGTTTTTTGGACGCTGTACTATTTCTGTGTGCACGGATTGCTGACACTGGACACTTTAACATCACCTTGTATAGGTTTTTATATGACAATTATTTTTTTACTGCACTGGAGTGCAATCTATGTTATTTCTATTTTTATTTATATGCGTTTATGTTTAAATGTATTTATATAAAGGTTTGTACTGCAGCTGAAGGATTAGTCACACCTTTATCCATAAGTTCTGATTATTTATGCACAGTTTTTACCTTTCGCTTTTCTGATTCTATTTCATCACTTCTAACTTGATCCCTCAAGACACTCATAGTAACCTTGCATCATAGTGTGGTTTATTTTTACATCTTGATTATTTAATTTTATGTGTTGTCACTCTGGATATATACTCACTTTACTGTGATCACTCTTAAACACTCAGAGGTACCTTGTACTTGAGTGCGGTTCACATTATATTTATGTGTTATATTTAATTTGCTTCATTTGCGTGTTTCTTCCACATGCATTTTTATTGCTCTTCACACCATAGGTGTAGGGTCTGCATCTGGAATTAGTTGTGTATTCACCCCATTCACCTGTAGCTCTCATTCCTTATTAATCTACGTATGCAGCGTATTTTTTAACAACACATGATTCAGCTTTATCACCTACCTTCTACATTAGGCAATATGCCACTCTATTAATACTCGGCATTATTCAGATACCTTTACACTAGGACTAGCGCAGCACCACCCCTCTTTGTTTTATTCTGATTTCGTTATTATTTCTTATGATCTCATGAATAATCTTTTTTTTTTTCTTTTTAAGCCAGATCTCCATAATAATGTTTAGAATTATTTTTTATAGTCATCTTTTTTTATTTTTAATCAAGATCTCCTGTTTTTTGGATTATTTTTAAATTAGTTTCTAGTGATCTCCATGATTTTTTTTTTTGTTGGTGTGTCAAGTTTCCAGAACAACATTATTATCTTGTATTTTTACAAAGCTCAAGGAGGTTGGTTTGTGTTGGTGTCCCTTGTTATTTTGACATTGTATTTTTGATGTACCTGCCTACTCACAAACTGTCCTTTTTGAAGAAAAACACATAGGCAAGTATTTACATATAAAAAAAATCTCCATTTATTCTGGCTCATAATAACAAAATAAAGAGGAAGGCAACACTGGAGAAACTGCTTGACTTTGCGAAGCCTTAGGCCCCCAAGGAAGACATCAACTCTTTGTAAATTAACATTGGTAGCCTGAGAAGTCCATATTTAAGGGAGCACAATCTGGTCCAGGACTCCCAGAGATCAGGAACAGCAGCAGATGATGGGATATATATCCCCAGGTTGTGGTACTACAACAGGCTGCGTCTTCTGTCAGACCAGACTGAACGCAGGCCATCACTTTCTTGTCTTCCCTGCAGCCTTCCCTCCATGCTTCCCTGCAGCCTTCCCTGCAGCCTTCCTTGGAGGCTGTGGCTCTGGAGGTGGACTTGTGGCAGGAGGAGGAGGAGGAAGAGGAGGATGGGCGAGCGCACATAAGTGCATATTCTCACTAATTTGGCCCCTCAACCCCTTCTGAAGGGTGTGAAAAATTAGATTCTCACAAATGAAGCATTGGCCCTCCTCCATTTGCTGCAATTTGGCAGCTACATAGCAGCCATAGGCCTCTTCAGCGTCAGGGGGGTGTTTTAAGGGCTGCATTAGCCTCCTTAATGAGGACCAGTGCTGCCTCCTCCACGTTACTCCCCTTCCTGGCCCTTTTTGTTGTAGGGCGGAGGGGAGGCATTTGGGATTGCGTGAGTCTACAGGGCCCCGCCACCTCCTGGTTGACACCTACACCCGCCTCCTCCTGGCTGACACATTCCAGAGCCTCGTCCTGGTTGAGGTCTTCCTGTGTATGAAAAAGGGACATAGTTTTAGTTTTTGGTTCATCAATCACACACAATTTTCAGCTCATGACTGTTGCAAATTGAATGTTAACAAATAGAAAATACTATCATTCTGACCACAGCATTTTTCATTCTTGTCACAATCATTTTTGGCCCCTACTGTCTATTGATATGTAAAACACTTTTTGTTAAATCATTCATTTGTTGTCAATAATAACATCTAGTTAACAACAATAATTTTAGGACAATAAATATGTTAAAAAATATTATACCTGGCTCCAGCTGGGCTCCTCCACTTCTTCCAGGATGGAAGGCCCAGGTTGGTCCTCGGAAGCCTCAGCTGGGATTGAGGGAAGGGTTGAGGGAAGGCTGGATGGAAGTGTAGAAAGTGACTCCCTGGCTTCCATCTGGTCTTCCACAAACCCCACCCTGTTGTAGTACTACAGACTGGGTACATACACATCCTCTGCTGCTGCTCCTGATCTCATGGAAGCCTGGACCTTATTAAGCTCCCTCCTATCCGTGCTTCACAAGTTACCAATTTTCTTCTCCACAAACTCGATGTCTGCGTCGGGGACCTGCGTCTTCACAAATTGCAGCAGTTTCTCCAGCGATGCCTTCCTAGCTGGTTTATTGCGATATAAGGGGTTTTTAACCTCCCACAAATTTCTCATATCCCTGTATTTGTCTATGAACTGGCCCATGAATTCAGGGTCTTTGAATTGTTTCATATTTGCTGCAAGACAAAACACAAGACAAAAACACTAATAGGCTAAACTCTCCTAATCTTATCCCAATATAGGCCTTAGTCTAGAATCCGTATAAGCCACTGATGTCCCAAGTTAAAATGTTACCTTCATTATAATGCTTGGCGCTTCCGGTCCTCCTTCCTCCGCACACAGAACCTAGGTACGACACACGCATGTTAGCTTTATATACATTGCACATGCGTGAAACTTCGCCCGCCCCTGACGTTCTTTCTAGAATATTTCTCGCCCCTTCTCTTTTGGCACAGTGGGAGATGACATGGCGGAGACACAGCAGGTGCGTGATAATAGCAGTAACGCGGAGGAAAGCCTGGAGCCAGAAGCGTCATGATCCCGGAGGAGAAGATTTAAGGCCTCAAATATGGCCTTTGTAGAGATGGTGGAGATGGTGGACCTATGATGGGAAGTATGGACCTTACCTAAACCCAAATGTGAGAAAGGCCAAGATCAAGATGTTTAAAGTTGTGAAGAGTCTGCACAGGAATTTTGGGGTACAACGATCCAAGGAGCAATTGAGCAAACGCTGGTCAGACCTGAAATTGAGGGAGCAGGATCAGTACAGAAGGATCAAGAAAGTGCTTCTAAAAAGTAAGTAGTTGTCGTGTGTTCCTATTATTATTATTATTTTTATTATTATTATTATTATCATTACTTGCATGCTGCTCCATGTGCTTTTCTTTACTGTTATACAGTTTAAAATGGCAACTTTCAGGCTCATGGGCACAGTAATCGTTCGCAGTAAACATCGTTCGTTCGCCAACTAAATAAAATGTTTTTGGCAGGTACAGGGTTAACTACATTTGGTCATGCTAATTTGTATTAAAAGAAGTTTAGGACATTGTTGTCTAGATGTGTTTGTAATTAGAATGAAATGCAAACTTGATTCAGTGTAATATAAGGAGAGGACACTCAGCAGCTGTTTACACATCTAGACTCAGGAACACTAGTGTGGGACACAAGAACAAACTTTTTAGGGTGTCCCACACAGGTGCTCCAGTGGATACTATGTGTGAAAGTTGTCCAAAAAAGGTAAGTATTCCAGATTTGTTAAGGGAATAAATCATGTCTTCATTGTACTCCACTTTGAAGCAATGTTTCACATTCATATTTCTGGCCACAAATATTGGTGTGCTAAGTATACCTTTTGTTTCATTCTCATAGGGGAGAAAAGACTCGGAATGTCTGAGGACACCAGGGACCCCCCACCTACTAAAGAAGGGGAACTCAGCACACAACCAAAGGATGTGGAGGAAGAAGAGGTGGTTGAAATAGTGACCACAACGGGTGAGTGTCTGAGACCACAGCTTCAGGTAATAGAGGTATGCCTGCATATTTATAATACATGGTGTGTATTTTTCTGTTAGGTGATGTGCATGTTGTGGAAGAACAATCTACTAATTTCACCACTGACAGTGCACAAAGGCTAATCCAGGACACAATATTTTATAGTCTGGATTTAGACTTCATAAAGGAAAAAAACCAAGGAGATTGAACAAAGAATGAAGAACATGACTCATGTATTAGGGTGAATCTAAATCCAAAAAATTACACTTTTTTTTCCCCCATGATGGGAGATAGCACATGTTGACATTAGGCATGGGATTAGGAGGGAAGTCCCCAATTTTGACTCCCAATTTGTGTGCATCTTCTAAATTTGGCTTTTACAGGGGTGACATCACCCCATCTGATGAAGGCAATATCAACACATTTTTAACACTATAATGTCTGATATTGCCTTCAGTTTTTCAATGTTGAACATTGTAGGTTCCTGAGTTGTGTATGTTATGTTTTGAAACATGCCTGTTTATGTAAAAAAAAATTTCAAGGTCAAACTTTATAAACCAAGATGTTATTTTTTTTTTTACCAAAAAAGGTTTTACAACGCACATGTGCATGGAGTAAAAGGTTTTATACTCAACAATGTGTGGCTTCTTCTTTCAATGCTCAATACCACTTTTTGTATTAAGCTGGTGTTTACAGTGACAATGGGTGTTATTTAAATAATGGAAAAACCGCTTGGCACTACAAGTGCACTAGGAGAACCTAGGAGACAGATAAAAGAAACACAAGCAGTAAATCAAATTCAATATTTTATCATATCAATTTTTTTTATTTTGAAAATATTCTAAAATTTGCTGGCATAGCAATGGCCCTCCTACCCGTAAACTAAGCAACATTTTTGACACACTTCACGGGCACTTTGGGGGGGGGGGCAAGCCAGGACGACCAGCTTCCAGTGCCGTCAGTGTTGGTTCATGGAGTCCGGCCTCAGGCCCAACTGGGGCTACATAATTAGTAGCATTTTGCTTTAAAAAGTTGTGCTGTATGCAGCATGATAACACGATGTGGTTAAGTTTATACTCTGCCATATTTATTATCATTAGAAATAGGTGGAACCAGCTGACCATTATCCCAAAGGTACTCTCCGACTCTTCTGGCTCTGGCCAGTCAGAAATTAAAAACCCTCCTCTCCGGGGTGAGGGTCCTCTGGGGGAATGGCCTCATCATGTGATCACCCAGACTAAATGCTTCATCAGAGATGAAAACAAATGGAAGTCCTTCGACATTCTCTTCCGCAGGTGGCAATCCCAAGCCACCACTCTGGAGACGTCGGTAGAACTGGGCAAAGACTCCACCATCTGACATCTGGCCATTCTTCCCCACTTCCACATATAAAAACTTATATGTCGCCGACACCACCGCCATCAACACGATACTATTGAAACCCTTATAATTAAAATGGTATGACCCCAAATGGGGTGGTGGGATGATGTAGGCCTGTTTTCCATCGATTGCACCTCCACAGTTGGGAAAGTCCCAACGGTCAGCAAACTGGGAGGCCACAGTCTGCCATTCCTGTGGCGTTGAAGGAAACTGTGGAGTCAAACCAGAAAACAAAAATTAGTACTTTTGCACATAACATTGCAAGCAGGTTAGACACAAACATTCTTGGCCAACACCAGTATAACATTTATTTTAAGGAGTATTTAAAGACAAAAAGATAAAGTCCACTTATCAGATTCCTCACCCCCTATGATGGCCATTGGAAAAAGTTTAGGGGGGGGGGTCTAAATGAGTTTGGGAGCCAAAAAAAGCCTCTTGCACTCTGCCTAAATTTAAGGACACAAATAACATTTGTACACATTTTAGGGGGTGTTTAGGGTAAAGCACTACCATGGAGCTAACAAAATACATTATTAAGTGACTAGGCTAGGTGTATATGGGCCCAGGATAGCATGCTGGGGAGGTTAGTGAAGGCAAATATGCATGTAGGCCAAAAAAGGAGCATTAAAAGCTTACAGCATGCATGAGGACAAATGGGACATTCACAGCATATTACAATCATGGTAATTGGGGAATGATGAAATAAATACAATACATTAGCATACATTAAATACATAGAATGTGATGTTAAAGGAGAAAACTTATCCTATTATAGTCCTTCTGCAGGACCTGTATGATGGCAGAACAGGTCTCTGGGGATGAGGTCTCTGGGATAATGGGGGGAGATGCCTGCAGAGAACTTGAGGTCCTGTAGACTTCTCCCCGTCGCCAAGTACCGCAACATGGCGACTAGCCCCTGCTCCAGAGCGATGGCTTGCTGCATGCAGTTTTCCTGCTTCATAATATAAGGGGACAACAAAGCCAACAGACGGTGAAAAGCGGGGTCCGTCATCCTGAGAAAATTCCTGAAATCATCAGGATTATTCTCCTGGATCTCCCGCAGCAAAGGCATATGAGAGAATTGGTCACTCTGGAGTAACCAATTCTTGGTCCATGAACTCCTCTACACTCTGTTCATGGACTGGGCTTGGGTCATTGCAAGAACCCCAACACCAAGCCCCTGCATAGCATGAACTCTACCATGAGCACGTATCCGCAACATGGCTTCAAAACGGTCGGCTGGTCAGAACGAACTAACAGAATGCACTGAAGAACAGCAAGGCCTGTGAAAAGCAAGCTGAAAATCAGAAACGAGCGGACAAGAGCGCACTGAAAAACAGATACGAACTGACTACATGCACTGAAAACCAGCTACACACCCAGAAGCACAAACTGAACAGCAGTAACGGACTGAAAAGCACGAGGCTGAAAAGCACGAATTGTCTCTCACCAAACTTCTACTAACACAAGATTAGCAGAAGGAGCCCAAAGGGTGGCGCACTGGCTATTGAACTTCCTTTTTAAAGTGCCGTCGTACGTGTTGTACATCACCGCGTTCTTGACAGTCGGAATTTGGTGTAACCATGTGTATGCAAGACAAGCTTGAGCGGAATCCCGTCGGAAAAGCCATCATACTTTTTTCCGACCAAAATTCCGATCGTGTGTATGCGGCATTAGAGTTTTTTTGTTTATGCTATGGAAATCTTTGGTGTGTAGCCAGATTTAACCATAGGTATTAAACATAATAAGTATTTATTTTCTACCCAAGGCCCCTTTGACATAATAAGCCCACTTGGATCCACCTGTCCATTTTTCAGGCAGATCCCAGCAGGCCACCCATTGACTCAAATGGGTGTCAGGAGAGATGTGTCCGCTGACACCCGCCTGCCATCCGATCCGCTCAAGACAGATGTATGGCAATACATTCAGCCATCCATCTGGCAGATCAGATCGGATGAGATCTGATAAAGATGGACATGCCGTCCGTTTCCGTCCGATCTCCCCATAGAAATCAGCGGGGCTTTGACAAATCCCTCCCTGCTCAGTGAGTAGAGATGGACCTGTCATCTCCTCAGCAGAAATCAATGGAGCGATCTCCCGCTGAGATGGCGGACTCCGCTGAGTGTATCCACCCCGTGTGAAAGGGGCCTAACTTACTATATTTTCAAAACACTTATGCCGCGTATACAAGATCGGGATTTTGGTCAGAAAAAGGTATGATGGCTTTTCTGACAGGATTACACTCAAGCTTGTCTTGCATACACACGGTCACGCCAAATTCTGACCGCCAAGAACGCGGTGACGTACAGCACGTACGACGACACTATAAAAGGGAAGTTCAATACCAAGTGCACCATCCTTTGGGCTCCTTCTGCTAGTCTCGTTTTTATCTCGTGTTAGTAGAAGTTTGGTTACAGAAGATTTGCGCTTTTCAGACTCGTGCTTATCAGATCGTTTTACTGCTGTTCAGTTTGTGCTTGTGGGTTTGTATTGTATTGTATATTGTATATGGCTCCAGCGTGACCAATTTTCTCATATGCCATTGTTGCAGGAGATCCAGGAGAATAACCCTGATGATTTCAGGAATTATCTCTGGATGACGGACCCCGTTTTTCACCGTCTGTTGGCTTTGCTGTCCCCTTATATTAGCAGGCAGGACACCTGCATGCGGCAAGCCATCACTCCCGAACAGAGGCTAGTCGCCACGTTGCGGTACTTGGCGACTGGGAGAAGTCTGCAGGACCTCAAATTCTTGACAGGCATCTCCCCTCAGGCTCTGGGGATCATTATTCCAGAGACCTGTTCTGCCGTCATACAGGTCCTGCAGAAGGACTATATTAACCACTTGGCATCCGCGCTATGGCCGAATGATGGCCACAGCGCGGACCTGAATTCCCGGGAGGCCGCCACCGGCTCAGATGTGAGGGACATCAGTCCCGAAGTGGAAGAGGGACATCTGCCTCATCAGTGCCACCTAATAGTGCTACCTAACAGTGCCCACAGTGCCACCTAACAGTGCCCACAGTGCCCACAAGTGCCACCTATCAATGCCCACAAGTGCCACCTATCAATGCCCCCAAGTGCCAGCTATCAATGCCCACCAGTAGTGCCAATCAGTGCCACCTAGCAGTGCTGCCTATCAGTGTAACTGATCAGTGCCCATCACTGCCACCCATCAGTGCCCATCACTGCCGCCTATCAGTGCCCATCACTACCGCCTCATCAGCGTACATCAATGAAGGAGAAAAATTACCTGTTTTAAATTTTTTATAACAATATATAAAAAAATAAAAAAATTTTTTTAAACAAATTCAGGTTTTTACATTTTTTTAACAAAAAGTAAAAACTGCAGAGGTGATCAAATACCACCAAAAGAAAGCTCTATTTGTGGTGAAAAAATTATGAAAATTTCATATGGGTACAGTGTTGTATGACCGCGCAATTGTCATTCAAAGTGCGTCAGCGCTGAAAGCTGAAAATTGGTCTGGATAGGAGGGGGATTTAAGTGCCCAGTAAGCAAGTGGTTAAGGTAATATTTCTCCTTTAACATCACATTATATGCATTTAATGTTTGCTAATGTATTGTATTTCTTTCATCATTCCCTAATTACCATGATTGTAATATGCTGTGAATGCATGCTGGATTTTTTTAATGCTCCTTTTTTGTCCTTCATGCATATTTGCCTTCACTAACCTCCCCAGCATGCTATCCTGGGCCCATATCCACCTTCCCTAGTCACTTAACAATGTATTTTGTCAGCTCCACTGTAGTGCTTTACCCTAAACACCCCCTAAAATGTGTTTTTTTTTTTTTGTGTCCTTAAATTCATGCAGAGTGCCAGAGGCTTTTTTTGGGGGTCCCAAAATCATTTGGAACCCTCCCTCTAACCGCTAAGTCAACCGATACCAATCCTCTATCTGCTTACTTTGCCAAACCCATACACACTATACCTACCTCTTTTGTGGTCATATTTATGGATGAATTTACCAAAGCATGTAGTGAAAGGGCCTGCCTGAATACTTTCAAATGGTACTGTTTAAAGTTTTGTTCTCCTATTATCTTGATAGGTAATTGCAGACTGTGGGTATAAAGTGTAGCGCTAGAAACAAAAATATGTAGAAAAGTGAGAAAAGAGGCTATCTGGAAAGACTAGTCTCTCACATGTAGCAGCTTTTAATAATAAATATTGTGTGTTTCACCACTGTAAAAATGAAAAAAGTGTCATGAGACTTAAAGTCGCACACAAAAAAATGAATATATAGTGTCACGAGTGGTAGTATATTGCGGACAGGAGTGCAAAGCAGTGTAAGGTACAATAAACTGCAAATTGTCAACTTATAAAGGTGACTAGTAAAAATAAACTCGCAATAAAGCATACAGATATAAAACCCGTGGTAGATCTTATATGAATTACATTGTTATAACAGCTGAAACCAAAAAATACAAAATAAACAGTGGATGTGAGTCCCAAAAGTGGTAGTAATGAAATGGGATGTAATGAAGAGGCAACTTCTGTATAAGTCAAACAGTCTCTGGGGTGGATGTATTCGATGATGGATGTACACCCTGGAGTGCCTTCACCATCAAAGGGAAAAGGGGACAAAGAGGTACTCTTACCAGAAGTGATGGACCCAGCTCACCGTACGGTGGTCAATAGAGCATGGAAACGGAGACCTGAAGCCAAGCTCTTAAGATGGGCTGCACAATAACCCCTCCAGTAGGCAGATGAACATCAAGAACGCCAATTTAGGGAGATAAATGGAACATTGCAACGCCAAACAGGTATCAGCTTACTGGAAACTTCTCCTCCGGGTAGGATGTGTGGTATTAAAGGCATATAAGGGAAAAAAAGAATCTCCACATGGTGTAAATCCATATGGTAGGATTTATTAGCAGCTAAGAAACGGATATCCAAAAACAGATATTCAATAAAAACAATTCAAATGAACAAGTAAAAATAGCGCAGTAAGAGGTGGCCACGGCTGGCTTATTAACCCTACGTGTTTCGTCTTAAGAGACTTCAACTGGGGTGGTCTCTTAAGACGAAACGCGTAGAGTTAATACGCCGGCCGTGGCCACCTCTTACGGCGCTATTTTTTTACTTGTTCATTTGAATTGTTTTTATTGAATATCTGTTTTTGGATATCCGTTTCTTAGCTGCTAATAAATCAAACAAATTATACCCCCATTTGTACCACAATTAGTCTAATTGTTGTGTTGGCTGCTCACACTTTATAGGTTGGCGCAGTATTTTACTTATCTTTACAATTGCAGAATGTAAAAATGTGTTTCAATTTGTACAGTGTGTATTTATATTTGACATTATATTATATTATTATATTATTGATATTATATTATGACACAGTGGGCTGCCAACAGTGTAAGTAAGGAGGGGCTGACCGAAGTAACACACATTATGTATGCATTCAGCTCTCAATGAAGTGGAGAGGGTTACCTGTCCAAAACATACCCTCCCCTAAAATTTGATAAGTGAACCTTATATTTTTGTCTTTAAATACTCTGTTATGTGCAAAAAAAAATTTCTGTTTTGACTCCACAGTTTCCTTCAATGCCACAGGAATGGCAGACTGTGGCTTCCCACTTTGCCGACTGTTGGGACTTTCCCAACTGTGGAGGGGCAATTGATGGGAAACACGTCCACATAGTCCCACCACCCCATTCGGGGTCATACTATTTTAACTATAAGGGGTATCATAGTATCGTGTTAATGGCGGTGGTGTCGGCGACATATGAGTTCCTCTATGTGGACGTGGGGAAGAATGGCCGGTTGTCGGATGGTGGAGTCTTTGCCCAGATGCAGTTTTGCCAATGTCTCCTATGTAGTGGCTTGGGATTGCCACCTGCGGAAGAGAATGTCGATGTACTCCCGTTTGTTTTTTTGCTAATGAAGCATTTGGTCTGGGCGATCACCTGATGAGGCTATTCCCCCAGAAGACCCTCACCCCGGAGAAGAGGGTTTTTAATTACCGGCTGGCCAGAGCCTGAAGAGTCGTGGAGAATACCTTTGGGATAATGGCCAGCCGGTTCCGTCTATTTCTAACTGCTATAAATATGCTGGAGTACAAACTGAACCACATTGTATTATCCTGCTGCATACTGCACAACTTTTTAAAAAGAAATGCACCAAGTTATGTAGCCTCGTTTGTACCTGAGGCCGGACTTCAAGAAAATGCAATAACAGCCCTGAAAGCTGACTGTCCCGGCTTGCCCCCCCAAAGCGCCCATGAAGTGCGGGAAAAATATGTTTAATATTTTACAGGTAGAGGGGCCATTGCCATGGCAGAAAATTTTTTAATATTTTCAAAAAAAAAAAAAAAGATCTGATAAAATCTTGATTTTGATTTACCGCTTGTGTTTGTTTTAAGCTGTCTCTTAGGTTCTCCTAGTGCACTTGTAGTGCCAAGCGGTTTTTCTATTATTAAATAACACCCATTGTCACTGTAAACAAAAAATTGGTAGAAAAAGTGGTATTGAGCAATGAAAGAAGAAGCCACACATTGTTGAGTATGAAACCTTTTACTACATGCACGCGTGTGTTATAAAACATTTTGTGTTAAAAAAAACACATCTTGTTTTTTAAAGTTTTACCTTGAAATTTTTATAAAAGTACATAAACAGGCATGTTTGCAAACATAACATACACAACTCTGGAACTTACAAAGTTCAACATTGAAAAAATGAAGGCAATATCAGACATTATAGTGTCAAAAATGTGTTGATCTTGCCTTCATCAGATGGGGAGATGTGACCCCTGTAAAAGCCACATTTAGAAGGTGCACACAAATTGGGATTAAAACTGGGGATTTCCTTTCTGATCCCATACCTAATGTCAACATGTGCTATCTCCCATCATGGGGGATCAATGGACGTGTTTTGGGGGTGCAACCCTTTCCTCTCACCTACTAGAGTTGCGAGGAAGAGGTTGCACCCACAAAACGAGTACATTGATCCCCCATGATGGCAGATAGCACATGTTGACACACTGTGTGCATCTTCCAAATTTGGATTTTAAAATGCGTCAAAAAATTTTAAAACTTGGTCCCCAAAAATATAAACTGGTGTCATTTGGTAGTTATTTAGATTCTTCCTAGTACATCAGTCATGTTCTTCAATTTTTGTTCAACCTCATTTGTCTTTTGCTTTATGATGTCTAAATCCCGACTACAAAACATTATGTCCTGGATTAGCCTTTGTGCACTATCACTGGTGAAATGAGGAGATTGTTCTTCCACAACATGCACATCACCCAAAAGAAAAAATACACACCATGTATTATAAATATGTAGGCATACATCTATTACCTGAATCTGTGGTGTCAGACACTAACCTGTTGTGGTGACAATTTCAACCACCTCTCCTTCCTCCACATCCTCAAGTTGTGGTGTCATCTGTTCCCCTTCTTCAGGAGGTGGGAGGTCCCTGGTGTCCTCAGATGTCCTGAGTCTTTTGAGAATTAAACAAAAGGTATACTTATCACACCGATATTTGTGTCCAGAAATAGGAATACGAAACATTGCTTGGAAGTGGGGTACAATTGTCTGTTTTGGCAGAGTTCCAAGCTGAAGACATGATTTATTCCTTTAACAAAGCTGGAATACTTACCAGCTGGAGACACCCCAAGTATCCACTGGAGTACCTGTGTGTGACACCCTAAGAAGTGTGTTCTTGTGTCCCACACTAGTGATTCTGAGTCCAGATGTGTAAACAGCTGCTGAGTGTCCTCTCCTTACATTACACTGAATCAAGTTTGCAATTCATTCTAGTTACAAACACATCTAGACAACAATGTCCTAAACTTCTTTTAATACAAATTAGCATGACCAAATGTATGTATGTAATTTCCTCCTCGTTACTGCTATTATGCACCTGCTGTGTTTCCGCCATGTCATCTTCCACTGTGCCGAAAGAAAAGGGGCAGGGAACATTCTAGAAAGAACATCAGGGGCTGGCAACGCGGGCGGATTTTCACGCATGCGCAGTGTATATAAAGTTAACACGCGTGTGTCGTACGTATGTTCTGTGTGCGGAGGAAGGAGGACCAGAAGCGACGAATGTTGTAACGAAGGTAACATTTTAACTTGGGACATCAGTGGCCTATACTGATTATAGATTGAGGCCTATATTGGGATAAAATTAGGAGAGTTTAGCCTGATATTTTGTGTTTTTGTCTTTATTTGGTCTTTCAGCAAAGATTAAACAATTCAAAGACCCTGATTTCATGGGCCAGTTCACTAACAAATACAGGGATATGCGTAATTTGTGGGAGCTTAAAAACCCCTTATATCGCAACAAACCAGCAAGAAAGGCATCGCTGGAGAAACTGCTGCAATTTGTGAAGAGGCAGGTCCCCGAGGCAGACATAGAGTTTGTGGAGAAGAAAATTGGTAGCTTAAGAAGCACATATAGGAAGGAGCTTAATAAGATCCAAGCTTCCATGAGGTCAGGAACAGCAGCAGAGAATGTGTATGTACCCAGTCTGTGGTACTACACCAGGATGCGGTTTCTGGAAGACCAGATGGAAGCCAGGGAATCACTTTCCACACTTCCATCCAGCCTTCCCTCCACCCTTCCCTCAACCCTTCCATCCACCATTCCCTCAACCCCAGCTGATTCTTCCGAGGACCAACCTGGGCCTTCCATCCTGGAAGAAGTGGAGGAGCCCAGCTGGAGCCAGGTATAGTATTTTTTAACATATTTATTGTCCGAAAATTATTGTTGTTAACTAGATGTTATTATTGCTAACAAATGAATGATTTAACAAAAAGTATTTTACATATCAATAGACAGTAGGGGTCACAAATGATTGTGACACGAATGAAAAATGCTGTGGTCAGAATGATAGTCTTTTAGATTTATTAACATTCAATTTGCAACAGTCATGAGCTGAAAATTGTGTGTGATTGATGAACCAAAAACTAAAATTATGTCCCTTTTTCATACACAGGAAGACCTCAGCCAGGACGAGGCTCTGGCAAGTGGCAGCCAGGAGGAGGCGGGTGTAAGTGTCAGCCAGGAGGTGGCCAGGCCCTCACCCAATCACAGGTGCCTCCCCTCCGCCTTACAAACAAAAGGGCCAGGAAGGGGAGTAACGTGGAGGAGGCAGCACTTGACCTCATTAAGAAAGGGTAATGCGGCCCTGAAACCGCCCTCCCCAGCGCTGAAGAGGCCCATGGCTACTATATAGCTTCCAAATTGCTGCAAATGAAGGAGGGCCAACGCCACAACTGCGAAAAAAATTTTTTGAGGCCATTCACAAAAGGTTAAATGGCCAAATGACCGATGACGTACACTTATGTGCGCTCACCCTTCCTTCTCCTCCTCCTCCTGCCACAAGTCCACCTCCAGAGCCACACCATCCAAGGAAGGCTGCAGGAAAGGCTTCAGGGAAGCGTGGAGGGAAGGCTGCAAGGAAGACAAGAAAGTGATGGCATGGGTTCAGTCTGGTCTGATAGAAGACTCAGCCTGTTGTAGTACCACAGCCTGGGGACATATATGTCATCTGCTGCTGTTCCTGATCTCTGGGAGTCCTGGACCAGATTGTGCTCACTATTATATGAACTTCTCAAGCTACCAATTTTTATTTCCAAAGAGTTGATGTCTGCCCTGGGGGCCAAAGGCTTCGCAAATTCCAGCAGTTTCTCCAGCGTTGCCTTCCTCTTTAATTTGTTATTATGAGCCAGAATAAATGGAGATTTTTTTTTTAGGAAAATACTTGCCTATGTGTTTTTCTTCAAAAAGGACAGTTTGTGAGTAGGCAGGTACATTTCAAAAATACAATGTCAAATTAACAAGGGACACCAACACCAACCTCCTTGAGGTTTAAAAATACAAGATAATAATGTTGTTGTGTAAACTTGACACACAAAAAAAATATGGAGATCACTAGAAAATAATTTGAAAAGAATTTAAAAAAATTAGTTCTTTATTAAAAAAATAAATAAAAAAATGACAATAAAAAATAATTAAAAACATTATTATGGAGATCTGGCTTTAAAAACAAAAAATATTATTCAGGAGATCACGAGAAATAATAAAGAAATCCGTTTGTGAGAACTCTGTGTGAATATGAGCAGCAAAACAACTTCATTCTTCTAGCATTATAAAGAAGAAGAGAATGCGCTGCATTAAACTATTCAAAAAATTTCAGCATGATGAATGTGCTATCTCCATTCCGAACGGTAGTTTTACCAGACCGAGCGCTTCCGTCTCGTACTTGAATCTGAGCATGCGTGATTTTTTGCGCTTCGGAATTGCATACACACGAACGCATTTTCAGATAGGAACTTTTTCCGACTGAAAAATAGGGAAACTGCTCTCAATCTTTTGCTGGCCAAAATGCCGCCAGCAAAAGTCCGATGGAGCATACACACAGTCGCATTTTCCGACTAAAAGCCCACCTCGGTCTTTTGCTGGCGGAATTTCCGATTGTGTGTACGCAGCTTAGGGATGTTATTGCTGCATTTGTGGCCAACACAATCAAGCCAATTGCACTGTATCAGGGAGCAAATGCAAAAGCTACCAGCAACCAAATTTAACTTTGCTATGGACAAATCAGTTAGGAGATCATTTTCAATTCCTATCAATATCACCACTACCGTTAAGTGTACCCATTGGCCGTCTTTTTTTTTTTTTCTCTTATGGACTTGGAGGAATGTCAGCACAGGAATTTCATACTCTTGACACCATTGAATCACAGGGTCAGCTTCCTGCTGTGGTAATGAGTGAATTCACCTAGGTTAAATTCACCCAAATTTCAGCAAATCCTGTTAGAAGTTAAGAGAATCTGAATTTTGTCATGAATTGCATAAGGCTATGGGTAAATAAAGGTATGGTACATTATGTAAGCAAAGAGAACAGTCCCAAATTTGTAGACACGTTGCAGTTTTAAAAATGAGTGCAACATCTGAAATACAGTACAAAGGCTTGCTTTGCACACCCTAAAGAGTGGACAAATCTTAATACTGCATTAAAGTAAAAAAGAAGGGGTGCTTTGAATATTGATATCCATATTTTCAGTCACCCCAAATTATTCCAACTGTTATAGTAAAAAGAGGACACCCAATAAACTACTTGCAAAACAGTACAGCCCGCAGCAAAAAAAAATTTAAAATATGAGCGTAGGACTAGCATGATAATTGTGCACAGGGCACCCCAGAAAGCCAGGGGTTAACACTGGTTCATACCAGTGGAGGGGGGAATAAAAGCCACGCTGCGACAGCCAGGCACGCAAGTCCTGCTGGGCGAAGGAGTAGGAGGGACAGCAGACAGCCTGGAACCTCTGCGGTTGGCACATCAGTGCCAGACCCTCGGCTGCAAGATGATCCCCTGGATTCCTCGCGATTCGAGGGTGAGCTTTCTTGCTCTGAAGATGGGGTAGTTCCGCTGCGATCGGCGACGGGCGATTCCAGATCTGCGGCTGTGGGATCGGGTCCTGGTCAGCCTGGTAAGTCCATGTCTAATTCCATATCTTTACAGCTTCCTTTGTCTTTTATGTCGGGGGTTAGGGTGGGTCAGGGCCCCGGGGTTGGTACAGGCACCCTTATGGCTACGGTCTCCCCCCCTTCCCTTCCCACGGCCAACAAGCTCTGGGCCCGCCATGCTGGGCGATTCTGCAGCTGTCCATGATCTTGTGGCCGGGCTGAGTTCATTAGTACACCGTTTTGATGTGGGCTCAGCCGGTGGCGGAGTGGGTTTCGGATCCATTGGTGTCGCAGGCTCACACTGTTTTGGTTCATGTGCTGGTGTCTTGAGGGACGTCGGGGGATGCGGCAGCCCCAGGATGGCTGCGAAGATTTCGGCGGACTCGCCAAGGGGCGCTAGTAGGAGCACAGACACGGTTTGCTTGGCCGATGCATCCAAATGCGAGGTTTATGTCTGTTTTGAGGGTACTTTGGGTGCGCATTTCAAACCTGAGGTGCAGGATAAGATTTGGCGGGGGGATTATGTGGAAATTTTAACATTGTTGCCTCTTGAAGTTTAACCTGAATAGGATTAAACCGGAAGAATCCAAGAAGGAGGATGAGGAGAAACGCTACCGTTTGATTCCGCGGACATTTAGTAACTGGCTCCAGGCATTCGCAATTTTTGCTAGCGTGATCGGGGAAAAATCTCCTGAGAACTGTCTCCCCCCTTTTTTGTTATCTGGATGCCATTAGCGAGGCCCAGAGGGTGTATGGAGGCGTGGCTTGGCTGCATTATGATGAACAGTTTTATCAACATAAGGCTATTTGTCCCTAGCTACGTCCTCGTCTTGGGCCTCCACCTCATTTTTTCCAGTGGGGAGACAGGAGTCTGACTGCCCTCGGACAACTGGCTGCAAAATGGCAGGGCCAGTGCTGGCAGTTCAATGAGGATTCTTGCAGATTCAGCATCAGCTGCAAATATAAATATGAAAGCTCTCACTACGGGGGGCTTACCCCCTGTCTCGCTGTTTCAAAGCCGGCATGGCCTGTCCCAGCAATGTTGCGGGAAAAAGGCAAGACTCCGGTGAGGGTGGACAGGATGGCCCCCTTTCTAAGTAGATATCCGGAACCGGCCTGCAGTCCAGTTATTGCAGGCGGGTTTCACTGAAGGTTTCTTAATCCTGTGGTCTGCTCTTTTACACTATGCAGCCCCTTTCCTCACCCCCTTTGGACAACTTGGTGGTCTCTTCTTTGGGTGTGGTTCCTAAGGAGCCCAATAAATTTTGCTTGATTCACCACCTTTCATTCCCGAAAGGTGGGTCGGTTAACGATGCTATTGACCCAGAGGCATGTGCGGTGTCTTACACCTCGTTTTGATGCTGCAGTTTTTTGGGTATGGCGCTACGGTAAGGGTGCTCTCATGGCTAAGACCGACATCGAGACAGCCTTTTGCTTGTTACCAGTTCACCCGCGCAGTTTTCACCTGTTGGATTGTAGATGGTTGGGCTCTTTTTATGTGGATCGGTACCTTCCTATGGGCTGCTCCATATCTTGCGCCTTTTTCAAGACCTTTAGCTCTTTCCTGGAATGGGTTCGCGACGTGGCGGGTGTCAATTCAGTTATTCATTACTTGGATGACTTTTTGTGCATTGGCCCTCCCTCTTCGAATTTTATGTGAAATTCTCTTGGCTATGGTTCGTAACCTCGCTGAGCGTTTTGGGATTCCCCTTGCAGCTGACAAAACGGAGGGCCCCACATCGTCTATCAAACTCCTGGGGATAGTAATCGATTCTCAGGCAATGGAGTGTCGTCTGCCTGATGCCAAGTTGCTTTCTCTCAAGGAAGAGGTCCGTTTGGCATGTGGCAAACATAAAATCCAGTTCCGGGAGTTAGTCTCTCCTCACAAAGCTGAATTTTGCTTGCAGCATAATGCCAATGGGCAGAGTTTTTTGTCTGTGGCTATCGGCAGCTATGGCTTGGGTACGTTCGCCTAGGTATTTCATTCAGTTAAACAGGGAGCATAGGTCTGACCTGTGAGTGTGGCAAGTTTTTTTGGAAACTTTCAATGGTCGGTCACTATGGATGGAGGGGCCGGTCATCAGTTATGATCTTGAGCTTTTTACTGATGCCGCCGGGTCTACTGACAGTGGAGTGAGGATCACTGGCCTGCCGAATGGCAGGAGGCAGGCTTCCTAAAAATTTGGTGCTTCTGGAACTTTTTCTGGTTGTGGTCGCCATAGCAATTTGGGGGGAATTGTTTCGTAATAAAAAGGTTTGCCTCCACTGTGACAACCTGGGGGTGGTTCAGGTTATCAACTCACTGTCAGGGTCCTCCCCTCCCGTAATCCAGCTTCTACAACATCTTGTTTTGTGTTGTCTTCAGCTAAATATGTTTCTTTATGCTGTTCATCTTCCGAGGTTGAAGAATATGTTGGCTGACGCTCTCTTTTTCCAGGTGGACAGGGAGTTGGCGCCGGGCGCGGAGCAACATGGAATCCCTTGTCCTCTTCGGCTGTGGCAGATTGCGTTCGATTCTCCTCCAATTTGATTTGAGGCTCCTTGAGTGAGTCAACGTGGTCTTTATGCAATAAGGTCGGGTGAGAATGGGGGGATCTTCTTCAGCGGGCAAGGGTGGATATGGGCAGCTCTGAGGTGAGACATCTCTTGATCTATTTTGTCTGTTTAAGTTTTGTTGGCAGCATGACTATCTCCACCATGAACCGCAAATTGGCCGGGCTGGCCTTATTATTTAAATTGCACGGTGTCCTGGATTTTACCAAGGACCTTTTGGTGAAACAGGCCCTGCGCGGTTACCAAAAAGGAGCTCGTAGGCCGGACGGCCGCCGACCAATCACTTTTGACATACTGCAATCTTTGTTGCTGCTGACAAATGCGATGTGTTCTTCTGTTTTTGAAGCTCTGTTATTCCATGCAGCTTTCGCCTTAGCCTTTTATGGAGCGCTTAGGGTAGGTGAGTTGGTCAGTAAGTCCAAGGCTGCCCAAGGGGGCTTATCAGCGGTGGATATCTGCTGTAATGGCTCCTTAGTGGTCTTTTTTATCTGCCGATCTAAGACGAATTAAGAGGGCAGGGGGGTGCATTTGTGATTGATGAGGGTTCATGGTTCTCCATTCTGCCCAGTAGGGAAATAGTTACAGTTTCGCACTGTTGGGACTGGTTCTTTTCAGATGGCTCAGCCCTGTCCACTTTCCAGTTCGTGTCAGTGCTTTGGCATTGTCTAACGGCTGCGGGGTTGGAGGCACGCAGTTACTTTTCCGAATCGTCCTGCATCGGGGTGGCCACTGAGACCGTCCGGTGGGGTTTAGACAACGTGGTGGTAAAACGCATCGGCAGGTGGGAGTCAGACCTCATTTGGTTTAAGCCTACCTAAGTTTTTTAGGGTGTCTTATTGTTATTCATAATATGTGTGTTAATCTGTGTTTTGGTTACAGCTTTCGTGTTATGTGTTATGTTTATGTATTTCCTTTCAGATCATGCTTGCCTTGTTTGGATTTTGAGTCATTCCTTCATCCAAGAGGGCTGACTTCAGACCTAATGGCAGTCAGCTGGGTTTCCCTGGGTCCGAGGCCAGCATCAAGTGGAAAGGTGTTCCGGGTATGTTGTGGAGCAGGGTAGTCCCGGAGATCCATAGGGTTTCACGATGGAACAGGTCCCCGGACGTTCTGGTTTTGCACGCTGGTGGCAATGATCTGGGTAGTCTATTCCAGCCGACACCTCATTCGGGATATCAAGTTTGATGTCCTGCGGCTGCAGTTGGATTTTCCTAACACAGTGGTAGTTTGGTCAGACATTGAAGGCCACATGTCTTGGTGTTTTGCCAGGTCTGTAGAAAAAGGCCAGGGTTAAGATCAATAAGGAAGTTGGTAGGTTCCTAGCGCGCAATGGCGGTTTGGTGGTTAGGCATAGGGAGCTAGAGGTGTATATGTGTATCTTAATGCGGTTGGCATGGATTTGTGGTCTCTTGGATTACAAGATGGGATTCAGAGGGCATTGCTTTTTTGGCGGGGCACAAAGGTGTGAGGCTTCACACTTTGCACTGTGGCGGTTAGGGTCTTTGGAGGCATTTTAAAATAACCTGATGATGTTATTAGGGACCCATTTAAGGTATGGAGTCCCTGGTGGAATGCCAGTTATGGTGGATTAACTGGTAATTACAATGATGGTATCTGCAGAATGTGGTTCGTCCCCGAGCCGGTGTGATGCGCCTGTGGACTGTGGTAGTAGTATGCAGATACGAAGTGATAATATGATATTTGGTGCCACCAAGGATCAACAACCTTAATTTGATAGTTATTGAGTTATTTTGTTTTCCATTTATTAAAGAATGTTTGTTATATTTGTTATTGTTTAATAAAGGGTCAGAAACGGCAAATTTTACTACAACATTTGTGTCACGGTGTTTGGTAGTTTTAGTTGGGGGAGGTGTGAGGTAACGGTTTGTAATCCAAAAGTATAGGATTACATCTGGGGTACTGTTATCAAGTATATTGACACAAAGGATTGTAAACCTCAATTGGCTCAAATTTATATACTGTATACAAGTTCAGGCTAAATATGCATATAACATCAGTATGAAGGTATACCGGTATAAGGCAGCATGAGCTACAAACAATTATGTCAAGAGGCATAACATGCATAATCAGAAAACAACATCATACAATAAATATACATGACAATTACAGCTGCATATCAGTCAGGTTGACATGGTTGTCCAACCATCCAAAGTTTCAAGTTTATCCAAACCCCTTTCTTGAGAAAAACCTGGGCCAGACCACCAGGGGTCCTCACTGACACTGAACACAATGTTGTCCTCTGACTACTTACCCCACCCATGAATAAAGCCAGGGGTTCAGAGAGGGTGAAACGTTTGCCAAAAAGCCTGTACACATTTCCTCTGTCCAGCTCTCCTCTACTTTGTACTCATTCTTGGCTTTCTGCTGCCTTCATTTCTTGGGGATAGATGTAGGGAATGGATTACAGACACTCATTTCAGAAACCTTCTTAAAGGGCGTGAAAGAAATCCAAGCTCACCAGGTTGTCCCATTCTCACAGAGATACTCGTTTATGCAGAACTGCTGCTAAAACCACTGCAGCACCATGGAAACTGTGGAATTCTAGCATGTGGGGGTGTCAAATACCAATCTGTGGTCAAGAAACTGGTGTTGGCAATGCATTTCTGCCAGGGAAGCTGACAGGGCCACAGATTTTGCAGAAAGCTTAAAGTGAAGTGAACAGCCTCAGATGATGCAGAGACAAAACAAATCCTCCTACATAGATTTTACTTCTTTATCCTTAGTCTTCTCTTCCCTACACCCCTTTAAAAGGGCAGAAAAGTGTAAAAAATAAATCTTTCTTCACCTGTCAGGAGCACAGATGGGGGGCAGAGAAGCTGCAGTTGCAGTGTGTGAGTGAGCTGATTGGAGGAAAGGAACACACCCCCTTCACCCAGCAGAACTGTGAATAGACAAGCTCCGTTCTGAGCTCCCCTCTGACACAAAATTATCTCTGGTGTCCAGGGGTGGACTGACAACTCATGGGCCCCCGGGCAATAGGAGATTATGGGGCCCCCGGGTAATAGAAGAAGATTATGGGGCTCCCGGGCAATAGGAGATTATGGGGCCCCCGGGCAATAGAAGAAGATTATGGGGCTCCCGGGCAATAGGAGATTATGGGGCCCCCAGGCAATAGGAGATTATGGGGCCCCCAGGCAATAGATTATGGGCCACACAGTATACACACACACACACATACAGTATAGACACACAATATACACACACAGTATACACACACAGAATACACACACACACACTGAAAAGGTACTGGAAAGGCAGGGCAGCTATAATCTTGGGATTTTTAAAAAAACACAGATTTTTACATACTGTCCCTGGTTTTATTGAGGCTGGCAACCCTGATGGGGCCCCATAGTGGCATGGGGCCCTCGGGCAGTGCCCGAGTGCCCGAATGGTCAGTCCGCCCCTGCTGGTGTCAGAAAAACTTCTCAGGCATGACTCATGCTGATAGTAGAGGAACAATCACCAGAGAGAAAGGACACTTAGAACTTTGGAGAGAGATAAGTAAACACTACAGGTATATGTGCTTTGCCTAGATTCCATGACTAAGGTTTAAAACCACTTTAACTGATTCTGCAAAGGCATTTGCTAAAAAGCATACTGTTTAAACAGAGTTGGCAAGGATTTTAATAATTCCTCCCTGGATGTCCCAGGCTGCTTTAGTCATATTTCAAAAATCCTGGCCACACAAGTTGTGGCCAGAGCTTGCTTCGGGTTGACCACACGTACATCCCAAATCCCTTTTAGGATAACATCTCCCGTTCTATCCATACGTAGCAAGGCCTAATGGTGACCTCAAGGGTTAGGGAGAGCTGACATCCTTCCTTGTAGAGTGGGTTACCAGGCATGGTGAGTGTGATGCAAGAAGAAATAATGGGCGCCAGTCACTTTTTGAATGCAAACAAGAGATTTATTGTCTTTTAACAGAACTGTGGGAGAGAGGGTTAGGGACAGGACACCCTTGAGTAGATGCAATGATAATTGGCAGACTCAGATTTCTATAGGTAGACAGCTATACAGTGGAAGGCCTCCAGCCAGATAACACTTCTGTGAAGGTAGGACCGCTTTCTCCTATGGCAACTAATCTTGCAACAGTCACTAAAGGTAGTTGTACATAACTCTTGGTAACACAGAACAGTCCTTGACTTATCTCACAGTATTCCACTGTAGATCTTCACTTACTGAGCTCCCAGTCTCTCACTAGACTTCCGGATACCAGTCGTCACTGGATCCCCTGAGCTCTTCCACAGCTATCCCACTGTAAACTCCTCAAGTGTCACCTCTGCTATCTTGCTGGGTCCCTGGCTTGGGACTTGCTTATGCTTTCCCACTTCTTCACCGCCCCCGGCTGGTGAGAAGACTGCTCAGATACTTGCGTCAGCTTACTCACAGTAGTCTCTGGTAACAAGGTGGATGGTCCCTTAGTGGTGACAACTCCCATTTACCTCCGACCACAACTGGTTCCCTGTCAGGCTGAACCTTCGCAACTCGCTTGGACTCCAATCCTGAAGTCCAAACCCTATGCTGCTCCTCCTGCTCCTGGATAGGCTTCAGGCAGCCTAGCAGCCAGGTGTCCCTGGGAAAGGGCTCAGGCTTCCGGCCTAGCAACCCGGGGCGGCATAACACACTTCCACACAGACAGCCATCCAGGTGACACAGAAACCCGATCACCTGACTCCACCCAAAAAAAAGGGTCTCCCAGCAGGCCAAGGGACTAAAGAAACCCCCACCAATTGGCTGAGACACCCCATCCATTCATGATCTAACCTTGCTAAGCCCATGTCATTTAATGTCACCAGCCACAGCGCCACCCAGTGACAGAAGAGAAAAGGTGCAGCAATCCCAGAATTTAGGGAGGAATCAGTGGATATTCTCTCAATCAGCCAGGACAATTACCAACTGGCAAACAAAATTTGTTAGCAACACGGTCTATACACCAGGGTGCTACACATAGAATCATTAAGATGCCCCATATCTTCAAAAGCTAAATCAGAATGTTTCGAGACCTTTGAAAAGGAGGCGTCCAGCTTTGGGCTCTTGTTCCATAAAGAATCTGGATTATCTTCGAAAGGATATCTTCTTTTCAAGCTACTCGAAAAGAAAGGCCTTTTTCCAGGCTCAGACCATTCCTTTAATATCATATCATGATTTTAGTAACGGGAACGGTATCATTAGCAGTAATCAGCATGGATTCATGAAGAATTGTTCTTGCCAAACCAATCTATTAACCTTCTATGAGCAGGTGAGTTACCATCTAGATAAAGAAAGGCCCGTAGACGTGGTGTATCTGGATTTTGCAAAAGCATTTGACACAGTTCCCCATAAACATTTACTGTACAAAATAAGGTCTGTTGGCATGGACCATAGGGCGAGTACATGGATTGAAAACTGGCTAAAAGGACGAGTTCAGAGGGTGGTGATAAATGGGGAGTATTTGGAATGGTCAGAGGTGGGTAGTGGAATCCCCCAGGGTTCTGTGCTGGGACCGATCCTATTTATTTTGTTCATAAATGACCTAGAGGATGGGGTAAACAGTTTAATCTCTGTATTTGTGGACAAGTCTAAGCTAAGCAGGGCAATAACTTCTCCACAGGATGTGGAAACCGTGCAAAAAGGTCTGAACAAATTAATGGGGTGGGCAATTACAAGGCAAATGCGGTTTAATGTAGAAAAATGTAAAATAATGCATTTGGGAGGCAAAAATATGAATGCAATCTATACACTGGGGGGGGGGAGCTCTGGGGGAATCCAGGATGGAAAAGGACCTGGGGGTCCTAGTAGATGATAGGCTCAGCAATGACATGCAATGCCAAGCTGCTGCTAACAAAGCAAACAGAATATTGTCATGCATTAAAAAGTAGATCAACTGCAGAGATAAAATGATAATTCTCCCGCTCTACAAGACTCTGGTCCGGCCGCACCTAGAGTATGCTGTCCAGTTCTGGGCACCAGTCCTCAGGAAGTGTGTACTGGAAATGGAGCGAGTACAAAGAAGAGCAACTAAGGTAATAGTGGGTCTGGAGGATATTAGTTATGAGTAGGGATGAGCTTTCTGTTCGGGTCGAACATGAGTTCGACTCGAACATTAGCTGTTCGCCCGTTTGTCGAAATCCGAACGTTATGGGCCTTTTCGTGCCAAATTCGAGCGGTGCATAACAGCCCATAATGCACTGTGGGATACTTGCTGTATGATGATTGGCCAGAGCATGCACTATGACCTGCATGCATTGGCCAATCACAGCGCCCTCAGCTGGTGTACTATTTCTAATATACTTCAGGCAGGCAGGTGATTTAGTTAGCTGCAGTGTATTTAATATATATATATATACAGATAGTCTCCCCATCCACATGCTCAGCGTCTGAATGCTAGCTTGGCCAAATTGTTAGCACTGCAACTGCTGCCTTATCAGCTGGTAGGCTCTGCCCCCTTTCGTGAATTTGTGGAATGTGCGATACCTCAGTGGCAGGTTACCCATCGCCATTTCTTTTCATGGAAGGTCATTCCGGCTCTCTACCAGCATGTGGAAGGCAATGTCTTGGCATCGTTGGACAGGGCGGTCAGCAGTAAGGTGTATATTACTGCTGACTCTTGGTCCAGCAGGCGTGGACAGGGATGTTACCTTTCTTTCATTGGGTAACTCTGCTGGCAGCTGGGAAGGATGCAGGACAGGGTTCAGTGTTGTTGGAGCTTGTTCCGCCACCATGCCTCCAAAATGCTAGTGGTGATTCTGCCACAGCTCTCTCCTCCACCCCTTCCTCTTCTTCCTCTATGGCCTCTTCCTCTGCAGATTTCTCCTCTGAACCAATGGTGCTCCATAGGCATTCAAGGGGCTACGCAAGCACTTAGGCAAAAAGATGCCATGCGGTGCTTGAGTTGGTCTGCTTAGGGGACAGGAGCCGCACTGGGGCAGAGATTCTGTCAGCTCTGCAGGGGCAGGCTCAGAGGTGATTGACACCACGCCAGCTTCAGCCAGGAATGGTTGTATGCGACAATGACACCAACCTCCTCTCCGCCCTCTGATAGGGACACTTGACCCATGTTCCATGTTTGGCTCACGTCCTAAATTTGGTGGTGCAGCGGTTCTTGAGCAGGTACCCAGGCTTACAGAATCTCCTGAGGTAGGCCAGGAAAGTCTGTGGTCATTTCCACCAGTCATATAATGCCAGTGCTCGGCTGGCTGACATTCAAAGAGAATGCAACCTGCCCAAAAACCGCCTCATTTGTGACATGCCCACTAGGTGGAACTCAATGTTGGCAATGCTGCAGCAGCTGCACACGCAGCAGAGGGCCATCAATGAGTGCCTGTGTGAATATGGCACCAGGACAGGGTCAGGGGAGCTTGGCTTTTTTTCGCCACGCCAGTGGCTACTGATCAAGGATGCATGCACTGTCCTGTCACCATTTGAGGAGGCCACGAGGATGGTGAGCAGTGACAGTACATGCATCAGTGATACTGTCCCTCTTGTCTTCCTGTTGGAGCACACGCTTCGTGGAATAATGGACAGGACACTTGAGGCAGAACAGGAGGAAGAGGAGGACTTCCTTACCTCTCTAGGCCCCCTTTATCCAGATACTAGTATTCCTGCAGGCCTGCCAATCACACAGGAAGAAGAAGAGGAGGAGGATTGTGTCAGCATGGAGGTGGAGGATAACACTCAGCATCAGCAGCAGTCTTCAAGGGATCGTTTGCAGTCCCCAGAAACCCATGGAGTTGTACGTGGCTGGGAGGAGGTGGTTGAGGATCATGTGATCCTTAGTGACCTAGAGGACTCAGAATCGAATGCCTCTGCAAACCTATGCTGCATGGCCTCCCTGATCCTGCAAAGCCTGTGAAAGGACCCTGGGATTTGTGGTATCAAAGAGAGGGATCATTACTGGCTGGCAACCCTAATTGATCCACGTTACAAGGGTAAGGTTGCAGAACTTATCCAGCCTTCACAGAGGGAGCAGAGGATGAAACATCTTTGGGAGGCCTTGCAGAAAGGTTTGTGCAATGCGTTTCCAGAGCCTGGGAGGTTACAATTTCCTGGTGCTGGACAACGTGTTGCTAAGGCTTCATTCAGTCACAGAAAGAGTGGTGGAGAAGGTGGTCGGCTGACCGATGCCTTAAGGCTATTCTTCAGTCCTCAGCGTCCAGGTTTGATCGGTTCCAGCAACCATCGCCAGCGTCTGAATTCCATGGTGCAGGAATATCTAGGGGCAAGATCAGACTTGGAGACCTTTCCACCAGAATATCCACTGGGTTACTGGGTCTTGAGGATGGACCACTGGCCAGAGCTTGCTCAATATGCAATTGATCTACTGGCCTGTCCTGCATCCAGCGTTCTTTCTGAACGCACATTCAGTGCTGCTGGAGGCTTTGTAACCTTGGATCACCAGCTACCAAGCACCTGATGCTGATGTAACCGATTGATTTTTCTATGGATGTGGGATCCCTTGAAGACTGCATATGCTGAGTGACTATCCTATTATGCTAAGTGACTATCCTATTCCTCCTCAATCTTCATGATGATAGCTTCTAGGAAAATTTTTGGCTCAGGGCACCATCACCACTGCCAAGGCCCAATTTTTCTGCCCCTGTTTAACAGGGGCTTGTAATTATTATTTTTGATCAAATATTTCACAGCAGGGCTCGTTCCTGCACTCAACAAGAGTATCTGTGAGCGGTTGCAGTGTTGTAGCACCACCACCACTGCCTAAGGCCCAATTTTTCTGACCCAACAGGGGCGTGTATTTTTTTTTTGATAAAGTGGCAGAGAGTCATATAATGTGTGGTGGATTCTCTCAGAGAGTTTGATGTTCATCACGTGGTTGAGAATTTGTGACCAAGGTACCGTAGTGGAGCGCCAATTGAAGGCTATGGCCCAATGAATAGAGCTGAGGAATGTGTGAATTAGCCTTGTGCTAGTCATTGGAATATCCTGTATAGGGGAGAATAAAAGACAGATTTGGGGTGTAAGGGAAATCTTCCTACCTGATATTTTTTCAATGATTAAGCTAGCCTTATTCCAAGTGTTTTTTATATGGGGACATTCCCAAAAGATATGTAAAAGTGTACCCTGAGAGGGGCAACCCCTAAAACAGAGTGGGGATAGTGAGGGATAAAATGAGTTAAGTTTAGCGGGGGTAAGATACCATCTATAGAGCAATTTGATGGCTGATTCTCTGATCGAGGTTGTTTTGGTACATTTATGGAGATTTGTAAAAATAGTATCCCATTGATCAAGAGTAAATGAGATATTTAAATCTGATTCCCATTGGAGCATGGGATGTGATTTCTCAGGCATATTGGTCTCATTTAAACTTTTATATATTTTGGAGATTAAACTTCTATCATGAGGGGAGGAGATACAAATTTGTTCAAATTGAGTATAGGGGGGATGGAGTGTAAGTGAGTGATATTTCTGATATAATTGTCTTATATTTCTCTAGTTCTCTAGTTCAGTAGGTGGGAAATCATATTTTATTTGTATACTGGAGAAAGTGAAGAATGAATTGTTGTGGGAAAGCGATTTTAAATGTGTTAGGTTATGTGACTTCCAATTCGTTAGAGAGTTTTGATCTTGAGCCCTATCTGGGAGGGGAAAATGAGGGTCACCGAGAAAGGAAGCTAAGGGGGGAATGTCAGAGGATAACTTAAATTTAGAGACTTATCTGTTCCATAGTTGAAGGGTGTGAGTGACGATGAGGTTTAAGGGTCTTATTTTTTGTGGTGGGATAGTCTTGGACCAGAGAAGTCCTTGTAGATTGTAGGGTAGGACAGATTCTTCTTCGAACCGGAGCCAAGGGATTTGGAGTGAAGGGGCAAACCATTGGGCTAATTGGGTAAATCTGGCCGATAGATAATAACCTCAAAGGTTAGGAATGCTGAGGCCTTGTTTTATTTGGGGTCTAAACATAAGGGAATAGATAAATCTTGTTTAGCCATATGAATGTGTTGATTTCTCTCTGTAAAGAATCTAATGTTTTTTTATGTAGAATAAGAGGAAGGGCTGTAAAAAAAAATAGGAGTTTGGGTAATATCATCATTTTTACAGCCACTATTCTGCCTGAGAACGAAATCTGGTATGATGACCAAAGTTTAAGTAGATTTTTAATACTGTTAAATAAGGGAGGGTAGTTTGCTTGGTAAAACGTTTTATACAAAGGTGTAATTTGGATACCAAGATATCTAAATGAATCCGCATTCCATGATATCATGGTAAATGAGAAACTTACGGCCATATTGCTGGACAAACACGATAAGTTCCTCAGGATATGGCAACCCTGGGTGACTTACAGTCGCCCATCAAGATTTGACCTAACGCTCCTCTCCTTATAATAAGCCTTTGTTCCCCCCACCCCAGGGTCCTTCCTTCCCTTCCCTTCTCTTCTTTCTTCCCCCCTCCTTTTCTACTTTCAATTTCTTTCTCCTTCTCTTTATTCAGGCCCTCGGGCTTAATTCTACAATGATCAGAAAATTACCATAACAAACAATTTTATTGCATTCAGAGGTATTTCATCCTCTCTGACGTTATTCCATTTAATCTGAATTTAATACTGTTTTTTTATAATTTTTTTTCTTATTTTTTTTATTTATTTTATTTTTTATTCTGCTTTTTTTTATGTGTGTGTATGTATGTATATGTGTATGTATGTGTATGTGTATGTGTGTGTGTATGTATGTGTGTGTATATGTATATGTGTATGTATGTATATGTATGTATATATATATATATATATATATATATATATATATATATATATATATATATTTCTTCATCTAAAGTTATGTATTGCAACAACATTTCGCATTGTAACTTTTAGTTATCTATGTATGTTTGCAATCATATTATTACGTACTGATATCATACCGTTACGTCAGAATACCAGTTAATTCATGATGTATCCATCACTGTTTTGTATTCTTTTTTTGTTGATATATATTTTCAATAAAACCTTTTGTACAAGAATCCGCATTCCAATTGAATGAGAATTTGTCTTTAAGTATAGCTATTAAGGCTGGGGGAATATTGATTGGTAAAGCTGAGCATTTAGATAGATTTACACCCAGACCTGTCAGGTCGTGGAAGATGGCAAGGGTTTTAGTTAGGTTGGGTAGTGAGATTAGAGGGTCGGTTATAAACAAAAGCACGTCATCTGCGTAGAGACTTAGCTTGTATTCTTTGGATCCCTTGAAATATCCTTTTATATCTGTGTTGTTTCTTATAGCGCAGGCGAGGGGTTCTATCACGAGGGAGAAAAGTAGAGGGGAGAGGGGGCAACTTTGTCTGGTAACTTTGGTCAGGGGGAAAAAGTCAGAGTTATTGCCTGGGAGTTTGATACGTGTTTGTGGGTTGTGATAAAGAGCCTTAAAGCCATGTAAGAATTCTTTGTTGATGCCATATTTGGGGAGTAGAGTGTCAAGATATGACCAGGAAACGCTGTCAAAAGCTTTATGTATATCAAGACTGAGTAATAATATGGATTTGGAATGTATGTTAGAGTCTTGAATGATATTTGTGGTCAGTCGTATGTTGTCAGTTATTTGTCTGTTAGGAATGAAACCTGTTTGATCAGGATCAACTAATGGGGAGATAACAGCTGATAATCTGTCTGCCAAAATACGGCCAAATATTTTTAAGTCGTCAATAACAGATATTGGGCGGTAGTTTTGAGGGGTGGAGTGGTCTTTATTTGGTTTGGGAAGAAGGGACATGTTAGCTAATAGCATTTCAGATGGGAATTGGCCGCCTTGTAAGATATTATTATACAGTTTAGTGAGGTGTGGGGTAATGATGGGGGCAAAATTTTTATAGTAGGAAGTGGAATAGCCGTCAGGGCCTGGGGCTGTTGATATCTTTAGAGTTCCAATGATTCTGCTAACTTCTGTGTCTGTACAAGGGGTATTCAGAGAATCAATTTGATCCCTGGAAAGAGTGGGTGTAATGTAATGTTGTTGAGCCTGTCCAGGGAAGACTGTTTGGGGGATGATTGTGATGTGGAAAGAAGATTTTTATAGAAGTCTAATGCCCCGTACACACGGTCGGACTTTGTTCGGACATTCCGACAACAAAATCCTAGGATTTATCTTTCAATAGATTTTTATTAATAGTAACAAAAATTTTTACAGAACCTTTGTAGTAGGCATTACAAAGCAGTAAGATATGAAGAAACATAAGGATCAAATGAATTTGAGGCAAAACCTCTCAATGCAAGGTGTAAAAAGGAAAGCCCCCATAAAGCAAAATTCTGAGTTACCATTTAAAGTATATCAAGATTATAATCTAAAATAGACATGTCTCAGAAGCTAGACTAATATATGATGTGTATTCTGCCGGATCAAAAGACTGAAGGAGACAGATATAACACATTTTCCGGGGTGAGGGTGATGTGGTTGTGTAAATAAGGAAGACTTCACTTGTTTATTTGCAAGGGCTCAGGGAGCAGGAGAGGCGCCCGCCACCCGCCCCATGTGGGAACACACTGCGGGCGTGTGGCCACTCCACCCTCCCGGATCCCCAACCTCGGTCGAGTCCTTCCCAAGCAGGAGAGCCCTATATCATTGTTCTAATCTAGCAGTGAGAAAAGCCCTACCCCGCTAATGACTATAGTCAAGTGATCTAACCAGCTTAGATACATAGACTCTAGCTGAAGGGGAGGTATTCAATCAGAAAAGCCCTAGGTCCGGGGAGCTGAGGGATTGTTAAGGTAATACCATGTCCCTCCAAAGAAAGGCAAAAGAAAAAAACATAAATAAATAAATATCAGGGTTGAACAGCTTACAGAGAAAACAATCAGAGAATCTGAGGTAATAAAAGGAAAGGGGAGGAAGGAAGACCAGGGGGAGGGGAAGGAAGGAGGGGAAGAAGACAATCGCACATGATCAGGGTTATCAATGGAGTCACTCAGAGTGCCAGTTGCCCTGGTGGGCTAATGCCAGGGCATAAGGAAATATGACAAAAATTGGCCCAAGGTTCCCATGTTAACTCAAAATTACGAACTTTGTCTTGTATAATGCTAACTATCTTTTCTTGTGCCATAATCCAGGAGATTTTATGCTTCACCGCTGTGAATGGGACTCTGTGTTTTTTCCAACAAGAGGCTATTCTTATTTTGGTGCCCAGTAGGATGAAAAAGATCAGTTGTTGGGTATACTTATCTACCTTATCTACTTTCAGATTCAATAGGGCTATCTCTGGGTTTTGAGAAATCTGAGCGGTGGTTACTTTGCGGATCACTGAGAATAGTTTGTTCCATAAGCTCCTTATTCGTGGGCAGGTCCACCATACATGGTACAGAGTCCCTATATGGTTACATCCACGGAAGCACAGCGGGGAAGCATCAGGATATATCCTAGCAAGAAGAGAGGGTACCCTGTACCGTCTCATGAGCAACTTAATGCTGCCCTCCATGAGGGAAACATTAAGGATTCCCTTAAACGAGCGATGAAAGCAGGAGAACCATTGATCACTATCCCAGGAGATATCAAGGTCTTTTTCCCAGGATAAGGCTTATGGAGGCTTGGACACCGCTGAGGCAAGCGAAGCATATATGATGGAGATCCCCCCTCTCTGATCTATTGCACCCGCACACCATGATTCATAGTTAGTTACTAAAGGCGGCTCTGGTTTATTTGGCCAAATGGAATGAAGGAAGTGTTGGATTTGCATAAAACGAAAACGTTCAGCAGGGGGCATTTCAAGCTTACTTGTACAGAATGCCAAGGAGAGCGGGCCTGTGGAGGAGAAATAGTTCCCTATTCTAAGTAATCCCTTATTCAGCCACCAACTAAACGCTAAGATGTTCATTCCAGGCGGAAAGTCGGGATTATGAAAAATATGTGTCAGGGGTTTGAGGGGGGAAATCAGGGAGGGATTTTTATAGAGTCGGTCACATAATGCCAGAGAATGTGATAACGTGGGGGCTAGAATGGGTGGTCTCAATTTAGTGGGAGGCCAAAGCAAAAAATCAATCGTGTGTTGAGGGACTGCATGACGTTCCATTGATACCCAATCAGGTTTCGGTCCCTTTGAATATACAATGGAGATCTGGGCCAACTGAGCTGCCTGATAATACCACCAAATGTTGGGTAGAGCTAGACCACCTTGTGATTTAGGCCTGAATAAGATATGTTGTGCGCAACGACTTCCCCTCGAGCCCCAAATGAATTTTATGATTTTGGATTGGAGTAGGTGAACTTGCGATTTTTGGATAGGGATGGGCAAGGATCGGAATAAATAAAGTATGCGGGGTAGGAGGGTCATTTTGACTGCATTAATACGGCCTAGCCAAGATAAGTTATGATTATCCCAAAGGGATAGGTCCGAAATCAATTTACGAAAGATGGCCGGGTAGTTGGATGAATAGAGTGAGGCTATATTTGCTGTGAGATTGACCCCTAGGTATGGAAGTGAGACCTCGTTCCAGGAAAACGGGAAGTGGTTTTGAAGGCTACATAGAACATTAGGAGGAATCGTGATGTTCAGGGCAGAAGATTTGGCTACGTTGACTCGAAGACCAGATACATCACCAAACTTATCAAGCAAAGAGAAGATATTAGGAGTAGAGACTAGAGGGGAAGTCACGAAGAGCAACAAGTCGTCAGCAAAAAGGGCGCATTTGTGCTCGCGTTTGCCACACAACACCCCTTTGATGTCAGGATGAGTTCTAATTGCAATAGCCAAGGACTCCATGGCTATGGCAAACAGAAGGGGGGAAAGAGGGCACCCCTGTCTAGTTCCCCTCTCTATAGTAAGAGGCTCGGAATAGTAGCCCTGCAATCTGACCTGTGCACTTGGGTCAGAGTACAGGGCTCTAAGGATGCTCATGAAACTTTGACCAAAACCCCAGCGTTCTAGTATATGGGATAGGTAGGGCCAGGTGACTGTGTCAAAAGCTTTTTGCAAGTCGATGGATAACAAATAGCCGTGTTGTGGGGAGCCTCCATCCCATTGAGATTTGAGAAGTGAAATAATGTCAATTGCTCTCCTGATCTGATCAGGTCCTTGTCTCCCCGGGATAAAGCCCACCTGGTCCTTATTGATATAAGAGGCTATGCAGGATGCTAGCCGGTTGGAAAGAACTTTAGTTAAGATTTTTAAATCATTGTTAATTAAGGAGATAGGACGATAATTGGAAACCATAGTTGTGTCTTTGCCAGGTTTTGGAATGACCGATATGAAGGCAAGATTGAGGGCTTTATCCAGGGGAGAGCCACACCTGAGAGAGTTAAAGAATTTGACTAAATACGGTGTTAAAATAGGGCCAAATTTTTTGTAATATCCAACGGAAAAGCCATCTGGACCCAGAGCCGAGTTTTGTTTCAGGTGCTTAATCACCTTGAGTACTTCTGCTTCTGAGATAGGATCATCTAGTAGGTCCGAATGTTCAGACGATAATCTGGGGAGGGATAGGTTGTTTAGGAAGTCCGATATAGAATGATCAGGTGTTATTTGTTCCTTTTTATATAGTGAAGTATAAAAGTCGTGGAATGTTTCCATTATGCTTTTTGGGTTTTGAGAAAGTTCACCCGAAAGAATGCGAATTTTGGGGCTGATCGTGGTCTTGGTGACAATTTGGTTGCTAATTTAGCTCCTATTTTGTCAGTTTGGTGGTAAAAGCGAGCGCCTGACCACCGGAGCTGTTTCTCAGCCTCAGAGGTGAGGGCCAGGTTTAAAGATGTCCGCGCATTTTCAAGCGCCTCTAGAGAATCCTTGGTGGGATTCCTTTTATGGGCTCCAGACAGGGATTGAAATTTTAACCGAAGATTGTTAGTTTCAGCCGTGCGTTCTTTTTTAAGGTTGGTGGAGATTTGAATAATTTTCCCTCTGAGGACTGCCTTGTGGGCTGCCCACAACGTTTCCGGAGAAACTTCTTCTGTGTCGTTTAAACGAAAATATTCCTGTATTTCTTTTGCTAGAATCGAGCATTGTATTGGGTCACTGAGGAGCCCTTCATTAAGGCACCATATGAATTTGTTACCCGGGTTAGGAGATTGTTACATATATAAGAGAACCAAGGAGTGGTCTGAAATGGAGGAGTCTCTAATAACTGCTTTAATAGCCCTGGGGATGTTATGTGATTGGATAAAAATGTGATCGATTCTGATGTAGAGGTGGTGTGGGGCGGAGTAATGGGTAAAGTCTTTGGACCTAGGATTCATTTCTCTCCATATGTCCACCAGGCCTAGAAAATACAGTGTGGAGGCTATTTTAGTACTTTGTTTTGGAGGTTTTCTGGAGCGAGGATGTCCAGACCCCGATTTGTCTAGAGAAGTATCGAAAGGGAGGTTTGTGTCTCCTCCCATTATTATTTTCCCCTCAAGTTGCGGGCCTAGTGTGGACAACATTGTGAAGAAAAAGGAAGCCTGACCTTTGTTTGGGGCGTAGTAAGAAATAAAGGAGTACAATGAACCCTCAATCGTGCCTTTTACCAGTAGAAACCTGCCCGCTTGGTCTTTAATAACTTCGGAGGGGGAAAATTTTAGGTGTTTTGCAAAACAGATGGCTACCCCTTTAGACTTGTTTTCAGCATTAGAAAGAAAAAACTGAGTGTAGTGACCATGTAAGAAGGAGGGGTTGTACGAGGATGGGAAGTGAGTTTCTTGCAATAAAAGAATTGCGATTTTTTGTGACTTGTAGTGATTAAATAATTTACGTCTTTTGACAGGAGAGTTCATGCCCTGTACATTATGCGTGGCTATACAGAGTGGGGAAGGAGGGATGTGTGTGTCAGGATGCATGGATCAGAGGGGGGGATGTGCGCATCACACAACAAGTGCCTACCTGAAACATCAAGATTTGTGCTCGTGTCCAAGCCTCCGCAGCCTGAGAGTTTTGGATTCCAGGTTGTAGTTGCATAGTTGGGCTTCTGAGTGACTCTGGGAATAGGTGAGAGGAGGAGGGGAGAAAATGGGGGAAGATCGACCCTGAGAAAGAGAGACAGGACATGTCAAAAGCAATGTAAAACAAGTGCCATAAGCAATCAAACATACTTAGTATAGCTAGATAACAATCTAAGAACCCTCACAGGAGGGAGGGCAGGAAGCCACCCCCTGTAAGGTTTTCCCAAGAACAAAAACTACTAGAAGAGGGTTATGGAAGTGTCTCTGAGTGGGGGAAAATACCACTCCGAAACTCGTGGAGGCGAAGTGCAGCCACTCCGGCCAAACTGCCACAAAAAAAACCCCAAAAATAGAACCATAAAAACAAACTTGTAGGAGTCCTGAGAAAAATGAGGCAACAAGAAACAAAAAGAAAACGTCTCAGAATCCAAAAAAGCTCTGGCTAAAATCCAGCCAGAGAAAAACGGGGGCTTGGGAAGTCAGCGTCCCATTGCCGGAAGGTTGCCTCAGGGAATCCTGGGGAGAAGAAGGCACTGTTGATAGTAGACTTTCCATTAAGGAGGGCGTCCATCTTTGGATCTCTTGGCTTGTTGTTTGTGCCATAAGGGTTGGATGGGACTTGAGGGTGGTGGTCTCTTCGCGGATTGAGGTGTTCTGGGATCCATAGCAGCAGATGATGCTGGCGAGTGTGATATAAGGCCCAGTTGTAGCAGCAACCGTTCCCCATCTCCAAAATTTGTGAAGCTGTAGGACTTATTTAAGTAGGCAAAGTTGAGGCGAAAGGGGAACGACCATCTGTAGGCGATCGATTTTTGCGATAGGATGATCAAGAGAGGCTTTAAGAATCTCCGTCTCTGTATCGTGAAGGGGGAAAGGTCCGCAAAAATTTGAATCGGGTGTCCTTGGATGGAGAGATTTTCTGATTCTCTTGCTCTGTGCATAACTTCTTCTTTAACTCTGAAGAAGTGGGGTTTAACCACTATATCTCTGGGTAGGCCGTCTTGGCGTGGAGGTTGCAAGGCCCTATGTGCCCGGTTTAATTCCAGCCTGTAGTCTGGTATGTCCGGAATTAAATGTTTGATGAAAGAGCGAACGATTTTATCTGTGTCCTTAAACGATTCTGGAAGGCCTCTTAACCTAAAATTGTATCCACGAGACCTGTTCTCGAGGTCATCGAGTTTTGAGTATGCCACATCCAGTTGGTCATGTAATTCTTGGATCCTGTCAGTGTTCTGGTTGGCAACTGCAGCAATTTGATCAGTCTAATGCCCCGTACACACGGTCGGACTTTGTTCGGACATTCCGACAACAAAATCCTAGGATTTTTTCCGACGGATGTTGGCTCAAACTTGTTTTGTCTACACACGATCGCACAAAGTTGTCGGAAAATCCGATCATTCTGAATGCGGTGACGTAAAACACATACGTCGGGACTATAAACGGGGCAGTGGCCAATAGCTTTCATCTCTTTATTTATTCTGGGCATGCGTGGCACTTTGTCCGTCGGATTTGTGTACACACGATCGGAATTTCCGACAACGGATTTTGTTGTCGGAAAATTTTATCTCCTGCTCTCCAACTTTGTGTGTCGGAAAATCCGATGGAAAATGTCCGATGGAGCCCATACACGGTCGGAATTTCCGACAACAAGCTCCGATCGGACATTTTCCACCGGAAAATCCGACCGTGTGTATGGGGCATTAGATTCGATTGCTTCAATTCTTGCACCCAGCTGCTGCAAGGTCAGCCTGTATAATGGTGGTGATTTGTGAGGCATTGTGTGCTAACCCTCTTGAAAGCATATTAGAGAAAGTGTCCATTAGGGCTGCAAAGTCAGTGGGGATGGGAGCAGAGGGATCATTCTGAGGGCTGGATGTGGGGCAGCTCTCCTCCATCTGGGATAGGGGGGGGGACTTCCATGGGGCTGCAGCCTAAAGAGTTTGTGGGGGATCCTGGTAATAACCCATCCTGGGGATTACTCACATTTTGCGGATTCATCCTGTCTTTGTGTGAGGGCAGAGGTGGAAAGTCTTCCAGGGATGCCTCTGAATTCCCTGAGGAGCCTCGTGTGGCGCCGGCAGCCGCCATTTTCGTGGAGGCCGCGATCCGCGGGCCGGAGTAGAGATATCGGGATTGGTCCCGTCTGGCTGAGCCCCCGATCATGCGAGGGGGTCCCTCAGGACTCCAGAAGGTGAGGAGGGGGTCCGATGGTCCAGTTCCGCCACTGTTTGTGGCTGTGGCGGGATTGTAGGCCGGAGTGGAGCGGAGCTCTCAGAACGAGCGACCGTTCATGGAGCTGCCGCGCATGCGCCATCCTAGGATTTTTTCCGACGGATGTTGGCTCAAACTTGTCTTGCATACACATGGTCACACAAAGTTGTCAGAAAATCCGATCATTCTGAACGCGGTGACGTAAAACATGTACATCGGGACTATAAACGGGGCAGTGGCCAATAGCTTTCATCTCTTTATTTATTCTGAGCATGCGTGGCACTTTGTTCGTCGGATTTGTGTACACACGATCGGAATTTCCGACAACGGATTTTGTTGTCGGAAAATTTTATATCCTGCTCTTAAACTTTGTGTGTCGGAAAATCCGATGGAAAATGTGTGATGGAGCCTACACACGGTCGGAATTTCCGACAACAAGGTCCTATCACACATTTTCCGTCGGAAAATCCGACCGTGTGTACGGGGCATAAGAATAGTTTCATGACTTCTTTGGGATGGGACACAGTATTTCCAGATGGGTTCCTCAATTTGTATATGTGGGGTGGTTTTGTAGATTGATTAAGTTTTCTAGCGAACATGGTGGAATATGAATTACTGTTGAGTAAGAAATTGGCTTTAGACCATCTGAGGGCCTTTTCGGTGTCCGATGCTAATAATGTGTCTAAAGTAGTGCGTTTGAATCTGTTTAAAAAGGTCACTAGATGGGTTTTGGTTGTTTCTGTGATATAAATGGTCTAGATCGTTTGTGAGGGATCTAATATCTGCAAGTTTGGATTTGTTTTTAATTGAGGCAATATTTATCAGATGGCCTCTCATTACCTCTTTATGCGCCATCCAGATATTTGTAGGAGACATGTCTGGTGTTACGTTATGTGCAAAATATTGCTCAAGGTGAGATAGAATTTGTTGTTTGCATGATGGATCTATTAGCAAGGAATCGTTTATTCGCCATGAGTGAGATGTGTTGGCAAGACCTATATGTGAAGTGTTAAAGGAGATTATATGGTGATCAGACCAAGGACATGCATGGATATCTGCCTTAGAGGAATTGGCAAGTAGGATTGGGGTGCAGAAGATATAATCAAGTCGAGCAAAGCTGTTATGCGGGTGGGAATAGAATGTGTAGGATTTGATACCTATATTGTGAGCTCTCCAAGTATCCACTAATTGATGATTATATAGTGATCTGTTCAAAGATTTGGGGAAAGCTTTAGAGGATGGGACAACTTTACTTCTGTCCAGAGCCGAATGAGCAGCTAAATTGAAGTCACCACCCACTATTAGATGTGTGGAAAGATAATTGTCTAGGGTATCAAAAAATGTGTTGAAAAAGTTTGAGTGAGCATCATTTGGAGCATATACTGAGGCAATGGTGACCGAACGTCCTTTAATTGAGCCTTTCAAAATTAAATAACGACTGTCTGGGTCTTTAACAACATTTTGAACCTCAAAAACCACTAAAATAAATATGGCAGCACCCCTGGATTTTGTGTTGTAAGTAGTGCAATAAAATTGGCTGAAACTTTTGTCAAAAAATTTAGGGTGTTTGTCTGTAGCGAAGTGAGTTTCTTGCATTAATATTATATCCGCTCCCAATCTTTTATAGTGGCGAAAAGCTTTCTTTCTCTTGTGAGGTGAATTAATGCCCTGGGCATTGTGAGAAATCACCCTGAGACCCATTGTATTGGTGTTAGAAAGCGATGATAGTTGTGAGGTAGTGGCAATGAATCACAAGGCCCAGGGCAGAGCATATGGCAAAGTCGGTGTGGTATTAGTAATATGGATAACAACGATAACATTAATAAAGAAAAATTACCTAAGATAGAGAAAAATCTAGAGATCACTGTGTTGCCATCTATATCTTCAAAAATACAATATATCAAAATATACATCAAAATTTTGCATAGGTATTTTCTTATTGGCCACTCTATATCAAATAATAAATTATATTTATATATGTGAACGTTGGAGATTTGGGTACCTGAACAGTAGAACCCTAGAGATAACGAACTCCTAGATAATAACAGTGCTGCAGTGCACAACAATGCACCATCGTAATGCCTTGAGTAAAATAAAGAGAATTTTTTGACCTTTTCAAAATTTTGTAAAAATAAAATATTTTAGTATAATTATGAGGAAAATTATATATAGCTTGGGGGTTAGGGTGAGAAGCACTGCCTGACCGAAAATAATATTGTTGTGAACAATACTGTCCATCACTCACAAATGGAGCATCCACTATTAAAACAATGGATAGCAGGATCAGCCGTAGAAATGTATCCACTATTTGAACCATGCTTTTGGAGTCCTTTGTGAGTAGGGGGACAAACTAGCAGAGGCGGAGCAGAACAGCCTCAGCGAGGATTCTTTAGACAGAAATAATAGGGCATGTTGTGACATATGTTGAAAAAATTAGTAGAAAAAACTTTATAAAAGAAGAAAAAAAAAGAAAAAAGATTAAATGTATATGATCGCTTAAGATCGCATAGTAGGAACTGTGATAGACCTTCCCAATATCTTTTAAAGGTATAGAACTGTTTTACTAAACATAGTAAATCAAACTTCAAAACTTGTACATTTTTAGAACTATAAAAATTGTTCTATGAACCCTGCAAAGGAAGAATTAGAAAAACAAAACAAAACAAAAATTCCAGAAGAATGGTGAACTTTCAGCTGCAGGTATGCTTCATCTTTATCTTTAGGCATCCATATTTCTGAGTGCTGGACGCCATCTTCCTTGTCCACGACGCGTGGTTGGGGTGGCCCAGATAGGTGAAGTATGAGGAGTGGTAGGAGGTCTTGCAACTGCACCTGGGTCCAGAAGACCCAACTTTACCAGGAGATCTTTACCTTCCGAGATGTTGAAAACTGTATAAGTGGTGCCATTGTGTGGTACTGATAATTTAAATGGAAAACCCCATCGGTATCTGATGTGAGCTGATTGTAATACTGAAGTTATCTCTTTCATTTTGCGTCTCCTTTCCAAGGTAGCTTGTGAAATATCTGGAAATATTTGAATTTTGGCATATTCCTAGATGCTCTTAGTATGCTTTCTTTTGTGATAAAGTCTTTCATGCATAGAATAATGTCACGTGAAGGTTTGTCTGGGGGTGGTTTGGGATGCAAGGCTCCATGAATTCTGTCACACACAAATGAGGATGGAGGTAAATCCGGAAGGAGATTGTGGAACAGCTTGGATACTGCTGGCATCAGTTCGGTGACAGACTCTGGAATACTACGAATCCTCAGGTTGTTCCTACGGTTTCGATTGTCCAAATCTTCCACTTGAGATTGTAAGTATGAGTGGTTTTCAGCTAATAGCTCAAAGTCCCTTCTAAGATCATTGTGTACAAGTGACAGCTCATCATGTTTGGTTTCAAGAACATCTGTGCATCCTCCTAGGGTTGCTATTTCTTGTGTGAGTGTGTTTGTTGTTTTTTGGAGTTCACACTGTATTTTGTCTACAAGTTTTTCGTAGATATTGGTTAAGCGGGAGTCCAAATCTGCTTTTGTGATCTGAGAGGGGAGGTCACTGCTTTGTGTTGAAGACTTATGTGGAGAGCCATTGGCAGTTGTAGGGGACTGTACGGGCGACGAAATAGCGCCTTTATGCGCCATTTTATTCTGCTCCTTGTTGTGCAGTGGGTATGTGAGTTAAGAGTGCCTTTGCGCACGGCGATTGAACGCCTTCTTGCCCGACGGCATGCACTAGTATCAACTGTAGGGATGTTTATAAAAAATGTAATTATTTAAGGTAATTGATCCTTACAGTGTGTGTTAAATCCTCGCTGAATCGATGAAATTCTTAATTACGGATGGTGAACTGCATCGCGTTTCGCATGCGCCCCCACTTAGTTGTAGTTATGACTTTAGTTCATCTTAACACCCCAATCCTGGGGCAATAGCTTGTTTTGAATCTGTTGTGGGGCTACATGTTGCCCGATGAGGTGTACACGTGACCTCGTGGGGGTAAAGGCCAGAAACCTAGGACTCTCATGCAAGGACCCTGGGAGATTGTTTCAACTGCTGGGCAGCTCCAGTGTCTCTGTAGAGAGCAAGTCTGGCCTGTGTGGTTGTAGCAAGATGACTCTTGCACCCAGGTGTGGGGATAGGGTTGTTACTAGATGGTAAGTCTCCTAATTCCATGGCCTGGTTCCACTCCCCCGCGAGCGAGGTGATTTTGTAATGTCTTAGTGTTTGGATCTGGCCAAGGGGGGGCGAGGGAGCTACTGGTGGGCTCAAGGTATAGTAAGATGGCCGCCCTTCACCTCTATCTCCGGAGCGCCGTCTCATGCAGGGTATCTCTGGTGGCCCCCAGGACTCCCAAACTCCCAACCCACGGTCCGCGGAGCTGCCACGGGCGAGTTTGGAAGGTGCTGCCGCTGTCTCGCTGTGCGCGGCAGCCGTGCGTGGAAAACCCACAGGTCCTGTAGGCCTCAAGATCGCAGATGGAGCTGGCTGGGGCTTGCGGATGGCCGGGATTCACCAGACAGGCAGGGGTCCGTTCAGGGGATGCCCAGGGACCTGGATGGAGGGCTTATTGGGGGATTCAGAGAGCACTGGAGTAGGATGGCTGTGGAATCCAACTGGGACAGCTGAGCTCCAGCAAAGCACATCTCAAGTTGACGGCCGGTCACCGGTGGAGATGAGCTTGCTTAAGTGGCATCTAAGTAGAGAAAGGCCACTATTTGTTTGTTGGGCTCATCTGCTGGTTGTAAAGGGGGATACTTTAGTGGTTGTGGGGGGAGGATGGCAGACTGTGTGGCTCAACAGGCTCTGTAGAAGGGAAGCTGGGTGTAGCAAAATGGACGCCATCTTCCGGGAGTAGGCCGAAGCTGCAGTCTTTCCCAAGTGCGGCCTCTGCACGGGTGGGCCCCGCTCCGTTTGGGCTACAGCTTTCCCCCCAAGGGCATGTGTTATATCCCAGCCGATATTAGAATGGACAGTCACCTCTGGGGGTATCGGTTTAGATAAGGAATGGATGGATGACAGGCTACTCACTGTGCTCAAGAAGAGTGGCTGCAGCTGGCTCAACAGGCCACGAGATGGTGCCGGGCCACAGGACACCGGATCAGTCAGACGGAATTCTTCTGGTAATTAATCCTGTTGCGGGTCCGATTCCGTGTAATTAACGGTCGATGGGCCGGGATGGAGCGGCGTTAATCCCGCAGAGACCGGCAGTCAAGTGCGGAGGATACGAGAGGCCCCGCAGGCCTCCTAGAAGGTACATTTCAAAACCATGAGCTGTTGGGGTGCAAATGAACTATCAACAAATCGTTATATGATTGGATATTGATTGGATTATAAAGAGGCATGTACATCGTTGATCCATGACATCAGGACCGTCCACTCAACAAAAAGTTGGACATCCTCGTGGATGACATGGAATAAAGATTTTGTGGTTATGTCTATGAATTTCAATATATGTATAAATATTTCTACAGCTTATTAATCCTCTGATGATGACCCGGCGGGGTCGAAACGCGTCAGTTTTGCTCAACATCACCAACCTTCTTTAGCGCTTGTTAATCATGTATATTGTGTCCTTTCCTGTATTATTGCTTTTACATATTCTGTACCACAGTTCATATTTTATCATCATTTTTTGATATATATAGTAAGAGGACTACCGCGCTATAGTACACCCAAAAGGGTACCTTCCGTGAAGTATTAAATAACCAAATATGATAAATTAAATTTAGTGAAAAAATAAATAAAACAAAAGCAGCCACTATAAGTGAGATACACACACTAATAAAACAATATACAAAAATAATTAAAAGTATACACTGCGCTAAAATCTAAAAGTATATGGTGAGGAGCAGCTACATACAAAGTGACAACAACCAAGAAATAATGTGAGAGAAAATGTAGCGCGTAAATTGTGCAAAAAGTTTTCAATCAAGAAAACAGCTGAAAAATAAATATCCATGAATAGTGAACACAGCCATGATATCACTTAAAAGTCTCTCAAATTAAGGTAAATAAAGTCCCGTGAGGTGAAATGTCCCACTGGAAGGTGTATATAAACGTGTGACAGCCAATGCTCGAACGCAGGTAGATCGTCAAATCATCGAAAAACAGTATCCAACAACTGCACGTATCTCGGTGAAAATGGTGTGTAAGAAACTCTTACCAGATACATTGGACTCCCTTGTCAGCGACAGGGAATCACTCGAGTGGGTTGCCTCTCAGGGCCTGGAAACGGACATCACGACTCTGCGAACCTTATGGGTCAAACTCTGCATGGATCTCCCGGGGCCGCCAGGTGGGTCCTCCCAAAGGATGGCCAAGGTGCGAATCAGAGGGATCAGTGCGTCACGCATCAAACTGGAGTGGAGGTTGGTTATATCTCTCGGATGGTATGTGGAGAAAAAATAAACAGGCTCCACATAGTGTAGATGAGCAAGTTGGGATTTTTTATTGCTAAAAAAGCCTGATTACAATAAAAATGTGATCACAGGGTATAAAAACAAGAATGGGCAACAAGGAGGATGCTGAAAGCGCCCCGACGCGTTTCGATCAATGGATCGTCTACTGGGGCATACAGCATCCCCTCCAAGTTGCCTTATATTTATAAGTAAAATCATTCAAAAAAGCTAATTGTATGAGGTATCAAACAGCCTTCCCCATTGGATGGATGGGGTCACCTGATCGCACCTGCCTGACCAGGTGTAAAACATCATTCATTTGCACAGATGATGTGTGGTTAACCTGTTATGTGTTGTTGAGCAGACCCCACACTGAACAGTGCATAAATGGTATAACTTCTCTGAGAAATACATCAAGAAATGGAGAAGGATTGAACTGAGAACGAGACCATCTCGTTCAGTACCCTCATTGCTGACACTTCTGTGTCAGCTTAAGGCTGAAGGGGAGTCTGTACCAATCAGGGACGGCGTCTATGAGGGCGGGCGGAGCCGACGGCCAATAGCTAAGAAGACAGGAAGTCTCCGTCAGCGCCGCCCTGCCTCCACAAGACGAACACAGGGAAGTGACGTCAGGATAAACAACACACCTGACGTCCTTCCCCTATCACGTGTTACCATGGGTACATCAGGGGAACAGAGGGGGAGGCGAGACGCGCGTCGAACCGGACGTGCCCGACGCACACTCCCACGCTCCTCCCCTGTGTCCCCGGAGGCAGCATTGAATACAGGCGATGCTGCAAGTCCCCCCACGATAGTGGAAAGCTGGTAAACGTCGCCTGTGGAAGAGGGAATGAGTGACACCACCCAACATGGGGCATGAAGGGGGGCCGTGTAACCTAGAGACATGCCTCTAAATAAGACGGCACCCGGCTCGCTCCTGCCAATTGGAAATAAAAAGGCAAAGAGACAACCGTACAATGAATTAAGTGTTGATGATGGCAAGTGACTCATGGTAGATTGAAAATCACTTCCGGTCAAATAAATGAACAGAGTGAGGTGGTTCAAACATAACAACTAATAAAATTCTTCAAGAACATATGATGAAATAAACTGAGCTCATGAACATTACAACCTCCATGGGTGTGCCATCTGAAGGGTATTGATAGTATATCAAACACCCTTCAAACCTCATGTGCGCACACCCCCTTGGAAATGCACTGACATAAGGAAAACTGGAAATATATACTGGTATAAATGGTTAGAAATGTGTAAAAGGAAATGTGTAAGAAAAGAATATATAGAAAAAGCCCCTGAACCTGCATAGTGTATTGCAATCCAGGTACTCAATAAGTGAAGAAAAAACAGAATAAAAATGGTCCATTTTCAAGATGAATTGATGAACGAGTTGAGGTCCCACTCCACGTTCAACCCAAACGGGAAGAAGGACCTCAACTCGTGGATCCAGTACGTCTCGAGGCGTGAAACGCCACGCACACGAGACTCGCCCCTCCAGTGCGGAATGAACCTATCAATAACTTGGAACAAGGTTCCCGTGGGGTCCCTGTCGTGGTGTTCCAAGTAGTGTCTTGGCACTGTATGCTTGTCTTTGCCTTTTTTGATCGCAGCCACGTGTTCGTTGACGCGAACAGAAAAAGTTCTGATCGTGAGACCCACATATTGCTTGCGGCAGGGGCAAGTTATCAGGTATACAATGTATTTTGAAGAACACGTGGTGAAGTGCTTCATGGAATAAGTGCGGGAAGTGACCGTCGACTGGAAAGTGACGCTCTTGCGTCTTCCCTTAGTATTGTGAAGGCAAACTTGACATTTAGGGCAGGGGTAATAACCCTTGCACTCCTGAAAGAAAGACACCTTTTTAGGGGGGTCTATTATGTTTGGGGCGATCTGTCCCTGAATGGACCGAGCGCCTCTATACACTACAGAGGCTTGTTTGGGTAAAACAGAGCCAAGGAGTCTGTCGTTCTGTAATATTCCCCAGTGTTTCTTAATGATACCTTTAATCTGTTTGGATTGAATGGAATGGGTAGTGAAGAAGGCCAACTTTGCATTAAATGCAGTGTTGTCTTTGGGGCGTTCTGTGAGCGTAGCATTCCTTTCAGTGAGCAGGGCTCTATTGATTTCGCTGTCTAAAAGGTGAGGGTCATAACCCTTATCCAGAAATCTGCCTCTGAGGATTTGGGATTGTGATATAAAGTCTGAAGTTTGGGTACAGTTGCGCCTCAGTCTCAAAAACTGGCTGCGGGGCACTGACCTAAGCCATTGTTCACGATGGCAACTGTCGATCGGAATGTATCCATTCTCGATCTGTGGGTTTAAAGTAGGTACGAAACTCCAGATGTTGGTGCACAACTGAAATTTCAAGGTCAAGGAAGTGCACCTGGGTTGTACTGGCCTCATAGCTTAACGATATCCCCCTATCGTTAGCATTGAGAGTGTTCATGAAGCCCTCGAGGGATGCCAGATCTCCCTCCCAAAGGAGGAGGATGTCGTCTATGTACCTGGCTCAAAGAACCAGTTCGGGTCTCTGGGCAGCATAGACGACATCCTCCTCCCACTGTGCCATGAAGAGGTTGGCGAGGCTGGGGGCAAATTTGGCCCCCATAGCCACGCCCCTCTTCTGTAAAGAGAATCGATCCTGAAACCAGAAGTAGTTGTGCCTGGTTGCAAATTTTAACAGCTGCATAATAAAATTCCGTTGTAATGTAGGGAGTCTGCCATCTCTGGAGAGATGGTTTTCGACTGCTTCAAAACCTAGGTTGTGTGGTATGCACGTATATAACGCTGCTACGTCAGCTGTAACTAGAAGGGTACCTTTTTTGATTGAAACCGACTCCAATAATTTGATTGTATCTCTGGTGTCTTTCAGATAAGAGGGGGTGGTTTGAACCAGGGGTTGTAAGTAAGCACTGTCACACTCCTCTATGGAGATTGCTGCCTACCAACCTGCAGCCCTCACCACCTAAGAATAGCACCCATACCTGTTATACCATTACTGCCCACTCCCACATCCTGCCCTTCCTCTGTGGTTTTCTTCGTTTTTAGCAAAAATCTCCTTTCTGCAAGCAATCAATGAAATCCTTTCAGGTAGGTGATCAATGGATCATTTAAACCTCCTATTGGATATCTAGTGATAGTCCTACCAATATTTGACCCTTGTTTTCATTCTTTCAATTAGCTTAGATGAACCCCTCTTTTTCAACTATGCCCCTGAAGAAGGACCCTACAAATATTAAATACCCCGAAACGCGTCAGACTTGAAAAGAGTCTTCTGGTTCCTTTCATCATTGCCTATTGCTTGATGTTCATCATGTCTACTAAGTAGTACTATTATGTTACTCAAGATATCCACTTTGTTTTTAACATTTGTATTTTCCAACCGAATAAAATTTATATGCTTTTACTATGTACAATAGTTTCTACCTCTATATATTTTTTCTTTTTCTATACAAGTGCCGGGAAAGTCCACCCAGGGGAATTCATTGTCTTGTGTTTATGCATTATTGGACGTGGCACGGCTTTCCTCCTAAACGAGTTGGTCACCCTCTTTCTGTTTAATGTTTCTCTGGTAGCAAATACCACTCCCCGCCTGACCAACAAACTTTAGGTTACTGATAACTTCATACTAATTAAAAGTACCCCCTCTGGGGATCGTATCTCCCCTTTCCCTGGAGAGAATTTTTTACCCTGTCCCCAGGTTTTTGTTAACCATTTAAATAAATTTCACCTCTTCAACATATCACTACAAAATGGCTTCTACAACGGAGACTACATACTTTGAAAATATATTTGTGGGTCAAGACTGGGAAACTCTAATGCAACAATACTTGGATAAATTCGACGACAGTGATCGAACCGAAGCAGAGATTTCCTCTTTGTTTTTTAAACTTGCCAAAACTTAGAGAAAAAATCCTCATTTTTTGGCATATCAGGTCATTTCAGGACTACTTGAAGAGCAATATGAACCCATTGGGTCTCCGCGTCCAGATCTTCCCAACCCTGGAGGATCTGGACGCGGATTTCAAGTCCACATGGGAGAATGCTTTACAAACATGTTCACGTAATCTTATGCAGATACTAATAGATGAATATACAAAAAGATCCTTAGCATTGGACATTGAAATCACTAAGACTTGTGAACAACTCCAAAAATTCAAGACACACCAATCAGTCTCCATCAAAGAGAAAAAACTTAAAACCCATCTTGAATCCTTTAATAAAAATATTCTTATTAAAAAAAACTTCAAATTCCACAGGGATAAAAATACATTTGAGGCCGGTAAGGCCTACAAATGGAACCAAAACAACAAGACAACTAGGAATCCGAATATACCCCAGAATCCCCCTTCCAATAAACCTCCGCCCCACATTCCCCCGCTTATTACTTCCAAAGCAAAACCCTCCTCTGGTACCAAACGCCAACTCTCAGGCGACTCCACCCAAGACCAGAAATCCAAAAAATCAATTTCAGATAAGAAATCTAATCCCCCTATTCCTGCACACCCTGACAACATCACTAAGGGATCTTTGTCCAATTACTCAACACAGGCACACCCACCTCCTCCTCCTCAGAACACTACTACCATACACGAGCCTAGTCGTAATGACTCGTCTTTTTTAGACCTGGTATTGGCCGGTCTCAAACTACCTCCACCAAATCTAAACACCTACACACAAATGACACTATGATTCTCCTCCCTACCACACCTACTCACTTGGACACGGACCTGAGTATCATCAATTTATCCTCTTACCCCCTCTCAGAAAATGAAATTTCCATCCTGAAAAAAGGATTGAATTTTTGTCCTAACTACAGGTTAGACAAATTCGAATTTTATAAAGATCTCCAATTATTTATCCGGAAAATAATCCTCAAAAAACTTTACCAGAAACAGGATACCAAAATCAATTTTACCCCCCAGGAAAATCGAGCTCTGGACCAGCTTGTTGCGCTATTGGAGGAGAGCGATACAACCGATCTGATCAACCAAATAGACCTCCCTCGTATCCTTCAACAAATAGACGACTCGGATGTCCAACCACATTCGGGCGCCTCCAAATTAAAGAAAAAATCGGATCTTTGCCCACCACCTAGCACATGTCCGAATGCAGCAGCTTTTCTTAAACTTGTTAACAACGACCTGGATAAACTCAAAATAAAAAAGCAAGGACCTTCTAATCTTAGCCCAGGAGAACTACAGGCACTAGACTCCTTGAAGGCGAATAATACAATCACTATAAAACCTTCTGACAAGGGAGGAAATGTGGTGGTCTTGGACAACAACCACTACATTAAGATCTGTAAAAAAATTCTCAACAATGTGGACTGGTACCGTTGTATGCCAGCCTCTATTGTTGAGAAATATAATAAAGAATTTTACGCGCTGGTTGATTCCGCATTTCTCAACAATACTATCAGCAAATCTACCTGGACTTTTGTGAGAAACAACTTTCCCAAGACCCCCACATTCTACGCACTCCCTAAAGTGCACAAAAATCTGATAGATCCACCGGGTAGGCCTATAATCTCAGGTGTGGGTTCAATAAGCGACAACGCTAGCAAACTGATTGACGAATACCTAAGGCCCCTCGTGGTGTCATTGACATCCTATGTAAAGGACACAAGCCATTTTTTACAAATCTTGGACCACTTATTTGTCTCAGATCGAGCCCTCCTAGTCACTATTGACGTGGAGACGCTGTACAGCTCTATTCCACATGAACTAGGTTTGGCAGCAATCAGACATATACTCCAACAAAAATTGGATTCCGATCCCATTTACAATGAATTCATAATTGAACTGCTCGAGTACATCCTCACCCACAATGTTTTCACCTTTCTCGGCTCCCACTACCTCCAGGTGCAGGGGGTAGCTATGGGGACATGTTGTGCCCCGTCGTATGCCAACCTGTACCTGGGGGAGTGGGAGAAGGCCCTCCTTTCAGACGGGAACCTCACCCAATATACAAACCACATTCAAGGGTGGTATCGATACATAGACGACATTTTTGTCGTTTGGGAGGGTCCCTTGGATGTACTCGAGCAGTTCATATCCAGGATGAACAAAAATGACTTCAATTTGACATTCACTATGTCCTTTAACAATACTCATGTAACTTTTTTAGATATTGAAATCTTCAAGGATGGACAGGGCAAACTTTCCACTAAGCTATTCAGAAAAAGCACTGCCGGCAATACCATATTGCACGCTGCTAGCTTCCACCCTAAACCTTTGATCGATTCCATACCTTACTCGCAATACATTAGGATCAAGCGCAATTGTACAGACAATAAAACCTTTCTCAAAGAAGCTGCTGCCCTATGAGATAGACTGTTACTACGCGGATACTCTCACAAATCTCTAAAAAGGGCTTTTAAAAAAGCAACTAACAAACCCAGGCAAACGCTCCTCCACTCTACCAAACAACAAAGGGACACACACCAACTTAGTATCATCACAACATACAACCAGCAACACCATCAAATTAAAAGAATAATTGAAAAATACTGGCACTTACTGGCCCTTGACCCTAGCCTGGGCCACCTAGTACCAGAAAAAACCCTACTTTACCTTTAGGAGAGCCACTTCCATTGGTGATAAAATCACCAATAGCGAGTTTAGATCAACGACAACTCATTGCAAATACAGGGGTACCTTTGCCTGCGGCTCTTGCCATTACTGTGGTTACATGTTGACTCAAAGAAATCCCACTCTCCCCAACTGGAAAACTTTTTTTCCAAAACATTTTGCAAACTGCAGAACCACTGGAGTGGTTTATCTACTCCAGTGCAACTGCGGTTGCTTTTACATAGGAAAGACTAAACTTGAGTTTTGGCGAAGAGCATACAGGCATATTTTATCCATGAAAACAGCCGACCCTGATCTTCCTCTGGGTCGACATGTAGCACTGGTACATGGAGGCAAGTTCCCCCCTATCAAATTCTTAATCTTGGATCGCATACATCCTAGCCCCAGAGGGGGCGACTGGAATAAAATTTTACTCCAGAGAGAACTTAAATGGATCCATTTACTAAAGGCCACCACACCCCCAGTCCTCAAAGAGGCGGTCTGTTTTAAACCCTTCCTACAAGGTTTCAATTCCGGGGGAATGGAAAAATAATCTCATGACTACCTCAATGTACATCCCCTTCATCCTCCTCCCCCCCCTCCCTCCCCTCCCCCCTTTTTTCCTCCCACTCCTTCTCTTCAATCCACCACCTTCTAACCCACATTAGTATTTGCTACTCCACCCTTTCCCTCCCTTCCTCCATATTGTGGTAACTACCCCATTTTTCGTTTTTCTTACTGCTGATTGTATCTGGTTGTTCTTCCTTTTGTTATTGTATTTTGTACACCAAGCTGTGCGTTTGGCCATATACATGCTCCCCGCTCCCCTTTTTTCCCCTTTCTCTACCCTTGCAGGCACATCCGTATTTTCGGCCTCAGATGCCGACATGTTACTGAGCTATATTCATGCTCATGCAATTTTAAATGTGGGGGGACATGGGGTGTTAATATATTTTTTGCCCCCCCCCTTCCCCTCAATCGATAAGGAATATTCACCCACTTATAATCCTGATCCAAACTACTCATTCTCTTATCGACTTCTTCAGTTGGTACCATAGGAGACCATGTATTGGACACACAATTAGCTTGGTTGGTTCCTCAACGGAACCTCTCTTTTGTTAACATATTACTTGTTTGTGATTGTTACATACTCTGTGCTAGCATTTATGTACCCTCAATCATGGTTAGGTCTCTTGTTGCCCAATGCTGATTTTTCTATTGTCCATTTTTGTTTATGTTTCTGCATATTACAATGTTTGTATGAAGGGACTACTATGCCTGCTCTACTACTACTCCCATTGTATTTTTTGCTAATACACTGCTTAATATTCGATCGTGTCTGCCCTCTTGTAAAAAACTTATATTTTTTAGCATGTCCCAGTTCCCACTTATTCTTAAGAAACCACTCCGATCTGGCATGGATGAGTCCTGACCCTATATCCTATTTTCCTGTTTAATACTTTTATTTTTTTTTATGTTGTTCTTTAACCCTCTTTACTCTTACTCTTCCATGCCTGATTCCGGTTGGGCCATTTTTACTCCATTCATTAGGTATACATTTCCACACGCTTCCTTCTTTGTGGCCAGTTCCCCCTTTCCCCGCCCCCCCCAGGGCGCGTGTGGCCAGAGCGATTGCCCGGCACGGAAAGCCGCCCCAGAATTTCCTTTTCCCTGGGGCGGCGCATAGGGAGGTACTTGGGTGTCTCTCCATCCTACGCCCATTGCCTCCATGTTGCCACTCCAGCGAGCATGCCCAGTTCGCCGAAGTGGCACTTCCGTGCCGGTGGGGCGGGTGTGCGCGACGTCGCTCCAACGCCATTACGATCGCGCATGCGCGGTGGGGGCGGCGCCGCGCATCCTCGCTTCGGGGGGTCTGTACATGGCGTCTCAGCTGACGGTCTCCACAACACAGCTGTGCGTCGTTCTGACGCCAGCTAATTGGAGCCCTTTCATTATTTAAACCAGCCCCACTCATTCCCTGTTAAGGCGCTATACATGCCGGACGCTGGGTTGCGTGGTTAGCCGTACGTACACATTGTCTTCTTAAGGTATTTTACTCTATTTATTTCTCTTCACCTTCCTTTCATTCAAGGATCAATGTCATAAGTGCAGTATATATCTCTCCTTTCATTATTTACATATATAGAGTTATACAGTTGTATTACTTTTGCTTTTTTACCACTTCCTAGCCTGCTATGGTTCTATTTCCTGCAGGCTATTGGGAGCACACACATATGGCTACTGTAGCAACATAACTGTTTTTTACATACTTGCTATATACTATTATGTCACATTTGACTACATCACCCCAGCTCCTCTGACATACAACTATAGAATCCTCTAGGATCTATGCATATCATATATTCACTCATGGGTATACATTTGTATTTATTATTATCCTTTATCTTGTAACAACCTCTTTATAACAATATATATATATATATATATACCTTTTTTTACCCTAAGCATTTTAAGCTAGACTTTATCTATTAACCTGCATTCAGTGCATTTCCCTGTTGCACCGAGCCATTAAATATGCTGCTTATGCAGTATTTATAATATGCACTCCACTGCATAAGATTATTTACACCAGTCTGCTTATTTTTTCATTAAATCACTCATATTGGATCCCCTCTAAGGTACCTCAATTTTTTCATTTCATAGGGACGCCTTCCTGTGACCTCAGCATATCGCTCTGGCTTGCGCACGCCCGGGTCGGGCGGGACGGGAGCACTGTCACACTCCTCTATGGAGATTGCTGCCTACCAACCTGCAGCCCTCACCACCTAAGAATAGCACCCATACCTGTTATACCATTACTGCCCACTCCCACATCCTGCCCTTCCTCTGTGGTTTTCTTCGTTTTTAACAAAAATCTCCTTTCTGCAAGCAATCAATGAAATCCTTTCAGGTAGGTGATCAATGGATCATTTAAACCTCCTATTGGATATCTAGTGATAGTCCTAACAATATTTGACCCTTGTTTTCATTCTTTCAATTAGCTTAGATGAACCCCTCTTTTTCAACTATACCCCTGAAGAAGGACCCTACAAATATTAAATACCCCGAAACGCGCCGGGCTTGAAAAGAGTCTTCTGGTTCCTTTCATCATTGCCTATTGCTTGATGTTCATCATGTCTACTAAGTAGTACTATTATGTTACTCAAGATATCCACTTTGTTTTTAACATTTGTATTTTCCAACCGAATATAATTTATATGCTTTTACTATGTACAATAGTTTCTACCTCTATATATTTTTTCTTTTTCTATGCAAGTGCCGGGAAAGTCCACCCAGGGGAATTCATTGTCTTGGGGTTGTAAGTAATAGTCCACGTATTTGCCAATCCTCGCCGTAACCGAATCGATCCCGCTGACGATGGGTCGGCCGGGAGGATTGGTGGGGTTCTTATGAACCTTGGGAAGATAGTATATGGCGGGGATACGTGGTACTTGGGGGACCAAAAAGCATTTTTCTTTTTTGTTAAGAATTCCCAAGGAAAAACCTTCCTCTATCAATTCTACTAAGGCCTTTTTAAAGGTGACTGTGGGATCCCTGGGGATATAGTGATAGGTATCCAAATCACCTAGAATCCTGTTCATCTCCTTAAGGTAATCTGCTTTTTCAAGAACAACAATGCCTCCGCCCTTATCCGCCGGGCGGATGACAAGGTTCTTGTTTTCACAAAGTGATTTTAAACCTGTCTTGATGTCAGGTTTGACATGAGGACGTTTTTGATGTTTGGCTAGTTTGTCCAGGTCCTCCAGGACCAAACTCTTGAAGACCTGGATAGAGGGGGCTAGAGTACCAGGGGGATTGAATAGGGATGAGTTAGACAATCCTGAATGGACTACCCGAGGGTGTGAAGACGTTACCTCTGTAGAGGGTAGAGTTCCATTATGGGAAGATGTCGATACTTGGGTAGTGGCTGACACAATGGTCCGTTGGGTGGAGGAAGTGCTTGTGGTTAGAAAGTGTCTCTGAACACTGAGCTTTCGGGTGAATTTAAGTACATCAATAAATGTTGCAAAATGGTTAAGTGGTTTAGGTGGTACAAATTTGAGTCCTCTGTCCAGAACTGACTTCTCAGCTTCTGTTAGAGAGACCCGAACTGGTTCTTTGGGCCAGGTACATAGACGACATCCTCCTCCTTTGGGAGGGAGATCTGGCATCCCTCGAGGGCTTCATGAACACTCTCAATGCTACCGATAGGGGGATATCGTTAAGCTATGAGGCCAGTACAACCCAGGTGCACTTCCTTGACCTTGAAATTTCAGTTGTGCACCAACATCTGGAGTTTCGTACCTACTTTAAACCCACAGATCGGAATGGGTACATTCCGATCGACAGTTGCCATCGTGAACAATGGCTTAGGTCAGTGCCCTGCAGCCAGTTTTTGAGACTGAGGCGCAACTGTACCCAAACTTCAGACTTTATATCACAATCCCAAATCCTCAGAGGCAGATTTCTGGATAAGGGTTATGACCCTCACCTTTTAGACAGCGAAATCAATAGAGCCCTGCTCACTGAAAGGAATGCTACGCTCACAGAACGCCCCAAAGACAACACTGCATTTAATGCAAAGTTGGCCTTCTTCACTACCCATTCCATTCAATCCAAACAGATTAAAGGTATCATTAAGAAACACTGGGGAATATTACAGAACGACAGACTCCTTGGCTCTGTTTTACCCAAACAAGCCTCTGTAGTGTTTAGAGGCGCTTGGTCAATTCAGGGACAGATCGCCCCAAACATAATAGACCCCCCTAAAAAGGTGTCTTTCTTTCAGGAGTGCAAGGGTTATTACCCCTGCCGTAAATGTCAAGTTTGCCTTCACAATACTGGGGGAAGACGCAAGAGCGTCATTTTCCAGTCAACGGTCACTTCCCGCACTTATTCCATGAAGCACTTCACCACGTGTTCTTCAAAATACATTGTATACCTGATAACTTGCCCCTGCCGCAAGCAATATGTGGGTCGCACGATCAGAACTTTTTCTGTTCGCGTCAACGAACACGTGGCTGCGATCAAAAAAGGCAAAGACAAGCATACAGTGCCAAGACACTACTTGGAACATCACGACAGGGACCCCACGGGAACCTTATTCCAAGTTATTGATAGGTTCATTTCGCACTGGAGGGGCGAGTCTCGTTTGCGTGGCGTTTCACGCCTCGAGACGTACTGGATCCACGAGTTGAGGTCCTTCTTCCCGTTTGGGTTGAACGTGGAGTGGGACCTCAACTCGTTCATCAATTCATCTTGAAAATGGACCATTTTTATTCTGCTTTTTCTTCACTTACTGAGTACCTGGATTGCAATACACTATGCAGGTTCAGGGGCTTTTTCTATATATTCTTTTCTTACACATTTCCTTTTACACATTTCTAACCATTTATACCAGTATATATTTCCAGTTTTCCTTATGTCAGTGCATTTCCAAGGGGGTGTGCGCACATGAGGTTTTAAGGGTGTTTGATATACTATCAATACCCTTCAGATGGCACACCCATGGAGGTTGTAATGTTCATGAGCTCAGTTTATTTCACCATATGTTCTTGAAGAATTTTATTAGTTGTTATGTTTGAACCACCTCACTCTGTTCATTTATTTGACCGGAAGTGATTTTCAATCTACCATGAGTCACTTGCCATCATCAACACTTAATTCATTGTACGGTTGTCTCTTTGCCTTTTTATTTCCAATTGGCAGGAGCGAGCCGGGTGCCGTCTTATTTAGAGGCATGTCTCTAGGTTACACGGCCCCCCTTCATGCCCCGCCCCATGTTGGGTGGTGTCACTTATTCCCTCTTCCACAGGCGACGTTTACCAGCTTCCCACTATCGTGGGGGGACTTGCGGCATCCGGGGACACAGGGGAGGAGCGTGGGAGTGTGCGTCGGGCACGTCCCGTTCGACGCGCGTCTCGCCTCCCCCTCTGTTCCCCTGATGTACCCATGGTAACACGTGATAGGGGAAGGACGTCAGGTGTGTTGTTTATCCTGACGTCACTTCCCTGTGTTCGTATTGTGGAGGCAGGGCAGCGCTGACGGAGACTTCCTGTCTTCTTAGCTATTGGCCGTCGGCTCCGCCCGCCCTCATAGATGCTGTCCCTGATTGGTACAGACTCCCCTTCAGCCTTAAGCTGACACAGAAGTGTCAGCAATGGGGGTACTGAACGAGATGGTCTCGTTCTCAGTTCAATCCTTCTCCATTTCTTGATGTATTTCTCAGAGAAGTTATACCATTTATGCACTGTTCAGTGTGGGGTCTGCTCAACAATACATAACAGGTTAACCACACATCATCTGTGCAAATGAATGATGTTTTACACCTGGTCAGGCAGGTGCGATCAGGTGACCCCATCCATCCAATGGGGAAGGCTGTTTGATACCTCATACAATTTGCTTTTTTGAATGTTTTTACTTATAAATATAAGGCAACTTGGAGGGGATGCTGTATGCCCCAGTAGACGATCCATTGATCGAAACGCGTCGGGGCGCTTTCAGCATCCTCCTTGTTGCCCATTCTTGTTTTTATACCCTGTGATCACATTTTTATTGTAATCAGGCTTTTTTAGCAATAAAAAATCCCAACTTGCTCATCTACACTATGTGGAGCCTGTTTATTTTTTCTCCACATACCATCCGAGAGATATAACCAACCTCCACTCCAGTTTGATGCGTGACGCACTGATCCCTCTGATTCGCACCTTGGCCATCCTTTGGGAGGACCCACCTGGCGGCCCCGGGAGATCCATGCAGAGTTTGACCCATAAGGTTCGCAGAGTCGTGATGTCCACTTCCAGGCCCTGAGAGGCAACCCGCTCGAGTGATTCCCTGTTGCTGACAAGGGAGTCCAATGTATCTGGTAAGAGTTTCTTACACACCATTTTCACCGAGATACGTGCAGTTGTTGGATACTGTTTTTCGATGATTTGACTATCTACCTGCGTTCGAGCATTGGCTGTCACACGTTTATATACTAAAATAAAATAAAGCAGTGCAGCGCTAAACCAAAAAGTCCAATAAAACAGTCCCTTTAAAGTAGAATCAGTTGTAGATAGGAAAAAAGTTCTCCACTGTGATGATATAGGTGCTCAAAAATATTCCATGCAGTGCTACACATCCGTGATACCACCACCGGCCAGCCAAACCGCTCACCTCAGCAAATGGACCCCTGAACTAACAGGTGGGTCAAACCAGCATATACCACACTTGGTGGAAGGGAATGGAGACTTGTCTGGGAAGATGGTCCTACGGTAGTGGAGATGGCACTCCAAATTGCAGATCATATCACATGTAATAAAAATGAAGATACATAGTGCACACTGCGTGGCTAAAACAAATATCATTTATTAAAAATTAAGGTACTCACAAGCACAGCACTATGCCCTAGTGCTGGGATACAGGTAAAATGTCATCAAAGGATAACGTGGGTTAAATGGCGGCTGCAGTGATGTCCAAAAGCTCCACGGGAGCTTTTGGACGTATTCCACATTTTTATGATCAGTAAAAATAAGGATTGGGTGACTTGCTCCCTTCAAGCAGATAGCACCATTCCTTCAGAGCGGCCTTGATGGCAAGTAACTCACGATCTCCCACATCGTAATTTTTCTCTGAAACGCTGAGTTTCCTAGAGAGGAAGGCCAAGGGGTGCAGGAGAGATTTAGCGCCTTGTCGTTGGGATAAGATGGCGCCCACTGCGTTCTCAGAAGCATCCACCTCAAGAACATAGGATAATGCAGGATCAGGATGTTGTAAAATTGGTGCTGATGTGAAGAGAAGTTTCAATTTATCAAAGGCGAGTTGCGCTGCTGAGGTCCACTGAAATTGTATGTTCTGCTTAGTAAGCTGAGTGATAGGGCTAATGATGGCTGAAAAGTTTTTGATAAATTTACGGTAAAAGTTAGCGAATCCAATAAATCTCTGGGTTCCCTTTCGGTCAGTTGGCTCTGGCCACTCAAGGATGGCACTAACTTTTTGTGGGTCCATTGCGATGCCTGATGTTGAGATAATAAGCCCCAAGAACTGGGTTGTTTCTAAAAACATAATTGACAAGATGCTGAAAAGTAGCTGGGGCATTACATAGTCCAAATGGCATGACTAAGTATTCAAAGTGCCCAAAACGGGTACGGAAGGCCGTTTTCCATTCAACCCCTTTCCGAATTCTAGCCAGGTTATATGCACCCCGTAGGTCAAGTTTCGTGAATATTTTTGCTGCTCTGAAGCGCTGGAAAAGTTCTGGAACAAGTGGAAGGGGGTATCTGTTTGTAATGGTTATTTTGTTTATTTCTTATTTTTATAGTCCACACAAGGTCTCAAGGTGTGATCTTTTTTTTCAACAAAAAATATGCCAGCCCCAACAGGCAATGTGGATTGACGGATAAATCCCCTTTCTAGGTTCTCGTCAATGTATAGGCGCAACGCCTCCAGCTCAAGTTCTGATAAAGGAAAAATCCGTCCAAATGGGATCTCGGCCCCGGGTAGCAGTTCGATCAGGCAATCGTATGACCGATGGGGTGGCAAAGTCTTGGCCTTCTTCTTATCAAACACATCTAAAAAATCATGGTAAACAGGTGGTACAAGATGTGAAACTGAAGTCTCTGGTTGCAGCTCCATTAGGGGCGCTGTGGTGGTGACCGCTTGGGGAAAGCAGTGCTGCTGGCAGTAGGTAGTAGGGAACGACACTGTTCCAGATTCCCAGTTTATTCGAGGGTTGTGGGCCTGCAACCATGGAATCCCCAGAATGATGGGAAACAAGGGAGATGGGTTGATGTCCAGTTTTTAATATTCAGAATGACCCAAAGAGGATACTGCCAGTAGGGGACAAGTTTCTTGCATGACAGATCCTGACTTGAGGTTTGAGCCATCTGCTAGATTAATCTTTAAATGTTGCATCTTAGTTTGCAGTGGAACTTGATGTTGTTTAGCAAAGGTGTAGTCCATAAAACAACTGCAGGCTCTGGAATCGATAATAGCTTGGGTTTGGATGCCCCTCCCTGGTAACTGCAGAGAGAGTGTCAGCAGAAAATGAAAGGAAATATTCTTTACAGGACAGCTTGAAGCGTCAGGCGCGTGAGCAGTTTTTTGTGAACTTATGGGGCAGTTGCAGAGGTAATGCCACAGTAAAGGCATAAGTCATTTTGCCGGCGTCTAAGTCTTTCTTTGGGCGACAGCGATGAACGGGTAAGTCCCAAGTGAAGAGGTCCCATTGTGAAGGAGGATGGGGGGCGAGGTGTGAGTGCAGGTGCTGCTGAGATCCAGGTAGGTTGGGTATTGCCAGATTTTTCTTTCATTCTCTCTCGGAATCTGCGATCAAGCCGGATGGAAAGCTGGATTAAATCCGAGAGCATCTCTGGTGGATCTAGTCTGGCAAGCTCATCTTTCAGAGTTTGAAAAGTCCCAGGCGGAACTGATATTGCAAGGCTGCATCATTCCAGGCAGTGTCGGAGCTCCATTGGCGAAACTTAACCACGTAGTTCTCCACAGGCTGAGATCCCTGCCGAAGTGTGTGTAAGTTAGCATCTGTTGTGGGGGTTCGTTGGGGATCATCATAGATCTCAGCAATGGCTGTGAAGAAAGAGGTAGTTGATCCAAGGACCGGACTAGTCTGTTCATGAAGGTGATGGGCCCATATCTGTGGTTCCTCCCGCAGGAGAGAAATGACAAAACCCACCATGATGAATTTAAGGGAGAAAGTCTGCGGTTGTAACTCGAAATACAGCTGGTAGGCATTGTGATAAGTTCGAAACTTGTAGCGATTTCCTGAAAAGCACTCTGGGATAGGTACTCGAGGCTGCAGGAAAGGAACTACTACAGTGGGTGCAGGAGCAAAGTTCCCCAGGTAGAGGATCTTGAGATGCAGAAGATAAACGACTTTTAAGCTGGACATAGGCCTCCTGAAGTTCGGACACTGCTTGGGTTAAGGTTGTGATTTGCTGGCATAGTGCTTCGGGCAAGGAGGTACCTCCTCCAGTCTCAGTCATGGCTGGATGATACTATCACGTACCTGGTGGAGACTGGAATGTGATAGAGGCCTCCCTTGCTCCTCCCGCCTACACTCCTGAAGGTGGGAACAGAAAGTGTAAAGGCAAGGAGTGGCACGAGTGCCAGGTAGCTGGCTGGTGATGTCCCCTCTGAAGGTGGGTAGAGATGGCAGTCACGATCCTTGGAGCAGGAAGCGGAAGCAGCTGGGCACCAGAGCGTGGACAGGAGCAGAACCAGGAGAAGAGCAGTAGTCAGCATCAACCGGGCAGCAGGGCACCGAATGAGCATGCAAAAAGGAAGTCCAGAGGGCAGGCCAAGGTCAGGTAACAGTCAGGCAATACAGTACCAAGTCAGCAGGCAGATCAATACCAATAAACAGGCCGAAGTCAGGATACCAGGTAACAAAGTAAAGGGGCAAGCAGAGGGGAAGTCCAAAGACGAGCCAGGTCATACACGAACAAACAGGGACACTGGATCAGGACAGGTGGTTCAGGAAGGAGCTGAAGATCATCCAGCACTTGTTTGCAGTAACAGAGCAGTTTAAATAGGCCACTGGGCGGCAAGTGCTAATTGGTGTGTGCGCGCGTGCACGCGCGCGCACACTCGTTCGCGCACTAATGTGCGCACATACCCGTGCGCGACGAACTTGCATTGGGAGCATTCTCTTGGTCCAATGGGTGCAATTTGTGCGAGCATGTGGTGTGGTGGTGGAGGTTTACCTTACATATTGCATCAAATATTGTAATTACACGCCCCTGTTAAACAGGGGCAGAAAAATTTGGCCTTAGCCACTGCTGCCACAACACTGCAACCCCTCACAGATGCTATAGTTGGAGCACAGGAATGAGCCCTGCTGCAAAGTATTGCATCAAAAATTGTAATTACATGCCCCTGTTAAACGGGGGCAGAAAAATTGGGCCTTGGCCACTGGTGGCGGTGCCCAGAACCAAAAATGTTCCTTACATATTGCATCAAAAATTGTAATTACATGCCCCTGTTAAACAGGGGCTAAAAAAATTGGGCCTTGGGCACTGGTGCTGGTGCCACAACACTGCAACCCCTCACAGATACTATAGTTGGAGTGCAGAAATGAGCCCTGCTGCATAGTATTGCATCAAAAATTGTAATTACATGCCCCTGTTAAACGGGGGCAGAAAAATTGGGCCTTGGCCACTGGTGGCGGTGCCCAGAACCAAAAATGTTCTTACAAGCTATCAGCATGAAAATTGAGGAGGAAGAGGATGGTCACTCAGCATAACAGGATAGTCATTCAGCATATGAAGTCTTCAAGGGATCCCACATCCATAGAAAAATCAATCGGTTACATCAGCATCAGGTGCTTGGTAGCTGGTGATCCAAGACTGATTCATTTTTATGAATGTGAGCCGATCATCCCCCCCTTGATACCACGAATATGAGGATCCTTCTGCAGGCTTTGCAGGATCAGGGATGCCATGTAGCGTAGGTTTGCTGAGGCATTCGGTCTGTAGTCCTCTTGGTCACTAAGGACTTCATGATCCACAGCCACCTCCTCCCAGCCACGTACAAGTCCATGGGTTTCTTCGGACTGTAAATGATCCCTTGAAAACTGCTGCTGATGCTGAGTGCCAGGCTCCACCTCCATGCTGACACAACCCTCCCCCTCTTCCTCCTCTTCCTGTGTGATCAGCGGGCACGCAGGAACACTGTCTGGATAAAGGGGGCCTTGTGGAGTCAGTGATCTCATCATCCCCTCCCTCCTCATCAGAGCAAACCTGGCAGTATGCTGCAGCTGGAGGAACATGACTGCCAGATTGCTGTCCTTCTTGGGCACCCCCTCTCTCTGGGCTCACGTTACTGCCTTCCTCTAGCTGGATACCATCATCAGAGCCTTCAAAACGCTGGGCATCCTCCTGGAGCATGTACCCAACACTGTGGTCAAACAGTTCGGGGGACTCCTCAGGAGGACATGGTGGGGCTAGGGAAGGAGTGACTGATGCCATTAAGCCGAGGGAAGAGGCCGCATTGCAGCTGCTTTGCCAGACAAAGTACCCTGAGCCTGGGTGAGAGAGGATGAGGAAGATGAGGATGGCTTGGTCATACACTCTACCAAGTCTTCCACACGTTGCAGCTCAACTAGGGATGAGCCGAACATCCCCCGGTTCGGTTCGCACCAGAACCTGCGAACGGACCAAAAATTTGCACGAACATTAGATCCCCATTGAAGTCTATGGGACTCGAACGTTCAAAATCAAAAGTGCTCATTTTAAAGGCTAATTTGCATGGTATTGTCCTAAAAAGGGTTTGAGGACCCGGGTCTTGCCCCAGGGGACATGTATCAATGCAAAAAAAAAGTTTTAAAAACGGACGTTTTTTTGGGAGCAGTGATTTTAATGATGCATAAGTGAAAAAAAAAAGTGAAATATTCCTTTAAATATCATACCTGGGGGGTGTCTATAGTATACCTGTAAAGTGGCTCGTGTTTCCCGTGCTTGGAACAGTCCCTGCACAAAATTAAATTGTTAAAGTAATAACAGCCATTTAAAACTGCTTACAGCTTTAATGTAATGTCCGGTCCCGGTAATATGGATGAAAATCAGTGAGACAAACGGCATGGGTACACTCCCCCCCCCCCCCCGGTCCATTACCAGGCCCTTTGGGTCTTGTATGGATATTAAGGGGAACCCTGCACTCAAATTAAAAAAAGGAAAGTCGGGGGGCACCAGGCCCTCTGAACAGCAGTATACAAGCAAACAAGACAGGGACTGTAGGTTTGTTGTTAAGTAGAATCTGTTTGTAATTTTGAACTGGTACATTTTTAAAGTGTAGCTCCAGCCAAAAAATCTATTTTTAAGCTTTTTGGAAAACAGGGGAAAAAAGGTTTATCACCCCTGTGACATTTGTTTTGCTGTCTGTGCACCTCTTCAGAAGATTTTACCTCACTTTCTGTCCCAATGACAAATGTTTTTTGACAATTTGGGGTTTTTAGTGAAACAAGGATTTGTGATAAAGCATCAGTGGAAAGGAGACACGTTTCTCCCATATTAACTCTTACAGGAGAGAATTTCCCTTCCTAGGGGTAGATTTCATCTCACTGCCTGTTACATAGTTACATAGTTACATAGTTACATAGTAGGTGAGGTTGAAAAAAGACACAAGTCCACCTGAGACTGAGACCACCGCCTGTGGAAGGGAATTCCACATCCTTGCCGCTCTTACAGTAAAGAACCCTCTACGTAGTTTAAGGTTAAACCTCTTTTCTTCTAATTTTAATGTGTAGCCACGAGTCTTGTTAAACTCTCTTCTGCGAAAAAGTTTTATCCCTATTGTGGGGTCACCAGTCCGGTATTTGTAAATTGAAATCATATTCCCTCTCAAGCGTCTCTTCTCCAGAGAGAATAAGTTCAGTGCTCGCAACCTTTCCTCATAACGAAGATCCTCCAGACCCTTTATTAGCTTTGTTGCCCTTCTTTGTACTCTCTCCATTTCCAGTACATCCTTCCTGAGGACTGGTGCCCAGAACTGGACCGCATACTCTAGGTGCGGCCGGACCAGAGTCTTGTAGAGCGGGAGAATTATCGTTTTATCTCTGGAGTTGATCCCCCTTTTAATGCATGCCAATATTCTGTTTGCTTTGTTAGCAGCAGCTTGGCATTGCCTGCCATTGCTGAGCCTATCATCTACTAGGACCCCCAGGTCCTTTTCCATCCTAGATTCCCCCAGAGGTTCTCCCCCCAGTGTGTAGATTGCATTCAAATTTTTGCCACCCAAATGCATTATTTTACATTTTTTTACATTGAACCTCATTTGCCATGTAGTCGCCCACTCCATTAATTTGTTCAGATCTTTTTGCAAGGTTTCCACGTCCTGTGGAGAAGTTATTGCCCTGCTTAGCTTAGTATCGTCTGCAAATACAGAGATTGAACTGTTTATCCCATCCTCCAGATCATTTATGAACAAATTAAATAGGATTGGTCCCAGCACAGAACCCTGGGGAACCCCACTACCCACCCCTGACCATTCCGAGTACTCCCCATTTATCACCACCCTCTGAACTCGCCCTTGTAGCCAGTTTTCAATCCATGTACTCACCCTATGGTCCATGCCAACGGACCTTATCTTGTACAGTAAACGTTTATGGGGAACTGTGTCAAATGCTTTTGCAAAATCCAGATACACCACGTCTACGGGCCTTCCTTTATCTAGATGGCAACTCACCTCCTCATTGAAGGTTAATAGATTGGTTTGGCAAGAACAATTCTTCATGAATCCATGCTGATTACTGCTAATGATACCGTTCGTATTACTAAAATCTTGTATATAGTCCCTTATCATCCCCTCCAAGAGTTTACATACTATTGATGTTAGGCTAACTGGTCTGTAATTCCCAGGGATGTATTTTGGGCCCTTTTTAAATATTGGTGCTACATTGGCTTTTCTCCAATCAGCTGGTACCATTCCAGTCAGTAGACTATCTGTAAAAATTAGGAACAACGGTCTGGCAATCACTTGACTGAGTTCCCCAAGTACCCTCGGATGCAAGCCATCTGGTCCCGGAGATTTATTAATGTTAAGTTTCTCAAGTCTAATTTTAATTCCGTCCTCTGTTAACCATGGAGGTGCTTCCTGTGTTGTGTCATGAGGATAAACACTGCAGTTTTGGTTACTGAAGCCCCCTGATTCACACGTGAAGACTGAGGAGAAGAATAAATTCAATACCTTCGCCATCTCCCCATCCTTTGTAACCAGATGTCCTTCCTCATTCTTTATGGGGCCAATAAGGTCTGTCCTCCTTTTTTTACTGTTTACATACTTAAAGAATTTCTTGGGATTTTTTTTTGCTCTCCTCCGCTATGTGTCTTTCATGTTCTATCTTTGCTGTCCTAATTGCACCCTTACATTTCCTGTTGCATTCTTTATAAAGTCTGAATGCTGAGAATGATCCCTCAACCTTGTATTTTTTGAAGGCCTTCTCCTTTGCTTTTATATGCATTTTTACATTGGAGTTAAGCCATCCAGGACTTTTGTTCGCTCTTTTAAATTTATTACCCAATGGGATACATTGGCTAATGCCCTTATTTAATATGCTCTTAAAGCAAACCCATCTCTCCTCCGTATTCTTTGTTCCTAATATTTTATCCCAATTTATGCCTTTTAGCAAGGTTTGTAGTTTAGGGAAGTTGGCTCTTTTGAAATTCAGTGTCTTTGTATTCCCTTTATGTTTCCTATTTGTGTGATTTATACTGAAACTAATTGACCTGTGATCGCTGTTACCTAAATTGCCCCGTATTTCCACATCCGTGATCAGGTCTGTATTGTTGGTAATCAGTAGATCCAGTAATGTTTTATTTCTAGTTGGTGCCTCTACCATCTGACCCATAAAATTGTCCTGCAAGACATTAAGGAACTGGCGAGCCTTAAATGAATGTGTGGTTCCCTCCGTCCAGTCTATGTCTGGATAATTAAAATCCCCCATTATGATAACACTTCCTATCCTTGCTGCTAATCCAATTTGTGATAGGAGATCCGCCTCCACTTCCTCCCTCAGGTTAGGGGGCCTATAGCATACTCCCAGTATTATTTTCCCCTTAGCTTCATCCCTTTGGAGCTCTACCCATAAGGATTCCACCTCCTCTCTAGCTCCCTCAGTGATGTCATCTCTCACATTCGCTTGTACATTATTCTTGATATATAGGCATACCCCTCCCCCTTTTTTACCCTCTCTATCCTTGTGGTATAGGGTATACCCTTGAATGTTTGCCAGCCAATCATGAGAGCTGTTGAACCAGGTCTCTGAAATTCCCACAAAATCCAAATCCTCCTCGTACAACAGTATCTCTAGTTCACCCATCTTGTCCGCCATGCTCCTGGCATTGGTGAACATGCCACATAGTTTAGGCCGGTCGCAAATTGCCCTCGTATTGGGTGTTTTGAGATTGCAACTAGGACTTGCTACTATACTCACCTTGTGTTTTTGTGCTTTGGTTAACCTACCACTAATGCCCCCAATACAACCCTCTGGAATATCTTCCGCGCTGGCTATCTCTGCCCGACTGAGAAGTCGGCCCAGTCCTCCAGGAACCCAAACCCCTCCTTACTACACCAGCTCTTCAGCCACTTGTTTACTTCCCTAATCTCCCTCTTCCTTTCTGGTGTGGCTCGATGTACCGGTAGTATTCCTGAGAATACTAACTTGGAGGTCCTTTTCCTCAATTTAGCTCCTAAGTCCCTAAAATCGTTCTTTAGGACACTCCATCTGCCTCTGACTTTGTCATTGGTGCCAACGTGCACCATGACAGCCGGGTCTTCCCCAGCCCCTCCCAGTAATCTGTCCACAAACTCTGTGTTGTCTCCTTTCCTTTGCAAGTAGGAGTCGTTTGTAAGTTGGATGTTTGAAAGTAGGGGACTGCCCTATATACTCTGCAGAAATTGGGGCCTTAGGTGTTGGTGTTGCCACAACACTGTAAGCCCTCACAGTTACTCTTGGTAAGCGCAGGAACAGGCTCTACTGTGAAATATTAGATCAAGAATTGTAATTACATGCCCTTGTTGAACAGGGTCAGAAAAATTGAGCCTTTGGTGGTAGTGGTGCTGATGCCACAACACTGTAAGTCCTCACAGTTACTCTTGGTGGGCGCAGAAACGGGCCCTGCTGTGAAATATTAGATCAAGAATTGTAATTACATGCACCTGTAGAACAGGGGCAGAAAAATTGGGCCTTTGGTGGTGGTGGTGCTGGTGCCACAACACTGTAAGTCCTCACAGTTACTCTTGGTGGGGGCAGAAACGGGCCCTGCTGTGAAATATGTCCCTGTTGAACAGGGGCAGAAAAATTGGGCCTTAGGCACTGGTGCCACAACACTGCAACCCTTCACAGATACTCTAGTTGGAGCGCAGGAATGAGCCCTCCTGCAAAATATTGCATCAAAAATTGTAATTACACGCCCCTGTTAAACAGGGGCTGAAAAATTGGGCCTTAGGCACTGGTGCTGGTGCCACAACACTGCAACCCCTCACAGATACTCTAGTTGTAGCCCAGGAACGAGCCCTGCTGCAAAGTATTGCATCAAAAATTGTAATTACACACCTCTGTTAAACAGGGGCTGAAAAATTGGGCCTTAGCCACTGGTAGTGGCGCCCAGAACCAAAAATAATCTTACAAGCTAAAAAAAGAATATTTAAAACACAAAGCGCTGTGATGCTAAATAGCTGATAATTACACATAAAACCAAGTGAGGCTGCTATCAAAAGAGAGTGTTTTCAGAGTCACTTAAAAAGAATAAATAATGATATTTGAAGCGCTTCACAATGTGCATGAAAATGAATATATAAGAATAAATATAAATACTCAAATAAATCCAGCGGTGAGTAAAAATTCCTAAAAAATCCAGCAATCAAAATAGTGTAAAATTATAAAAAATTAGTGACACCAAATGTGTAAAAAAATCCACATAAAAAATCCACATAAAAATAAATATATAGGGATGTATTCAGAAGGTTCAATTATACAAGTGTAGAATCCTGATTGGTATAGCGCTTTGATCACTAGCAAAGCTGTTTAAAAACACTTGCTTAATTAAGGTGCTCATTGACCTTTATAGTAACAATGTGTCTTTTGCTTCTGTTCACAACCAATGTGAGAATCATAAACAAGTCTCATTAGACAGGCAGATAAGAGAAAAAAAACAATCATTGTGCAATAGTTAGGATACCAAGGTACACAGGCAAACTTCAATCCACTCACGTGTGCCTTATAATGATAAGGCATATGCAGGTTTTACTATAGCAGTCAGCCGCCTTAGACAGGAGCAGATTCACTGCAGTCCACTGTGTGAAACTGCTGATCTGCACAGAGCGTCCAAGGAGGAGCCAAGGATTTTTTATGTGGATTTTATTTTTATGTGGATTTTTTATGTGGATTTTTTTACACATTTGGTGTCACTAATTTTTTATAATTTTACACTATTTTGATTGCTGGATTTTTTAGGAATTTTTACTCACCGCTGGATTTATTTAAGTATTTATATTTATTCTTATATATTCATTTTCATGCACATTGTGAAGCGCTTCAAATATCATTATTTAATCTTACAAGCTACCAGCATGATCATTGAGGAGGAAGAGGATAGTCACTCAGCATAACAGGATAGTCACTCAGCATCAGCATAGGCAGTCTTGAAGGGATCTGACATTTCAAAAAAAATTATTCGGTTACATCAGCATCAGGTGCTTGGTAGCTGGTGGTGATCCAAGACTGATTCATTTTTATGAAGGTCAGTTGATCGACTGAGTCGGTGGACAGGTGCACCCTGTGATTGGTTACAAAACCTCCAGCAGCACTGAATGTGCGTTCCGAAAGAACACTGGATGCAGGACAGGCCAGTAGCTCAATTGCATACTGTGCAAGCTCTGGCCAGTGATCCATCCTCAAGACCCAGTAACCCAGAGGATTTTCGGTGGGAAAGGTGTCCAAGTCAGATCTTGCCCCTAGGTATTCCTGCACCATGTAAAACAGACACTGGCGATGGTTGCTGGAACCGATCATACCTTGGGGCTGAGGACTAAAAAATTGTCTGAACACATCGGTCAGACGGCCACCTTCTCCACCGCTCCTTCTTTGACTGACCAAAGCCTCAGCAACACGTTGTGCAGGAACAGGAGTTTGTAACCTCCCAGTCTCCGGGGAACGCGTTGCACAGACCTTTCTGCAAGGCCTCCCGAAGATGTTTCATCCTCTTCTCCCTCTGCGATGGCAAGATAAGGTCCGCAACCTTACCCTTGTAACGTGGATCAAGGAGGGTTGCCAGCCAGTATTGATCCCTCTCCTTGATACCACGAATACGAGGATCCTTCCGCAGGCTTTGCAGGATTAGGGAGGCAATGCAGCGTAGGTTTGCTGAGGAATTCGGTCCGGAGTCCTCTGGGTCACTAAGGACAACATGATCTGCAGCCACCTCCTCCCAGCCACGTACAAGTCCATGGGTTTCTTGGGACTGTAAATGATCCCTTAAAGACTACTGCTGATGCTGAGTGCCAGGCTCCACCTCCATGCTGACACAATCCTCCTCTCCCTCCTCCTCCTCTTCCTCCTCTTCCTGTGTGATCGGCGGGCACGCAGGAACACTGTATGGATAAAGGGGGCCTTGAGAGCTAAGAAAGTCCTCCTCTTCCTGCCTTTGTTCTGCCTCAGGTATCCTGTCCATTATTCCACGCAGCGTGTGCTCCAACAGGTGGACAAGGGGGACAGTGTCACTGATGCATGCACTGTCATTGCTCATTGATGGCCCTCTGCTGCATGTGCAGCCACTGCAGCATGGCCAACGTTGAGTCCCACCTGGTGGGCAGGTCACAGATTAGGCGGTTATTGGGCAGGTTAAATTCCTTTTGGAGGTCAGCCGGCCGAGCAATGGCATTACATGACCTGCGAAAAATGCACACAGACTTTTCTGGCCTGCTTTAGGACATCCTGTAAGCCCGGGTACCTGCCCAAGAACCGCTGCACCACCAAGTTAAGGACGTGAGCCAAACAGGGCACATGGGTCAGTTGTCCCTATCGGAGGGCAGACAGGAGGTTGGTGCCATTGTCGCAAACCACCATACCTGCCTTAAGCTGGCATGGCGTCAACCACCTCTGAACCTGCCCCTGCAGAACTGACAGAATCTCTGCCCCAGTGTGGCTCCTGGCCCCCAAGCACACCAGCTCAAGCACCGCATGGCATCTTTTGGCCAGCGTGCTTGCGTAGCCCCTTGAACGCCTACGGAGCACCGCTGGTCCGAAGTCAAATCAGCACAGGAAGAGGCCATGGAGGAAGAAGAAGAGGAGGGGGCGGAGGAGAGAGGTGTGGCATTATTAGTATTATTTTGGAGGCGTGGTGGCAGAACAACCTCCAACACTACTGCACCCTGTCTTGCATCCTTCCCAGCTGCCAGAAGAGTCATCCAGTGTGCGGTGAAAGATAGGTAATGTCCCTGGCCATGCCTGCTGGATCATGAGTCAGTGGTAATATGCACCTTACCGCAGACCGCCCTGTCCAGCGAGGCCAAGACATTGCCTTCCACATGCCGGTAGAGAGCCGGAATCGCCTTCCGTGAGAAAAAGTGGCATTTGAGAATCTGCCACTGAGGAACCGCACAGTCCAGAAACTCACGGAAGGGGGCAGAGTCTACCAACTGAAAAGGCAGCAGTTGAAGTGCTAGCAATTTAGCCAAGCTAGTATTCAACGGTTTGGCATGTGGATAGCTGGGAGCAAACTTCTTTCGCCGGTGCAGCAGCTGGGGAAGGGAAATTTGCCTGGTACAATCTGACATCGGTGTACAGATAGCAGACTGCCCCCAAGTACTTGGCTGTGACACACCTAATTCTACACCTTCATTCCTCTCAGTGCATGTCTCAGAGAGGACTGAAGCTATAGTGGGGTTGGAGATCCCAGCTGATGAGGAGCAAGGAGAGCTTTGTTCTTTGGTGTGGGTCTTTTAGGTACGCTTGCCAACGAACTGCATGGCAGGTCAACATATGTCTGGTCAAGCATGTGGTGCCCAAGCGGGAGATGTTTTGGCCACAAAAGATTCGCTTAAAATATATGTTGCAAATAGCAGCGGTGGGATCTGATGCACATGTCTCAAAAAAGGCCCACACCAAAGAAATTTTGGAATAACGTGCAAAGACAGCAGCGCCCTGCACATGCGGAGCTCTGCGGTGTGATGCAGTCAGTGTGCTGCCCTTAAGCTGGCCCCTGGAGGGCATCCTGCCTCGTTGGTGATGTGCTTCCTCCTCCTCTCTTCTATCAGGCACCCACATAGAGTCAGTGACCTCATCATCCCCTCCCTCCTCATCAATGGAGGAAAGCTGGCAGTATGCTGCAGCTGGGGGAACATGGCTGCCAGATTGCTGTCCTTCTTGGGCACCCCCTCTCTGGGCTCACGTTACTGCCTTCCTCCAGCTGGGTACCATCATCGGAGCCTTCAAAACGCTGGGCATCCTCCTGGAGCATGTACCCAACACTGTGGTCAAACAGTTCGGAGGACACCTCAGGAGGACATGGTGGGGCTAGGGAAGGAGTGACTGATGCCATTGAGCCGAGGGAAGAGGCCACGTTGGCAGCTGCTTTGCCAGACAAAGTACCCTGAGCCTGGGTGAGAGAGGATGAGGAGGATAAGGATGGCTTGGTCATCCACTCTACCAAGTCTTCCTCATGTTGCAGCTCAACACGGCCAGCTGCCGAAAAAAAGGACAAGCGTGTCCCACGGCCACGGGCTGATGAGGATGCACTGTATCCACGACCAGCACTGTTGCCTCTAGACACAGAGCCTGCTTGCCCTCTTTTATTGGCTTATGACTGTCTGCCTCTCCTTGATGGCCTTCCGGACATACTAATGGCCTGCAGTGAGATGTAGCTGCACAAAGCTGGGATGTATGTATATACTGATACTGCAGCTAGCAGAATCAACTGCCTGTGGTATTATTAGTATGAGAACACCAGCAATAGTCTTCAGGTAGCTTTAGATGCACACTGTGCAGAGGACGCAGTACACTAACTGTAAATACTGTAACTGCCTGCCTATGGTATTAATAGGAGCAGAACAACAGCAATTGTCTTCAGGTAGCTTTAGGTGCACACTGTGCAGAGGACACAGTACACTAACTGTATATACTGTAGCTGCCTGCCTGTGGTATTAATAGGATCAGAAGAACACCACCAATTTTATTCAGGTAGCTTTAGGTGCACACTGTGCAGAGGACGCAGTACACTAACTCTAAATACTGTAACTGACTGCCTGTGGTATTAATAGGAGCAGAGCAACAGCAATTGTCTTCAGGTAGCTTTAGGTGCATACTGTGCAGAGGACGCAGTATACTAAATGTAAATACTGTAGCTGCCAGCCTGTGGTATTAAGAGGATCAGAAGAACACCACCAATTTTATTCAGGTAGCTTTAGGTGCACACTGTGCAGAGGACACAGTACACTAACTGTAAATACTGTAGCTGCCTGCCTGTGGTATTAATAGGAGCAGAACAACATCAATTTTCTTCAGGTAGCTTTAGGTGCACACTGTGCAGAGGATGCAGTACACTAACTGTAAATACTGTAGCTGCCTGCCTGTGGTATTAATATAGGAATAAAAGAACACCACCAATTTTCTTCAGGAAGCTTTAGGTGCACACTGTGCAGAGGACACAGTACACTAACTGTAAATACTGTAGCTTCCTGCCTGTAGTATTAATATAGGATCAGAAGAACACGACCAATTTTATTCAGGTAGCTTTTGGTGCACACTGTGCAGAGGACACAGTACACTAACTGTAAATACTGTAGCTGCCTGCCTGTGGTATTAATAGGAGCAGAACAACAGCGATTGTCTCCTGGAAGCTTTAGGTGCACACTGTGCAGAGGACGCAGTACACTAACTGTAAATACTGTAGCTGCCTGCCTGTGATATTAATAGGATCAGAAGAACACCACCAATTTTATTCAGGTAGCTTTAGATGCACACTGTGCAGAGGACACAGTACACTAACTGTAAATACTGTAGCTGCCTGCCTGTGGTATTAATATAGGATCAGAAGAACACCACCAATTACATTCAGGTAGCTTTTGGTGCACACTGTGCAGAGGACACAGTACACTAACTGTAAATACTGTAGCTGCCTGCCTGTGGTATTAATAGGAGCAGAACAACAGCAATTGTCTCCAGGTAGCTTTAAGTGCACACTGTGCAGAGGAAACACTACACTAACTGTAAATACTGTAGCTGCCTGCCTGTGGTATTAATAGGATCAGAAGAACACCACTAATTTTCTTCAGATAGCTTTAGGTGCACACTGTGCAGAGGACACAGTGCACTAACTGTAAATACTGTAGCTGCCTGCCTGTGGTATTAATAGGAGCAGAACAGCAGCAATTTTCTCCAGGTAGCTTTAGGTGCACACTGTGCAGAGGATGCACTACACTAACTTGTAAATACTACAGCTGCATGTGGTACTGTACTAATAGGATCAGAAGAACACCACTAATTTTCTTCAGGTAGATTTAGGTGCACACTGTGCAGAGGACGCACTACACTAACTTATAAATACTGCAGCTGCCTGCGGTACTGTACTAATAGGATCAGAAGAACACCACTAATTTTGTTTAGGTAGCTTTAGGTGCATACTGTGCAGAGGACGCACTACACTAACTTGTAAATACTGCAGCTGCCTGCGGTACTGTACTAATAGGATCAGAGGAACACTAATTTTCTTCAGGTAGCTTTAGGTGCACACTGTGCAGAGGACACACTACACTAACTGTAAATACTGTAGCTAATAGGACTAATAGGATCAGAAGAACACCAGCAATTTTCTTCAGGTAGCTGTAAATACTGTAAAAACACATGCCTGCCTGTCAGTGGTAGAAAGAGAATAACAGGAACTGATCTAGCTAAACTGAATACAGTGTGCATATATATATATATATATATATATATATATATATATATATATATATATATATATATATATATATATATATATACACACAACACCTAGGATGTATATATATATATATATATATATATATATTGTGGCAGTAGGACCCTGTGCTACCTGGAAGATTGCTGGTTTACACCAGATTTTGGAGGGAGAGGCACGCTGATTGCACAGCTGTGTGCTGGGCTATTTAATTGTGACCTGGCTATGGCTCAGGGTTCCACCCAACAGACAGGAAGTCTGTGCATGGGAGTCAGAGGCTGCAGGGGGCAGCCAGGGTATGCATGTCTGCAGGAGGCAGACGTACTTGGTGACAGAGCAGCAAGTAGTAAGCAGCAGGAGTAAGCTAGGAGAGAGCTTCACTCTAGGAAACTATTTTGGGTCTGAGGAGCAGACTTAAGGCCTAGGATAAAGGCCTGAATCAGCCTTATGGCAAGAATGTAAGCCAGGAGGCTAAAGTATTGAGTGTGCAAGATACAGTAATGGTGGAACCCCCTGCGTGGGCTACTGATGTCTTTGTGAACTTTTCCGTGCTTTTAAATAAAAGTGGGCTACCAGGCCCTTAAAAATACAGTTTTGTACTGGAGTACTCACTGACAACGCACCTACCGTTTCAGTCTGATACCCCAATCTTACACGTGGTGGAGATATTGCTCCGAGAAGATTTAAAAGAGTTCCAGATCCTCGCATACCAAAAACAGTGAGTAGCAAGAAACGGTGTTTTTCAGCAATGCTGTGAGGAGCAGCTCTTGTGAACCAGTGGAGTCTGCATGTGAAAGTCTGCTGTTTGCAAGTCCTAAAGAGACAGTACGCAAAATTTTCCTGTGTTAAAAGGAACTGTGTTAAAAAGCGTTGTGTGCCTGACTGCAGAGATGGGGCGGTCAAAGCGCAAAAAGGAAGCAATGTTTGCTGAGATGAGAGACAGAACCTTGTGGCTGGAGGGTTTGTTACCGACAGAACAAGCCCCAGACTGGTGCAAGATGCATTTGGCCGCACTGGAGCAAAGGGAAAAGGAAAGCAAGCCATCCTTTAGTGCAAAGAGTGAGCAGATGGGTGCGGTTGTCCATGGCAACAAAGCAGAAATCCATACAGCTGACTTCATACGGCCTATGCTGCCTTCTGAACATGTTGAAGACTTTTTGGATGATTTTGTGATGATTGCTTCCTACAGAGGATGGCCCAAAAGTCGCTGGGTTGAGTTGGTGCAACCTTTTCTGATGGAGGAGTACCAAGAGGTGTACCGCGGGATGTATCATAACCGAGATGACTACGACAATTTCCTAGGAGCAATCCAATCTAGAGAGCACTGGAAAAGATCAGCAGGGAGAATTTGGTCTCCCATGGCAACCGGAGAAAGTCTGTTTGCAGAAAGGAGGAGCTACAGCAGAGATGTGGCTCAAATTCTGAGTGAAGAGGTTTGTGCGAAAGTGTCTGTTGTTACCCCTGGCAACCGTGAAGGAAATTTTGTTCAGCCTGCAGGGGGTGATCGAGAGCACAAGAAATCAATGGTTTCAGGTTATGGCTGCTTGTGTGAAGTGGTCAGCCCAGAGAAGAGGGCACCGTATCCAGCATCCTGCAAGGGGTATGACCAGGTGTGTGGGTCTGCTGTTACCCCTGGCAACAGGAAATCTGTTTGGCCTGTAGGGGATGTTGGAAAATCCAAGAAGGATGCAATGTTGCCCTGTGTCCATGTGGGGACATTAGCTTGCGAGAGTACAGCAAAGAAGGGACAACACCCTCAATTGAAGCTTTCAACACCTGTCAACTGGAATGGTAAGACTGTTACAAATGTGGGAGAGACTGGTTATGGGACTATTCCCTTTGAAGTGGAAATAAGTCCAGTGAGAAAAATTGCTTTCAGAGACTTGCAAGTGAATACCCTGTGTAGTAACAAAGCCCAGTTTGAAGCTGAACCTGCAGCAAGCTTGAGGACTGGTAAGGACTTGTCTTCAGGCAGTGTACTGTGTAGCAGGAAGACAAGTGGTAAAAATGAAGATATGTTGCTTGCTAATGCGATTAAAAATGTGATATTGCATCCAGAAATGTCAGGGGTGACCACTGAGAAATGTGTGCCGTTGCCCCTAGCAACCATGGCAGGTGTAGCAGAGGTGTCCCAGGAGACCGCCCAGGAGCTCATGGTGTCTGAGCTCAGAGTTTCCCAGGACAACTGTGTCGCCGCACTGACTGACAAGTGTGTTTCACATGAGGTGAAAAGCAATGTACTAAATATCCTACAATCTCAAAATGCTAATGTGCTAACGCAGCCTATACAAGGCAGGAAGGTGGATAATGATGTTGAAAAGTGTAGTATTGACAATTTTGATGATTTTGGTGTCTCCCATGGTAACCACAGGTAGTGCCGCAGAGTTGTCCCTGCTGCGGTGTTTAGCAACAGACCCAAAAAACAATGTTTATGGATCATAATGGAGGGAAAACATATGGCTTGTGAGACCTTTCCTGATCTGTCACAGCATCCGCACCCAGAGCTTGCTGGCCCAGGCCCCTCGGGAAAAAGCTTTCCAGCTTCTAATAGCAAGGAGATGCTAGCAGATCTAACTTGTCTAGAGATAAAATCAACTTGAAAGAACCGAGATGTAGGAACCACTTGTTGCCCAATTGGGCCACAAAATATGGATTCTTCCCAGAAGTTCTGAATGTAGACTCAATGAAGTGTTAGAGAGATTCTCCTCCACCCAGATTACAGTCATCTCTACCTCTCAGTGGACTGACCCTGCAGGTTCTGGCCTGCCCTCTGCTGTAGGACACCACTGTGATGCTGTTTAGTCTCATTAGAGACTAGGGATGAGCTTCGAGTCCGAGTCGAACCCATGTTGGACTCGAACATCGCCTGTTCGACGTAATTGAGAACGTTATGGGCCGGTCGCGCCAAATTCGAGTGGCGCGTCATGGCCCATAATTCACTGCGACATTGCAGTGCATTGCTGGCTGATGATTGACCAAGCATGCACTATTACCCGCATGCTTGGCCAATCACAGCGCCGTCTGTACAGAGAGCCGTAATTGGCTAAAGTGACGACGTCCGGAAGTGACGAAGCGCATCAGGGATGTAATTCACCGGAAGTGACGCGTGCGTTCCACGCACCTGGAGAGGAACAAGGAAGCAGGCTGGTTCTTGTATCCAGTAAACGCTCCGGAGGACCTCCCGGGAAACGGGATAGCAGGCACAGTGCACTTTTTACAAATGCTCGTTTTAATTGCATATCTGGTACGCAGTTTACAAAGGGGGAATACTTTTAATGTTTGAATAAAAATATTTTAGCAATATTACGCTATATGGTCATTTTATTCCTCCCATATGTAATGCGGTATCTACTATGAATGTGACTGACATCTGGTGGCTGGATAAAGGAGAAGGAAAGCTGTTACATTAAGGCTTATGTATGCTGATCTTCTTGTGAGTGCAATTTCATTGGGGAGATGTCCCCCACACGTGGTGATTACCCTTGGTGAAAGAAGCTCTCCACTACTATAGAACACAGCAATTAGAACTTTCTTGGATCTCCATGATCATTAATGTTTTTTTCATGTGTCCGGATCGGCTTGATACATAGCGCTGCTGCAATAAGTGATTAGAGACTTTGGGTATCGGGTGTTGTGGTTTTCTATGATTTTATTGCCTACATACATGTGCACCTAAAGCTACCTGAAGAAAATTGGAAGTGTTCTTTTGATCCTATTAGCACCACAGGCAGGCAGCTACAGTATTTACAGTTAGTGTACTGTGTTCTCTGTACAGTGTGCACCTAAAGCTACCTGAAGACAATTGCTGTTGTTCTTATCCTATTAATACCACAGGCAGGCAGTTGCAGTATTTACAGCTAGTTTACTGTGTCCTCTGCACAGTGTGCACTTAAAGCTACCTGAAGAAAATTGGTGGTGTTCTTCTGATCCTATTAGTACCACAGGCAGGCAGCTGCAGTATTTACAGTTAGTGTACTGTGTCCTCTGCACAGTGTGCACCTAAAGCTACCTGAAGACAAGTGCTGTTGTTCTTATCCTATTAATACCACAGGCAGGCAGCTGCAGTATTTACAGTTAGTGTTCTGTGTCTTCTGCACAGTGTGCACCTAAAGCTACCTGAAGAAAATTGCTGGTGTTCTCATACTAATACTACAGGCAGGCAGTTGATTCTGCTAGCTGCAGTATCAGTATGTATATATATATATATATATATATATATATATATATATATATATATATATAAAAATCTAAAAAGAAAGACTTCTGCGCTACTACATGAAACTCGGTGACAAAATAATTTAATCGGACAGAGATTTGTCAAGAAAGGCTATGAAGAAGCATTGATCAAGAGAGAAATTGAATGTACTCAAATGATGGACAGAAACCAATTGATACATGCACCTAAGAAGATACGGAGCCTTTCAGAAGCACCAAGTTTAATTCTAGATTTCAACACTCAATACAAAGATATAGAGAAGATCATTCGCAAATACTGGCATATCCTAAAGGAGGATAAACACTTACGACAAATTCTACCGGATAGGCCATCTATTATTTATAAACGAGCTCCAACTTTGAGGGATATCATCGCGAAGAATGTAGTGGAACCTCCCCCTAAAAACACATTCTCGTTTTTTAATGGAAAAGGTTTTTACCCTTGTAAATATTGCTACGCATGCACACACGCTAAAAAATTTCAAACCAAGAAACACGATTTTAAGGCAACGAGGACAGGGAATATTTACCCAATAAAAGATTTTATTAACTGCTACACTGAGGGGGTTGTGTACATGTTACAATGTCCTTGTAACCTGCAGTATGTAGGGAGGACCAAAAGGGCACTTAAGACAAGGATCAAAGAGCATTTAGTAAACATCAACAAAGGGTGCCCAAAACATAATGTATCTAAGCACTTTGCACTTTTCCATAATAAAGACCCCACACAACTACTTTTTTGGGGTATAGAAAGATATAACAAATCTTGGAGAGGTGACCATAAAATTAGAACCCTCAGCCAGAAGGAATCTAAATGGATACATAGAACCAGAACACTAGTACCTGAAGGGTTAAATGTAGAATTCGATCTTAACTGTTTCATTAGTGATTTTTAGACTATATTTATTCATGTAAACTTATTACTTCATTTCCGGTGTGCTTTGGTCTTTAAATTTGGGGGACCCATTTTTAACATTCATCTAAAGTTTTTCACATATTTCAGACCTGTCATTTTTATCTTTATTTGTACCCATATTTTTAATGCTGCTGGGTTATATATTTCATTAAGATTTTCATCCACAATTTTTTAACCAGCTTGATTGGAACACTTTGTATTAAAGGGTTTAAATTCTTTTATATATATACATTTTTTTATACTTTTAAGATTAAAAGTTGTTTTTTAGAATCTTTTTAACCACACTTAGCCCGATCGGAGACCGGATCGACTGTGTCACCATCCCGGGTTATCTTCCCATTGTTTTCTACGAACGGGTTTTTAAACGCACTTTTTAACACTTTTTTTACTTCTTTGTTTGAATACAACTTTATTAACCACTTGCTTACCGGGCACTTAAACCCCCCTCCTATCCAGACCAATTTTCAGCTTTCAGCGCTGACGCACTTTGAATGACAATTGCGCGGTCATACAACACTGTACCCAAATGAAATTTTTATCATTTTTTCCCCACAAATAGAGCTTTCTTTTGGTGGTATTTGATGACCTCTGCGATTTTTATTTTTTGTTAAAAAAATTTAAAAAGACCGAATTTTTAAAAAAATTTTTTTTTTTTTTTTATATTTTGTTATAAAATTTTTTAAAAGGGTAATTTTTCTCCTTCATTGATGTACGCTGATGAGGCGGCACCAATGGGCACTGATAGGTGGCAGTGATGGGCACTGATGGGTGGCAGTGATGGGCACTGATTGGTGCCAATAATGGGCACTGATCTTGTACACTGCTAGGTGGCACTGATTGGCACCACTGGTGGGCATTGTTAGGTGGCAATGGTGGGCATTGATAGGTGGCACCTGTAGGCATTGATAGGTGGCACTTATGGGCATTGATACGTGGCACTGGTGGGCACTGTGGGCACTGTGATGTGGCAATGTAAGGTGGCACTGGCAGGGGGTACTGTGGGCACAATTGAGGCATTATTGCCTCCTCCTCTTCGGGACCGATGTCCCTTGCTGCTGAGCCGGTGATCGGCTTTTTTTTCTCCTCGCACTGTCAGCGCGAGGAGAAAAAAAAACCGATTACCGAGCTTTTGTTTTGATCATGTGATCAGCTGTCATTGGCTGACAGCTGATCACATGGTAAGGGGCCGGGACCGGCCCCTTACACGGATCGGTGATCACCCGAGTCTCAGTGACTCGGTGATCACAGCGCGCTCCACGCGCGCCCTGCAGGGCGCGCGCAGGGCACGTGCACAGCGGAGGCCGTCATATGACGGCCTCCCGGGAATGCAGGTCCGCGCTGTAGCCGTCATTCGGCTATAGCGCGGATAGCAAGTGGTTAATGAACATTTCAAACAACATCACCCACTCAAAGATGGCCGCGGTACAACTACTTACTTGGTCCACAACAAAATGGAGTTTTCTCCACTTCCTGTCCCAGCATTATAAAATGAGCATGGCGTTAGCCAATCCGGTGCCCTGAAGAAGTCACGTGATATGACGCAACGCGTAGGCACGTTACAGGAAATACGTTAGTGCGGACCGGAAGTGACGTAGCGAGTACCGCTACAACGCTGTTCCCATTCCTGTTTGGCGTTTTTATGTTTATGTAAGCTGATTATTTTCTCTAATAAATCCATTGGCTTTAACTTTATTACACCATCGGAGTCTTTTTCAATTATCCCCATATGGAGCTTATCAGCTGGAGGAAGTGACGGCCCTCACCCCCAGAAGGATTAGGACACCATCAGCATCACTGCATAGGAGTGACCATAGATCTATTGGAAGTACTCAAGCACCCCTATTGTGGATTAGAGGCTCTGCCAAGTGGTGGAAGTGACGACCCCCTCCCTCCAGAAGGACCAGGACGCCATCATCATCACTGCACCAGAGGAACCACAGATACACTGGAAGCACACAGGCACTTTTATTGTGCCATAGAGGTGAGAGTTCTGGGAGCCCCGAGTGGGTAACCGTTACCACGAACAGTCACCAGATCACCTAGCAACGCATGTTCACCCACCAGTCACAGTTTATGTTTTGTGCTTCTATTTGAATGATTTTTATTGATTAGCACTTATTCACCATGCTGCACCTTATTTATGCTTTATTTATTGCTCTACCCCACTAGGGGATTGTTATTTCAATTTTAAGTTGTGCAGTTTATCCATTTATTTATATATTTGTGTTGCGCTGAATCACCTACACAATCTTTTACGACTGTGCCCATTTTAGTATATATATATATATATATATATATATATATATATATATATATATATATATATATATATATATATATATATATATATACATACACACATCCCCAGCTTTGTGCAGCTACATCTCACTGCAGGCCATTAGTATGTCTGGAAGGCCAACAAGGAGAGGCAGACAGTCGCAAGCCAATAAAAGAAGGCAAGCAGGCTCTGTGTCTAGAGGCAACAGTGCTGGTCATGGAGACAGTGCATTCTCATCAGCACGTGGCTGATGGGTCCTTTTTTTCAGCAGCTGGCGTGTTGAGCCTAGGGATGAGCTTCGTGTTCGAATTGAATGCATGTTTGACTCGAACATTGCACGTTCGGTCGTTCGCCGAATTCCAAACGATATGGGCCGTTCGCGTCAAATTCGAGTGGCGCGTCACGGCCCATAATTCACTGCGGCATCGCAATGCATTGCTGGCTGATGATTGGCCAAGCATGCACTATGACCCGCATGCTTGGCCAATCACAGTGCCGTCTGTACAAAGAGCCATAATTGGCCAAAGCCAGGGTGGCTTTGGCCAATTATGGCTCAGGGGGTTTAGTACACGCCCCACACTATATAAGGCTGCCTGCACGGCGGCCCTGTGTAGTGTGTTCTGGCGTTGAGAGATAGAGAGACAGTGTCATTTGATTTAGGTTAGATAGAGTAGGCATGTGAGTCAGTTAGCTGCACTTACAGTGTGTGTATATATATATATATATATATATATATACACTACCGTTCAAAAGTTTGGGGTCACCCAAACAATTTTGTGTTTTCCATGAAAAGTCACACTTATTCACCACCATACGTTGTGAAATGAATAGAAAATAGAGTCAAGACATTGACAAGGTTAGAAATAATGATTTGTATTTGAAATAACATTGTTTTTACATCAAACTTTGCTTTCATCAAAGAATCCTCCTTTTGCAGCAATTACAGCATTGCACACCTTTGGCATTCTAGCTGTTAATTTATTGAGGTGAGCTGGAGAAATTGCACCCCACGCTTCTAGAAGCAGCTCCCACAAGTTGGATTGGTTGGATGGGCACTTCTGGCGTACCATACGGTCAAGCTGCTCCCACAACAGCTCAATGGGGTTCAGATCTGGTGACTGTGCTGGCCACTCCATTACCGATAGAATACCAGCTGCCTGCTTCTGCTGTAAATAGTTCTTGCACAATTTGGAGGTGTGTTTAGGGTCATTGTCCTGTTGTAGGATGAAATTGGCTCCAATCAAGCGCTGTCCACTGGGTATGGCATGGCGTTGCAAAATGGAGCTATAGCCTTCCTTATTCAGAATCCCTTTTACCCTGTACAAAGCTCCCACCTTACCAGCACCAAAGCAACCCCAGACCATCACATTACCTCCACCATGCTTAACAGATGGCGTCAGGCATTCTTCCAGCATCTTTTCATTTGTTCTGCGTCTCACAAACGTTCTTCTTTGTGATCCAAACACCTCAAACTTGGATTCATCCGTCCACAACACTTTTTTCCAGTCTTCCTCTGTCCAATGTCTGTGTTCTTTTGCCCATCTTAATCTTTTTCTTTTATTGGCCAGTCTCAGATATGGCTTTTTCTTTGCCACTCTGCCCTGAAGCCCAAAATCCCGCAGCCGCCTCTTCACTGTAGATGTTGACACTGGTGTTTTGCGGGTACTATTTAATGAAGATGCCAGTTGGGGACCTGTGAGGCGTCTGTTTCTCAAACTAGAGACTCTAATGTGCTTATCTTCTTGCTTAGTTGTGCAACGCGGCCTCCCACTTCTTTTTCTACTCTGGTTAGAGCCTGTTTGTGCTGTCCTCTGAAGGGAGTAGTACACACCGTTGTAGGAAATCTTCAATTTCTTTGCAATTTCTCGCATGGAATAGCCTTCATTTCTAAGAACAAGAATAGACTGTCGAGTTTCAGATGAAAGTTCTCTTTTTCTGGCCATTTTGAGCGTTTAATTGACCCCACAAATGTGATGCTCCAGAAACTCAATCTGCTCACAGGAAGGTCAGTTTTGTAGCTTCTGGAAGGAGATAGACTGTTTTTAGATGTGTGAACATGATTGCACAAGGGTTTGCTAATCATCAATTAGCCTTCTGAGCCAATGAGCAAACACATTGTACCATTAGAACACTGGAGTGATAGTTGCTGGAAATGGGCCTCTATACACCTATGTAGATATTGCACCAAAAACTAGACATTTGCAGTTAGAATAGTCATTTACCACATTAGCAATGTATAGAGTATATTTGTTTAAAGTTAGGACTAGTTTAAAGTTAGCTTCATTTAAAAGTACAGTGCTTTTCCTTCAAAAATAAGGACATTTCAATGTGACCCTAAACTTTTGAACGGTAGTGTATATATATATATATATATGTATATGTATGTGTATATATACACACACACACACACATATATACATACATACACTGTATTCAGTTTAGCTAGATCAGTTCCTGTTATTCTCTTTCTACTACTGACTGACAGGCAGGCAGGTGTTTTTACAGAATTTACAGCTACCTGAAGAAAATTGCTGGTGTTTTTCTGATCCTATTAGTCCTATTAGCTACAGTATTTACAATTAGTGTACTGCGTCCTCTGCACAGTGTGCACCTAAAGCTACCTGAAGAAAATTGATGTTCTGCTCCTATTAATACCACAGGCAGGCAGCTACAGTATTTACAGTTAGTGTACTGTGTCCTCTGCACAGTGTGCACCTAAAGCTAAAAGAGGGCAAGCAGGCTCTGTGTCTAGAGGCAATGTGCTGGTCATGGAGACGGTGCATTCCTGATCAGCACGTGGCCGTGGGACACGCTCGTCCTTTTTTTTGACAGCTGGCGTGTTGACCCTAGGGATGAGCTTCATGTTCGAATTGAACGCATGTTCCACTCAAACATGGCCTGTTCGGTCTTTCGCTGAATTCCAAACAATATGGGCCATTCGCGCCAAATTCGAGTGGCACGTCACAGCCCATAATTCACTGCGGCATCGCAGTGCATTGCTGGCTGATTATTGGCCAAGCATGCACTATAACCCGCATGCTTGGCCAATCACAGCGCCGTCTGTACAGAGAGCCGTAATTGGCCAAAGCCAGGGTGGCTTTGGTAATTATGGCTCAGGGGGTTTTGTACGCGCCCCACACTATATAAGGCCGCCTGCACTGCGGCCCTGTGTAGTGTGTTCTGGCGTTGAGAGAGAGATAGATAGACAGAGAGACAGTGTCATTTGATTTAAGTTAGATAGAGTAGGCAGGTGAGTCAGTTAGCTGCACTTACAGTGTATTTTGTGTATATATATATATTTACACATACATACACACACACTGTATTCAGTTTAGCTAGATCAGTTCCTGTTATTCTCTTTCTACTACTGACAGGCAGGCGTTTTTACAGTATTTACAGCTACCTGAAGAAAATTGCTGGTGTTCTTCTGATCCTATTAGTCCTATTAGCTACAGTATTTAGTTAGTGTAGTGCGTCCTCTCCACAGTTTGCACCTAAAGCTACCTGAAGAAAATTAGTGTTCTTCTGATCCTATTAGTACAGTACCGCAGGCAGCTGCAGTATTTACAAGTTAATGTAGTGCGTCCTCTGCACAGTGTGCACCTAAAGCTACCTGGAGAAAATTGCTGTTGTTCTGCTCCTATTATTACCACAGGCAGGCAGCTACAGTATTCACAGTTAGTGCACTGTGTCCTCTGCACAGTGTGCACCTAAAGCTACCTGAAGAAAATTAGTGGTGTTGTTAGGAAGGGCATGCCAGCACCCAAGATGGCTGCCGAAGAAGATGACCTGTTACCTCTGCCCCTGTCAGAATGCCATTGGTGCACACACACCCTGTGACAGCTTTTGACACCCAAACGGGCTACTTAAACTCAGTCAGTTTCCAGACTCAGTGCTGTCTGCTCTACAGCGTTCCCTGTGCATCCTGCAATTACCTACCTGACTTCCGTTCCTATTGTGACCCGGCTTGCTTCCTGACGTTCCTGTTTCCTGCCTGGATCCGACCCCGGCTTGTCCTCTACTCTGCATCTGCCTGCTCCTTCTGCCACTTAGCTGCCAGTCTCCTGACGACCCAGCCTGTAATCTGATTCCACTTCCACTTCAGCCTCTGTTCCTGACGTGCCCGTTTGTGTGCCCTGCCTTCTCTTCAGCCTCGAGGGTGCCACCATCCCTTCTGCTGCACCTGCACTTCTGCCTGTGGGGACCGGTTGTCTGCTCACTCCAGCTACCTGCCTACCACTGCTCTGGGATTCCTACAGACACCTCTACAACCCGGCCGAGTGCTCCGATCCAGCTCCAGGTTCAGCAATCCCGCCAGGCACTTGTGCGACTCTGCATCTCGGTGCTTCCTGTCAGCTCTATCAGGGGCTCCAAGTCAGAGTTGTAAGAGAGGCCGTCCTCTGCATATCAGGCTCCATCACCAGGTACGTGACAGTAGCAGACAGCCATGTCTGAGCCTGTGCACGGACCCTCTCCTATGGAGGAACTCTGCCAACACCTAGCTGGATTAACACAAGCTGTAAGGCCAAATACAGACCTTGTCTGCCTCTGCTACTGCTCAAGCACCTTCCACTTCTGGGATGCCAGCAGCCCCCGCAGTCATTATGCTACCACCTGAACCCAGAGTCCCCACTCCTGAAAAGTTCCACAGAGAACGCAACAAGTTCAGAGCCTTCCGCAACGCATGCAAACTCTATTTTTCTCTACAACCACGAACCTTCTCCCTGGAAGCCACCAAGATCGGGTTTGTCATTTCCTTGCTTCAGGGGGAACCACAGGCCTGGGCTCACCGACTCCTTGAACAAAAGGCCACATCTCTGATGGACTTAGCCTCCTTTTTTGGAGCCATGGCTCAGTTATATGAATACCCCCAGCAAGCCGCTACTGCAGAAGCCGCCCTTCACACGCTTCAGCAGGGTCACAGGGCCGTGGAGGACTAAGTTTCAGAATTCAGGCGCTGGAATTCAGAAACCAGCTGGAACGATGCTGCCCTACGTTGCCAGTTCCGCATGGGCCTTTCTGATAATCTCAAGGATGAGCTAGCACGAACAGGTGTCCCCTCCACCTTGGAGACACTTATAAATTTGTCAATCCAGATTGACCATCGCTTAAGGGAACGTGGGTCGGAACGAGCCACCGACCAGTCCCGTCCAGTATGGATGCTTCCACGAGTGTCTGGTTCTTTCAGTCCCGCTTCACCTGCTCCTGCCGCATCCGCTTCAGACGCATCTAAACCCATGAAGCTTGGTCTCCTCTGTCCTTCTCGGACTACAGAAGAACGCCAGCACAGACGCCAGCTAAATCTGTGCCTGTATTGTGGAGGATCAGGACATTATGTGAGGTCTTGCCCGGTCAAGATCCACAAGTGCCTCTCAGTTACATCCGCTTCTCCTCCATCTCTACCCAATCACTCTGCTCATCTTGCTCTTCCCATTTTGTTACAGCTCCCAGGAGGAACTATCCAGACCCCCGCTATAATTGACTCTGGAGCTTGCAGCTGTTTCATAGATTTAGCTTTTGCTGCCAAACATCACATTCCTCTACTACCCAAGGCTCAAAGACTTTCTGTAAATCTGGCAGACGGATCCACCATTAAATCTGGATTGGTTACTCACGAAACCATCCCGTTATCTACCACCATTGCCGAGAACCATCAAGAGCTTCTACGCCTAGATGCAATCGCTTCCCCTCTGTTCCCAATCATTCTGGGTATGCCTTGGTTAAAAGCTCATAACCCTCACATTAACTGGGTTACAGAAGAAATCAAGTTTCTTTCCCCCTATTGCCTTCAGCATTGTTGGCAAGAGAATCACCAGGACCAATCTCCCCCGCTGTGCATCGATTTGGAGTCCGAAGCCCGCCAAGTCGTTCCAGTAGCATATCACGACTTTCTGGATGTTTTCAGCAAAAAAGGGTCAGAAACGCTTCCTCCTCAAAGGGCTTATGACTGTCCAATTGAGCTCCTTCCTGGGGTTGAAGTTCCTTTTGGCAGGATCTTTCCTCTATCTGAATCTGAACTTGTTGCTTTGAAAGACTACATTGATGACAACCTTAAAAAGGGGTTTATTTGCCCCTCCACATCTCCTGCCGGTGCGGGGATCTTCTTTGTAGAAAAAAAGGACCACTCATTACGGCCCTGTGTGGACTACCGTGAACTTAATAAGGTCACTGTAAAAAAACGTTACCCTCTTCCACTTTGTGCTTGAATTATTCCAGCGACTCGGTACGGCCACCATTTTCACAAAATTGGATCTTCGGGGTGCTTATAATCTGGTTCGCATACGAGAGGGGGGTGAATGAAAGACGGCGTTCCGCACACGGTTTGGGCATTTTGAATACCTTGTGATGCCCTTTGGACTTTGCAATGCCCCAGCTACCTTTCAGCACTTCATCAACGACGTCTTCCGAGATTTCCTGGATCTATTTGTTTATCTTGATGATATACTAATCTTCTCTCCCTCTCTAGATCACCACCGTAGTCACGTTAAGAATGTATTGAGTCGCCTTCGACAACACAGACTTTATGCAAAACCAGAGAAATGTGTATTTGAATGCCAAAGCATCCAATTCTTGGGTTTAATCATTTCCACCGAAGGCATCCAGATGGATCCCCAGAAGGTTACAGCCATCCTGGATTGGCCTGCTCCCAGTGATAAGAAGGGTGTCCAACGTTTCATGGGGTTTGCACATTTTTATCAAAAATTCATCAGAAATTTTTCTGCAATCATATCCCCCATTACAAGTTTAACCAAACAAGGTACAAGATTCTCTTGGTCTCTGGAAGCTCAGAAAGCTTTTGACACCCTAAAAAGACTTTTCAAATCTGCATCTGTCCTGAAACACCCTGACCCAGCCTTGCCCTACGTCTTGGAAGTAGACGCCTCAGAAACAGCGGTCGGAGCAATATTGTCTCAGAGGCGGGGAGCCAAGGCTCTACTGCATCCAGTTGCTTTTTTTTGCCGCGAGCTGTCAAATGCCCAAAGGAACTACGACGTCGGGGACCGTGAACTTTTGGCCATTAAAGCCGCCCTGGAGAAATGGAGGTACCTTCTAGAGGGGGCCGCACACCCAATCTTGATCTATACCGATCATAAGAACCTCGAGTATTTAAGAACAGCAAAAAGATTGAAACCCCGACAAGCCAGGTGGGCACTATTCTTTTCTAGATTCACTTTTCACTTAACGTTCAGGCCCGGATCCAAGAATGCAAAACCCGATGCGTTATCACGCATGTTCAGCAAACCTGAAGAAATCTCATCTCCAGATACCATTCTATCCCCTGGGAACTTCCTGTTACTTCAAGGAGAGTTAATAAAACAAATTAAACAAACTCTAGTAAGGAACCCTTCACCCTTAACCGGGGTCTCTCTACTGGCAAAGGATGGGCTACTTTGGCATGAAGACAAGGTCTTTGTGCCGGAAGACCTCCGAATGGCCATCCTGGTGCGATGCCATGATCATGTGCTGGCAGGTCATTTTGGCATTGGCAAGACAACTGAATTAGTACAATGGACATTTTGGTGGCCTGGGGTGGAAAAAGATTGTAGGAAATATGTGGAATCTTGCACCACTTGCATCCACAATAAAACCAGCGGATCCAGAGCCTGGGGTCTGCTAAAACCCTTACCTGTCCCCAATAGACCTTGGAAGATGATCTCAATAGATTTTATTTTAGAACTTCCCCCATCTGAGGGCCACAACACCATTTTTGTAGTTGTCGATAGTCTAAGATGGCACACTTCCTGCCCATGAAGGGCACACCATCTGCTCGAGAAACAGCTCAAACCTTTGTCAAGGAGATCGTAAGGCTTCACGGGTTTTCGGACAATATTGTGTCCGACCGTGGGGTGCAGTTTACATCCAGATTCTGGAGAGCCTTATGTGATTCAAATGGAGCTAAAGTTGTGATTCTTTCAAGGAAATGGGATTTTTATAGGGAGATGATACGTCTATATTCCAGTAGGCATAGATGAGTGAAATAGTTAAAAAATAATTTTTATTTAAATTGTAATAAAAATATACAAAGGTATGACCATCCAGTATTGTGTTCAAAATTCATTTGTGTCTGTCAGCCAACATGTTTAGCAAAAAACGAATTGCTTCATCAGGGCATAAATCGACATCACTGGTTCATTTGAACTATATAAACAACAGATAAATGGACTACAGTTATATGATGGTCATACATACTTATATAGCCACATAAAGTACAAGAATACTTAATCAAAACATTCAATCTAGTGATCTCACCTACTGGTATAAGTCTAAAATCAAAGCACACACCACCATTGCCAGGCTTCATCCACTGTACCAACTGGTGCAAAAAATCCAAGGGTGCCAGATCCCAACCGGATAATACCAACAGAGGAACTGGACCACACAATAGCAGGGCAAGAGTCTAATAAAGTATAAAAGAAAAAGAAAAATAGAGCTAATAAGTTCCTAATCCTGGGGAAAATATAATTGTAATTAATCTGTACAATATGACAATTAGTAGACCTTGTCACTCAAATTATGCCAAAGCGTAAAGTAAATGAGTGGGATGTAGGGGGACCTCCCCCATTCCTACCAAGGTTCTATAGATCCTGGACATTCCTCCTCTCCTATTTTTTATACAGGCTTTTTCCAGGGGGTATAAATCTTCTATCGGCCGAATTGGCTGTGGGAGGGATTCTACGAAATTATCCAAAACAAACCAATTTTCTTTCACCTTAAGTTCCTGGTAGGTACGTATCATTCCCTGACTGGTAATATCTTTGAGCTGTAATTCATCATTCAGAATCCATCTTCCCGCTATGTCCTCCCTCCCCGGGGGGAAATAATCCGTTCCCTTAATTGGGACTAATGGCGAGTTGTATCTCCACTTCTCTTTGGTGAATATTGTGTCCCAAGTGCTCAAGACGTGTTTTGTAATATCAAATACATTTGTGCTCATACTTCTAAATTTTGGCGGTATCCAAACATTTTTCCCTAAGTCTACCCCACTCCTTGTGTTCTCTATTCTCACCCATTGTTTGTCAATATTATTGTTGATCCATTCCGGGATACGTGATAATATTATTGCTGTGTAATATCTTTTAATATCTGGTGCCCCCCAACCCCCCCTCCTTCTGGCATTCACTAATTGTGCATACTTTACTCGTGGGTTTTTCCCCCTCCAAATAAATCTTAAAAATAATGTGTGTATTTTATTCAAAAAACTTTGTGAGATTGCTATTGGGAGCATTTGTATTTTGTATGTGATTTTGGGGAGAATTGACATTTTGATTAGGTTTATTCTGCCTCCCCAAGAAAGTCGGTTCCGCGGGAATCTATTTAGCTCAGCCCTGATCTCATTTAGGAGGGTCATAAAATTGGCTTGGAACATTGTCTCTTTTGTTGATGTTATCTTGACCCCCAAGTAGCTCAGTTCTTTATTTCCCCACTTAAATGGTAAGCTCTTTTGGTAGGCCTTATCCCCCTCCTTATCTTTAACCACTTCCAATACTTCCGACTTGGTCGTGTTTACCCGAAAATTGGATATCTGGCTATATTTTCTGAGGGTCTCTAATAAATTGGGGAGTGTTATCCTCGGGCGGGAAACATATAGCAGGACATCATCAGCGAATGCTGCGATTTTAAACTCATCATCCCCGATTCTTACTCCACTAATGTCGGGGCTAGCTCTTATCTTAGCCAGCAACGGCTCCAGTGTCAGCACGAACAACAGCGGGGAGAGCGGGCATCCCTGCCGGGTACCATTCCGCAACACGATGGGGCCGGACAGGGTACCATTGATTTTCACTCTAGCGGTGGGGCTGGTATACAGGGCCTTGATCCTTCCAATCATTTTTTTCCCCAGGCCGATCTCTTCCAGTGTATTCCACATGAAGCCCCAGTCTACCCTGTCGAATGCTTTTTCCGCATCCATCGACAGGAGTAGACCTGGGGCTCCCCTGTCCCTCATTATCTGAGTCAGCATCAATGTTTTGATGCTGTTGTCCCTCCCCTCCCTCCCGGGTACGAATCCCACCTGATCAGAATGGATCACTTCTTTAATGACCTTCTTAAGTCTTTCTGCGAGGATTTTTGCGTAGATCTTCGTGTCTACGTTCAGGAGCGAGATCGGTCTATAACTGGAGCACAAGGTGCCATCCTTTCCCTCTTTTTTTATGACAGTTATGTGCGCTTCTAGGGCCTCCTTTCGCATTTCCCAGCTTTCCCCTATCCCATTGATATAAGAGCACAGTATGGGGAGCAATGGCTCCTGTAGATTTTTGTAGTAGAGGGCAGTCAACCCATCTGGCCCTGGACTTTTCCCATTTGGAATGTCCTGGATAGCTTTCCTTAGTTCCTGTAGGGTCACCGGGGCATCAAGTATGTTACTATCTTCTTCCGAGATCTTTTTTAGATTAGCCTCCTTTAGGAACTTTTTACTAGCCTCCTGCTTATGTTTATCCCGTTCCCGAGAATCGTCCACATTAATTGCGTACAGTGACCTGTAAAATGCTTGAAAAGCATTAGCTATGTCTTGCGTTCTATGCTTAATCTCACCCGAACTGGTCCTGACTCTTTCAATGTATTGGCTCACTTTCTTCTTTTTTAAGGCACTTGCTAGGAGTCTACCGGGTTTATTTCCATTGAGATATCTCTCTTTTTTCACTAGAAAATACGTTTTGCGTGTCTCATATTCCAGGGCGGTCCTCAACTCTTCCCTCCTTCTAAGTAATTTTGCCCATATCTCCCTCCCTCCTGATGCTTTGTGTTGTTGTTCTAGAGCATGTATCTCCTTAATCAGGGCTATCCTGTGTTTCTTTGCTTTCTTATTTTTTTCCCCCCCAATCATCAATAGGATCCCCCTTATATAGGATTTGTGGGCTTCCCAGATTGTGGCCTCATTTTACCTCCCCGGGGGTATTGGTCTTAAAGAACCACTCCAACTCTACTTTTATTCTCCTTAAAATATCTTTGTCCGCTAACAAATCCTCATTCAATCTCCACCCCGTACTCTGCCTATCGGCTTCTCCTAGCTTTATATGCAGGGTCACAGGTGAGTGATCCGAGAATGTCATGATCGAGGCAGTCCCCCCCTCGTACCTCCCGCCTCCCCCATCCCGATCCCCCCCCTCAGCTCCCCCCCCACCGGCTCCATGGCCTGTTGAGACTTCGTTAGTTGAGTTACATAAAGGTCCACTGATACTCTTCATTGAATCCACAGTACCCATTCCTCTTTCTTTTTTCTTCTTCTCTCTTTTTTTTTTTTTTAATTAATTATTTCCCTAATTGTTTCCCTCATTGTTAACCCTTGTGTTTGATTTGAGTTTTAGGTTTACTGCAGGTCCATTACGGGTTGCCTACAAGCCTCCAGCTAGGTGTCTCCCCTGTTGGTTCCTGGCTAGCGTTCCTCTCCCACCAGCCTGGTATTTCCACCAGGGGTATCTCTAAACGTTCACAAAATTTTTGTGTGTCTTCCGGGAATCTGAGCACCTCCTTTCGGCCTTCTTTGCGTCCGATTAGGCAAGCGGGGAAGCCCCAGGAGTATTGGACTCCATGCGATTTTAAAGTTGCTAGCAGGGGTTTCTGAATTCTTCTCCTATTCAGGGTCGCCGCTGTGAGATCTTGGAAGATGTGAAGATTTGTTTCTCCATATTTGGCCTGGCGATTCTTCTTTAGGTTAGCGGTTATCTGTTCTTTATCCGCATAATGACATCCGCACGATGACATCGCGTGGTGCATCTCCCCTGATTTCTGGTGGTTTTCTTATTCTGTGCACTCTATCCAGTTTGAGCTTTCTGCCGGCTTCTACCGGGTCCATCAGATCTCTGAAGATTTCTTCCATTTTGAGTTGCAAATTCTCTCCTTCTTGCGATTCTGGGAGACCTCTAATCCGGAGGTTTTTCCTTCTACTGCGGTTCTCCTGGTCCTCCAAGGCGTATCTGATGTTTCTATGTTCCACCTGCATCGTTTCCATCTTGTGTTTTAAATTTTGGATTTCAGCTCCATGTTTATCTGTTGAAGATTCAACCTCCTCCACTCTTTTGAGGATATGTCCCATATTTTCGCGAACCATGCTGAACTCTTCTTTGATCGAGATCTCCAACCTTGCGAACATCTCTGCGATTTCCTCCTTGGTGGGGAGTGTGCTGTCATACGGAGTTTCTACTAGCGACTCGGCTTCAATCGTTTGCCTTCTTGACCCCGCTTTGCCTGGGCGTTCTGGTGTTTTACTTTTTGCCCCAGTAGCCGCTGTTGCCCCAGTTAGGTCCCCCGGATTCTCCTTCCCAGCACCATTTACCATATATCTCCTAATTGTGCCTGGGCTTGCACTTGTCCTGGGTGGGTTCGCTGTGGTCCCTCTCGTCGATTTGCCTCTCATTTTTTTTTTTTTTTTTTTTTTTTTTTATTTCGGCCCCTCAAGAAGCAGGTCAGTAGGGTGTTCAGTATAGGCGGACCACCTCCAGGGGGGTCTCAGAAAATGGTATTGACGTGTAATTGGTTGACCGTTTTTATTTGCGTTTTCTCCCTTCCTTACCCCGTTAGATTCTGAGTTTGTTGGGAGATTTCTCCCTGTCTAATACAGTCCTTTCACTCCTTTTACTCCAATCTGGGCTCTCGCTCTGGGGTTTCAGCTGCTCAGCTGATTGCCCTTCCTTCTCGGACCGTCTTAGACCTCCCAGCCCAGAGGGGTGAACCCCACTTCTTTCCCTCCAGGTACCCGCAGCAACAGGGGAGGTCAGAAGCTGCATGTAATTTTATTGCGTCTCTTCACTTTTTTTTTTTTTTTTTTCCCTCCCACCTATACCTTCACTCGCTCCTCTATTCGCACCCACCCTGCTGCCGAGTGTGTCTTCTTACGCACCTATTAGGGGCTACTGCCGGAGGTGTATGAGGGCTGTAAGCAATCAGTCCTTCCTGTGATATTACAGGTGGGGTGCCAGGTATAGGTGGTGCTGCGTATGCTCCTGGAACGGAAATTTATCGATACAGTTCTCTCATAAATAGGGTTTTAAATAAAGTAGAAAGTCACTTACCCTCCTTGCTGGGAATAAAAGGAAACTTTGCAAGCTCTTACCCACCAGGCTTATTATCTTACTGTTGCCTCCTTTTCCTTTTGCAGTTTTCCTGATTCCTTTCCTTGTACCTCCTGGGTGCTTCCACTGCTTCCACTACTTTTCAATCTTTCCTTCACGGTGCTATCATTCGTGGGTGTTTAGCCCCTGCATCGCTGGCCTTGGCTGCGGTCTCTTTTTGTGAGGCTTCCTGCTGATCCACCGATCACTGCATCAAGCGGGGGGGGGCGGTGCGGCGGGGCCAAGCGTGTGATCCCGGCCGCTCACTGTTCCTGTCAGCTGCTGCTCTGGTGCCCACTCTCCCCCCTGCTTTTGCTGTCAGAGCCGGAGAGGGGTCTCGTATAAGGCGGAGGGGTGAGAGCCGCATACACTGCACTGCTCTCCGGGATGGGGGGACGGGAGGATGGAGGATTAGCTTTTGATCCGCGGGCTCCTGGAGCACATCACGGCTGGAGGGACGCCGAGCCTCTAGCCTCTAGCTCACAGCTCTAGCAGTCTGACCTCGCCCACATCCGGCTCCTCCCTCTCCTAGATTGAATGTTTTGATTAAGTATTCTTGTACTTTATGTGGCTATATAAGTATGTATGACCATCATATAACTGTAGTCCATTTATCTGTTGTTTATATAGTTCAAATGAACCAGTGATGTCGATTTATGCCCTGATGAAGCAATTAGTTTATTGCGAAACATGTTGGCTGACAGACACGAATGAATTTTGAACTCAATACTGGATGGTCATACCTTTGTATATTTATATATCTGTTCTGTATATTTTTATTACAATTTAAATAAAAATTATTTTTTAACTATTTCACTCATCTATGCCTACTGGAATATAGACGTATCATCTCCCTATAAAAATCCCATTTCCTTGAAAGAATCACAACTTTAGTTCCATTTGGTTACAATTAGGGATTGGGAGATTCGTCTGAACTAATTCCTGTCTGTGTCCAAAAACCTCCTATTTTTTGTAAAAATCACCTTATGTGATTCACTCAGGATTGAACTTTCATTTTCTTCTGCATATCACCCACAAACGAATGGGCAGACAGAGAGGACTAATCAAACCCTCGAACAGTACCTGAGATGTTTCTCTCCATTTTCTCAAGACGATTGGGCTTCTCTGCTTCCCCTGGCCGAGTTTTCTTATAACAATTCAGTACACTCTGCTACAAAGCAATCTCCATTTTTTGCAAACTACGGTTTCCACCCTTCTTTTTTGTCTAATACAATTCCAGATTCCCCCGTACCAGCTGTTTACGAAACTATAAACGCCAATAACAAACTGCTACAGGAAACAATGGCCAAGACACAGGCATACAATAAGGACGTTTTTGACAGGAAAAGAAGGGGAGAATTGATCTTGAACCCTGGTGACCAAGTGTGGCTAGCAACTACTAATTTGAAACTGGCCTGTTCCTTTGAAGAAACTGGGCCCTAAATTTATAGGACCATTTCCGGCGAAGAGACGATCAATGAGGTTGCGTATGAATTAGAGCTGCCTGAGTCATTTAGAATCCACCCTGTGTTCCACATAACCTTGTTAAAACCTGTCATTCCTGACCCCTTCCCAGGACGAAGTTCCGGCCCGCCTGAACCTGTAATTATTGACGGGGAGGAAGAGTTTGAGGTGGAAACAATCTTAGACTGCAGGAAGAGAAGAAATCAGATCCAGTTCCTGATAAAATGGAAAGGGTATGGGCCAGAGGACAACTCCTGGGAACCTGAAGGTAATATCCATGCCCGAAATTTAGTTCAAGCTTTTAAGAACTACCATCCTGACAAGTGGGCCAAGTTGGGCATCCGGAGGCTGCCCTTTGGGGGGGGGCAGAGTCAGGAAGAGCATGCCAGCACCCAAGATGGCTGCCGAAGAAGACGACCTGTTACCTCTGCCTGTCAGGAAGGGCATGCCAGCACCCAAGATGGCTGCCGAAGAAGATGACCTGTTACCTCTGCCCCTGTCAGAATGCCATTGGTGCACACACACCCTGTGACAGCTTTTGACACCCAAACGGGCTACTTAAACTCAGTCAGTTTCCAGACTTAGTGCTGTCTGCTCTACAGCGTTCCCTGTGTATCCTGCAATTACCTACCTGACTTCCATTCCTGTTGTGACCCGGCTTGCTTCCTGACGTTCCTGTTTCCTGCCTGCATCCGACCCCGGCTTGTCCTCTACTCTGCATCTGCCTGCTCCTTCTGCCACTTCGCTGCCAGTCTGCTGATGACCCGGCCTGTAATCTGATTCTGCTTACGCTTCAGCCTCTGTTCCTGACATGCCCGTTTGTGTATGACCCAGCCTGCCTGTACCTGCCTTCTCTTCAGCCTTTAGGGTGCCACCATCCCTTCTGCTGCACCTGCACTTCTGCCTGTGGGGACCGGTTGTCTACTCACTCCAGCTGAAAATATCAAGAGAGGAAACACTGCGCTAACTAGTAACAGAAAGAAAAAGCAGCTACATACAATGTGACAAGCAAACAATGAAAAAATATATAAACAAATGTAGCGCATGTGATCATAAATATGTGTTGGTCCTAAGGACCACTATTAATCCACAAAGTGAAGAAAATAGAACATAACAATCCGTGAATGGAAAATAAAAATTAAAAAAAAAAAGTCCCTGAAAAATGAGCATAAAGAGAGTCTCTCAGCAATGGTGGATATTCTGAATGTTGAAAGGAGACTTGAAGGGGATTTGGAAAATCACTCAATGGACACCTCTCTTATCAATGGCATCAAAACAGATAATGGTAGGCGTAAACTCTTACCAGATCCAGTGGACTCCCCTGTCTTAGACATGGAGTCATGAAGGCATGATGCCACCCTGGGCATGCGGAACGATATCCAGATGGTCACTTTTGGCAGGTAAGTAGTTCACCGATGTTGACCTGGTCTTCGGATAAATGTTCTAAATGGATGCAGGTGAAATGATGGCAACTGGGATGCACAACGTATGGTGGAGCTCAGGCATTTATTTCTTTTATGCAAAGAGAAAAATAAAGCCTCTCCATGGTGCAGATAAAAAGGGTATCTTTTATTGCTAAAAAAAACCCGATACAAGTAAAAACAGTGATCACCAATGAAGTCTAGGGCAACTTAGGAGATGGTGTGGAAGTCCGACGCATTACATGCCCCAGTAGAAGACCTATGGGTCGAAACGCGCCATGGAGAGGCTTTATTTTTCTCTTTGCATAAAAGAAATGAATGCCTGAGCTCCACCATACGTTGTGCATCCCACTTGACATCATTTCACCTGCATCCATTGAGAACATTTATCCCACGACCAGGTCAACATCGGTGAACTACTTACCTGCCAATCGTGACCGTCTGGATATCGTTCCGCATGTCCAGGGTGGCACCATGCCTTCATGACTCCATGTCTAAGACAGGGGAGTCCACTGGATCTGGTAAGCGTTTACGCCTACCATTATCTGTTTTGATGCCATTGATAGGAGAGGAGGTGTTCATTGAGTGATTTTCCAAATCCCCTTTAAGTCTCCTTTCAACATTCAGAATATCCACCATTGCTGAGAGACTCTCTTTATGCTCATTTTTCAGGGAATCTGGTCTTTTTTATTTTTTTATTTTTATTTTCCATTCACGGATTGTTATGTTCTATTTTCTTCACTTTGTGGATTAACACATTTATTATCACATGCGCTACATTTGTTTATATATTTACTCACTCCAACTACCTGCCTGCCACTGCTCTGGGATTCCTACAGACACCTCTACAACCCGGCCGAGTGCTCCGATCCAGCTCCAGGTTCAGTGATCCCGCCAGGCACTCGTGCGACTCTGCATCTCGGTGCTTCCTGTCAGCTCTATCAGGGGCTCCAAGTCAGAGTTGTAAGAGAGGCCGTCCTCTGCATATCAGGCTCCATCACCAGGTACATGACAGGTGTTCTTCTGATCCTATTAATACCACAGGCAGGCAGCTAAAGTATTTACAGTTAGTGTAGTGCGTCCTCTGCACAGTGTGCACCTAAAGCTACTTAGAGACAATTGCTGTTGTTCTGCTCCTAATACCACCACAGGCAGGCAGCTACAGTATTTACAGTTAGTGTACTGTGTCCTCTGCACAGTGTACACCAAAAGCTACCTGAATGAAATTGATGATGTTCTTCTGATCCTATATTAATACCACAGGCAGGCAGCTACAGTATTTACAGTTAGTGTACTGCGTCCTCTGCACCTAAAGCTACCTGAATAAAATTTGTGGTGTTCTTCTGATCCTATATTAATACCACAGGCAGGTAGCTACAGTATTTACAGTTAGTGTACTGCGTCCTCTGCACAGTGTGCACCTAAAACTTATACAGACGTGGTTAATACCACCTCTAGTCTGTTCTAATAATATTTGATCGCAGAGCTTCTTTTGGTTCTTTTATCATTTGTTTTCCTTTGAGTATATAATTGTGGGATTAAACTTCCCTTCCTGAACCGCACTCTGCGTACACTTACGCCAATCCGTACCATTCACTCTCCTTTTAATTTGCAGGAGGGCCCGTAAATACCCGCCCCTTCACATTCACTACCTTTCCCAACTCCTGCTGTTCTCATTTCTTCTTCACTTGGTCATTGACCATCCCTCCACTGTTACCCTTACCTCTTGGGACATGGCTTATCAACTGGATGACGACATTGAACGAGAGATTCAATCTGCCTTTTCCAGTGAACAATCCGTCTCGAAGGACGGTGATGATTCACTACAGACCCTGTTTAGAAACCATAAAAAACTAACTATTAAGTTCTTAAATAGAAAGTGGGACATCTCGTCCCTAAAATCCCACATTGAGAATTGCATCATACCACGTGGTCTGAGAGAACGGGTCACCCCAGCCGGACACCTCCATAACCCTCGATTTATTGAGGCATGGAAGGCCAGCTGTGTCAAACGTGGCCTAGAAATCATGCAAATGATAGTTGACGAGGAAGAAATCCAGCTGGATGAAATTAAGGCAGACATAGAAGTAAGTGCCAGGCTACTTGAGCCCTTTAAAACAAATCCTGCCTTTGACAAACACAATGAACTCCTTAAAAAAGAAGTAGAAAAAACCCAAAAAAATCTAAAAAGTCATAAACAGGAAAAGTTCAAACAGAATCTACAAGATCTCGAGCGGGGCGATCTCTTCGATCCCACAATCCATGTGGGTAGAAGTAGATCCCGTAGAAATAGGGGAAGACACCATAGTTCTAAAACCAATCGCAACCACTTTTCTTCTTCTGAAAGCGATAGTGAACATAAAGAACTCTCAGTGACTTTTTTAGACAAGGATCCACTCCCCCCAGACAACTCTATCACAACTACGGGAAAAGGGAAGCCAAACCAAAAGGGACAAAAAACCACACATCAGTCCCCACCTCATCAGGGGAGGGCAAGAGAAACACGCAGGAGCCAGCGACAACTCAGGAACAGATCACACAGAACATAATATATCATAGTGAAACACCTGACCCAACTTCTCCAAGCTCAACCCCAGACATGAAGGTGGTTAACCTCACTCAATTTCCCCTTAATGAACACCATCTATCATTACTTAAAAGAGGCCTCTCCTTCTCCCCCAGATCTGGGATGAATGAGTTTGAAGTTTACAAAGACATCTCCCTCTACCTTAGAAAGGTCATATTCAAATACTGGCACGCATCACAAAAGGAGGATTCCCAACCCACACCATTGGCTGTGGAAGAAAGAGAGGCCCTAGATGCCCTGGTTTCCCTTTTACAGGAGAACCCGGATCTTGATTCAGACACTGAGATTTCCAATCACCAACATGCAGTGACTCGTTCGGCAGACCTACCTATTAGGTCTACTAAAATGCCTCCACTTTCTAAATACAAACCGATTGAATTCTTCTTGTCACAAGTCAAGAGGGACCTCTCCAAAGTTAATTGGAAATACAGGGGATTGGATAACATCTCACGAGAGGAAAGAAAAGCCTTGAAAGAACTTGTTGAAGCCCCCGGTATTGTCATCAAGGGCAGTGATAAGGGGGGTAATGTGGTCCTCCTAACCGAGAATCAATACGAAAATGAAGTCAAGAGACTTCTCATGGATAAATCCACCTATCGGAAGCTCCACTCCAACCCATTCACTGCCATTGTCAATGCCCTTAATCACCTTCTTAGCCTAGGCTTGGAGGAAAAACTGATTACCAAAAAAGAGTTCAACTATTTGAGGATACAGCAGTTTAACACCCCAACATTTTATATTATCCCCAAGCTCCACAAGTCCCTGCAGAATCCACCCGGCAGACCCATAGTCTCCGCTGTCAATGGTCCCCTTGAGAAAATCGGCAAGTTCGTTGATGCCCTTATTAAGGATCTTGTATCCGAACTGCCCTCATATGTGCAGGACACAAGGGACGTACTGCGACGACTGGACACTGTGGTCATGCCACCTGGGGCCCTCCTGGTGGGGATTGATGTTGAATCGTTATATACATCAATACCCCATACATGGGGCCTACGGGCAGTTCAATTTTTTCTTGAGAGGAGGTTCCCCTCCCTTGCGCAGCAGAATGAATTTATTGGCGAGATCCTCGCCTTCTTACTCGAACATAATTGCTTCCAATTCTTGGGAGCCTTCTACCAGCAAATTAGGGGGACCTCCATGGGAGCCCCCTGGGCGCCTTCATATGCATGCCTACATCTTGGTATGTGGGAGGAGGAGATGGTCTATCCCTCGTCAATGTACCTCGGCCACTGCCACACGTGGCTGAGGTACATTGATGATGTCCTGATGATATGGGGGGGCTCCGAACATGAGCTCCAGATGTTCATGGATGAGTTAAACACTAACGACAGGAATATAAGACTTACTTTTTCCTCTCATCCCCACTCCCTACCATTCCTTGACTTGACTATACAGGTAAATAATGGTATGATTGAGACGAAGACTTTCAGAAAACCCACAGCAGCAAATACCCTCCTCCAGGCCTCCAGTGACCACCCTAAGTCGTTGATAAAGGCAATTCCTGTGGGCCAATTTCTCAGGGCCCGTAGGAATTGCTCCAGTCAAGACGATTTTCTTGCTGAGTCAAAGGAGCTCTATAACAGATTCAGAGAGAGAGGCTACTCTCACTCCTGTATTAGGGAAGCTAGAAGGAGGGCGAATCAGACAGATCGGCCAACACTTCTTGAGAAAAAAGACCATAAACTCCCAAAGGGGTCACAAGGACCTCTGAGGATTATCACCAAATTTGGTGCACAATGGGATCAAGTTAGGTCTATACTTAATCAACATTGGCACATTCTGTCTGATTCGCCCACTTTGGGCAAAATAGTAAGCACTAGACCCCTCTTGACTGCCCGCCGTTCTAGAAATTTAAAAGACAGCCTTATCCACTCAGAGTATAAAAGATCTCCTACTCCTAACTGGCTCACTCAACTCCCTCCCCTAAAGGGGATGTACAGATGTGGCCGTTGTTCGGTCTGTAAATACGTTGAGCGTACGGACATGTTCACCGATTCTGAAGGCAAGAAATGCTTTAAAATTGATAACTTTATCAACTGTAACACAACCAGAGTGATCTATATGCTCACTTGCCCTTGTGGCAAACTTTATATTGGTAAAACTAAGAGACAGTTGAAGGTAAGAATCGGTGAACATGTCCAGAGTATTCTCAGCAAGGATGAAGAGCAACCTATCCCACTACACTTCCTCCAATTTCATGGTGGAAGTCCTGTTGGGCTCACTTTCAAAGGTATTTACAGGCTCAACCTTCCACAAAGAAGAGGCGATTTTGACAGGATACTGTACCAAAAGGAGAAAATGTGGATCTATAACACCAACAGTATGCATCCACAGGGGTTAAATAATGAGTGCAATCTTGCTGTATTTCTAACACCATGAACTCCAGTGTTACATTAGTAGTAATTTCTGTGCTATCCATTGAATCCAAGCCTTAATATTAATACCAAATTAATTTTTTATCACCCTCTCAAGTGTTCCCCTGATGGTGCATTAACCATGTCCCCGTCTACCACCTTTTTCATCTTCCTTTTCCCCCCCCTTTCCCCCCCCCCTTCATCCTTTTAAAAAAAAAACCCTTTCCCCCCCTTCCCCTCTTTCCCCCTCCCCCTCCCCTCCCCCCTTCCCCCATCTTCTCCAATTTTCACATGGCTCCCGTTCCCCCCAATCTCTAATTTTCACGTTGCTGGCTTGTCTTCACTCTATTTATCTTTGGTTTTGGTGTGTAGGTAATAACCTCTTTTACCCCCCTCTGAGCTTTCGTATTTACGGTTTCCCTCTGCCATTCATGTTTTTTAAGCCTTGTTTACATGTGTGCGTGGCTGTCAGTGAAACTGCGCCGTAGCTATGACAATCAGACGCTGAAGCCCTTACGTGGTTCCGTTCTGACGCTATATAAGTCGACACTACCCGCTACTGCGCATGCTCTGATGAAATCCGAGTCACGGATGAAACGCATCAGCATGACGCCATCACGCTGCCCATAGCGTCCCGACAGCTTCGCAGATCCACCCACTAGCCCCGTAACCACCGGCCTGCATCATAACGGCTGCCCGCACATATCCGGGGAAACGGAACAAAAGGAAGTATATGGTCGCCAGCATACCCGGCTCCGGTGCGGTATCCCATCAGGATCACTACCATTCCTACATCTATGGGACCGCCAACGGACGAGCACACTAACTGACCTTGTGGAAGATACAGTAAGATACAGCAATCTGTAACCGTATGAATCCACCTGCTGGAGATGGTGACAGCTACAACTCCTGCTCCTGGAGAGGATTGCAGTCGACACTGGGTGAGATTTAACCTGTACACATCCCAGCCTTGGGATAGCTATTATAATTAAGCACCTTGTGTCCACCACACTGCATCCAGCTAACAGAGACAGTCACCCAGCTCAGCCCCAGGTCATGTGCATTTGGCCTCCAACATCTTTAGCCACCATTTGCCCAGAGAGACATTTAATACACAGGCGTGTATACTCACTACAGTTGCTGCGGTAACAGCCCTGGGTCCCACTGTTGGTGGTCTCCTCACCATAGACCCTCCACACTTCCTGCATCTCCCCTCCTTCCCTGCTCTGGGTCTCCTTATCTTAGGAGTTTTTCATCTTGATAATCAGGCCGGCCTTCATACCACCCAAGCAATATTCATCTGCCTCAACCTGCTGCCCTCTCCTGATTACTAAGGACTTTCAGCATATTAGTGCATCCATACTCATTGCTGTAACCATTTATGCACAATTATGAATGAAGTTTAACTGCTTGGTGTGAGAGTTGGCTGTGAGAGGTGGCCATCTGCGTCTGTCCATGACAATGTTGTCCTTTTTAATTGGTGATGGTACCTGTTTTTACAGTATATCTTTGGATTGGTGATTATTGTGATTTTTTTCAATAAAATTAGCATTTATACTCATAATTTTGACTATTGCGCGTTCCTCACTGAAGAATTCTCTTTTCTCTTCTGTTTTTTGTTTTGTGCACCTAAAGCTACCTGAAGAAAATTGGTGGTGTTCTTCTGATCCCATTAGCACCACAGGCAGGCAGCTGCAGTATTTACAGTTAGTGTACTGTGTCCTCTGCACAGTGTGCACCTAAAGCTACCTGAAGACAATTGCTGGTGTTCTCATACTAATATTACTACAGGCAGGCAGTTGATTCTGCTAGCTGCAGTATATATATAATATATATATATATATATATATATATATATATATATATATATATATATATATATATATATATACACACACACATCCCAGCTTTGTGCAGCTACATCTCACTGCAGGCCATTAGTATGTCTGGAAGGCCAACAAGGAGAGGCAGACAGTCACAAGCCAATAAAAGAGGGCAAGCAGGCTCTGTGTCTAGAGGCAACAGTGCTGGTCGTGGAGACGGTGCATCCTCATCCGCACGTGGCTGTGGGACACGCTTGTCCTTTTTTTCGGCAGCTGGCGTGTTGAGCCTAGGGATGAGCTTCGTGTTCGAATCGAATGCATGTTCGAATCGAACATTGCCTGTTCGGTCGTTCGCCGAATTCCAAAGGATATGGGCCGTTCGCGCCAAATTCGAGTGGCGCGTCACTGCCCATAATTCACTGCGGCATCGCAGTGCATTGCTGGCTGATGATTGGCCAAGCATGCACTATGACCCACATGCTTGGCCAATCACAGCGCCGTCTGTACAGAGAGCCGTAATTGGCCAAAGCCAGGGTGGCTTTGGCCAATTATGGCTCAGGGGGTTTAGTACACGCCCCACACAATATAAGGCCGCCTACACGGCGGCCCTGTGTAGTGTGTTCCAGCGTTGAGAGAGAGAGATAGACAGAGAGACAGTGTCATTTGATTTAAGTTAGAGTAGGCAGGTGAGTCAGTTAGCTGCAGTTACAGTGTATATTGTATAAATTATATATATATATATATATATATATATATATATATATATATATATATATATATATATATATATATATATATATATATATATATATATATATATATATTAAGATTGGGGTATCAGACTCAAACGGTAGCTGCGTTGCCAGTGAGTACTCCAGTACAAAACTGTATTTTTAAGGGCCTGGTAGATCACTTTTATTTAAAAGCACGGAAAAGTTCACAAAGACATCAGTAGCCCACGCAGGGGGTTCCACCATTACTGTATTTTGCACACTCAATACTTTAGCCTCCTGGCTTACATTCTTGCCATACGGCTGATTCAGGCCTTTAGCCTAGGCCTTAAGTCTGCTCCTCAGACCCAAAAGAGTTTCCTAGAGTGAAGCTCTCTCCTAGCTTACTCCTGCTGCTTACTACTTGCTGCTCTGTCACCAAGTACGTCTGCCTCCTGCAGACATGCATACCCTGGCTGCCCCCTGCAGCCTCTGACCCCTCTCACTACCTGATGCAACATTAACCAACAACATCCGTTTATCAGGTTCACTAACCCCTGTGTGGCTACCCTTGGCAACCAAATCTGAGATCAACACCACATACTTCTGTTTAACCTCAATAGCAATGTTCCACAAGGGGTTATTTAACTCAATATTATTATCATCAAGACCTCTTGTCACCTTGTTTGCCAGGACAGTGTCTAGGAAGGGACCATCTACAGGCAAGCAGTTACTCCCTATGGGACATTCCCGCAGTTTCACATTGCTCCCTGTTGTCCAACACTCCAATAGCGACTGTCCTACCAATGCACATTTTTCGCCACATTTTTCCACACCAATCTCGTTAACCATTTCTGTGTCCATTGGTACCTCAACCAATACCTCTGAGCTGTCCGACAGTGCTCTACAGTGCTTCCCATACACTTTTTCATTACAGTTACCAACACTGTCATTTCCTGTCAAAGTGTCTCCGGGTACCTCAAACTGCACCTCCCTGCGAGTGATGGATTGAATTCCCACTACTGCCACGTCTTTTCCAGGCTCTTCCTTTACATGAGGTCCAGCGGGTGAGACAGTACACGCGCCATGTACCAACCACTGCTCAGCTGCACCTCATCACACCAGCATACGGCGAGACTTCCACTATGTCTATCATTTCTGATTCCTCTAGCAGTTCCCCTGAACGCCTTCTGCACATAACTGTCGCTGGAAGCACTCTCGCAGAGAACTGTGACACCACTTTCCACAAAAGTAACCAATATTGCAGTAACCAATTTTTATCAACATTGCTTAACATCGCCTGTACCATGTGTCTCCACTGATTGGTACTACGCAGTACGAGGTCACCCATCCGAGGTGGATACATGCAGGTGTACAGCGGAGAGATTTTCACCAATTCCAACAACATCTCAGTTATTTTTAGACATGCCACATCTATACACAGAACTCTAGGGACTTTTCCCTTACTAACGACGTGGAGGGGCTCATTTGCTAAGGCTTGAGAGGCCGAGACACTCAAAGAGACCTCCATCTCAGAGGCAACTGACAAAACTTGCGGCTCCCCATGAGCACTGCAAATCACATGTGTCACACTCATCCTCTCATTTTCAGCAACACGGAGCCCTTCCAAGTCTATATCCATTATCCCACCATCCTGACGCTCAACATTGCTCATCTTGCTGTGGACAAAACCTCTGCTATGCATGCGCCCTTTTCAGATCCTTCTAACTGGAGAGGGTTAACTTCCGCAAAAGCCAACACACCTGTGTCTACTGGCCCTGCAGCCTCTCCATTTGTCACAGCAGCAATAGTGTCCACCTTACTATTACCTTCAGAAATTTCTTTCCACCACGCTAACACCTTTATGGCGAGACTATCCCAGTCTATCCTGTCTGTGCTTCAGTCATCAGCACTCCGTAGTACTGCTCCCTCTGCCCATGGAGACACAGGTGGACAGAGTAATTCCCCATTGGCCAAACAGGTCCTGGTTTCTGCTTTTGATACCGGGTTATGGGACTGAAGTGCTTTCTCTCCAATGAGATCTTCTGTTGCAGAGTGCAATACTCCATGCTTGTTCATCTCTTCCAGTTTCTCATCTTGGGAGAAAGAGACTGATCAGGCTTGGCTGTTTTTATCTAAGCTAAAATCTATAAATCCTATAAAAGGATTTGAATAAAGCTTGTTTAATTTGGACTGCTTTTTTATTTTGTTTCAGTCCTCTGGTTAGGTACATTCTGGACTTCAACTGATCTTAAGTTTTCTAAGAGGGCAGATCTCTGCAGTCCCTGTTATATCCAATGTCTCATGCGTGAACTATCCCTAACTCATCCAATACTTTGATGGGGGCTGCATCTGAACATTGAGGGTAGGGATGAGCCAAACACCCCCCGCTTAGGTTCGCAGCAGAACCTGCAAACGGACCGAAAATTTGCACGAACGTTAGAACCCCATTGACGTCTATGGGACTCAAAAGTTTGAAATCAAAAGTGCTCGTTTTAAAGGCTAATTTGCATGGTATTGTCCTAAAAAGGGTTTGGGGACCCGGGTCCTGCCCCAGGGGACCTGTATCAATGCAAAAAAAACTTTTAAAAACTGACGTTTTTTGAGAGCAGTGATTTTAATGATGCTTAAAGTAAAAAAAAAAGTGAAATATTCCTTTAAAAATCGTACCTGGGGGTTGTCTATAGTATGCCTGTAAAGTGGCGTGTGTTTCCCGTGCTTAGAACAGTCCCTGCACAAAATGTCATTTTTAAAGGAAAAAAAGTCATTTAAAACTGCTTGCAGCTTTAATGTCATGTCGGGTCCTGGCAATATGAATGAAAATCAGTGAGACAAACGGCATTGGTACCCCCCCCAGTCCATTACAAGGCCCTTTGGGTCTTGTATGGTTATTAAGGGGAACCCCGCACCCAAATTAAAAAAGGAAAGGTGTGGGGCCCCCAGGCCCTATATACTCTGAACAGCAGTATACAGGTGGTGCAAACAAGACAGGGACTGTAGGTTTGTTGTTGAGTAGAATCTGTTTGTAATTTTGAACTGGTACATTTTTAACGTGTTTAGCTCCAGCCAAAAAATCTATTTTAAGCTTTTTGGAAAACCTAGGGAAGGGTTATCACCCCTGTGACATTTGTTTTGCTGTCTGTGCTCCTCTTCAGAAGATTTCACCTCACTTTTTGTCCCAATGACAAATGTTTTTTGAAAATTTGGGTTTTTTTGTGAAACACGGATTGGTGATAAAGCATCAGTGGCAAGGAGAAAAGTTTTTCCCATATTAACACTTACAGGAGAGTATTTCCCTTCCTAGGGGTAGATTTCATCTCACTTCCTGTTGTCTCCTTCCATTTGCAAGTAGGAGTCGTTTGTAAGTTGGATGTTTGAAAGTAGGGGCCTGCCCTATATACTCAGCAGAAATTTGGGCCTTAAGTGTTGTTGTGGCCACAACACTGTAAGCCCACACAGGGCCCTGCTGTGAAATATTAGATCAAGAATTGAAATGACATGCCCCTGTTGAACAGGGGCTGAAAAATTGGGCCTTTGGTGGTGGTGCTGGTGCCACAACACTGTAAGTCCTCACAGATACTCTTGGTGGGCGCAGAAACTGGCCCTGCTGTGAAATATTAGATCAAGAATTCTAATTACATGTCCCTGTTGAACAGGGGCTGAAAAATTTGGCCTTAGGCACTGGTGCTGGTGCCACAACACTGGAACCCCTCACAAATACTCTAGTTGGAGGGCAGGAACTAGCCCTGCTGCAAAGAATTGCATCAAAAATTGTAATTACATGCCCCTGTTAAACAGGGGCTGAAAAATTGGGCCTTAAAGTGGGGTTCCACCCAAAAAACAAAAATACCTGGAAAAATTCTAAAAAAAAAACCAAAAAAACATTTGGATATTTTTTTTTTTCACTTACCTCTAAATGCCTGTTGCTAGGTGGTCCCTCGTAGTCTGCCTGTTCCTTAGCCTGGGCTGGTGACATCACTTCCTCCTCGGCACAGGAAGGGCTCCGCTCTGCTCCCTCCCTCCTGTCAATCATCTGGGACCCATTACAGGTCCCAGGTGATTGAGCGGCCAATCACGGCGCGCAGCGCCGCTCGCGCATGCGCAGTGGGTGCCAGGCTGTGAAGCCACAGCCCGGCGCCCACAGTTGAAATGCCGGTGCCGACGAGCGGAGGGGGGGGACGAGCGGGGCTTCGATCCCCCGCATCGCTGGACCCAGGGACAGGTAAGTGTCCTATTAAAAGTCAGCAGCTGCAGTATTTGTAGCTGCTGACTTTTAATTTTTTTTTTTTTTGACGGCCCCCCTGGGTGGAACTCCTCTTTAAGCACTGGTGGCGGGACTGGCGGCGCCCAAAACCAAAAATGTTCTTACAAGTTATCATCATGATCATTGAGGAGGAAGAGGATAATTACTCAGTATAACAGGATAGTCACTCAGCATCAGCATAGGCAGTCTTGAAGGGATCTGACATTTCAAAAAAAATTATTTGGTTACATCAGCATCAGGTGTTTGGTAGCTGGTGGTGATCCAATACTGATTCATTTTTATGAAGGTCAGTCGATCGACCGAGTCGGTGGACAAACGCACCCTGTGATCGGTTACAAAGCCTCCAGCAGCACTGAATGTGCGTTCCGAAAGAACGCTGGAAGCAGGACATGCCAGTAGCTCAATTGCATACTGTGCAAGCTCTGGCCAGTGATCCATCCTCAAGACCCAGTAACCCAGAGGATTTTCAGTGGGAAAGGTGTCCAAGTCAGATCTTGCCCCTAGGTATTCCTGCACCATGTAAAACAGACGCTGCCGATGGTTGCTGGAACCGATCATACCTTGGGGCTGCGGACTAAAAAATTGTCTGAACGCATCGGTCAGACGGCCACCTTCTCCACCGCTCCTTCTTTGACTGACTGAAGCCTCAGCAACACGTTGTCCAGAAACAGGAGTTTGTAGCCTCCCAGTCTCTGGGAACGAGTTGCACAGACCTTTCTGCAAGGCCTCCCAAAGATGTTTCATCCTATGCTCCCTATGCGACGGCAAGATAAGATCCGCAACCTTACCCTAGTAACGTGGATCAAGGAGGGTTGCCAGCCAGTATTGTTGCTTCTCCTTGATACCACGAATATGCGGATCCTTCCGCAGACTTTGCAGGATCAGGGAGGCCATGCAGCGTAGGTTTGCTGAGGCATTCGGTCCGGAGTCCTCTGGGTCACTAATGATGACATGATCCGCAGCCACTACCTCCCAGCCACGTACAAGTCCATGTGTTTCTTGGGACTGTAAATGCTCCCTTAAAGACTGCTGCTGATGCTGAGTGCCAGGCTCCACCTCCATACTGACACAATCCTCCTCCTCCTCCTCTTCCTGCGTGATTGGCGGGCACGCAGGAACACTGTCTGGATAAAGGGGGCCTTGAGAGCTAAGGAAGTCCTCCTCTTCCTGCCTCTGTTCTGCCTCAAGTGCCCTGTCCATTATTCCACGCAGCGTGTGCTCCAACAGGTGGACAAGGGGGACAGTGTCACTGATGCATGCACTGTCACTGCTCACCATCCTCGTGGCCTCCTCAAATGGTGACAGGACAGTGTATGCATCCCTGATCATGGCCCACTGGCGTAGGGGAAAAGAAAACAAGCTCCCCTGACCCTGTCCTGGTGCCATAGTCGCACAGGTACTTATTGATGGCCCTCTGCTGCATGTGCAGCCGCTGCAGCATAGCCAACGTTGAGTTCCACCTGGTGGGCATGTCACAGATTAGGCGGTTCCTGGGCAAGTTAAATTCCTTTTTGGAGGTCTGCCAGCCGAGCACTGGCATTATACTGGCGGAAATGCACACAGACTTTCCTGGGCTGCCTCAGGACATCCTGTAAGCCCGGGTACCTGCCCAAGAACCGCTGCACCACCAAGTTAAGGACGTGAGCCAAACAGGGCACAAGGGACATATGTCCCTGTCGGAGGGCGGAGAGGGGGTTGGTGTCATTATCACAAACTACCATTCCTGCCTTAAGTTGGCGTGGCGTCAACCACCTCTGAACCTGCCCCTGCAGAGCTGACAGAACCTCTGCCCCAGTGTGGCTCCTGTCCCCCAAGCACACCAGCTCAAGCACCGCATGGCATCTTTTGGCCTGCATACTTGAGTTGCCCCCTGAACGCCTACGGAGCACTGCTGATTCCGAGGACAAAGCACAGGAAGAGGCCATGGAGGAAGAAGAGGAGAGGGTGGTGGAGAGAGGTGTGTCAGAATCATTAGTAGTGGCATTTTGGAGGCATCATTCCAAGCTGCCAGCAGAGTCACCCAATGCGCCGTGAAACTTGGGTAACATTCCTGTCCATGCCTGCTAGACCATGAGTCAGCGGTAATATGCACCTTACCGCTGACCGCCCTGTCCAGCGAGGCATGGACATTGCCTTCCACATGCCGGTAGAGAGCCGGAATCGCCTTCCGTGAGAAAAAGTGCAGTTTCGGTACCTGCCACTGAGGAACCGCACATTCCACAAACTCACGGAAGGGGGCAGAGTCTACCAACTGAAAAGGTAGCAGTTGATGTGCTAGCAATTTTGCAAAGCTAGCATTCAACCGCTGGGTATGTGGATGGATCTTCTTTCGGCGGTGCAGCAGCTGGGACAGGGAAATTTGCCTGGTACAATCTGACGTCGGTGTACCGAAAGCAGATTGCCCACAAGTACTTGGCTGTGACACACCTAATTCTACACCTTTATTCCTCTCAGTGCAGGTCTCAGAGAGGACTGAAGGTATAGTGGGGTTGGAGATCTCAGCTGATGAGGAGCAAGGAGAGGTCCTCTTTGTTCTTTGGTGTGGGTCTTTTAGATACGCTTGCCAACGAACTGCATGGCAGGTCAACATATTTCTGGTCAAGCATGTGGTACCCAAGCGGGAGATGTTTTGGGAGATACGCTTGAGACATATGTTGCAAATAGACATATGTTGCAAATAGCAGCGGTGCGATCTTATGCACTCGTCTCAAAAAAGGCCCACACCAAAGAACTTTTGGAATAACGCACAGAGACAGCAGCGCCCTGCACATGCGGAGCTTTGCGGTGTGATGCAGTCAGTTTGCTCCCCTTAGGCTGGCCCCTGGAGGGCATCCTGACTCGTTGGTGATGTGCCTCCTCCTCCTCCTCTCTCCTATCAGGCACCCACGTTGAGTCAGTGACCTCATCATCCCCTCCCTCCTCATCACTGGAGCAAACCTGGCAGTATGCTGCAGCAGGGGGAGCATGACTGCCAGATTGCTGTCCTTCTTGGGCACCCCCTCTGTCCGTGCTCACGTTACTGCCTTCATCTAGCTCAGTATCATCATCAGAGCCTTCTAAACGCTGGGCATCCTCCTGGAGCATGTACCTAACACTGTGGTCAAACAGTTCGAGGGACTCCTCAGGAGGACATGGTGGGGCTAAGGAAGGAGTCACTGATGCCATTGAGCCGAGGGAAGAGGACGCATTGGCAGCTGCTTTGCCAGACAAAGTACCCTGAGCATGGGTGAGAGAGGATGAGGAGGATGAGGACGGCTTGGTCATCCACTCGACCAAGTCTTCCGCATGTTGCAGCTCAACACGGCCAGCTGCCGAAAAAAAAGGCCAAGCGTGTCCCGCGGCCACGTGCTCATGAGGATGCACCGTCACCATGACCAGCACTGTTGCCTCTAGACACAGAGCCTGCTTGCCCTCTTTTATTGGCATGTGATTGTCTGCCTCTCCTTGTTGGCCTTCCAGACATACTAATGGCCTGCAGTGAGATGTAACTGCACTAAGCTGGGAATATATATATATATATATATATATATATATATATATATATATATATATGTATATATATATATATATATATATATATATACACACACTGATACTGCAGCTAGCAAAATCAACTGCCTGCCTGTAGTATGAGAACGCCACCAATCTTCTACAGGTAGCTTTAGATGAACACTGTGCAGAGGTCGCACTACACTAACTTGTAGCTTTAGCTGAACACTGTGAAGAGGACGCACTACACTAACATTAAAATAATGTAGCTGCCTGCGGTAGTGATAGGATCAGGAAAATACCACCAACCTTCTACAGGTAGCTTTAGCTGAACATTGTTCAGAGGACGCACTACACTAACTTGTAGCTTTAGCTGAACACTGTGAGGAGGACGCACTACACTAACTTGTAGCTTTAGCTGAACACTGTGCAGAGGTCGCATTACACTAACTTGTAGCTTTAGCTGAACACTGTGCAGAGATGGCACTACACTAACTTGTAGCTTTAGCTGAACACCGTGAGGAGGACGCACTACACTAACTTGTAGCTTTAGCTGAACACTGTGCAGAGGTCGCACTACACTAACTTGTAGCTTTAGCTGAACACTGTGCAGAGATCGCATTACACTAACTTGTAGCTTTAGCTGAACACTGTGCAAAGGTCGCACTACACTAACTTGTAGCTTTAGCTGAACACTGTGAGGAGGACGCACTGCACTAACTTGTAGCTTTAGCTGAACACTGTGCAGAGGTCGCACTACACTAACTTGTAGCTTTAGCTGAAGACTGTGCAGAGATCGCACTACACTAACTTGTAGCTTTAGCTGAACACTGTGCAGAGGTCGCACTACACTAACTTGTAGCTTTAGCTGAACACTGTGCAGAGGTCACACTAAACTAACTTGTAGCTTTAGCTGAACACTGTGAGGACGCACTACACTAACTGTAAATAGTCTAGCTGCCTGACTGTGGTACTATTAGGATCAGAAGAACACCAGCAATTTTCTTCAGGTAGCTGTAAATACTGTAACAACACAAGCCTGCCTGTCAGTAGGAAGATAATAACAGGAACGGATCTAGCTAAACTGAATACAGTGTATGTGTATATATATATATATATATATGTGTGTGTGTATATATATATATATATATATATATATATAAATACACCTGGGATGCATGTGTGTGTATATATATATATATATATATATATATATATATATATATACAATACACTGTAAGTTCAGCTAACTGACTGACTGTTCTGCCTAATCTAACTTAAATCAAATGACACTGTCTCTCTGTCTCTCAACGCCTGAATAAACTACACAGGGCTGCCGTGCAGGCGGCCTTATATAGTGTGGGGCGTGTACTAAACCCCCTGAGCCATAATTGGCCAAAGCCACCATGGCTTTGGCAAATTACAGCTCTCTACAGACGGCGCTGTGATGGGCCAAGCATGCGGGTCATAGTGCATGCTTGGCCAATCATTAGCCAGCAATGCACTGCTATGCCGCAGTGAATTATGGGCCGTGACGCACCACACGAATTTGGCGCGACCGGCCCATATCGTTCACAATTCGGCAAACGGGTGAACAGACATGGGTTCCACTCGAACACGAAGCTCATCCCTAATTGAGGGAGAGCCAAGACTCTTTAGGTAGGATTTACTGCTTGCTCTGGACTTCCTTGCCAACTCCAAAACGAGATCTCTTTTCAGTCCAGCTTGGGTAAAGACTGAGCTATGAAGACATGCACTATAAGGGCTCTATTATTAACCACAAAGTTTGCCAAGATCAAAAATTTAGGCTAGGAAGGATCTTTTGGTGACTTACAGCTCCAGGTGGGATCAAGGGCTACATCCTCAACAGGAAGTTTGCCAGAATCAGGGCCTTTAGGACCCATTGACAGCTTGCTGCTCCAGATGGGATCTATTTCACTTCAGTTTTGAGTAAAGGCTCGGTCATGAAGACAGCCTCTCTTATGCCGCATACACACGAGCGGAATGTCCATCAGAAAAAATCCGATGGGAGCTTATCATCGTATATTCCGACCATGTGTATGCCCCATCGGACTTTTTCCGTCAAATTCAGACGGACTTAGATAGAGAACATGTTCTAAATTTTTCCAACAGAACTAATTACTATCAGGAAACCCGCTCGTCTGTATGCAGTTCCAATGTACCAAAAAACGACGCATGCTCTGAAGCAAGTACGAGACGGAAGCTTTTGGCTACTGGCTATTGAACTTCCTTTTTCTTGTCCCGTCGTACATGTTGTACGTCACCTCGTTCTGGACGGTCGGACTTTGGCGTGACCGTGTGTATGAAGACAGCGGAACTCCTTCGGAAAAACCTTCAGATTTTATTCCGATGGCAAAACCGATCATGTGTACAGGGCATTAGTCTTTTTTTTTTTTTTCTCAGTCGGGAGGTTTGCTAGGATCTAGGCCTTGGTTCATGAGCGATCCTTGTTGACATTCTGCCTATTACGGGTAGTGTTTATATCCATACTGGGTTGCAATCTGAGGTGGCTTTAGCATCTTATGAGAACATAGGATTTGTTCCTCCCATATGGAGGACCACTAGAGATAACTGGTTCTATGCCAAGGATATTGGGATGCTTTGAGCATTCTCATAAGCTACAGAGTTTTAGGACATCTTTGTCACTCTCTCTAGCAGAACAAGCGGGACAGAGATATCATCCAGAATCATTGCTGGATGAGTCATTCCAGCTACCCATCAGGCTTATAGAGCTTAGGAAACAGTGACAATGCACTCAACCAGGTGTGTGTAGACTTTGTGGGCTCCCTGTGAAAGGGCACCAGGAATATTGGTAGAGGGATGACATGTCTTCCATTAAGGCTGTTCTGGCTCATTGTGGGGTGAGTTTAATTTCCTTATAATGTTAATATCTATTCATAAGGTTTCTGTTGGCTAAGTGCTCTGATTGAAACCCTACTTTTTCGGCATCCCACCCTTGTTTTTTTTTGGACTAGTTAGTTCCCAAACATTTGCTGCCATGGAGTCTATTAGGAAAACTGAAAATTTCCTATCAAATACTTACCATAGTTTTCCTTTCCTGATGGACTCCATGGCAGCAGGAGTTCCCTCCCAGTGTCATGAGTAGGCTAGTTACAGGAAATGGCTTTTGGCTCAGCCTGAAAATTCATTCATCAGGAAAGAAAATTTATGGTAAGTATTTGATGGGAAATTGTCAGTTTTCTAGCAAAAAATACAGATTTTTACTTGTAAACAAAAAGTGCCAGAAAAGGCTTCATCTTCACGTGGTCTAGCATCTGGCCTGGGTGGGGCCTCATCAGTAGGGATGAGCTGCTGGCTAATGATTGGCCAAGCATGCACTATGACCCGCATGCTTGGCCAATCACAGCGCCGTCTGTAGAGAGAGCTGTAATTGGCCAAAGTCAGGGTGGCTTTGGCCAATTATGGCTCAGGGGGTTTAGTACACGCCCCACACTATATAAGGCCGCCTACACGGCGGCCCTGTGTAGTGTGTTCCGGCATTGAGAGAGAGATAGATAGACGGAGAGACAGTGTCATTTGATTTAAGCTAGAGTAGGCAGGCGAGTTAGTTAGCTGCACTTACAGTGTATTGCGTATATATACATCCTAGGTGGTGTGTGTGTGTACATATATATATATATATATATATATATATATATATATATATATATATATATATATATATATATATACTGTATTCAGTTGTTTAGCTAGATCCATTCCTGTTATTCTCTTCCAACTACTGACAGGCAGGCAGGTGTTTTTACAATATTTACAGCTACCTGATGAAAATTGCCGGTGTTCTTCTGATCCTATTAGTCCTATTAGCTACAGTATTTACAGTTAGTGTAATGTGTCCTCTGCACAGTGTGCACCTAAAGCTACCTGAAAAAAGTTAGTGGTGTTCTTCTGATCCTATTAGTACTGTACCGCAGGCAGCTGCAGTATTTACAAGTTAGTGTAGTGCATTCTCTGCACAGTGTGCACCTAAAACTACCTAAAGAAAATTAGCGGTGTTCTTCTGATCCTATTAGTACAGTACCACAGGCAGCTGCAGTATTTTCAAGTTAGTGTAGTGCGTCCAATGCACAGTGTGCACCTAAAGCTACCTGAAGAAAATTGCTGTTGTTCTGCTCCTATTAATACCACAGGCAGGCAGCTACAGTATTTACAGTTAGTGTACTGTGCCCTCTGCACAGTGTGCACCTAAAGCTACCTGAAGAAAATTGCTGTTGTTCTGCTCCTATTAATACCACAGGCAGGCAGCTACAGTATTTACAGTTCGTGTACTGCGTCCTCAATTGAAAAAAGGAGGACACTCACAGGAGTAAAGAGAAAGGGGGCTGCACACCCCAGATAGTGGATCAAAAAAACGGGAAATCCCCCAGGGGTGTTTTTTAGCAGTTAACAATATTGTAATTAGCAAACTAGAAAAATGGTAATGCAATAAAAGTTACAAAATCTTTTGTTACAAAAGATATTAATACTGACATTTACGGTCAGAACATGAACTGGAGTACAAAAACATTGTGTTAAAAGACAACAGTACCAATGAACAAAAGGCAGTATAGGATATGTTACACCATATGCAACAGTAATACAATAATACAGAGGTCTTGCTTGCAAGAATCTGACGTGTTTCAACCCCAATGGGTCTTCTTCAGAGGATAATGTATAAGAACTGTGTGGATGTAAACATATGTTAAAATACTTCAAAAGAAGAAAAAAAGAAAAAGAAAAACAGTTATGGACAAATCCATATGTTGTGTTTTTACCATTTACGATGTGTTCAGTAGTTGCAAATGGCCTTGATATGGAAGAATTTCCCTTTTGCTCTATCCCCAATCTCCCAGCGGTCGATCCAGTCAATGGAGGAGCGAATAGCATACACAGATGCCTTACAAGGAGTCACACACTAAATAATTCCCTAAACTAGAGGGGCAGTGGATGAGGGAGGGTATATGCTGCACCTGTGGTAGGATAACATCATATGCTGAACGGACAACTCCGAAAGGAGTTTATAAAAATTTAAAGAGACTATATCTGTATATTCAAAGTGAACAGGCTATATGAAGTAATTAAATAACTATGTGTATTATAAGGTGTTGCAAAAGAGGTCCGTGCAATAAAACCCATAAAGAACATGAGGAAAATAAGGAAAGAAGGGGGAAGGGAGGGAAAAAAGGGGTGAAATGGGAAAGGAGGGGTGGGACAGAAGGGGGAGGAGGGAAGGGAAGGGGGAAAAGGGGACAGGGGGGCAGGAGAGGAGGGAAGGGGAAGAAGGGGAGGGGAAAAACGGGGTAGGAACTAGTGTGATAGTATCATCTATCTTCTATCGTCTATCATCTTTCGTCTATCTTCTATCGTCCATCTTCTATCTTCTATCTATCTTCTATCATCGCTGAGGACGTCTATGACGAAACGCATATGACGGCGCCACGCACGCTACGTCATTTCCGGGTACGGGCTGTTGGAACGCAGGTGGAGTGCAAACACTCAGCACTACATTGTTGCTGGACTTGTTTTTACTTATTTGTTTGATTTTTAATTTGTAATAATTTGGAATCCTTATCAATAAATTTTACCTACTACACTATGGGAGCCTATATTCCTTTTTTATGAGGGAGTCACCATGAATACGATTTAACCATCCATACGGAAGCCGGAGATTACCCTGGGTGCCCTAACAACTACGGTGGTGAGGAGATCGTGGAGGATTTACCCATATGCACATTGCCCCTTTGGGGTGATTGGATTTGGTGAGTGGGGACCCTTGAGGGGGAGCACAAAAGTCACCAAGAACATTGAGAGCACTCCAGTCACGGTTTTGTTTGAAGAACTTGAACACGTTTTTTGTAGAAATCCTATATAATTTATGGACTATGAACACTACACGATCTTGTTTGATGTTATAATTACATGTTTGAATTGATATGTAGGGGTTGCAGTATATGGCTTCGTACAGTGTAACCCTACTATGTTATATGTATGATGTTATTTTTTGATGACACATCACTATTTATAGGGGACTACTATAGTTTTCTAGCTCCACTCTTATCCAGTTTTAGAAGGAACCACATGCTAATCTGCACGGTATCTATCACGAATTACTTTATCACACAGAGAGGCTTACACTTTGGAACAATTGAATGATGATATTTATAACTCTTACTGGGTAACATTTAGTTTGCAACTATCACACAATTTGGGCATAGGAGGGACACGCTCACTAATTTAGACAGTAGTTAGCCCCCCCCATACAGCTGCCCATCCCATATAACTCATTAGTTAGCGCCACACCCCATTATAGACATATCTATCTTCTATCTCCTATCTCCTATCTTCTATCTCCTATCTTCTATCTTCTATCTTCTATCTCCTATCTTCTATCTCCTATCTTCTATCTCCTATCTTCTATCTCCTATGTTCTATCTCCTATCTTCTATCTCCTATGTTCTATCTCCTATGTTCTATCTCCTATCTTCTATCTCCTATCTTCTATCTCCTATCTTCTATCTCCTATCTTCTATCTCCTATCTTTTATCTCCTATCTTCTATCTCCTATCTCCTATCTTCTATCTCCTATCTTCTATCTCCTATCTTGTATCGACTATCTTGTATCGACTATCTTGTATCGACTATCTTGTATCGACTATCTTGTATCGACTATCATGTATCGACTATCTTGTATCGACTATCTTGTATCGACTATCTTGTATCGACTATCTTGTATTGACTATCTTGTATCTCCTATCTTGTATCTCCTATCTTGTATCTCCTATCTTGTATCTCCTATCTTGTATCTCCTATCTTGTATCTTCTATCTCCTATCTTCTATCTCCTATCTTGTATCGACTATCTTCTATCTCCTATCTTCTATCTCCTATCTTCTATCTCCTATCTTGTATCGACTATCTTGTATCGACTATCTTCTATTGTCTATTGTCTATCTTCTATTGTCTATTGTCTATCTTCTATCGTCTATCTTCTATCATCTATTTTCTATCGTCTAATTTCTATTGTCTATCTTCTATCTCCTATGTTCTATCTCCTATGTTCTATCTCCTATCTTCTATCTCCTATCTTCTATCTCCTATCTTCTATCTCCTATCTTCTATCTCCTATTTTCTATCTCCTATCTTCTACCTCCTATCTTCTATCTCCTATCTTCTATCTCCTATCTTCTATCTCCTATCTTCTATCTCCTATCTTCTATCTCCTATCTTCTATCTCCTATCTCCTATCTTCTATCTCCTATCTTGTATCGACTATCTCCTATCTTCTATCTCCTATCTTGTATCGACTATCTTCTATCTCCTATCTTCTATCTCCTATCTTCTATCTCCTATCTTCTATCTCCTATCTTGTATCGACTATCTTGTATCGACTATCTTCTATTGTCTATTGTCTATCTTCTATTGTCTATTGTCTATCTTCTATCGTCTATCTTCTATCATCTATTTTCTATCGTCTAATTTCTATTGTCTATCTTCTATCTCCTATGTTCTATCTCCTATCTTCTATCTCCTATCTTGTATCGACTATCTCCTATCTTCTATCTCCTATCTCCTATCTTGTATCGACTATCTTCTATCTCCTATCTTCTATCTCCTATCTTCTATCTCCTATCTTCTATCTCCTATCTTCTATCTCCTATCTTCTATCTCCTATCTTGTATCGACTATCTTGTATCGACTATCTTGTATCGACTATCTTGTATCGACTATCTTGTATCGACTATCTTGTATCGACTATCTCCTATCTTGTATCGACTAGCTCCTATCTCCTATCTTCTATCTCCTATCTTCTATCTCCTATCTTCTATCTCCTATCTTCTATCTCCTATCTTGTATCGACTATCTTGTATCGACTATCTTGTATCGACTATCTCCTATCTTGTATCGACTATCTCCTATCTCCTATCTTCTATCTCCTATCTTCTATCTCCTATCTTCTATCTCCTATCTTCTATCTCCTATCTTCTATCTCCTATCTTGTATCGACTATCTTGTATCGACTATCTTGTATCGACTATCATGTATCGACTATCTTGTATCGACTATCTTGTATCTTCTATGTCCTATCTTCTATCTCCTATCTTGTATCGACTATCTCCTATCTTCTATCTCCTATCTTGTATCGACTATCTCCTATCTTCTATCTCCTATCTTGTATCGACTATCTTCTATCTCCTATCTTCTATCTCCTATCTTCTATCTCCTATCTTCTATCTCCTATCTTGTATCTCCTATCTTGTATCGACTATCTTGTATCGACTATCTTGTATCGACTATCTTGTATCGACTATCTTGTATCGACTATCTCCTATCTTCTATCTCCTATCTTGTATCGACTATCTCCTATCTTCTATCTCCTATCTTGTATCGACTATCTCCTGTCTTCTATCTCCTATCTTGTATCGACTATCTTCTATCTCCTATCTTCTATCTCCTATCTCCTATCTTCTATCTCCTATCTTGTATCGACTATCTTGTATCGACTATCTTGTATCGACTATCTTGTATCGACTATCTTGTATCGACTATCTTGTATCAACTATCTTGTATCGACTATCATGTATCGACTATCTTGTATCGACTATATTGTATCTTCTATGTCCTATCTTCTATCTCCTATCTTGTATCTCCTATCTTGTATCGACTATCTCCTATCTTCTATCTCCTATCTTGTATCGACTATCTTCTATCTCCTATCTCCTATCTTCTATCTCCTATCTTCTATCTCCTATCTTCTATCTCCTATCTTGTATCGACTATCTTGTATCGACTATCTTGTATCGACTATCTTGTATCGACTATCTTGTATCGACTATCTTGTATCGACTATCATGTATCGACTATCTTGTATCGACTATCTTGTATCGACTATCTTGTATCGACTATCTTGTATCTCCTATCTTGTATCTCCTATCTTCTATCTCCTATCTTGTATCGACTATCTCCTATCTTCTATCTCCTATCTTCTATCTCCTATCTTCTATCTCCTATCTTGTATCGACTATCTTGTATCGACTATCTTGTATCGACTATCTCCTATCTTCTATCTCCTATCTTCTATCTCCTATCTTCTATCTCCTATCTTGTATCGACTATCTTGTATCGACTATCTTGTATCGACTATCTTGTATCGACTATCTTGTATCGACTATCTTGTATCGACTATCTCGTATCTCCTATCTTGTATCTCCTATCTTGTATCTCCTATCTCGTATCTCCTATCTCGTATCTCCTATCTCCTATCTTCTATCTCCTATCTTCTATCTCCTATCTTCTATCGACTATCTTCTATCGACTATCTTCTATCGACTATCTTCTATCGACTATCTTGTATCGACTATCTTCTATTGTCTATTGTCTATCTTCTATTGTCTATTGTTTATCTTCTATCGTCTATTGTCTATCTTCTATCGTCTATCTTCTATCATCTATTTTCTATCGTCTAATTTCTATCGTCTATCTTCTATCTTCTATCGTCTATTGTCTGTCTTCTATCGTCTATCGTCTATCTTCTAGAAGAACTTAAAAAATTGAGGGATCCAGCTGATAAGCATTCATTGCTATACGGCAACATCATCCACTGAGGATTTCAGCTGACAAGCATTCATTGTTATACGGCGACTCCCCTCACTGGACATCTGAGACAACCTAAGACCGGAGATACTGGAGGATCCTATGTCCCTGCAGAGGGCTATTTCTGCCTGTTCATCTGACCCTGCGCTTTAGGGGGTCCATGATCTCTGCTCTGTAATTTTACATCATGACGTCACTCGCAGCCATTGCGCATCCTCGTGTATCGTGTTTACATCGTGTTTACATTGCATCGTTCGAGCCTGCTTACTTGCACTGGTATAGTGCTCTATCTAGTATCCTTCCTCTGGAGGACCAGTGCTGTCTTGCCACTCTACACCTGGACGTCTCCATCCTTGGCACCCATCGTCTGTTCCTTGGTGTTCCTGCTGCCGGAAGTTTATCCTGCCTGTTTCAACATTCTGGATTTCCTCTTCCAGCCCGATGGGGCTCATTGCCTGATTGACTCCATGTCGCTGATAGGGGAGTCCACCTCCTTCGGAAAGAGTACCCATCTCTTTTACTTATTTGATGTCTAATATCATCGATGCTAGCCCAGCTCTACGGATCTACACTATACCCACCAGTTCCTTTTGTCTCCAACCATCCTGCCTCCAATGTATGGACAAGAGTTAACACTTGATTCCCTCACTACTCTTTTATTTTGGACTTCTGTTTTTTTATCACATTGTTCAACCAATACCCTATACATGGACTTATGTATGCTTTAGTTTTTTCATAGGTACATCATTGTTCAGCACTGCATTTTTTTAAGTCTATTGTCCATCTTCTATCGTCCATCTTCTATCGTCCATCTTCTGTTTTCTATCGTCCGTCTGCTGTCGTCTGTCTTCTGTCGTCTATCTTCTGTCGTCTATCTTCTGTCGTCTATCGTCTATTTTACCAGGATTTTATTTTTTTATTTTTTGTGTCTTCTTCTTTTTAAATTCAATAGTTTTTATTGAGTTATCAACAAAAGAATATAACAGAAGAGTTAAGCTAAAATAAAGGTAAAGCCATTGTGCATCTATTAGCGACATAGTACTAGACCGAGTAAACATTTCAATAAAGATGGAGACATGTATGGTTTCAATAGTAGGCTAAATCCATGGAGGCCAACTCCAGAAAGAGGGGCCGCTCCCCCACCCCAGCACCCCTCAGGGGAACTCGCTGTGCCGGGAGGGGAGGCCCGCCCCCCAGGCGGGGCCGAACATCCAGTATCATGGATTATGGTGAAGCAACCGTGAAGTGAAACCCTTAAGGAGGGGAGGAAGTATAGTGAAATGAAAGTGTAGAGTCTAGTATGACGATTGAGCCTAAACTGTGGAGAGGGTAGATCGCTGTTAGGGCTATAGTTATATGTGTAGGTCCAATAAGTGAAGGTAGTATAACCCGCGCTCCAATCTTCAACAACCAAGCTTTGGTAACAATCAGAGGAAGCCTTCTGCCTATCTTTGAGAAAAGAGTTGAAGTGGCTTCTCCTAGTGTTATCAAATCATAATAACCTGTACAAAGATAACATGAAGTATAAAAAGAAGAAAGGATAGAGGAAAGAAAAGAAAAAAGAAAAAAGAGGGTGGAGAGGGAAGCGAGAAGGACATTGTAGGACGGTGCAGTGCTCGCTCACCTACAGAGATCCGGAAGACATAGTGATAGTGGACGGTAGAGATATATATCTACTCCAGGGATTCCAGATAGCATCATGTTTAGAGGTAGTGTCCATAAGGATGCTAACCGTTTTCTCCTGGGCCATGAGCCAAGATATCTTCCTCTTAACCAAGAGAAAGGAAACGGTCGGTTGTTTCCAAGCCCGTGCAATTGTGAGCTTGGTCCCTAGGAAAATGAACCTAATAAGTTGTTGGACTAATTTTGGGGTATTGGGGCAAGGAAAGTTTAGGAGAGCCAGTTGAGGGGACTTTTGGATTGGAAGTCCCGTTATTTTTCTAATGATATTAAATATCTTATTCCATAGATCCCTTATCCTGGGACAGTCCCACCAAATGTGCAGCATGGACACAACATGCCCGCAGTTGCGAAAGCACATAGGGGAGGCATTAGGGTAAATTTTGGATAGCTTTAGGGGGACCATATACCATCTCATGAGAACTTTAAGGTTCGCTTCAATTAATGCTATATTCAAAATGCCCTTAGATGTTGTAGTAGAGGCTCTATGCCATTCTTCAATACTCCACGTGTGTTGTAGGTCGCTTTCCCACTCTCTCATAAAGAGCGATTTGGTTTCAGCCTTAGCAAGTGATTGGTAAATCACCGTAATCCCGCCCCTCTGCTCCACAGCCTGACCACACCACCCCTCATAGTCCGTGATCAAAAAAGGGCTGGAATTAGGGGACCTAAGGGACCTGAGAAAGTAAACTATCTGTCCGTGTCGGAAACTTTCGGTGTTGGGCATATCAAGTTTGTTAATGCAATGGGTCCTAGAGAGAGGACCGGCAGGGTTAGCAAAATGCCCTATCCTATACATCCCCTTATCTAGCCACCACCGGAATGCTTTTATGTCCATGCCAGGGGGAAAGAGTGGATTTCGGAAAATGTGCGACAGAGGATGCCAAGGTGAAACCAGCCGAGGATTGGTTTTGAGAGAATCCCATAGTACAAGGGAGTGGGAAAGTGTAGGGACCATGATGGCAGGTCTAGATTTAGAAGAGGACCAGAGGATATAATCAAGGGTATAGTGAGGGATAGCTTGTCGTTCCATGTGTACCCAATCTGGGTGTGCAATCTTAGAGTAGATAGTGGAAAGTTGGGAAAGTTGTGCTGCCTGGTGATACCAGAGGAGGTTAGGTAGACCCACACCACCCTGATCCCTGCTCCTAAACTTGGTCCCCTTGGCAATCCTGTGGCCCTTCTTACCCCATATAAATTTAATGATTTTAGATTCAAACTTCCTAAGGGGGGCCCTGGGGATGGGTATGGGTAGAGATCTAAACAAATATAGGATGCGTGGAAGTAAAGTCATCTTTATCTAATTGATTCTACCCAACCAGGACAGTCCCAGTTTATCCCATCGTGACAAGTCCTCACCCAGTTTGCGATATAGTGGGGGAAAATTTGCCTTATAGAGTTTGTCAAAAGATGCTGTAAGATTGATACCCAGATAGGGGATCATAGCCTCGCCCCATCCAAACCGGAAGCTATCTTTGAGCAGAGCTATCATGGATATTGGTAGATTAACATTTAGTGCCAACGATTTAGAGTAGTTAACCCTAAGACCAGACACCTTGCCGAAGTCATCGAGCACCCTGTAAAGATTTGGTAATGAGGTAAGTGGTGAGGTGATGAAAAGCAACACATCATCAGCAAAGAGAGCGCACTTGTGGGTTTGTTAGCCACAACGCACTCCATGTATGTTTGGATCGTCCCGAATAGCGATAGCTAGTGTCTCGATGACCATGGCAAAAAGCAATGGGGACAAAGGGCAACCCTGTCTTGTACCTTTCAGAATCGGGAAAGAATTTGAATAATAACCCTGCATTTTAACTTGTGCTACCGGAGTGGAGTATAGCGCCCCTAAGATATTCATAAAGGAGTGACCGAATCCCCATTTTTGTAGTATCTGGATCAGGAAGGCCCAGGAGACAGAGTCGAAAGCTTTCAAGAGGTCCAGTGAAAGCAGGAATCCCTGCTGTGGGGGTCCCTTGTCCCAGCCCGAGCCTATAAGTGAAACTACATCTATAGCTCTCCTGATCTGATCTGGGCCCTGTCTCCCATAAATAAAGCCCACCTGATCCCTATGAATATATAGGCTAATAAAGGTAGACATTCTGTTTGCCAGGATTTTCGTTAAGATTTTTAGATCATTGTTGATCAATGATATGGGTCGATAATTAGCGGTGCAGCTAGTGTCCTTCCCTGGTTTTGGTAGTACAGTGATAAAGGCTGAGTTGAGCAGCTTGTTTAGTCGAGAACCAGTTCGAAGCTGGTTAAAGAATCGGGTCAGGTAGGGAGACAACAGTGGGGCAAAATGTTTGTAGTACAGGGCTGAAAAGCCATCCGGGCCAGGAGCAGAGTCATTTTTAAGATTCTGAATGACCTGAGAGACTTCCTCTGCCGAAATTGGGTTCTCAAGGCTGTCCCAATGGTGATCCGGAAGCTTAGGGATATTCAGTGAACCGAGATAGGAATCTATTAAGCTAGGGGAAGGTTCATTCCCAGGTTCACTGTACAGGGAGCGGTAAAAATCATGAAATGTTTCCATAATTTTCTGGGGATTCTGGGAAAGTGTACCATTGCTCAATCGTAATCTAGGTAAAGCGCGAGCCCTCAATTTAGGAGTTAGCCTGTGAGCCAACATGGTACCCAGTTTATCCTTTTGATGATAAAACCTCCCTCCATCCCATCGCAAGCTTTTCTCAGCTATGGTCGTGAGGGATAAATTAAGAGCTGTGCGTGCTGTTTCAAGTCTAGCTGCTGAGGCCAAGGTAGGGTTACGTTTATGTTGCTTGCTTAAATGCGAGAATTCTGTTTCTAGTCTGTCTATATCAAGTCTGCGGGCTTTGTTTATCCTAGCGGACATTTGGATCAGTTTACCACGTACATAGGTTTTGTGAGCAGCCCACAACGTGGTAGGAGAGATGTTATCAAGGTCATTAAGCAAGAAATATTCCCGGATATCTTGTTCAATCTCACGGACGTGAGAGGGCTTGCTAAGTAATGAGGCATTTAATCTCCAATGAAACTCACGTCGCTGAGTCATTGGTGTGTGAATTATCAAGAGAAGGAAAGAGTGGTCTGACCAGACAGAGTCCTTAATGATTGCTTTTTGTACCAACGGGGTATGTTTTTGCAGAAGGAAAAAGTGATCTATTCTAGCAAAAGTATTGTGGGGACTGGAATAGTGTGTATAGTCCCGAGTCTTGGGATTTAATTCTCTCCAGGCATCCACTAAGCCCTGTTGGAAAATTTGTCTGGCTACATTGAGACTTTGTCTGGTGAGACGTACACCATCCCTTCCTGGGGGCCGGGACTTGTCCTTACCTATGTCAAACGCAATGTTAGAATCACCGCCATACAGAACCATGCCTTCCAGTAGTGGAGTCAGGGAGAGAAAGAGGGCGTGAAAAAATTGTGGTTGTCCACGATTAGGTGCATAGTATGAGATTAGCGAGTAAAGCTGGTTATCTATGAGCCCCTTCACTAGAATGAACCTGCCATCTGGATCCTTGAATTCTGAGATCAGAGAAAATTGGGTTTTGCGGGAGAAAAAAATACCCACCCCTTTATTTTTTTTGTCGGAATTGGCAAGGTAGAATGTAGGGAATTTGGCATGTATGAAAGATGGGGTATAGGTTTTTGGGAAGTGTGTTTCCTGGAGGAATAGTATATCTATTTTTTGGTCATGATAGAACTGAAAGACTTTCCGACGCTTGATAGGGGAGTTAATCCCCTGTACGTTGTGTGAAGTAAAGTGTAGAGCCTGCGTGGAAGTGGTGTGATCAGTCATGGAGCAGTGTAGGCTGAGATGCTAGAAAAACCCAACCACTTACCTTTCATCTGAAAGGTATTCCATAAGTACGGGTGGAACATAGACATTTCCATCTGACCGTCACTTCCCCCAACTTGTACCTGCATTGAGTACAGTGAGTGTGCCTGCCATCCAAGCCAGCATCTGAGTATCACCCCACCCCAGTGGTCACGGGGCGGGTGAACGGAGTTTATCTCTTGGATGTTTTATTTATTAATTTTTTGCTTTGCGTTTTTTTGATTTTAATATGTGTTTTAAATAAACATTTTTGGGACTTTATCACACTATGGAAGCCCTTTTTTTTCTCTGATGCATGAGGGTTTAACCGCAGTATGATCCACCGGGATACCATTGGAGACATCTGAAATCTAACAGCAGTGAACAACAAAACTCTTTTATAGCACTACAGTCCTGATACCCCTGCAGGGGTTCCGACATTTGGTGAGTGAGCAATTTGAGGGGGGAGCACAGAAGTCACCATTCAACCCTGTACACATGAAAGTCACTCTGGGGAATATCTTGCCTGGCTGTCGTATGAAGTGCATGGGACTATTGTACATTGCTCCAACCGCCACAGCTTATGAACTGTGTGAACATTGAGTTATACAAATATATATGCTTATGGTGCATGCAACCTTTCCTTACAGGAATTAGCACAACTGTATTTACTGTATATATGCTTTTTGCTACACTTAGTATGCTTTCTGTCATATTGCATATAGTGGTGAATATAGAGTGAATATTGATCCATCAGGAATATATGGGGTGTACATAAGTTTTTTCTGACATGCTGTATACACCATTCTCTATGTAGGATGCATGCAAGTATATGTTGACCCATACATATGTATTCCACCCATTTTCTATTTTATTTTATTTTTCCTTTAGATGTAACAACACTGAATTTTTCTTCTTATATAGGTTTGAGGATCCTATATATATGCAAAAAAACGTTTTATTAATGTTTCCTGTATATGCTTAGCTAAACAGGTTTTCCAGGTAGCGCCGTTTTTATCCCTAAATATTTCCATAATATATAGTCATAGAGCAGTGTAGGCTGAGATGCTAGAAAAACCCAACCACTTACCTTCCATCTGAAAGGTATTCCATAAGTACCATCTGACCTCAAGTCCAATAGAACAAGTTCCCGGATCCTGCAGGCGAGCGAGACCGCACCCGTCCCTGAAGGAAGCAAATATGTAGGAAAGGGAGAAAGAGGAAAAGGAAGAAAAAGAGGAATGAGGGAATAAAGAAGAAACCGAGGACATGGGAGAAAAAATTTTGCCATGTCCTGAGACATAAAAATGGTTCCTCCAACTAGTGGAAGAAATCCCAACTAGGAGCAGGAAAAGGAAAAAAAACCCTCCGGCTCCGAGTGTAGGATGAGGTGCATAGGTACCGTCCCTTGTACCGCACCCCCGGAAACAATGTGAACAAAAAACATAACGTGTTAGGGTACCTTTCCCCCCCCCAAACATAACTTGCAATTAGGCATATAAAGGTGAACTCAGGGAGGAGCAAAAGCTGTAAAGGTTAAAAAGGGTAAAATCAGAAAGGGTTAGTGTCCTCTGAGGCCATCGATGGTTCCTCCTGAGGAGGAATCAGGTATCTAAGAACCCGTGGGGTGTACAAGGCAGTAGTTTCGTGAAAGCTGAAGTATCCAAGTCAGATAAAATAAAGTCCCACCATGGAGGGTAACCATAGCAACGTCCTGAATCCACCCAGATGGGTATGTACTACAGGGCAGATGGAAATGTCAGTGAAGAAGTCAACAAATGCGAGTAGGTGGGAACTAGTGCCTAAGAGAGTGATCGTGCCCCTATCCCAGAAAGGGATGGCAAAAAAGGGGAAAAATAATGATGTGGTTCTTCAGTTCAGGTAGCAGTGCCGTCTTTGGTCTTCTTGTACTTAGGTTGTTGCCACGTCGAGGTGAGAGGACTAGATGGAGGAGGTCTTTTGGTCAGGATGGATGGAGACGACTGCATCGGAGAGGAAGGATCCGTGGATAGGAGGCGGAGCTTCCGTAGCAAATGTTCTCCCTCCGCGAGCGAAGAGAATCTGAAAGTCTTGCCTTTAAACTCAAATTTCAGGCTCAAAGGAAAAAGCCACCAATATTTGATATTCATCTGTTGTAGAATAGACAGAAGGGGCTTGAGCGCTCTCCTTCTTTGGATAGTGAAGGGCGAAATGTCAGCATAAACCTGAACTGTATGACCCAGAAGCTGAATTTGCGGGATGGTTCGGGCTCTCCTCATGACTTCTTCTTTAACATTGTAATAGTGAGGCTTCACTATAATGTCACAAGGTAGCCCACCAGAGCGAGGGGGGCCCAGAGCCCTATGGGTCTGATCAAGTTCCAATTTGTGAGCACTGATGTCAGGTATCAAGTGTTTGATTAAAGAGTGTACTGCTTCCGGTATGTCAGTGCAAGTCTCTGGAAGGCCTCTGATCCTAAAATTCAGCCTTCTGGACCTGTTTTCAAGGTCATCAATTTTGGCTATAGCCCCCTCCAGTTGTTCATGAAGCTCTTGGAATCGATCAGTATTTTGATTGACGCGCTCAATGGTGGCATCCATTTTAGTTTCAATATGCTCAATACGAGAGCCCAGGAGGTGAAGGTCTGATTTAATGTCCGAGGTAATATCTAAGGTGATTTTAGCAGCTGTTTGAGCAAGTCCTTTATCAAGCATGTCAGCAAATCTTGAAAAAAGCAAAGAGAGATCATGGGGATGAGAGGTAATCTGGCTCTGTGCCTGTGGCTGCAGTTCAGGCTTCTGTGAGGTTGACAGAGGGCAGCATATAAATGTCATTAAGGGACTGATCAAGAAGAGACAATGTGGATGCTGGGGATGCAGGGCCTGTTGCAGGAGAAGGTGGCAGGGTCCCTCCACATACCTCCTCATGAAGAGCCGCCCGCCATGGAGAGGAAGCAGCTGTGCCTGTGTAAGCTGTGTCGTGAGGCAGCCGCTCCGCCGCTATCTTAGGTTTCACAGCGGCCTCCAGCGAAGCTGTGATCGTGGCTGTGAGGGTCAGTTTCGTCAGCCCAAACAGCTTGATCTTGTGCCAGCAGGTAGCCAGAGGTTTCTGGTCCCGGAAGAGGTGACAGGGGGAGTGTACCCACTGCTGAGGGCGCCGGTATCTTGGAACGGGACGGAGCTCTGTGACTAAGCGTCCATGTCAGAGTTCCGCGCATGCGCCCCTCTATCGTCTATTTTGTATCATCTATCTTTTATCGTCTATCTTCGATCTTCTATCGTCTATCGTCTATCGTCCATCTTCTATCTTCTATTGTCTATCTTCTATCGTCTATCTTCCGTCTTCCATCGTCTGTCTTCCATCGTCTGTCTTCCATCGTCTGTCTTCCATCGTCTGTCTTCTATCGTCTGTCTTCTGTCGTCTATCTTCTATCGTCTATCTTCTATCGTATATCTTCTATCTGCAGCCTATCAGGGTAAATGACTTGCTTTATAAATAGAATGGGTATTGTGGGGAGTTTAGTGTTACCCCAATTCCCCACTGGACGCTCCTGTGTTGTTAGAACCTCTGATGGACCGGTAAGAGCCCCTACATAATATTATCACATTCCGTGGTGTGTGGCTCTCGCCATGTTTGTGCCATTTCAAGATTTTTAATTTTGACTCATTTGCTTAATATTTATATTATATTTTAGATTTTCACTTTGAATATTTTCTTTTTCGATCTGATTGATCGTTTACACACCTCCAATGTATTGTCCCCACATCTTACCTCTTTCACTGCACTTCCTTTGGGTGTCTTTATCACAAATTTATTTTCACGGTTTTTGAATTTTTTGGCACTAATTTGTCTCCTTTTGGCCCTTGGTGGGCCCCTCCACATTTTCTTGGTTCATCGTGCACTTTTGCCACTCACGTTCACATGTCACTATCCTTATACTTTTGCACTCAGGTGGTTGCAACTAAAAATTTTTTTTTTCCCCTCACTTTCACACTAGTTCCTACCTCATTTTTCCCTTCCCCTTTTTCCCCTCCCCTCCTCTCCTGCCCCCCTGTCCCATGTTCCCCCCTTCCCTTCCCTCCTTCCCCTTCTGTCCCAGCCCTCCTTTCCCACCCCCCCCCTTTTTTCCCTCCCTCCCCCCTTCTTTCCTTATATTCCTCACTTTCTTGCACATTTTTTTTATAGGTTTTATTGCATGGACCTCTTTTGCAACCTTATAATACACATAGTTATTTAATTACTTCATATAGCCTGTTCACTTTAAATATACAGATATATTCTCTTTAAATTTTTATAAACTCTTTTCGGAGTTGTCCGTTCAACATATGATGTTATCCTACCACAGGTGCAGCATATACCCTCCCTCATCCACTGCCCCTCTAGTTTCGGGCATTATTTAGTGTGTGACTCCTTGTAAGGCATGTGTGTATGCTATTCGCTCCTCCATTGACCGGATCGACCGCTGGGAGATTGGGGATAGAGCAAAAGGGAAATTCTTCCATATCAAGGCCATTTGCAACTACTGAACACATCGTAACTGGTAAAAACACAACATATGGATTTGTCCATACCTGTTTTTTTCTTTTTTCTCTTTTTCTTCTTTTGAAGTATTTTAACATATGTTTACATCCACACAGTTCTTATACATTATCCTCTGAAGAAGACCCATTGGGGTTGAAACGAGTCAGTATCTTACACGCAAGACCTCGGTATTATTGTATTACTGTCGCATATGGTGTAACATATCCTATACTGCCTTTTGTTCATTGGTACTGTTGTCTTTTAACACAATGTTTTTGTACTCCAGTTCATGTTCTGACCGTACATGTCAGTATTAATATCTTTTGTAACAATAAAACTATTTATTACATTACCATTTTTCTAGTTTGCTAATTACAATATTGTTGGCTGCTAAAAACCCCCCCTGGGGGATTTAGCGTTTTTTTGATCCATTGTCTGGGGTGTGCAGCCCCTTTTCTCTTTACTCCTGTGAGTGTCCTCCTTTTTTCAATTGTTGATATTGGGTGGTTAAACACCCCTCTCCCCCCGTCTTTTTTGACACTCGAGTCAAGACATGAACTGTGAGCTGTTTTCTGTGCATTGTAAATAACTTTGGAATTTTATCTTTACTGTACCGAGGCTGTTTTATTTTATTTACAGAATGAGTAAATTTATAGGAGCAGACTGGGCAAGCTTGATGTCTGAATATGAAAACTCCTTTGAACAGGGTGATCAAAAAGAACTATCCATTTCATCACTATTTCAGAAGTTAACTCAGGTACTTGAAAGAAAATCTGCTCTTTTCTGGCATGTCAAGACGTCAAGAAATCGTAGTAATAGAAATTCACTTGAACAAGATCCCAAGAAACGGACAATGGACACCGACCCCCTGGACTCACAACCTGTGTTCAGCGGTGTCCATCCTGACCCACCTGCGGAGATGGATCCCTCCACTGGCCTGGGTCAAACATCCATCTCTGGAACTAACGTGAATACTTCTCTATCACATAAGATTTCTAGATATTCCATTCCATCTTCAGGTTCCACAAAAGCAGCTTCACAAAAATCTTTAAACCCCGTTCGGGGACCCGGGTCCCCGCAAACCAACAAAGTAGGCAAAAGAATGGACCCCTTTGTGGTTCGGATTCAGCAAACTACCGAAGCATTATCAATTTATCTTCCTTGATACTAACAACAGCAGAGACTGAACTTTTATCCCGCGGACTAACTTTTTGCCCTGAACAGAATTTTGATGTTTTTAAAACCATCACAGATTTACAACTCTTTGCACGTAAGTTACTATTAAAGTACTTGCATGCGAAGGATGATTCCAATGTTGACACTGTCGATTGGTCCACCTATAGCATGAAGGAATTCAAAGCTTTACGTGACCTAACCCTTCTCTATCAAGAGAATAATACAGTAGATCTAATCGATCAAAACGATTTGGACACTTTACTTCAGGAGGTTGAGAAATCAGCCCCAAATCCATTGCTCATGTTTAAAAAGGCCCCTACATCCTGCTTCTAGCATTAATCCGAATGTGGCCATCTTTTTGAAACAGACCATTCGGGACATATGCAAATTATCACAAACTAAATCCTACCCACATAACCTCACGCCCGATGAAAACAAAGCCCTCCATCGTCTCATTAAGAACACCCAAATCGTAATTAAACCCTCTGACAAGGGTGGCAATGTGGTCATTATGAACAATGAGGACTATACCACAATGTGTCTTAACATCCTACAAAACAAAGAATGGTACAAACAAATTTCGGCTCTCAATATCAACCAGTATAATTCTACATTCTATAATATGGTAGATCGCGCCTTCCACACCGGCGCTATCACGAAGGACATCTATGAATTCATTAGGACCCCACATCCCAAAGTGGCTACCTTTTTTATAGTCTACCCAAGATCCATAAGAACTCTACCAAACTTACTGGTCGTCCCATTGTCTCTGGCAATGGGGCCATATCCGAAAATTTGAGCCGTGTCATTGACGCTCACCTCCAACCCCTTGTTCTTTCATTGCCATCCTTTGTCAGAGACACAATACAGTTCCTACAACTTATTAACGATCGTAGAGTATCTGATGACTCTATTCTCGTCACTATTGACGTAGAGGCTCTATACAGTAGCATCCCTCACTCTTCCGGCTTGTCTACTGTGCAGAGGGCTCTCCAACAATACTCAAGATATGACTCTGCACGAAACGCGTTCATCTTAAGGGGTCGTGAATATATACTAAATCACAACCATTTCAGTTTTGACAACTCCCACTACCTCCAGGTACAGGGTGTAGCTATGGGGACATGCTGTTCCCCATCTTACGCCAACCTGTACCTGGGGAAGTGGGAGCAATCCCTCCTGGGTGACGAGGGTCTCGTCTCATACACCAGCCACATATCCCAGTGGCTGCGGTATATTGACGACGTCTTCGTCATCTGGGATTGACCCGAGACTATAATTGAATTCTTCAATTTGATCAACATCAACAATCGCAACTTGAAATTTACTATGACGCACAATCGAAACAGTGTCACATTTTTGGATATTTCCATTTCAATAACATCAGAAGGAAAGCTATCCAGCACCCTTTTCCGCAAGGCAACTGCCGGTAGCACGGTTCTTCATGCGGATAGTTTTCATCCTGTACCACTCAAGAACTCCATCCCCTATGGGCAGTATTTGCGGCTTCGTCGCAACTGCTCCAATGACAATCTGTTCAAAAGAGAAGCTGAAGGCCTTCAAAGTCGCCTCCTAGCCTGAGGATATAGTCGATCATGCCTTAAGAAAGCCTATAACCAAACACTAAGACACTCTAGATCTAAGGTGCTGTTCCAACCGAAACCCTCCAAGTCCCTATTCCAGTTTCACTTGCATTATTATGCGTTATTCGCGTCAACACACTGCCATTAGAAACATCCTACAGCGACATTGGAACATCCTTACGGATGATCCTAAACTTAGGGAATTTGTTTCTAACCAACCAGCCATAACGTATAAAAGAGCCACCTCAATAAAGGATAAATTGATCCAGAGTGAATACAAAAATGAAAATAGAAGATCCAAACACTGTCCCGTAGTTGGTTCTTTTCCATGCAGACACTGTTCCTATTGTTCACTAATCAGAAAGGAAAAGATCTTTCATCTTCCCAATGGAGAGACATTCACACCCACACACTTCGTAAATTGCCAAACCCGTGGAGTGGTATACTTTATGGAGTGCAAATGTGGTGCTTACTACATAGGGAAAACTAAGCAGGAATTCTGGAAACGTATCTCCAAACATGTGTACAGCATGCAAATAGGGAATCCTTATCTCCCAGTGGGTAGACATGTTGTCTCAACACACAAATATAGGGTACCAAAAGTCACCTTCACGGCCCTCTATAGGATGCACATTCCAAATAGAGGTGGTGATTGGAATAAGGCTCTTCTACAAAAGGAGCAAAGATGGATATTCCAACTACAGGCCACCTTTCCGCCTGGCCTCAATGAGTCTATCTCATATTATATATCTCAGATTATAGTTCTAATTTCCTCCTGTATAGTTGGAATTTACCTCCACCAATAGACCATGCCATCTGCTTTTCCACATTAAGGGTCTCTATTATCCCTTAGGAATTTTCCTTCTTTGCTCCCTCACATCTTGCTCTGTGTGTTGGCATACATGTCCCCAGGTGCATATTAGATATTCCCTATGTTGCTTCAAAGCCAACAATCATTGAAGTGATACGTTGATTTTGGGGACTTTTAGGGAAATCAATCCTAGACTATGCCCCCTATCCAGCACTTTATTCCTCGGTTCCTGCATATGCCACCCTATGGTCCCCATTTGGATGGTTTGGATCGCATCAAATGATGCGATTTTCCATTCTTTATTACTATAGAATACAAGATATAGGTATCTGGATTATTACTTAAAACCAACTTTTCAGGTCTTGTAGAGACCATGTCTGACACAGTAATTAGTTCACAGTTCATTATAGGAATTTTTGCATTTATGACTTATGTTTTGTATTATAGTTGTGATTTTTGTATTTTTATTACGGGCAGTGGAAGATTTATGTGCATGCTTGTCACCACCAACACATTATACAGTATTATTTGTTGGCCTTGTTCTAATCTTTATTAACCTGTCCCTTCTTCTAATTCTCCATATTTCATCCCTAAGATTTGCAGGCTGACCGTGTCTTTTTTTGGGGGGGTAAATTTGCTGCAAACATGCCTTCCTGGCAGGGTGGGGATACGCAAGGGCCCTGCATGTTCCTAAGCGCCCACCAGGTGGAAGCACCAGGATAGGTGCTATCTTCAGTGTGGGTACAGTGTTGGGTACATGCTCCAGGAGTATGCCCAGCATTTTGAAGGCTCCGACGATGGTACCCAGCTAGAGGAAGGCAGTGACGTGAGCCCAGAGAGAGGGGGTGCCCAAGAAGGACACCCCCTCCACCCCCTTCTCTTCTTCTTCCTCCATGGCCTCTTCCTGTGCTGATTTGTCTTCGGAACCAGTGGTGCTCCGTAGGCGTTCAAGGGGCTACGCAAGCATGCAGGCCAAAAGAAGCCATGCGGTGCTTGAGCTGGTGTGCTTGGGGGACAGAAGCCACACTGGGTTGACGCCATGCCAGCTTGAGGACGGTATGGTGGTTTGTGACAATGGCACCAACCTCCTCTCCGCCCTCCGACAGGGACAACTGACCCATGTGCCCTGTTTGGCTCAGGTCCTTAACTTGGTGGTGCAGCGGTTCTTGGGCAGGTACCCGGGCTTACAGGATGTCCTGAGGCAGGCCAGGAAAGTCTGTGTGCATTTCCACAGGTCATATAATGCCAGTGCTCGGCTGGCTGACCTCCAAAAGGAATTTAACCTGCCCAAGAACCGCCTAATCTGTGACATGCCCACCAGGTGGAATTCAACGTTGGCCATGCTGCAGTGGCTGAACACGCAGTAGAGTGCCATCAATGAGTACCTGTGCGACTATGGCACCAGGACAGGGTCAGGGGAGCTTGTTTTTTTCCCCTACGCCGGTGGGCCATGATCAGGGATGCATGCACTGTCCTGTCACCATGGTGGTGAGCAGTGACAGTGCATGCATCAGTGACACTGTCCCCTTGTCCACCTGTTGGAGCACACGCTGCATGGAATAATGGACAGGGCACTTGAGGCAGAACAGAGGCAGGAAGAGGAGGACTTCCTTAGCTCTCAAGGCCCCCTTTATCCAGACAGTGTTCCTGCGTGCCCAACGATCACACAGGAAGAGGAGGAGGAGGAGGAGGAAGAGGAGGATTGTGTCAGCATGGAGGTGGAGCCTGGCACTCACCATCAGCAGCAGTCTTTAAGGGAGCATTTACAGTCCCAAGAAACCCATGGACTTGTACGTGGCTGGGAGGAGGTGGCTGCGGATCATGTCGTCCTTAGTGACCCAGAGGACTCCGGACCAAATGCCTCAGCAAACCTATGCTGCATGGCCTCCCTGATCCTGCAAAGCCTGAGGAAGGATCCTCATATTCGTGGTATCAAGGAGAGAGATCAATACTGGCTGGCAACTCTCCTTGATCTACGTTACAAGGGTAAGGTTGCGGATCTTATCTTGCTGTCGCAGAGGGAGCAGAGGATGAAACATCTTCGGGAGGCCTTGCAGAAAGGTCTGTGCAATGCGTTCCCAGAGACTGGGAGGTTACAAACTCCTGTTCCTGGACAACGTGTTGCTGAGGCTTTGGTCAGTCAAAGAAGGAGTGGTGGAGAAGGTGGCCCTCTGACCGATGCGTTCAGAGAATTTTTTAGTCCGCAGCCCCAAGGTATGATCGATTCCAGCAACCATCGCCAGCATCTGTTTTACATGGTGCAGGAATACCTAGGGGCAAGATCTGACTTGGACACCTTTCCCACCGAAAATCCTCTGGGTTACTGGGTCTTGAGGATGGACCACTGGCCAGAGCTTGCACAGTATGCAATTGAGCTACTGGCCTGTCCTGCATCCAGCATTCATTCGGAACGCACATTCAGTGCTGCTGGAGGTTTTGTGACCGATCACAGGGTGCGCCGGTCCACTGACTCGGTCGATTGACTGACCTTCATTAAATCTAATCAGTCTTGGATCACCATCAGCTACCAAGCATCTGATGCTGATGTAACCGAATAATTTTTTTTGAAATGTCAGATCCCTTCAAGACTGCCTATGCTGATGCTGATTGACTGTCCTGTTATGCTGAGTGACTATCCTCTTCCTCCTCAATGATCATGCTGATAGCTTGTAAGAATATTTTTGGTTCTTGGCGCGCCACCAGTGCCTAAGGCCCAATTTTTCATCCCTTTTTTAACAGGGACGTGTAATTACAATTTTTGATGCAATATTTTGCAGGAGGGCTCAATCCTACGCTCCAACTAGAGTATCTGTGAGGGGTTGCAGTGTTGTGGCATGTAATTACAATTCTTGATGTAATATTTCATAGCAGGGCCCGTTTCTGCGCCCACCAAGAGTAACTGTGAAGACTTAGTGTAGTGGCACCAGCACCACCACCACCAAAGGCCCAATTTTTCTGACCCTGTTTAACAGGTGCATGTAATTACAATTCTTGAGCTAATATTTCACAGCAGAGCCTGTTTCTGCGCCCACCAAGAGTAACTGTGAGGGCTTACAGTGTTGTGGCAACACCAACACCTAAGGCCTCAATTTCTGCAGAGTATATAGGGCAGGCCCCTTCTTTCAAACATCCAACTTGCAAACGGAAGGAGACAACAGGAAGTGAGATGAAATCTACCTCCTGTAAGAGTTAATATGGGAAAAACGTGTCTCCTCTCCACTGATGCTTTATCACCAATCCTTGTTTCACTAAAAACCCCAAGTTGTCAAACATTTGTTATTGGGACAGAAAGTGAGGTAAAATCTTCTGAAGAGGTGCACAGACAGCAAAACAAATGTCACAGGGGTGATAACCCTTCCCTATGTTTTCCAAAGAGCTTAAAAATAGATTTTTTGGCTGGAGCTACACTTTAAAAATGTACCAGTTCAAAATTACAAACAGATTCTACTTAACAACAAACCTAGAGTCCCTGTCTTGTTTGCACCACCTGTATACTGCTGTTCAGAGAGCCTGGGGCCCCACACCTTTCCTTTTTTAATTTGGGTGCGGGGCTCCCCTTAATATCCTTACAAGACCCAAAGGGCCTGGTAATGTACTGGGGGGGGGGTACCTATGCTGTTTGTCTCACTGATTTTCATCCATATTACCGGGACCGGACATTTTTTTTTCTTTTTTTTTTTTCTTCTTTGGTTCCTTCAGGCTATTAATTAAGGGGAGGGGGTAATTGCTCACAGGTGCCTGCAGTCTATATAACTGTGTGTAGGACTCATCCTGAGCCTGCTCATTGGGAGATTGCTGGAACTTAAACCAAGTGGAACTTTTCTAAGTGGTGAGTTAAAAACCAGAGTTTAAAACAGGAGATTATAACAGGGGTCATAGTACCTGTGTAGTGTGAGTACATGAGTGTTGTCTGAGTAGTGTGTGTGGATCGTTAGTACTTGTGTATTGTGTACTGTATACTTGAGTATTGTGAGTGCACGTAGGTCTGCGACTGTTCTGCGATTGCACGTAGGTCTGTGAGTATCTGTGTATTGTCTTGAGTGTTAGTGCCAGGAAGCTAGCTGTTAGGTAATTTGGACAGGGTAAAATCCCCAATCCTCACTAAATTTAATAGGTACGATGCCCGGCGGGTGTGGAGAGGCGACTCTTTGTACATCTTGCCGCATGTATGCGTTCCTTGATCATCCGATCAAGGGCGAATACTGCTGTGCAAAATGTAAGCACATTGTTTCCCTGGAAGCCCAGGTTCTGAATCTGGGGAAGCAACTGTCAGCACTGAGAAGTCCCTCCATACTAAAGGAGAGCCAGGAACATACACAGCAGGTGCCGGCAGGGGCCAGCACAGAGGCGGGTGGAGACAAAGAGGTGCTGGCACTAGCAAAGAGTAGATGGGTGACAGTCAGGAGGGGTAGAAGGGGAAGTGCCGGGGAGGCCGATCCAGGACTGGAGCATCCCAATAAGTACGCTACTTTGAGTGACATTGGTGAAACCGGTCAGGGACCAGCACTGCCGGAGCTGAGGGACTCTCCTAGCTGCCGGGGAAGAACTCCTCCAGTGAGAGTGGGGGGGCAGCAAAGGGAAAGGAAAGACAGATTCTGGTGGTAGGGGACTCAATTCTTAGAAGGACAGAGAGGGCAATCTGTAACCAGGACCTGAAGCGCCGAACAGTATGTTGTCTACCGGGCGCTCGGGTTCGGCACATCACGGATCTTGTGGACAGATTACTGGGAGGGGCTGGGGAAGACCCGGCTGTCATGGTGCATGTTGGCACCAATGACAAAGTCAGAGGCAGATGGAGTGTCCTAAAGAACGATTTTAGGGACTTAGGAGCTAAATTGAGGAAAAGGACCTCCAAGGTAGTATTCTCAGGAATACTACCGGTACATCGAGCCACACCAGAAAGGAAGAGGGAGATTAGGGAAGTAAACAAGTGGCTGAAGAGCTGGTGTAGTAAGGAGGGGTTTGGGTTCCTGGAGGACTGGGCCGACTTCTCAGTCGGTAACTGGTACTATAGAAGGGACGGACTGCACCTAAATGAGGAGGGTGCAGATCTGCTGGGAATGAAGATGGCCAAAAAGTTAGAGGGGTTTTTAAACTAGGCGATGGGGGGGAGGGTCCAGTGGCAGAGATAGACAGCGCGGAAGATATTCCAGAGGGTAGTATTGGGGGCATTAGTGGTAGGTTAACCAAAGCACAAAAACACAAGGTGAGTATAGTAGCAAGTCCTAGTTGCAATCTCGAAACACCGAATACGAGGGCAATATGCGACCGGTCTAAACTATGTGGCATGTTCACCAATGCAAGGAGCATGGCGGACAAGATGGGTGAACTAGAGATACTGTTGTACGAGGAGGATTTGGATTTTGTGGGAATTTCAGAGACCTGGTTCAACAGCTCTCATGATTGGCTGGCAAACATTCAAGGGTATACCCTATACCGCAAGGATAGAGAGGGTAAAAAAGGGGGAGGGGTATGCCTATATATCAAGAATAATGTACAAGTGAATGTGAGAGATGACATCACTGAGGGAGCTAGAGAGGGGGTGGAATCCTTATGGGTAGAGCTCCAAAGGGATGAAGCTAAGGGGAAAATAATACTGGGAGTATACTATAGGCCCCCCTAACCTGAGGGAGGAAGTGGAGGCGGATCTCCTATCACAAATTGGATTAGCAGCAAGGATGGGAAGTGTTATCATAATGGGGGATTTTAATTATCCAGACATAGACTGGACGGAGGGAACCGCGCATTCATTTAAGGCTCGCCAGTTCCTTAATGTCTTGCAGGACAATTTTATGGGTCAGATGGTAGAGGCACCAACTAGAAATAAAACATTACTGGATCTACTGATTACCAACAATACAGACCTGATCACGGATGTGGAAATACGGGGCAATTTAGGTAACAGCGATCACAGGTCAATTCGTTTCAGTATAAATCACACAAATAGGAAACATAAAGGGAATACAAAGACACTGAATTTCAAAAGAGCCAACTTCCCTAAACTACAAACCTTGCTAAAAGGCATAAATTGGGATAAAATATTAGGAACAAAGAATACGGAGGAGAGATGGGTTTGCTTTAAGAGCATATTAAATAAGGGCATTAGCCAATGTATCCCATTGGGTAATAAATTTAAAAGAGTGAACAAAAGTCCTGGATGGCTTAACTCCAATGTAAAAATACATATAAAAGCAAAGGAGAAGGCCTTCAAAAAATACAAGGTTGAGGGATCATCCTCAGCATTCAGACTTTATAAAGAATGCAACAGGAAATGTAAGGGTGCAATTAGGACAGCTAAGATAATGAAAGACACATAGCGGAGGAGAGCAAAAAAAAATCCCAAGAAATTCTTTAAGTATGTAAACAGTAAAAAAGGGAGGACAGACCTTATTGGCCCCATAAAGAATGAGGAAGGACATCTGGTTACAAAGGATGGGGAGATGGCGAAGGTATTGAATTTATTCTTCTCCTCAGTCTTCAAGTGTGAATCGGGGGCTTCAGTAACCAAAACTGCAGTGTTTATCCTCATGACACAACACAGGAAGCACCTCCATGGTTAACAGAGGACGGAATTAAAATTAGACTTGAGAAACTTAACATTAATAAATCACCGGGACCAGATGGCTTGCATCCGAGGGTACTTAGGGAACTCAGTCAAGTGATTGCCAGACCGTTGTTCCTAATTTTTACAGATAGTCTACTGACTGGAATGGTACCAGCTGATTGAAGAAAAGCCAATGTAGCACCAATATTTAAAAAGGGCCCAAAATACATCCCTGGGAATTACAGACCAGTTAGCCTAACATCAATAGTATGTAAACTCTTGGAGGGGATGATAAGGGACTATATACAAGATTTTAGTAATACGAACAGTATCATTAGCAGTAATCAGCATGGATTCATGAAGAATCGTTCTTGCCAAACCAATCTATTAACCTTCTATGAGGAGGTGAGTTGCCATCTAGATAAAGGAAGGCCGTAGACGTGGTGTATCTGGATTTTGCAAAAGCATTTGACACAGTTCCCCATAAACGTTTACTGTACAAGATAAGGTCCGTTGGCATGGACCATAGGGTGAGTACATGGATTGAAAACTGGCTACAAGGGCGAGTTCAGAGGGTGGTGATAAATGGGGAGTACTCGGAATGGTCAGGGGTGGGTAGTGGGGTTCCCCAGGGTTCTGTGCTGGGACCAATCCTATTTAATTTGTTCATAAACGATCTGGAGGATGGGATAAACAGTTCAATCTCTGTATTTGCAGACGATACTAAGCTAAGCAGGGCAATAACTTCTCCGCAGGACGTGGAAACCTTGCAAAAAGATCTGAACAAATTAATGGGTTGGGCGACTACATGGCAAATGAGGTTCAATGTAGAAAAATGTAAAATAATGCATTTGGGTGGCAAAAATATGAATTCAATCTATACACTGGGGGGAGAACCTCTGGGGGAATCTAGGATGGAAAAGGACCTGGGGGTCCTAGTAGATGATAGGCTCAGCAATGGCAGGCAATGCCAAGCTGCTGCTAACAAAGCAAACAGAATATTGGCATGCATTAAAAGGGGGATCAACTCCAGAGATAAAACGATAATTCTCCCGCTCTACAAGACTCTGGTCCGGCCACACCTAGAGTATGCGGTCCAGTTCTGGGCACCAGTCCTCAGGAAGGATGTACTGGAAATGGAGCGAGTACAAAGAAGGGCAACAAAGCTAATAAAGGGTCTGGAGGATCTTCGTTATGAGGAAAGGTTGCGAGCACTGAACTTATTCTCTCTGGAGAAGAGACGCTTGAGAGGGGATATGATTTCAATTTACAAATACCGGACTGGTGACCCCACAATAGTGATAAAACTTTTTCGCAGAAGAGAGTTTTACAAGACTCGTGGCCACTCATTAAAATTAGAAGAAAAGAGGTTTAACCTTAAACTACGTAGAGGGTTCTTTACTGTAAGAGCGGCAAGGATGTGGAATTCCCTTCCACAGGCGGTGGTCTCAGCGGGGAGCATTGATAGCTTCAAGAAACTATTAGATAAGCACCTGAATGACCACAACATACAGGGATATACAATGCAATACTGACACATAATCACACACATAGGTTGGACTTGATGGACTTGTGTCTTTTTTTCAACCTCACCTACTATGTAACTATGTAACTATATACATTAAAGTCGTAAGCATTTTTAAATGACTTTTATTACTTTAAAGATGTAATTTTGTGCAGGGACTGTTCTAAGTACGGGAAACACGAGCCACTTTACAGGCATACTATAGACACCCCCCAGGTACGATATTTAAAGGAATATTTCACTTTTTTTGTTCATTTTAAGCATCATTAAAATCACTGCTCCCGAAAAAACGGCCGTTTTTAAAACTTTATTTTGCATTGATACATGTCCCCTGGCGCAGGACCTGGGTCCCCAAACCCTTTTTAGGACAATACCATGCAAATTAGCCTTTAAAATTAGCACTTTTAGTTTTGAACGTTCGAGTCCCATAGACTCCAATGGGGTTCTAACATTTGTGTGAATTTCGGTCTGTTCGCAGGTTCTGGTGCAAACCGAATCGGGGGGGGGGGGGGGGGTGTTCGGCACATCACTACTCATCAGAGAGACATTGAATCTTAACTCTTTAGCTTTAGAAAGCTATAGGATTTTCCCAACTCTGGGAGTAGATTCTTCATATACAGTTACAGTACAAGCCCTGGAACAGTATTTTTTTGTATATTCTTTATTATTACATTTCAATGTATACAGAAACACAAACTTATAAAATATAAGAGAAAATAAGAGTTAATAAGAGAAAAAGGCTGAGGATAAACAATCAGTGTACATTTCCCATGAATGTACTGTACATAGGAACATAAAAAAAAAAAATGGGGAGTTTGCAAATCCCATTAAGACAAGAAAGGTATTGTCTGGTACAGAAGTTCTGGTACAAAAAGTAAGCACACTACAGGCTCCCTTTGCTGAGACTTAACCCATTCAAGATTATAATCCTTGTACTGAGGGTTTGGAGGTTCTTCTCTACCAAAACTCTTTGAACCTCCGAAGTTCCTGGTCTCTGATAAGAACTTACCAATTCAGAGAGTACTGACAATCAGTCTTCTCTTTCCAAATGGCTTACAATGGAATCCCTCACCCTGCATGGGTGAGAGACCCCTGAGTACCCAACCAAGTCTTCAAACTGCCCCCCTTTAAAGGGACCACAGTTTAAATATTGAGGAAAAATATACCTGCTGTTCAGGATACATTCCCGGTGTCCTGTACCGGGGTTAAGGAATTAGCAGGTCTCATCTCTTTCAGGCTAGAATTACCAAAATGGTACAATTGTCTGTCTCCAGGCATTTATGTCAAAAGACCCAAACACTCCCCTATGGTTCTGCTAAAGTACAAAGCTTGCCAGTAACCAGAACATTGCAGCAACTGGTGTTTCCATTGAATGCCCCATGCAGGGACTCACCAAGGAGGAACCACAAAAAGCCCCCAAGCGGGAGTAGTGGGGACTGGGGGGCATACTTCCTGTCCTGTTTATAAAATCCCACATTCTTAGAATATGGACTGTGAGTGGGGAAGTGAAGTCTGAGAGACCCCTGTAAGGATGGGATACCCAAGGGGCATGCACTAGATTCTTGTCTGCCATGGACTTTTCCATGGCTACCCAGGCCTTGAGACTCACATGTTGCCTCAGAGTATTCTATTAAGTGCTACAGCCTTATAGTAAGTGTGTAGGTTGGGTTGACCCAGACCTCCTTCCTCCTTTGTTCTTACCAGTATATGGTATGCTGTTCTCGATTTAGCTTTTTTCCAAATGTATGACCCAATTAAGCAAAAATTGAAGAAAAAAATAGAATTCTGGGCAACACATTCATTTTTAGAACTTTAATCATACGTATTAGGCTTGTGCAATTTGTTTCTTAACAAATCGAAATTTGGCTGAATTTTGCTTCTTTTCAATTTCAACTCCCCTGTCACTCCCCACATACTCACATCTAATCTGTTCTGCTTTCCTCAGTTGTGGTTGACACCTCCATTTGTCTTTGGAGGTGTCTAGTATTACTATTATCATCTTTCAACCATTTAGTTTACCATGCTCTTTCATCTCCATATATTTGGGCCTGCCCTTTTTCCTCTCAGTTAAGGAGGGTTGGAGTATTCCCACGAGCACAAAGGCCTTATATTGTCCCGCCGAGACGGTACCCTACAATTACAGTTCCTGGGTGAGTGGGGAAAAAAAAACTCTTTGATAGAATAATATGATTCATAATATATATATATTCTATTTTCCTTCTTATATATAACCATAGCATTACCTGTTTAAACATTTAACAGTATAGAGTTGATCACTGCTTAACCTCACACGTTGACTAGCAGCCATGTTTTAATAAAGTTATCACTATTTTCTCTTTTCATGGTTGCTAATTCTTTAATTTTGTATATGTAGTGTGTCCTGTCTATCTATTCCTTGATCTTTGGTAATCTTGTGGATTTCCAGTAAAGGGGGATGAGTGTTTTGGCCACGAGCAGCAAGTGTCTGGTAAGCGATTTTTTGTATTTACTTAAGGTGCAGGGGATTAGGTTAATCAGACAAATGGCAGCGTTCAATTCAAGTTTAGTTTCGGTGATGTGTGTAACCCATTTCCTGATTTCTTCCCAGTAGGTTAGGATAAAGGGACATTCCCATCAGATATGAAATAAGGTACCTATGTGGTTTTTACAGCGCCAACATGTGTTTGGCGTTGTGGCGGACCATCTCCCAGCCATCTGTGGTGTAATATACCATTGGGTGAGTATTTTATAGGAAACCTCCTACTATTTGGTGCTTAGAGAGCATTTGTGTGTCACAATGCATGCCTTTTCCCATTGTTTCTCAATGATTGTAATTTCCAGGTCTCTTTCCCATTTTTCTTTGTGCGTACTGTTTGCCGGTGTATTTTTGGTTAATCAAGAATACGCTAGAGATGTGGTATTAGGTACATGAGATCCTTTGAGACAAAGGCGTTCTAGTTGTGTCATCGGGAGGCAGTATTGTGATCTATTTTTACTGTTTACCAGGAAGTCCTTCAATTGCATGTAAAACCACAGGCTGGGAAGTGATTCGCTCCAATCTGATTGTAAAGTTTCGAATGATTTAACTTTAGAGGTACTTCTACAGTGTGTAGCAAGCAGGTGTTTAGTTTTTTAATGTGTAAACCTGGGATGAAGTTAGGATTGTTAGTGATAGGTGTTAGTGGGCCCGGTATTGAAGCGATTTTGTGTGTTTTGGCTATTGTGTGCCAAACGTTGAGTGTATTTGCGATGAGGGGGTGGTTTAAACTCCTGACATTTTTAGAATGTGAAGACCATGGATAGAAGAGTAAATGGTGTGGAGCTAGATTTTGTTCTAGGGAGATCCAGTCCTTATTGTATGCATGGCCATGCCAATCTATTATTCTTGTAATGGGAGGCTTGATGATATTTCTTGAAGTCTGGTAAACCTATACCTCCTCTGTCTTTGGGTAGTGTTAGTGTTCTGAAATTAATTCTGGGTTTCTTCCCAGCCCATAAGAAGTGTCTCTGTAGTTTTAGAAGGTTACTGAAGAGGGAATTGGGTATTTTAATGGGGAGTGCATTGAAAAGATAGAGTAGTCTGGGTAGTACCGTCATCTTCAAGATTGAGGCTCTGCCAAACCATGAAAACGACTTTGACGACCATCTATTGAGATCTTTAGTAATATTGGTGAGAAGGGGTTTATAATTGGCAGAGTAGAGTGAATCTATGTTGTTTGTTAGGTTTATCCCTAGGTATTTGAGAGATGATTTTTCCCACTCATAGGAGTAATTATCTTTCATTAATTTTATTTGTTCTGGGGGAAGATTGATATTAAGGGATTCTGATTTTGATTGGTTTACTGTACAGTTTTGTACTCGGCCTTCCCGATTGTGAAACCATGGATATCATTTTGTAGATTAATTGATCTTATTAATGGTTCTAGGGAAATGATGAAAAGGATTGGTGAAAGGGGGCAACCTTGGCGAGTGCCGTTATATATATCAATGGGGTCAGAAAGAACGTTATTGACTTTAATTTTTGCCTGAGGGCTCCGATAGAGTGCTGTGATCCAAGAGAGCATGTTCACACTTAGGCCTATATGGGAGCAAGTGGTTAACATGTAGTCCCAGGAGACTTTATCGAAGGCCTTTTCTGCGTCCGTGGATAAAATAAGACCTTTAGTTTTAGAATTCTGGTGAATGAGGTTCAGTGCTTTTGTAATATTGTCTCTAGCTTCGCGACCTGGCATGAATCCTACTTGTTCTGGACCAATGATGTGTGTTAAAATGGATTTTAATCTATTGGCTAGGATTTTCACTAGTAGTTTTAGATCAATGTTCAAGAGGGAGTTGGGTCTGTAGTTTGCACAGTCTGTATGATCCTTGTCTGGTTTGGGTACTACTGCTATATGTGCCATGAGAAAGGATTTAGAATTAGGGGTGTTGGTTGCTAAGTGATTGAAGGCGGATAGAAGAGGTTTAGTCAGTAGATGGGTGTAGGTTTTGTAATACTGAGATGTGAATCCATCAGGGCCTGGACTCTTTCCTGATTTTACATTTTTGATAGCTTCTTGTATTTCATTTAAATTTATGAGTTCTTCAAATTTTTTGGAGTCTTCTTTTGTGAGTGAAGGGATTTTGCTGTTTCTAAGGAATTCTTGTATTGTTTCTTGTTTCGTAAGTGGTAGATGGGAAGGTCTGTGTTGCACTGGGAGGTTATATAATTTGGAGTAGAATTCATGAAAAAGCTTGGCAATATCTATTGGGTTATGTTTGGGGGTTCCCTTTTTGTCTTTTATAGAATGTATGTGACCTGCTATTGTTGCATCTTTGAGCGCTCTAACTAATTGTTCCCCACTTTTGTCTCCGTATTCATAGAAAATACTTTTCTTAAAAAAAAGGGCTTTCTGGGGGGCGTGGCTAGCAGGCAGAGACGATGGACGCACACTAACAGAGCTCCGCAGCATCCTGGGCCTAAACGGGTAATAACAGCGACATAGAGCCTCGTTTCACGGATCCCTACACCTGACCCACAGTGGACAGACTGCCGGATGCCTTCCCGCAAACGAAAGGAGACTACAAAGCCAAGAAAGATGACAGACTTTCTGATACAGCCGCGCCATCTCACTGTCCAAGATGGCGCCGGCAGGAATGCAGGAGAGCCGCGCGGCCTCGGCACACAGCACGGACGGGACGGGAGACACGACCCCGGCCGCTCACATGGCAAAAGACCACAAGGACAAGGTCAGTACCCACCACCTCCATCTGCATCATCCAGCCCTGCAAAGAGCAAGCTGAAAATGTCCTCGCCATGTGCAGAGACAGCAGAAATTAGTGGAATTGATTCCTCCCTGGAGGATACCAGAGAATTACAGGAATCCATCATAGACTTCCCCACACAAAACCAGCCGGTACTAGATACCACACTTAAAGATATGCTAGTATCCCTACGATCAACCCTACATGCTGACATGTTAGCAAGAACACAGCAATTCAAATCAGAGGTGGCAGCGGTAGATTCAAGGGTGTCCCACATAGAATCTAAGATGGGCGAATTCGCGTCAACATTTAACGATATGGTGGACGCTCATAACGACAGGGATGAGGAAATCACAGCTATCAAAACAAAAATGGCCGACCTAGAGGACAGATCAAGACGCAATAACGTCAAAATCAGGGGGATCCCTGAATCGGTCAAACCCCCAGATTTAAAGGAGTACTTTACAAACCTTATGAAAGTCACGCTTCCGAAAACACCCCTGGAAGACTTAATCATAGATCGAATACACCGCCTTCCAAAACCCAGAAACATACAAGAACACCTCCCCAGAGATACACTAGTCCGCATCCACTTTTTTCACATCAAGGATCTGTTCATGATGACAGTGAGAAGGCGGGACAACCTCCCTCAAGAGCTACAAAATCTTTCTTTCTTTGCTGACTTATCAGCCTTCACCATGCAGCAACGCAGACAATTAGCAACTATAACGAAACCGCTGAATAACCACCGCATCCAGTACAGATGGCTGTATCCGGCCAAACTTCTGATCACGAAAGAGGGCAAATCACATGTCATAACAAATGTCAGAGAGGGAATCCGTCTCCTGAGAGATTGGCGACTTTTTGATCCAGATGACAATGACCAGGAGGGGTCACACTCTCTCTCATCCACCAGAGCCAGCTCAGACGCAGAAACAGGCTGATTTATTCAGATGAAAAATGACAGAAAACCCGTTTGACCCAGGAGAATGCCACTTAGCTAACTCCTTGCTTTACCCCCCGAGTTATAGCGGAATTACATCCGCACAGATCCCTATCAGGATCGATAATTTTTTATGACTTTTTGTTTGTACCCCTTTTCCATTTTTCCCTCCTTACCTTTCTTCTTGTCTACAGGAACAGAAATACGGACACATTGGAGACTCTCTGACCCACAATCTCCAGCACATCGCAAGCCAATCCCATCAGGCGGCCAGCTTTCCCTACATACTCTCTACGAGCAAAGGTATGAGTCACACAACTAAAAACATGTCTTTCAAAGTATCCTCACTAAATCTGAAAGGTCTGAACAGCCCCTACAAACGTCAAATGGCCTGTAAGGAAGCATCCAGACTGAAAAGCGACATCATGTGTTTCCAAGAGACTCACTTTTCAGCGGTCAATCCTCCGGTCTTTAGTAATCGCAAATTCCCTATCCTATATACAGCAAATGGCCCAAAGAAAAAAGGAGGGGTAGCAATTGCTATCAGAGACTCTATCCCGTTCTCAGAAATCACAATCCACCTGGATAATTCCGGCAGGTACATCATACTAGTATGCGAGATCTATGCAGTCAAATACACCTTGGTCAATGTGTACCTGCCAAACAACAACCAACTCCGATTCCTAAACAAAATATGGGAAAAAGTAGAAACACTGAAACAGGGACATGTTATCTTATGCGGGGACTTTAACGCGATCCCAGACAAGCATATGGACTGCACTAACCCCAAACATCTCAAACAAAGAAGGACGACGCTGACAAGATTTATTAATGCATCAAACCTCTTTGACGTATGGAGGTGTCAACACTCATCAGAGAAGGACTTTACTTTCTTTTCTAATGTTCACAGCACTTAATCAAGAATAGATTTGTTTTATAGTGGATACATTTCTGTTGCAAAAGATTGTCAGGTCAGACATTGATATTATATCATGGTCTGATCATGCTCCCATTTCTATCAGCGTGGGGGGGCGGAATGCCGAGACTGCAGCAAATAGATGGAGAAATGATATGCTAACTATCTCCCAACCTAAAAATCTTAAACTAATCAGAAAGTCTTTGACTGAATTTTTCGAAATCAATGCTCCCTCGGTATCCGACCCTTTCACGCTGTGGGATACTCACAAAGTAGTTATGAGAGGTCTCCTAATACAATTGAGCGCCAGGGCAAAAAGGCAGAGGACAGAGAGGCTCAACGACCTGCTGGAGAAAATAAAAACCTTAGAAATATCCAACAAACAAAATTCCACCCAAAAAACAAGAACTCTATTATTTGATGCTAGACAGGATTTGAGATCACTTCTGGTGTCCCAGCAGGATAGCCGCCTTCGCATCTTAAAAGCAAACAACTACCGTTGTAACGACAAGGCGGGTAAACTGCTGGCGAACCAGTTGAAAGAGAAAATTATAAAAAAGAGAATCTCACATATAGTAAATCCTAAATCCAAAATAACAGTATCCAACCCCAAAGACATAGCAGACGCTTTTAGAAACTACTATGAAGCCTTATATAACCTTAAAGAAGACCCAAATACACCACAGCCAACTGAAAACACAATTGCGGAATTCTTGGAGGCAGTCAATCTTCCGAGGGTTCCGCAATCAGAACTTACTAAACTCAACCTACCATTTACTATCCAAGAAATTGAAAAAACAATTAGAAATATGCCCCACAACAAATCTCCAGGTCCCGATGGATACTCATCTGAATACTTCCAACTATTCAAAAATGAACTATCCCCGTATCTAAAGCAGGTCTTCGATGCCGCAATGTCCAAAGCCTCATTTCCAAAAGAAATGTTAACAGCAACTTTCATAACCCTGCCAAAACCAGGTAAAGATTACTCGGCTCCACAAAATTTTAGGCCTATTTCTTTACTGAATGTGGACTTCAAATTGTATGCCAAGATCTTAGCCAATAGATTGTCATCATTACTACCGGCTCTCATCAATCAGGATCAAGTAGGTTTTGTTTCCGGTAGGCAAACCACAGACGCAACCAGAAGAATGTTAAATATAATCCATTCAACAGAGGAGTCCCGAAGGCCTTCTCTGCTCCTGACTTTGGACGCAGAGAAGGCCTTCGATAGGGTCCATTGGGGATACTTGATCAGGGTGTTGGAGAAGTTTGGATTGACAGGCCCCATACAACAAGCAATTTTAGCACTGTACTCCTCCCCGTCCGCCTATGTTTTTACTGAAGGAATGTTCTCTAAAAACTTCCAAATAACAAATGGAACAAGGCAGGGATGCCCCCTGTCACCATTAATTTTCGCGTTAATTATGGAACCACTTGCAGAAACAATTAGGAATAATATAGCAATCCAAGGAATTCCCTCTTCTGACCGAGAACATAAAATTTCACTTTTTGCAGATGACGTCATTTTGACTTTATCTGACCCATATAACTCTTTAAAAGCTGCACATGAGACACTATTGGAATTCAGTAAAGTAGCCTACTATAAGGTGAATGCATCTAAATCTAATATTCTAGGAATAGCGATTGACAACAAAACTAAACTCAATATGCAAAAAGATTTCCCCTATCCGTGGTCATCAGAGTCTGTCACCTACTTAGGTATACAACTAGCATCCCCCTCTTCGAAACTTTTCCAACTCAATTACCAACCTCTATTAAGAGCATTTCAAGAAGATTTATCAAGACTCCAAAAATTCTACCTATCTTGGAATGGTCGCTTAGCGGCATACAAGATGCTATTACTCCCAAAACTAATGTACATATTCAGAACCCTTCCAATACCAATCCCAAACACTTTCCTTAAAGCCATGCAAAACCAAATGTCAAAGTTTATATGGGCAGGTAAGAGAGCTAGGTTCCCGTCGCAAATGCAAGAAAACCATAAAGAAATAGGTGGTTTAGGGGTACCGAATTTAAAAGACTACTACACAGCAGCAATCTTAGACCAACTGAAACAATGGTTTGCTAACAAAGACATTAAACACTGGTCCCAACTAGAACAGTCATGGTTGCATCCTAGATCCCTACAGTCATTAATACTTGCTCACAATATACAACAAGTCACAATTAAAAATGATCACCCTACCATACAAGCTACAATGCAAGCATGGTCCCACCTAAAAAAGACATCCAATCCACAAACGATAATCACAGAAGTACCTTTCCCACTGGAAACCTTGAAATGGTTAATCCCAAACATTTCCCTAGACCAATGGCTAAGTAATCAAACTGTACTATTGAGGGATATAATACAGGAAGATAAGCTGCTATCATTCAGAGAAATACAAAACAAGCTTCATATACCGTCATCAGAGTTTTTAACCTACCTACAGATCGCTTCATGGTACAACAAATGGAAAATTTCAAGTTCCCCGATGCCAACTCTAGTATGGAGGTATTTGAACTCTACTAACCCTAAAACAAAAGGCATATCTTGATGTACACACTACTCAATACCAAAAGATTATTCACTAAACTCACTCCCCTGAAAAAATGGGAAAAAGAATTAGGTCAGACGTTCACAGATAATCAATGGTTATCAGCATTTAAATGTAACCATAGATTCTCGAGATGCTCCAACTATGAGGAACTGGCGGCAAAGCTCATAGTAAGATGGCATTATACACCGTACATGATGGCTAAATTCTCCAGAGAAAATTCTAATTTATGCTGGAGAGGCTGCGACCATGTTGGAACATTGACCCACATGCTATGGTCCTGCAAGCATAATCGCAGCTTCTGGTCAGAAATATTTAAACTAATAGCGAAAACGACAGGAGTCTTTACCACTCCATCTGCCGAGAAGGCCATTCTAAGCATTAATATGTCAGAATACCCAATCTCAGTGAGATCTATAGCGATGCATATACTTTTTGCCGCCAGGTCCTTGTTGGTGTGTAAGTGGAGATCAGATGAAATCCCCAGCATCAGAGAAATCATCACAAAGATCAACACGATATCTGTTTATGAAAAAAAATTAGCTTATAGAGATGGCTATGGCGCAAAATATCTCTCCAATTGGAAAATGTGGAATTCTTTGTTTTCTACATAAAAATCATTCTGTCTCCTGTGGACCAGTTGAGGGTCAAATAACTACCTGTTTTTCCCTTTCTCACCTTCTACCTTATCTCCATCCCCCCTCCCCCCCCCCTTTTTTCTCTCTTACCAGTTTTAATGGTGTTATGTTTTATTCACCACAGTTAATGCAATATTAAATTAAACAAATCCATTTTTAAGTTCAAATTTGTAACATAAGCATAAACGATAAGAACAAGTTGTCCCAGGATATTGGTTATCTACAATTCTTGAACTGAATAATCTATAATATCTTAACACCTGGTGTATTTGATAAATGTACAGAGGTATATCCCATGTTGGACAAATGATATACTTTCATAACGTGTATGTATGAAAAAAAATCTTAATAAAAATTAATATATAAAAAAAAAAAAGGGGCTTTCTTAATTTTTAAGTCTAGTATTTCTTTCAGGGAATTTCTACATTGTGTTAATTCCTCTTCTATCTTAATCAAGAGGGATTGTTTATGTTGTTGTTCCAATTTAGCGATTCGTGGGATAATCTTTGGATTTCCCCTTCTCTTTCCCTTTTCTTCCTTGCTCCCCATTTTATGAGTTCCCCTCTCACAACAAATTTGTGTGCTTCCCAGTTGTTTAGAGGGTTTGTATCTGTGTCAGTGTTGTGTTGAAAGTAGTCATTAATGGTGGAGTTTATTTAATCTTTTACGTTTTGATCAGTCAGTAGTGAAGCGTTAAGTCTCCAATTAAAGGAGGGACGTTTAAGTGGATTGAAAGAAAGTGTGATAGCTGTTGGGGCGTGATCAGAGAGAGAGATAATACCTATTTCAGCTGAGGACATGTTGGTCAAATCTCTTTGGGTTATGAAAATCATGTCTATTCTTGAGTAACGTTTGTGCGGGGGGAGAAGAATGAAAAGTCTTTCTCTGTAGGATGTGTAGAGCGCCAAGTGTCTACAAGGGAGAGGGAGTGTAAAAGGGCTTTAATTCTTTTGAGGATCTTGTAAGCTATTGAGGTTTGTCTCGTGGAGGTATCTTTAGGTGGGGAGAGTGGTATGTTGAAATCTCCTCCTAGGATTGTGCATCCTTCTGCGAACCATTTAAGTTTGTCAAATATTTCGCGGCAAAATGGGACATGTGCCGTATTTGGAAAATAGACATTGGCTATCGTAATTGGTGAGCCTTCCCAGGTACCCTTTAAGAATATGTAACGACCTTCTGTGTTGATGAGTTGTTGTTTTAGTTCGAAAGGTGCGTCTTTATTCATTAGGATGGAAACTCCCTTTGTTTTAGCTAGGGGATTGGTGGTGTGAAACACCTTTGTGAAAATGTTATCTGTTAGTCTAGGGATTTGTTTGCTTTTGAAGTGTGTTTCCTGTAGGAGTACAATGGATGGTCTGACCTTTTTTACGTTCTTTCAGTAGTTTCGACCTTTTTTCGGGAATGTTCAGGCCATTTACGTTATGGGATACAATGGTTGGTGCTTTGCCTAGGAATGCATATGCCATATTTCAATGGTTTGTGTATAAGTGTCAGACCTGAAAGGTTTGAAGCTGATGTTAAAAAGGTATGTTTGAAGTCTGAGTAGGGTAGAAGAGGCGTATTAAGGTTATATTATGTGATTATATAAGATTTAGGATAATGAGGGGGGTAGGAATGAGAAGGTTAGTTAAGGGATTTAAAGCGAGTGGGGGGGGGGTGAAGTGGGTGGAGGGTATTTTAAATGTTTGCTCTGAGTCCCACCTATTTGGTGGAGAGATAGTTAGTGTCTTGTTTTGGCACTAAGTAGAAACTCTGGGGGAGTAGTAGGAGGTACGTTTAGTGTAGTGCAATCTAAACTATGCCAATAAATTGGAGTTTGTTAGAATAAAGTAGTTCTCAATAGGGACCGAAAAGCCTGGGGAGCAGTTATCAAGTTTGGAAGTTATGTCTCTGGGGACCGCTATGTAAGGTACTGCTATGTTGTTATGTGAGAGCTACCCCAACATATATAGTAAATGAATGTTCTTTGTATAAATGTTCACAATGTATACCTTATATACCTAAAAAACTTCTCCAAAAGGTAACCCCTGGTTGGAGATAATGCGGTATGTCAAACCTGAAAAAATACTTATACAAATAAACAAACATATATAAGAGGCCAATAGCCTAACTTTGATAGGGGTTCTGAACTAGATGTCGGTGTGCTCTTAAGGTGGGGTTCATCTTATGTTATAGCCATCCATACAGCCTGTTGGGAACAGGTGCTCGGTATTATAATGTTTAGAGCGTTCTATAGATAGGGCTACGATCTGTAGATCTTTTGTTCGACATCTAATCCAAATCCCCCATAATAATAAACAGTATAACTATGATATCTGGTGGAGACCACTGTGTTGTTTAAAGATCTGTATATGTTATGTGTTCTGGTAAAGTAGAATAATTATTGTCTCCTGTTTAACCATGAAACCTTCTTTAAGAGTATTGTGTAGATCTTTTAGGTTACTCACTGTTGTGCTGGGTTGTAATGGTGCTTTTGAGAAAAGTAGCGTAGCCATCTCAAGCTATAGAGTCCTTAAAGCATAGGTAATAATCAGGTTCTAGGTAAAAGTTCAAGGTTAAAGTTAAGGTTGTTATGAGGCAGTCATTTTGGATAAATGGAGACATCTAGTGGCGAAAGGATGAAAGTACAACCACTTGCAACCAATTCAGTTATTACCAGGATATAGGATAACTGCATGAGGAAAGGATCAATGTTATGGAGAGGATCGTATTTAAATGAAAAGGTATGTGGGGTGTTCCGGATGCAGGAGATATCTGTTGCAGTTAGGTAGACATCATGTGGGTGAGATGAAAATTAAAGGATAAAAAGGAAAGAAAAAAAAAGAAAGGTATAAAGAGGTTTTCATTTCACTTTTCTTCTCATGAATTACCATGAGATGGCACACTCAGTAATGTCTGGCCTCTTTGTATCTTGGACTCTTGCTGGTTTTGGATGAGCTCGGTGAGTTATAGTTGTTTCTGTTGGGGGTTTTATGTTGTTTCCCCAAGTGAAAGGGGGATTGAGAAGGAGAGGGGCCTGGAACAAACTGTGGGTTGTTGATAGTAGGTGGCATGCGGAAGTCTGCATACCAGTCTGGAAAGTCCACTGGTGCGATTTGGAGTGATTCGCAGAAGTTTAGTAGATCGTCTGGTACTCTTAGCATATGTTGTTTTCCTAGGAATGAAGCTTGAAGGGCAAAGGGAAATTTCCAGCGATAGCTTATCTCCTTTTCTTTCAGCACTTCTAGCAGGGGTTTCAGAGCTCTCCTCCTGTTTTTTAATGTGATGGGAGAGAGATCCTGAAAGAGTTGGATTGTTGTGCCTTTCGTATGCGATTTGTTCCTGGGATCTCGCTTTTTGCAGAATGATCTCCTTCAGACCATAGTTTGGGGGACAACAGATGATATCTCTGGGTGGGTTGCCGTCTGGAGCTCTGGGTCTGAGTGCTCTGTGAGCTCTGTCAAAGTCAATTGGAGATTGCTCAGGTCTGTCAGTGAGGTTATTGAAGATGGAGGATAAGGTAGGCCTGATATTGTCCGTGGACACAGATTCAGGGATGCCTCTGATTCTTATGTTGTGTCTTCTACCACGATTGTCCAAATCCTCGATCTGTCTGTTCATTTCTATCAGGTGCATGGAGTGTGTGTTCGTTATATCATCAAGTCTGAGCAGTTCTCTGTCTCTCCTCTTCCCTGCACGTTCACTGACAGCCATTTGTTCTGATAGTCTGAGCAGTTCTGTTTTAATGTCAGTGATGGCTGCTGAGAATGATCTGTTTATGTCTGCTGCTATGTCAGTCATAGTGGCATATGTTAGGGGCAGGTCTTTGTTGCTATTACCTGCTGTGGAGTTCTCTGATGCTGGCAGGGAGACTTCATCATCTTCCATGTCTGTTTCTCTGTTTGTTCTGTGCGGCGGTGCCATCTTGGAAAATTCCCCACCACTGCTGTATCTGTATTTGTGGAGTTTTGCTGTGGATATTCTCCTTTTGGGGGTTGTAAGCGATCTCAGGGAGTGATTATGTGTCCCACGTCTGATTTGTGTGGACATAATCACCTTTACAACGGTCCGTTTTCTGTCTCAGGCCTCTCAGGTCTCCGGAGCTCTAGTGCAGTGCTGCCATCTACACCACGCGCCAAGCCACGCCCCGTATGAGGGGATGGTATTTTCGCTCTCGCCCCACCCCGATATATATAAATAGATTTCCTATGTGTTTGGTGAGACTGAGCAGATTCACCATGTGTCAGGTTATACAAATAGTGAAAAAAGTCAAGAAATTGTTGTGCAATCTGGGCCTGGATAACCAGAGGGAGGCAGCAAATTATGAACGTGGCCAAGTTCCCATCTTTTATGTAATGCTCTGGCAAGAAATTTTCCAGCTTTTTTTGCCACTCATAAAATCTGTGTGCTCAGTATCACGTTTATCTTTGATTTTGTTGTTCCATAAGGTGGGAAAACTCTTCTCTCAGAGCTTTCAATTGCTGTTCCACATCAGGTGTCTGAGAAAGTTTAGGTCTATTCTTTAGTGTACTGATCACCACTAGTTAATTTCTTGCTTTCCTTGAGCTGCTGCTTTTTAAGCCTAGAGTCTTTAGAAATACAGTGCCTTGAAAAAGTATCCACACCCCTTTGAAATTTTCCACATATTGTCATGTTACAGCTAAAAACGTATATGTATTTTATTGGGATTTTATGTGATAGACCAACACAAAGTGGCACAATTATGAAGTGGTAGTAAAATGATAAATGGTTTTCATATTTTTTTACAAATAAATATCTGAAAAGGTGTGGTGTGCATTTTTATTTAGTTCCCTTTACACCGATACCCCTAACTAAAATCTAGTGGAATCAATTGCCTTCAGAAATCACCTAATTAGTAAATAGAGTCAGACTGTGTGTAATTTAATCTCAGTATAAATAAAGCTGTTCTGTGAAGCCCTCAGAGATTTGTTAGAGAACCTTAGTGAACAAACAGCATCATGAAGGCCAAGGAACACACCAGACAGGTCAGGTATAAAGTTGTAGAAGATTAAAGCAGGGTTAGGTTATAAAAAAATATTTCAAGCTTTGAACATCTCACGGAGCACTGTTAAATCCATGATCTGAAAATGGAAAGCGTATGGCACAACTGCAAACCTGTTAAGACATGGCCATCCACCTAAACCAGGCATGTCCACAGTCTGGCCCGTGGGCCAATTGCGGCCCACGTTCCGGTTTTAAACGGCCCACCTGGTAATTTGGACATGTAAATCTTTTGTGGCCCCCAACGAATCCCCGATTCGCCACAAAAGATATATATGCTGGCTGCCTTGGAGGGGACAGAACGAGTGCCGTACATACAGGAGAATTTCCTGTTTACACAGCAGCCTCTGTAAAAGGAATTCCCGTCTTCTGCGTTGCCATTGGACGACTGTGCTGTCCATCTTAGGAGGCAGGACTTTGTATTAAAGAGGCCGCCGAGAAAACAGGAGTTTCTCCTGTATGTAATCTGTTGGCGCTTGTCCCTGTCTCCTCCAAGACTGCAGATGGGCATGAATCAGGCTGCACTAATGGCAATGGTGGATGCTGCATTCATGTCAAAGGGGGTGCTGCATTCATGTCAATAGGGGTGCTGCATTCATGGCAATGGGGGAACTGTATTCATGGCAATAGGGGCACTGCATTCATGGCAGTGGTGGGGCTGCATTCATGGCAGTGGTGGGGCTGCATTCATGGCAGTGGTGTGGCTGCATTCATGGCAATGGTGGGGCTGCATTCATGGCAATGGTGGGGCTGCATTCATGGCAATGGTGGGGCTGCATTCATGGCAGTGGTGGGGCTGCATTCATGGCAATGGTGGGGCTGCATTTATGGCAATGTGGGTGCTGCATTCATGGTAATGTGGGTGCTGCATTCATGGCAATGGTAGGGCTGCATTCATGGCAATGGTAGGGCTGCATTCATGGCAATGGTGAGGCCGCATTCAGGGCAGTGGTGGGGCTACATTCATGGCAGTGCTGGGGCTGCATTCATGCCACTTGTGAGGCTGCAGATGGGCACTGATTAGGGTGCATTGATGGGCACTGAACCTTATTTTGCTTCACAGTTCTTTTAAAATTTAAGATTTTTTCCTGAAACTTCCTTCTTAAAGTGAAGGTGCGTGTTATAGGCCAATAAATACGGTATATCCAAATAACACGCCCAAGCTCATCTCTTCACCACACACAGCCACAAAGGCAAGAGAATTCTTGTTGGACATTGTATAAGTGCTCGGACGAACACACTTAGACCGAATTTTAATGGTTCAAGGAATGTCAGGCAAAATGGTCAGACCTCACACATGTTCACTTCATCAAATCTGGCCCTCTTTAAAAGTTTGGACACCCCTGACCTAAACTGGCAGGCTGGGTAAGGAGAGCATTTATCAGAGAAGCAGCCACGAGGCCCATGGTAACTCTGGAGGAGCTGCAGAGATCCACAGCTCAGGTGGAAGAATCTGTCCACAGGACAACTATTAATCGTGCACTCAACAAATCTGGCATTTATGGAAGAGTGGCAAGAAGAAATCCATTCTTGAAAGAAAGCCATGTGGGGGACACAACAAACGTGGAAGAAGGTGCTCTAGTCAAAGGAGACAAAAATGTAACTTTTTGGCCTAAAAGCAAAACACAAAACGTGGCAGAAAACTAACACTGCACATCACTCTGAACACACCACCCCCACAGTGAAACATGTCAACAAGGACTTTAAACATACAGGCAGAGCTACAATGGAATGGTTTAGATCAAAGCATATTAATGTGTTAGAATGGCCCAGTCAAAGTCCAGACCTAAATCCAATTCAGAATCTGTGGCAAGACTTGAAAATTTCTGTTCAGAGATGCTCTGCATCCAATCTGACACAGCTTGAGCTATTTTGCAAAGAAGTACGGGCAAAAACGTCACTCTCTAGATGTGCAAAGCTGGTAGAGACACTTGCTCAAAAAGACTTGCAGCTTTAATTGCAGCGAAAGGTGATTCTACAAAGTATTGTCTCAGGGAGGCTGAATACAAATGCACACCACACTTTTCACATATTTATGTGTAAAAAATTTTGAAAACCATTATCATTTTCCTTCTACTTCCCACTTTGTGTTGGTCTATTACATAAAATCCTAGTAAAATCCATTTACATTTTTGGTTCTAACTTGATAAAATGTGGAAAGTTAAATTCAACGGGTATGAATACTTAAGGCACTGTAAGAAAGCCTCTGATCATTGCATTGTGACCTTCCCATACCAAGCTTTCAAACACCTCTTCTGCAACATTCACATTAAAATAGGATTTAATAACATCTGTGACAGTGGCAAGAGCCATCGGGTCATCCAATATGTTGTTGTTCAGGCCGAGTCCAATCCCTGGCACCTACAGTCAAGGGTCGAAGGTTTATGGTCGCAGACGCATGATCCGACAAAGTTATTTGTTCAATAAAGGCTCTCACAAGGGTATCTAAATAGAACCGGTCAAGAGGCAATAAATCAATTCTGGAATAGGTTTTGTGAGTCTTTGAATAGTAGCTATAGTTACACCTTGAGGCATGAATGGAGTGCCAACAATGCATCAAATGCAATGATTACAGTGCTTTCCAAAAATGTTTTAAGGCTGTGAATGAGATGGAGTGCGCATGCATGGGACTTACGGGAAGACACTATACCCTGGAGCTACGATCCGCTCCGGCCTTCTACAGTCCCCACACCAGCCTAAACGAGCGGGATCCACCCAAGACAGACCCCCACACTCTCCGGAAGAGCCATGGCATCTGCCCACATGTTGGGAGATCAGCCCAGGAAGGAGGTCAGCCATCAACTAGATTTCAGCCTACCCACCCCTGTACCCTGCAAGATGGCGGTCGCTGCTCCCACATGCAGTGGCCCGGAGGACCAGGATTCCATAGTGAACCCACCTCCGCCACACCAGAAGTCTCACCCCTTGATGGCAACCCTGTGAGTAACCTCTCCCCCCACAGGGCCTCTCCTGCCTCCACCGAATCCTTTCTCAACACAACAATGGCGGATCTCCTCCACACCCCCCATGTTGAACTCCCCCCTCGGCCTTGCAGGCTCCCAGTAGGCCTCCCCTATGTCTCCGGGCTACCCCACCAACATAACCCAGCTACTGCACAGTTTCTCAGAAATGATGGCTGCAGGCCTGGCCCAGAAAGCCATGCAGATTACAGCTACCTTCAAAGCTGACCCGCAGAGCCTTGGAGCCTGCATGGATGCCATTGAGCAGGCAGTGGATAACACAGCCTCATGCACTAACCAAAACACCACGTACATCCAAAGGCTGCAAGAACAACTTAAAACTACACTTGCCAAACTGGATGATTTGGAGAACAGGGGCAGGCCATACCAGAGGTATCCCCGAATCGGTCACAGAAAAACTGGGCACCATAAAACTTTTCATCAAAGACATTATCCCAGACATCCTGGGCCACAGACTTGAGCTAGACAGAGCCCATAGAGCTCTGCAACCCCCCGCCAGGACGGGCTTCTGAGGGATGTAGTGGTTAAGCCCCACTATTATGGAGTGAAGGAAGACATCATGAGAACAACCTCTCCTTCCAGGGGAACAAAATTCAAATCTTCGCTGATATTTCAGAAGCGGAGATCCCTTAAACCTCTTCTGGAAATATTGGTGCAGAAATCCATCAAATACCGCTGGCCTGTCCCATTCCGTCTTCAGTTCCAACACAGGGACAAATCATATGGATTTACAAACTTCCAGTAAGGAGAACGTCTGCTCCTTCAACTTGCATTCATCTCCCAAGAATTACCCCCCCAGCAAACAGAAGTCAAACTCTTCTAAGAGACACCCTCCAAACAGCCCTCTGACTCTGCTGTGGAACAACCAACTCTCGAAGAGACACTGAGACTCTCACCCCCCAAGGTGAGCAGTTACCCCCCACGCTCCCAATGGGACGTCTGACCCCTGCTCTTGGTCCAGACGGTAACCCCTTTCGATTGTGTCGGTCACCCGTTCACCTCAAAGGACCAATGGTCTAATTTTGTTAAACCCTAAATGTCCACCCCATGGCTAATTTGTGATGCCACCTTCTCCTTAATTTTCCTTCCCTAGCGGGCACGTTACCCACCCGCCAGTGACTCTTCCTTCCTGTATATTTGCTCCCACCCCATCCTTTACCCTTCCATTACCCTTCTTTCCCTTGTAGTTTAATCCATAACCTACTGTTAATATCTCGGTTCATTTGCCTATGGTTTTTGCTAGATATTGTTATCCTGATTACACCCCACAGCTTCTCCCTATCAGGGTCCCACACCAATGTCCTCCATCACATGGGGGCCTGGCGGCCGGAGCGGCCCTGCATGCCACTTCATCTGCTGTGACGTAGAGGAGTTCTTCTCCTCTGGTGACACCAGTAAAGCAACCTACACCAGGGCTGCCTCTTTACCGATCCCACCCATGCAGTGGGTCTCGGATCAGGACTTGGCTTGCCAGTCCTGCACCTCCATTACTTTACTCATTGTTGTCTTGAACTCATCAATTCTCTCCCCTTCTTGTCTTACTTGTCTTCTCTTTCTTATGCCTTGTCCCCCTCATCTAACCTTTTCAATTGTAATTTACAGGAACCTTCATGGAAAGCTTCCATCGATCCACCAATATGGAATCCAAACACTCCCAGGTCATCGCAGAACGGTTCCTGATCACCAGTGGTTGAGGTAGGCACCCCTCACATGTACTCGCTACCCCCTCCACACATCCATGCCTGACTCTACCCCCCAACAAATGTCTCTCAGAATTGCTTTGCATAACACGCAGGGGCTGAACTCACAAATTGAGAGGCGGAAGGCCTTCCAAAGCTACCTCTCTAGGAGCCTTGATATTGTCCTATTACAGGAGACCCACTTCCCCATCAGCTATTCCCCCTCCTTCCTCCATTGCAGCTTCCCCACCTTTTAGTTGGCAAACGCAGACTCCAAAAGAAGGGGTGTAGCTATCCTTTTCTCCAAGCGGATCTCATTCTCACATACACACACAGTTGGGGATACAGATGTTAGATTATATTCTGGTCAAGGGCCACATTGCAGGAGTAATGTATTCCATTATTTCATACTATGCCCCTAACCAAGGCCAAGCACACTTCTTTTCCTCTATGCTTTCATCCCTCTCCCCTCTGCTTAAAGGCAGAGTAATTATAGGAGGCGACCCAACATCACTTTTGACCATCTCCTCGACAGAATGGGCCACGACGGACCCCATCTTAAAAAAAAACCCAAACGGAGTCTCCGTATCGTCCGTCTACTTGACTCCCTAGGCTTGATTGATACCTGGAGGGAACTGAAACCCACAGCTAAAAACTATACACCAGCCTTTCTCAATCTTTTTAACACAGAGGAACCCTTGAAATAGTTCTCCAGTCTCGGGGAACCCCTGCTAAAGATTAGAAATCTACAACTCATGATACATTAGTGTGATGGTCAGTGGGAGAGTATGTGGCGCTAACCTATCCTTAATACTCACAAAATGCTAAACAATGAATCCTGATCATAAAGGTGCACTGTGCATGTAGATAAAGTGTACTAGATGATGCCTCGTGATCACAACATCCAATCCCACACAATAATATTGAAGGTAGCAAATATTAATAATCCAAATAGCAACCAATGCGATGATAATTCAAATAAATAAACCAATAAAGTGTCAAGTGCATAATAGATAATGTGCAAAATTACAGCTCCTGATGCAATAACAACTCCTCATGCGACTGCTAAATAAGAAATAAAAGTGACAAATTGTGTAAAAAAATTCCCAAAGTGCATCAGTGCGACTAAAACTGTAGACTGAAGATTTCACATAAACTGTTTAAACAATATCAGTAATTTAACAAGTCTAACCCAATATGTATATGTATTGACATCTTCTGTTTTAAAATGCTGACAATATACTTGGAAGAGAGGAATAGAAATGTTCTATGTTATAGTTATTTGAGCATTTACATTCAGCACATTAAGTGAAGACATAGCCTTTCGCTTAATATGTATAGTGATCACTTGTTAGTGTTTGTTTAGGTCTGTTGTCATGACAACGGCTATGATATATATTGAAGACTAGGCACCGGACTCCTCACCACTTTGAAAAAGTCACGTGGTGTGACGCAACGCGTCAGGGTAGGAGGAGCTAGGTGCCGTTGCTTCCAGGCTACGGCCGGACCTGGAAGCCTTCCATCCGCTACTGCTTGCCGTTTTTTTCTATGTAAGTTGCTACATTGATTTAATAAAAAAATTTCAAAATACTACACCATGGAGGATATTTTCAATTTTAAACGGCGATTTAGCCTTTTACTTTTTTTTTTTTACGTTTGGATTTCTGCGGATTTTTACCCTGCTTTTGAGCTATGTATATTATGCCTAATTTTTAATGAACCGGTTTGGCAACCTACACTATGGGAATCCTCCTTTTTTTTCCATAACGTGTTCTATCTATTGGAGTGCCTGAATCTTTAAAGTATCCTGTCACTTCACTGTCTGGAGCGTTCCCCACTGTTGCCTGGGACATCCTTGGGAAGGAGGAGGGTCGAGGACCATCAGCCTACGCTCGATTATATGATCTACTAAGCCTGTATTGACCCCCCTGAGTAAGGGCGGTCGCAGGCTTTTCGGTAAGCCTCCATTTCTCTCACATCTGGTGACAGGCAGCACTGTTCAGTTGCAATACCACACTGGGATTTCTCAACATATTTTTCGTATATGCAATTAATTTTGGATATTTATTTGGACTTTTTCAACTATTTCACTACTTTTTGGTTAATATTTATGCACCTTTTATTGTATGTAGTGTTGATTTTTGTATCACTACTTTATTCAATTTCGCATTAACTTATTTATCTTGTCCAGCGCTGCACTTTATATATATATATATATATATATATATATATATATATATATATATATATATATATATATATATATATATATATATATATATATATATATATATATATATATATATATATATATATATATATATATATATATATATATATATATATATATATATATATATATATATGTATGTGTGTATATATGTACATTTTTGTTTTTTGCCCTTGTATCGGGGTTATTGTGTGCAGCAGCAGGTCTTCCATCACGGTAGTTTTTTATTTTGTAACACTATTGTGTTTCATAACATATGCACCTAGCGCAATCCTTCTTTGTTTTATATTAAGTTGCTACAATGATTTAATAAAAAAATCTCAAAATACTACACCATGGAGGATATTTTCTTCTTTTCCACCTGCATCCTGGGATCACCAATGTGAGCGGTGGGGAGGTTCGCAATTATCCCTATTCGCGGACATCTCTCCAGGAAGTGTGACCATCCTTGAAGATCTATCCCCTGCATGGAGCATCATCTACCTGAGTGGCTTACGCTTGATTCGGCCCATTGGGGGCCGCTGCTTCAGGTGAGAGGCTGGGGGAAATATCTGTCACGCACCGGAATAGAAGTGGATGCATTTATCACAAGACACTTGCCATCACTGCATCTACATTTTTTAGAAGATTCCCTCTTGTGGACATTGTTGTCACAATAGGAGTTGCACTGTTTTGGACCTTTCTGTACTTTATTGCACTACTGTCACTTGGATAAAAACTTTCATTGTTTCAACAGTTTATGTGATATCTTCAGTCACACTGTTTATCGCACATATGCACTTTGTGTATATTTTCTGCATATTTTGTCACTTGTATACGTTTTTTAGTAGTCGCACCAGGAGTCGCTATCATACTAAGAGTCACTATTTTGCACAATATTTATTACGCACTTGTCACTTTATCTGCTTTATCAGTTTGAATAATTATTGCATGAGTTGCTGATTTGGACTTAGACTGATTTGTTGCAATCTACATATTGGGTTAGACTTGTTAAATTACTGATATTGTTTAAACAGTTTATGTGAAATCTTCAGTTTACATTTTTAGTCGCACTGATGCACTTTGGGAATTTTTTTGCACACTTTGTCACTTTTATTTCTTATTTAGCAGTTACATGAGGAGTTATTATTGCATCAGCAGCTGTAATTTTGCACATTATCTATTTTTTTTTTCAAATATAACTTTTATTAACACCCACAACGGGCAAAGTCAGGTCAGTACAACAGAAAAAATAAACAATATAACATATGGATTACAACTGCAATATAACCCCGTCTGTTTATGTCTACAATACAGTTCAGTATAGTTGTTTTAGGGCCAGTCCCCAACCGGCACCGCCCTTTGTTGTCTACTGGGAGACATATATAGAAGGGATTCAGGTAAAAAAAAAAAATAAAAAAATAAAAACCCAACTACGCTTGTTTCTTTTTTCCTATTTCTAATCGATTAACAAAGAAAACAAGACCAAACAAACAGACAAACAAACAAAAACAAGACCAAACAAAACAAAACAAAAAAAAATAAATATTCAAGCCGAGAGGGATTGCCAAGGTGTGTAAAGAATAGCATTCATACATGAGTCTCCTGTCTACGGAGGGCTATTCCCTCCGTAGAATTGATGAACTGTTTCCAAACACTCCAAGTCATGGAGTACTTGTCTTGTTGGTTTCGCTCAGCCGCCAGCAAGTCCTCCATTCTACTGATGTCTATCACTTTACGTAGCCAGTCGGCCGCCGTTGGTGATGATTGTTTTTTCCAGTAAAGTGGAATGCAGGACTTTGCAGCATTGAGAAGATGCCCCAGAATTGATTCTTGATAGCATTTGGCAGGAATATTAGAGACATGAAATAAGAAAAATGCCAGATCACCAGGTATCTTATATTCCGTGAACTTTTGAGACACTTCCCGGACTGCCGTCCAGAAGTTAGTCAATTTGGGGCATGACCAGAATATGTGGAGTAGTGTACCTCTGTCTCCCAAGCATCTCCAACAGAGATCAGTGGTATTAGGGTAGTATTGGTGCAAAAGATAAGGGGTATAATACCATCTCGTCAGTAATTTGTAGTTAGATTCTTGTGTTTTTGTACAGATTGATGTCTTCCAAGCTAATCTAAATATATTCTGGGTTTGTGCCGGTGTGAATTTCCGTTGTAGGTCCTGTTCCCATTTTTCCAAGAACGACGGATGTGATAGAGTTGTCGGATAATTCAGCATAGTGTATATTTTAGATAGGACCCGCGTTATATTGCCTTCATCAGAGCAATATTCTTCAAACCTCGTCAGGGAGCGGGCGAAATTACGTGGATTAGGTATTGTATCCAGAAAGTGTCGTAGCTGAAGTGCTGGCCAGAGGGTCAATTTGAAGGGACCCTCCTCCGTCATTAGTTCCTTGATGGAAGGCCATCTGCCATTCACTAAAAAGTGGGATGCTTGAGTTATGCCGGTCCGGCGTAATTTGCCGAACGTGTGAAGGCAGAGGCCAGGAGAGAATTGTGGGTTCCCTAAAATAGGAAATAACGGAGAGTCCGAAGAAGAAAGAGAGTATTGTTTACTAGCTACCGATCCTATACGAAGCGTCGTCCCTATTAGTGGGTGACTTTTCAATGGTCGTTGGAGATGGTCATAGCACCACAGGGCCTTTGAGAGTGAGATACATGTTTGGGCCTGTTCTATCAAAGCCCATAGTTTAGATCGACTATGACGGCACCAATCTACAATTCTACCTATGTGGATTGCCTGATAGTATGCTCGGATATCTGGGAAAGCTAGCCCCCCATGTTTAGGTAGGGTCATTAAATGAAAAGAAAATCGTGGCTTCTTATACGCCCACACAAACTTGATAAAAAGTGCGTTAACTTGTTTAAGATAGGATATGGGGATTCTAATTGGTAGGGCTTGGAGCAGATACAAAAATTTCGGTAGAATACTCATTTTTAATAGGCTAATTCTGCCAAACCACGAATGCAGGCCCCTGTTCCAAGTCTCTAAAAGCATACGGGTTTTTGACAACAGTGATGGGAAGTTCAGTTCAAATATGCGAGACGTCTCCGTCGGGATATAAGTGCCTAGGTATTGCAAAGCTGTCACTGTCCATTTGAATTTAAAGCTGGACTTAAATGTAGACAGCATAGAAAGCGGTATCCCTATTCCCATAGCTTCTGATTTATGGAAATTAATTTCCAAATTGGATAGACGTCCATAAGTCTCAAACTCACGTAGTAGATTGGGGAGGGAGATAGCAGGATTTGTCAATGAAAAGAGCATATCATCCGCATAGGCCGAAATTTTGTACTGATCACCTCCGACACTTATGCCCTGGATGTCCGGGTTCCGACGAATTCTATTTAGAAATGGTTCTAAGCACAGAACAAATAGCATGGGGGAAAGCGGACATCCCTGTCTGGTGCCGTTTAATATAGGAAAGGGTTCCGAAAGGACCCCATTTACCTTAACCTGAGCCGTAGGTTGTGAGTAAATTGTAGTAATCCATTGAATAATAGTATCTCCTAGGCCCAGATATCTAAGAACCGTAAACATATATTGCCAATTCACCCGATCGAACGCTTTTTCCGCGTCTGTGCTGAGGAATACGCATGGTGTGTGGGAGGTTTTAGCCACATGTAGCAAATTTAAGACTTTAGTCGTATTGTCCCTTGCTTCTCTAGTAGGAACAAAGCCTACTTGATCTAAATGCACCAAATCTGGTAAATGAATTGCTAAACGAGTCGCCAGAATTTTAGTAAACAATTTAATATCCGCGTTTAGAAGGGAGATTGGCCTATAACTGCCACATAGGGTCGGGTCCTTGCCTTCCTTCGGAATAACGGATATATATGCTTTTGACATACAGTGGCTTGCGAAAGTATTCGGCCCCCTTGAACTTTTCAACCTTTTGCCACATTTCAGGCTTCAAACATAAAGATATAAAATTTTAATTTTTTGTGAAGAATCACCAACAAGTGGGACACAATTGTGAAGTGGAACGAAATCTATTGGATATTTTAAACTTTTTTAGCAATTAAAAAACAGAAAAGTGGTGCGTGCAAAATTATTCGGCCCCTTTACTTTCAGTGCAGCAAACTCACTCCAGAAGTTCAGCGAGGATCTCTGAATGATCCAATGTTGTCCTAAATGACTGATGGTGATAAATAGAATCCACCTGTGTGTAATCAAGTCTCTGTATAAATGCACCTGCTCTGTGATAGTCTCAGGGTTCTGTTGAAAGCGCAGAGAGCATCATGAAGACCAAGGAACACACCAGGCAGGTCCGTAATACTGTTGTGGAGAAGTTTAAAGCCGGATTTGGATACAAAAAGATTTCCCAAGCTTTAAACATCCCAAGGAGCACTGTGCAAGCGATCATTTTGAAATGGAAGGAGTATCAGACCACTGCAAATCTACCAAGACCTGGCTGTCCCTCTAAACTTTCAACTCAGACAAGGAGAAGACTGATCAGAGATGCAGCCAAGAGGCCCATGATCACTCTGGATGAACTGCAGAGAACTACAGCTGAGGTGGGAGAGTCTGTCCATAGGACAACAATCAGTCTTACACTGCACAAATCTGGCCTTTATGGAAGAGTGGCAAGAAGAAAGCCATTTCTCAAAGATATCCATAAAAAGTCTTGTCTAAAGTTTGCCACAAGCCACCTGGGAGACACACCAAACATGTGGAAGAAGGTGCTCTGGTCCGATTAAACCAAAATCGAACTTTTTGGCCACAATGCAAAACGATATGTTTGGCGTAAAAGCAACACAGCTCATCACACTCAACACACCATCCCCACTGTCAAACATGGTGGTGGCAGCATCATGGTTTGGGCCTGCTTTTCTTCAGCAGGGACAGGGAAGATGGTTAAAATTGAGGGAAAGATGGATGCAACCAAATACAGGACCATTCTGGATGAAAACCTGTTGGAGTCTGCAAAAGACCTGAAACTGGGACGGAGATTTATCTTCCAACAAGACAATGATCCCAAACATACAGCAAAATCTACAAAATAATGGTTCACAAATAAACGTATCCAGGTGTTAGAATGGCCAAGTCAAAGTCCAGACCTGAATCCAATCGAGAATCTGTGGAAAGAGCTGAAAACTGCTGTTCACAAACGCTCTCCATCCAACCTCACTGAGCTCGAGCTGTTTTGCAAGGAAGAATGGGCAAGAATTTCAGTCTCTCGATGTGCAAAACTGATAGAGACCTACCCCAAGCGACTTGCAGCTGTAATCGCAGCAAAAGGTGGCTCTACAAAGTATTAACGCAAGGGGGCCGAATAATTTTGCACGCCCCACTTTTCATTTTTTTATTAGTTAAAAAAGTTTCAAAAATCCAAAAGATTTCGTTCCACTTCACAATTGTGTTCCACTTGTTGGTGATTCTTCACAAAAAATAAAAATTTTATATCTTTATGTTTGAAGCCTGAAATGTGGCAAAAGGTTGAAAAGTTCAAGGGGGCCGAATACTTTCGCAAGCCACTGTATCTCTAGGGAGAGTCTCGTCGTTGCCCAAGCCATTAAACAGATCTACCATAAAGGGTCCTAATATAGGAAGCAGGGTTCTGAAGTATTGCAGGGTAAGACCGTCCGGACCGGGGGCCTTTCCTGGTTTTGTAGAGTTTACTGCTGATGTCAGTTCCTCTAAACTTATTGGTTTGTCTAGTTCCGTTTTAATTTCAGGGGTAATAGTGGGTATCTGAGCTGATTGCACATATTCATCTATCAATGTTTGGGGGTTTGTAGCAGATGGTATTTTATAAAGAGATGCGTAGAAGTCTCGAAAAGCCTTCGAAATCTCCATTGGCAAAGCTATTTTCTGGTCTTTTGAGGACATAATATGTGGTATGTATGATTGGAGTCTTTGTTCCTTAGTTAACTTAGCTAATATTTTCCCACATTTATCCCCATATGCGTAACTGGTTTTCCTGCATTTCTGCAGTGCCGCCTTAGCTCTGTATTGTAGAAGGTTGTTGATTTGTGTCCGAATTTCGACTAGTTCTCGTTCTATTACCTGAGAGGGTATGTTTTTGTGTTAAGATTCTGTAGCTTGAAGTTTGGTCAGGAGCAGATTTAATTGTTGTTCCTTGTCTCTTTTAATTCTAGAGCCGTGTTTAATAAAAATGCCTCATATGACTGTCTTGTGAGCCTCCCATACTATGCCTGGATTACTGTCAGGAGTTTGATTTGTCTGAAAGTATAGAGGCAATTCTTTGGTAATTTCTGATACTACTTCTGGGATTTGTAAGAGGCTTTCATTCAATTTCCACATGCGAGTTGCATGTGAAGCCACCTGTGATAGGACATATGTCATTGATATAGGGGCATGGTCGGACCACGTGATCGAACCAATAGAGGTTTCACGAACAGCATGTAACTGGGCGTGGGGGATTAAAAAAAAGTCAATTCTCGAATACACCTTGTGCGGTGGGGAATAAAATGAGTAGTCCCTCTCGCCCGAATGCTGAAGGCGCCACACATCGATGAGTTGGGCATTATGTATAGCCTGATTAATCCGTTTATGGGAGCTTATAGAAACTGATGATTTCCCTGATGATGTATCTACTTGGGGGGTCAGGGGGACATTAAAATCCCCTCCCAAGATCAGTGGGCCTTCCATGAAGTCCATCAGTTTGACCAATATTCGACGGATAAAGATATCCTGGTGATCGTTAGGCGCATAAATCGTTGCTAGAGTCACCCGTGCTCCGCCCAGAAGCCCTTTTATAAACGCAAAGCGTCCCCCTTCATCTAACAGAGACTCACTGCATACCCATGAAAACTTACTAGATAGGAGAATAGATACCCCTCTGGCTTTAGCAAATTTATTAGTGGCATGGTATATTTCAGGAAAAAATCTGTTCTTTAGTACAGGTACCTTATTCGCTCTAAAATGAGTCTCCTGTATGAATGCTATATCAGTTTTAGAGGCCTTCAGGTCGTGTAGCAACATTTTCCGTTTCTCAGGGGTATTTAGTCCCTTGGCATTGAGTGAAAACACCCTAAGGCCATCCATCTAAAAAAAAATAAATAAATTAAAAAAAAAAATCAAAGAGAAATGGAGCGGGGGGACGGAAACAATCCGTTCCACACGCCACTCTACTTCAAACCACTAAATTGGTAAACACCAAATAATAAGTCACATCTACTCCCCAAACTGAATTGGGGGGCTTGTGTGACGACCTATGTGGGGAAGTGGGTAGGACAAACTCCATGAGAGCGTCCCGTATCCCCCCCCCACCCCTATCCTTCCCACCCCACCTCTATCCTTATAGGAATATATATTCAAAGCGTTTGCTAAGCTTAAACCAAGAACATCACTATTTTACCACCAGTATTTCGGATAGTGGTATTTAATAACAATAATCTCAAAGTAATATTAATATTAACCAGAGGGGTCCGCAGCCCCCCCCAGCCCGACACCCCCCAAAAATAAGGTGGGGCCTGTCTGACTGGGGGGGGGCAGACCCCCCCCCCGGATTCCCCCTGTCCTCCATGTCCTCCTGTACATGAAATGCCCCCGCCCCGGGGTGGGGACCCCCATATCCATGATAAGTACATCTCCCAGTGAATTGGGTTAACTTTAAGATAATTTACTTGTTCTCTCCAAGAGATGATTTAGACCCGGTTTTTTAATCCATGGCTCGCCACCAGAGATCGACTCAACCCGGGGCATCTAATCGTGAGGAACATTTTATCATTCCAGTGCCGCTACCTCAGTATTCCCCGCCACGACCTCCCCCCCCCACCTCATCTCAACTAATGGAATAGCGAAAACTCCTCTCTGAGATTTTCGATTCCACGTCTCCAAGCATCTCATCCTCCGCAGTAAGAGAGGGCACTCTGCTCAACTGGGGCTGATACCCCCTATCACACTGTAGAGCTTATTCAGTAGAGGGGAACCCAGAGCCATTTCCCTCTTAAGCATCTCATACATTCATCATTCATAATCATGGTAGGCCCAGATGCAGCTAGGCGGGGAACATTGAGGCAACTGGTATATCTATCGAGCAATGGCCCTCATACAACCCCTACGCTCCCTGGGAGAGGTTATAGACATATTCTCAATATATAATAGTTCCCTTTAGTGTAAATACCTTTAAGTAAATATAACATTTTAATAGGAAATAAGTCAAACAATAATAAACAGCGATTATTCCAGCATTGAAGCACTAAATCATATAGGCCTATCCCTTAATCGTCCCTAGGTCTCAATCCTGGAAAGAAATTCAAATAAACCCCCCCCCCTTCCCCCCCCAGGGAAAGAAAAGAGGGGAAAAAGGGGAGAGAGAGGAAAAAAAAATACTACTCAGGGTCATTGCAATAAGTTCTCAGTAACTAGATTGCACATTATCTATTATGCACTTGACACTTTATTGTTTTTTTTATTTGAATAATCATCGCATTGGTTGCTATTTGGATTATTAATATTTGCTACCTTCAATATTGTGTGGGATTGGATGTTGTGATCACGAGGCATCATCTAGTGCACTTTATCTACATGCACAGGATTCATTGTTTAGCATTTTGTGAGTATTAAGGATAGGTTAACGCCACATACTGTCAGTGGCACCTTAAGGAATTCATCTTGTCCAACCAGGTTCACTGCATCATGCTGGAAAGGGACCTACGGGAATTTTTCTTCATTAATGATACAGGAGACACGACCCCGAGCTCCCTCTGGGGGGCCCACAAAGCAGTCATGAGGGGAAAAATTATCCAGCTGGCCTCCAAATTAAAACGAGAAAGGAAAGCAGAAGTGAAAAAGACTTCAAATCCCTCAGTGCGTCCCACAAAAACAACTCCACCCCCGACACCTTAGCTAAATTAGAGTCATCTAGAGTAGCCCTAAATCTGGCCCTCACCTCCTATGCGGATAAACACCTCAGATGGGTGAGTGGCAGATTCTATCTACAGGCTGACAAAATTAGACCGCAGCTGGTGGCCAAACTCACCCCCAGAATTAGAAATTATTCTCTCCCCAAAATCAAATCCCTGACAGGATTCCTGACCCAGAACCCCAAAAGGAGACTGGAAGCTTTCCATTCCTTCTACTCCAAACTTTACACCACACACAACCCAAATACTCCTAGTAGCCTTGACTCATTCCTAGAAGATATACCCCTCCCTAAACTCTCAGACTCCCACCACTCTATTCTAGAAACACCTTTCCAGGAAAACGAAGTCCGAGCGGTCATAAAAGACCTCAAAAAAGGCTCCGCCCCAGGCCCTGATGGCTTCTTAACCAATCATTACAAGGCTTTCATTGAGGTGCTCTCTCCTTGTCTGGTCCGTTTCTTCAATTCCCCTGGAACCGGCGGCCAACCTAGCATACATTTCTGCAATCCCCAAACAGGGCAAAGACCCTAGTGAAGTTGGCAATTACAGACCGATCTCCTTAATCAACAATGATTTGAAGATAATGATGAAAATTAACAGACTAGCGTCCTTCATTGGATCTTACGTCCATAAGGACCAGGTGGGGGCAGGGGCCAGACCATATAAGGAGAGCAGTGGACTTAATTTCCCTTATGCAGTCTGGATGGGACGGTGGACCTCCCCAGGAGGGCTACCTCCTATCCATAGATCTCCAAAAAGCCTTTGACACGGTCACTTGGCCTTACCTTTTCACCATACTACAAACATGCAGATTTGGCCCCGACTTTTCATCCCCCATAGCCCAAATTAGAATGCAAGGACACCTCTCTGACCAGTTTCCATCCTAAAAGGCACCAGGCAGGGTTGCCCCCTTTTCCCCCTTCTTTCCGCTATCGCAGTAGAAACTTTGGCGATAGCTATAAGACAACACCCAGACATCCATGGAGTCCAATCAACCCATAAATGTGCATTGTTTGCCGACAATGTCCTCCTTTTCGTCACTTCCCCCCTCATTTCCACCCCCAATATTCTCTGACTTCTGAAGGATTTTGGGCTAGTCTCAGGCCTACAAGTTAACATTACCAAATCAACTGCCCTTAATATCTCAGCTCCCCAGGACCTAGTAGATAGACTAAAAAGACACTTCCTCTTCTCCTGGAACCCCTCTTCTATCCCTTACCTGGGCATACAACTCATGTCTAAAATAGATCTACTACACCAGTAGAGCTACCCCCCTATGCTCAAGAGATTAACTGAATACCTTTCCCAATGGTCACTTTATAAGATGGCTAGGAAGAGAGAATGCGGTCAAGATGACCTTACTACCCAGAATCATGTACCTTTTCCGTTCCCTACCCATAACCAAACAACTTCTCGACAATCTGCAGTCAGCAATTATCCACTTCATCTGGGGTAATAAGGGACATCGTCTCTCCAAAACTGTTCTCTTTAGATCCAGGAAAAGGGGGGACTGGGTTTGCCTAATTTATGGTGGTATTACCAAGCAGCTCAACTCAGCCAATTCTCGATCATATACTCCAGAGGCCAGAAACCAGACTGGGTAGGAATGGAACGGCAGGCAACCCCCAACCATACCCTAGACTTCCTAGTTTGGAGCCCCCATAGATACCGCCCCCCAATCCTGTCCCCTACACTTTCCTATTCCATGACTCTATGTGACTCACTGTACAAGCTGAATTCCCTGACTTCGGACTGGCACCCTTTAGCACACATCTTCCATAATCCCCAATTCCCCCCAGGACTAAATATCAAGGCCTTCAGGTGGTGGCTTGACAAGGGCCTATACAGAAAAGGGCAATACTTCAATACGAATGGCCCCCTCACCCTGAGCTATTGCGTCTCCAAACTGGACATGCCCCCTGTGGAAACATTCCAATACAACCAACTGTCACACATCCTGCATCGGATGTGGAAAAGTTCTGAGAGTCCACTTTCTGTAACCCGATACGAGCTGTGGTGCTACTCAGCTGTGGACGCAAGAGGGGGAATCTCCCTAATTTACTCAGCCTTGGCTGAGCCTTTGAAGAAAGACACCTGGCACTCTAAATTTGCCCGCTCATACAAAGGGATCCTTAAAAATTCCCTTGTAGAAGTAGACCTCAAGGTTATGTCCCGCTGGTACCTAGTTCCCACTCTTCTCACCAAATTTTACCCCCAATCCTCCCCCCTATGCTTTAGAGGCTGTGGCAACTTGGGTTCCCTCCTCCACACCCTTTGGGAATGCCCCAGAATTAGAGGGTACTGGAACAGAATTTTGAATCTAGTCTGCAAATCCACTGGATTGGTGGTGAAACAAGACCCCGCCATCGCGCTCCTCAATAGTCGACTCGAATCCCAGAAGTACCAAAATTAACCCAGGCCCTAATCCACTTCATTGTCCTGGGGGCCAAACTAAAGATAGCTCAAGCGTGGAAATCCCCCTCAGTCTCTTTTCACTTGACCAGACAAAAAATTTCTTGTTTAATGTCTCAGGAAAAGATATCCAATACCACACAGATATCCAACACCATACTGGACACGTCAGAGAAATTCAAACTCACCTGGGAACCCTGGGCTAAACACATTGGAGTGTCTCTATATCCCTAGGAAAAAAGATTCTGTCACGTACCTGGTGGAGATCAAACTGGAGAGGGGGCTTCTCTTGCACCTCCTGTCCGACACCCCTGGTAGAGATGACAGGGAGTGAAGGACACAGAGTGGCACGAGGGCCGATGTAGCTGTTGGCGCTGGCTGGGTCTTGGCAGGAACCAGGTGGCTGTAGAGCGCTGGGCAGGCTCTGAGAACTGGAGTTTCGAATCGCTGGGTCAGCAGATGGAGGCGTAGCCGGGGCGAAAGCCAGGAGGTTATCAACAGCCGGACAGAGCAGGTACTGAGACAGGAGGCAGAGATGGGATACAAGCCGGGTTTGGTACAGACGGGCAGCAAGGTACAGGAACATCAGGCAGAAGCGGAGTCAAACACGAGCCGGGATCAGGTAGGCAGGCGGAAGTCAAGGAGAAAGTTCAGGTATAGCCGGGTCAAAACACAGGTAACTGGAACGGATCAGAAGCATGCACTAGCTGAAAGACCACTCAGCAAAGTTCATGTGTCAGTGCTCAGTTTAAAAAGGCTACTTGGCGCCCAAACATGCACGTGTGCGCGCGCATTGGTGCACGCCTGTGCATGCCCGCGCATGCGCCCATAAAAGTCCCCACTAGTACTCTCTCCCATATATTTTCTGGCTCCGCTTCTCTTCCCCCCCCCCCCTGTTTCCTCTCCCTCTCTACTCTCAGGTCAACCATGAGTTGATTCATGTAAACAATATAAGAAAAAAGTGTAGCGCTAAAGTAAATAAATAAGGGGTTTTTTTTTTAAACAAGGGGAGGTGAAGCTCAAATTTGCAAATGGCCTATAACCTCGGCTTGGTCAAAAACCAAATCAGTGTATACACAAATAATGTGATAACAACTATGAAGTATTGACAGAGTGCAGTGCTCTATCTTTTCACAGAAGTGCAAATGTGCAAAAAAAGTGCAAATGTGCATAAAAATATGTAGAATAGGTGAATAAACAAATAAACTCAAAAGTCCATATTTTGCTGGTAATAAAATGCAATGAAACTGTCCAACATATTAGTGAGGAAGTGTTAATCCCATATAGATAAAGAAGACTCAATAATATAGTCCATATGTTGCCTGATGTAGTTGACACAAGAGGGCCCAAGGCAAATATCCTTATAATAATGCAACTCCGACTCAGAGGGGGCCCAAGACAGGTATCCTTACAACACAGAGACTCAAGGAAATGTAAGGTAGAATACTCTTACCAACTTCGGTGGACTCACAAGCCGTGGGCGGTGAGTCAAACGAGCTTGTACTGTCCTGTAATAAGTGACAGTAGGGAAGTGGATGGTACACCCGGAGACGTCCTCATTGGATGGGGAGCCTGGAACCTGTCCTGTAGGTCTATACGATCGTCGTTTTCATCGGCATACATCAGCATACATGGACCATAAAGGGAACAACGAAAAAAAGCCTCCACATAGTGTAAATCCGGAATAGTTGGTTTCTCAATGGGCATTTATTAGATCAATCACGATCAACAAAACAATCCATAAAAATCTCAGTTAAAAATTGGAATCGATTCAAATAAAAAGGTGACAAGGTAAGCGTGGTGAGGGTGGCTGGGTACAGCAAAGAGACCCGACGCGTTTCGTCTGAAGAGACTTCTGCTGAAACGCGTCGGGTCTCTTTGCCCTTACCCAGCCACCCTCACCACGCTTACCTTGTCACCTTTTTATTTGAATCGATTCCAATTTTTAACTGAGATTTTTATGGATTGTTTTGTTGATCGTGATTGATCTAATAAATGCCCATTGAGAAACCAACTATTCCGGATTTACACTATGTGGAGGCTTTTTTTCGTTGTTCCCTTTATGGTCCATGTATGCTGATGTATGCCGATGAAAACGACGATCGTATAGACCTACAGGACAGGTTCCAGGCTCCCCATCCAATGAGGACGTCTCCGGGTGTACCATCCACTTCCCTACTGTCACTTATTACAGGACAGTACAAGCTCGTTTGACTCACCGCCCACGGCTTGTGAGTCCACCGAAGTTGGCAAGAGTATTCTACCTTACATTTCCTTGAGTCTCTGTGTTGTAAGGATACCTGTCTTGGGCCCCCTCTGAATCGGAGTTGCATTATTATAAGGATATTTGCCTTGGGCCCTCTTGTGTCAACTACATCAGGCAACATATGGACTATATTATTGAGTCTTCTTTATCTATATGGGATTAACACTTCCTCACTAATATGTTGGACAGTTTCATTGCATTTTATTACCAGCAAAATATGGACTTTTGAGTTTATTTGTTTATTCACCTATTCTACATATTTTTATGCACATTTGCACTTTTTTTGCACATTTGCACTTCTGTGAAAAGATAGAGCACTGCACTCTGTCAATACTTCATAGTTGTTATCACATTATTTGTGTATACACTGATTTGGTTTTTGACCAAGCCGAGGTTATAGGCCATTTGCAAATTTGAGCTTCACCTCCCCTTGTTTAAAAAAAAAACCCCTTATTTATTTACTTTAGCGCTACACTTTTTTCTTATATTGTTTACATGATTTCAGTCGTTTTGTAGTGTTGGCAGCTGTTTTCACTTACTAGTTAGGCGCGGTATTTTATTTATCCATTTGCATGAGTTGATTCAGCCTATCAAATCGCTTAGCGATCGCAAACGCTCCAGTACAGTTTTAGATGGACTGAACGAGTTACAGAGAGTGTGGGCCTTTCACACTCTCCTTTACAGTCTCCAGAGGCCTTCTTACATTAGCTTTCACCAGCCCAGGTAAAATAAAATGACACGGCTCTCACTACTTTGTATTTTTCTGGTAGGAAAGTGGTATAGCCCTCTCCTCATGGATCCGGGCCGACCTCCCTGGCTACCCCTTGCACACCAGGCTCCCATTGGGGGTGCGTGGGATGACGGGAGTGGAGGCCGTTAGCTGAGCCACTTCGAAGTGTATTTCTCACGCCTATGTTTCTTATGAAGATTGCTCTTTTTGTTTTTACCAATTACTAGCTTTGTTACTGTCCAATTTTGTACAAGTGTTATATTTTTTAATAAAAACAATTTAAAAATAAGGCTGTGAATGAGACAGTAAATTTGCAGGCCGAGATTTGCAGCTTCAGGAATGGCCAATGTTAGAATCTCACCCAAGTACAAAGAGCCCTTCTGTAAAACAGGACAGTTTATCTATAATGTCATCAATAAAGGGGATTTGGCAGGCATTAGGCACATAAATGGAGATCAGGGTGTATATCTGGTCCTGGATCTGGCCTTTTACGAAATCATAACGGCCCCCTGGATATGTTACATAGTTACATGGTTAGTAAGGTTGAAAAGACACCAGTCCATCGAGTTCAACCTGAGCAAGTGTGGGTGTGTGTCTACAACTATCCCTATTTTTACTTAAGGTACCCATATAGCACTGTGTCAATTATTACGCGGCGCTCCACAGATATATCGCACACTCACATCGATCCCTACCCTCAAGGAGCCCACAATCCAAGATCCCTAACATTCATATACTAGGGCCAATTTTGGACAGAAGCCAATTAACCTACCAGCATGTTTTTGGAGTGTGGGAGGAAACCGGAGTACCCGGAGGAAACCCACGCAGGCACAGAGAGAACATGCAAACTCCAGGCAGGTAGTGTCGTGGTTGGGATTTGAACCAGCGACCCTTCTTACTGCTAGGCGAGAGTGCTACTTACTACACCACTGTGCTGCCCATTAAACATGTTGAGATGTTTGCGAAGCAACAACTGAAAAGGGACAGTTCTTGTATATGGCAATAGCCACTCCTCTCTCTTTACTGGGATGAGATAGGTTGGCATGGTTTGGACATGGCTGGGGTAGGACACAGCTGAGCTGAATGCCCCCCCCCCCCCAATCCCCCACAGCAACGCTGTAGCCGGTTAGTAGATGGTAGTAGCAGCAATATTGTAGCCCCATGACACTGCCTGAAGCCCAGACATGCCTGGGAAGAAGGCGGCCCAGATGTACAAGAAGCACTGATCACAGATCTACCTTTCAGTTTGATGATTATGAAAATCGTAGTTGATGGCAAAATATAAGAAACAGGGGCCACTCAGAAGCCATTACTCCCTCTGATCTGAGCCTTACAGTGCAGGGTATTTTTGCACAGATATTGGGTAGGAAGTACCAGATTATACTGAAATAGATTAAGTGCATAGGTTCCCTGGACCTTCTCCTCAGGACCCAAATATGCTCCATGATGCTATTTGCAGGCTACATAAATACTGTATCAAGGTGACCATAATAAGAATGATGGCATCAAAATGCTTCATGGACTTCAATGGGGCCAGACCATTTTTATTTCCAGATCTTTCAAAGCAAACACTGTGGAGGTGTAAAACACTACGTCCCCTTGTGGAAGTTTTGCAACAAGTTGGTGTGACCTTTAGATAGGGATTTCCATTTCGCATGATAGTGACTAAAGTCACCCCCCTCTCCTAGAGATAAAAAAGGGATCTTCTCTGTTTTTTTTGGAGAAATTAAATCTCCCAGCAATAGAAATTCCTAAATGGTCCTTGCCGTGTGACATCACAGGGCTTAAATGAACAGAACCATGTCAACAAGTCGCCCTGAGATCACAGGGACCAAAATCAACTTGGGGATGTGGATACTGAGGGATGCCCACCTAGGAATGAGTAAAATTGAAAGTTTTAGTTATTTTTAGAGCTTTAGAATTGTAAATAAGACACATAACCAACCCCATGATGCAATAATATACACCATTATATTGTGGTACATGACAGAGAATATTACATGCCAGAGGGTGGTTTTGGGGCGGGGGGTTTTTTGGGGGGAGGAGAGGGCACATTAAATGGGATAACATTGCCACATATTATAGGGAACCCGTCTATAGCTAGGGTTGTTTCTGTTGAATAATTATACTTGGTTATTTGTTATATTTGTCTCATTCATAGATAAAGGTTTGTTTGCTGATGAGATAATATTTGTTGTTAGATGTGATCTGATATTTGTTTTTTATAAGCGGGAGATGGGAGCTTGCGCCTGGCGACATTTTTCCTGAGCTTAGCTCCATAGTTAGGAGCTCAAAATGCAAATGGCAGTTTATTTTGGAGCGATGGAATCAGTCTTTTGGAATAGCCAACTGTTTGTCCCAAATACCCAATGATTTTTTTTTTCCTTTTTTCCCCTTCCCCCCCCCTCTCCCTTTTTTTTCATACTACTACATCCTGCTTTTTTTTTTTTGTTGGGATCAGTCATCTGCTCACGAGGGCTGGAAGGAGAGAATTATTGTTATCAAGGTGGTAATACGGTGTTGCCCCATTTGATTTTAACGGATGGCTTGCAAAGTGTGAGTCCTAAATCCAATAACCACACAACAAAATAATTTGTGGTAAGAATTAGGTCACCTCTCTCCACATGTAGTAATGCTGCAGGAGACTCATTTTACTACAACATCTCTACCCAAAACTTCCAAATTATGTTTATTCTCATTGATTTCATGCTCTTTCCCCTAGAGCAAAAAAGTAACAATTTTGATTCATAATACTTGCCCTTTCCTATTTCAGATGACTGATTCATAAGGACGCTATGGAGTTGATTTACTAACAGTAAGGTGAAGCAATAGACATTAGACACCTAATTGCACCAAATTGAAACAATTAAGACCTCAGTGTTGAACGGAGAAGCACCATCAAATACTGTAGGCAAACACCTATTAGTAAATGTCAAGTTGGCATAGTCGCGTTTCCATCATAGAAAAGTGTGATTTCTTGTTTGGCTGCTCTTGGAATAATATTAATTAACTTTCCTGTTTTGTAGTGTTTTTTTTTTTACATGTTCTGCAAACTAATGCATTTTTTAATGAATGTTACAGAGTAATGCATACTTTTTTCTAATGTTAAATATATCTATAAAAATTATAGTTATGTCTGTTATATGACAAATAATTTTTCATGTCTAAATCGAATGTTATTAGAATATTTACTTATAACTATATATATCTTAAAGCGGAGCTCCAGACCACCACCAAAAAATTAAATGTTAGCAGCTACAAATACTGTAGATGCTGATGTTTAATATCAGGACACTTACCTGTCCAGGGATCCCGCGATGTCAGCACCCCAGCCGATTTTTCAATCTGATCTCGGGTGCTGCTGCCGCCATTCATTGTAAGGGAAACTGGCAGTGAAGCCTTGTGGTTCCTTGTGGTTCCCTACTGCGTTTTCTGAATGGCCTAGTGGCGGTGGAAAGAGGAGGGGAGCCAAACTTCTAGGGGACCTTGTGGTGGCCAGGTCTCCCGGAAGTAGGGATAAGTACCTGTCAAAAACAGGTACCCGCTCCCCCCGAAAGGTGCGAAATGTGGCAGCGGAGGTGGGGGAGGAAGCAAACAAGCAGAGCTTCCCTTTTTGGGTGGAGCTCAGTTTTAATCCTCGAATCATGGTACTACTATATATTCTCATTAAAGCTATGGGCAGCACAGCGGCTTAGTGGTTAGCACTTCTGCCTAACAGCACGAAGGCCATTGGTTCAAATCCCAACCATGACATAAGAGTCCCTCATGTTTTCCAAATATGCACTTTTTGCAAAAAGCCGTGGCTGGTGAAGGTGGGCCATAGGAGCAGCAGCGCGGCTGCATACTTCCTCTGCTGCTTTACAGAAGGCTCTGACAAACACAGCCAGCCCCAGCAGCAGGGCGGTCTTTAATATTGATTGGACCCTGGGCAAACATTTTCTTGGGCCCCCCTACATGCAATTTCACTCTCCACCTGCTCTGAGACATAGAATAAATAGCAGCTAGACTCAAAATCAGTTTATTGAATCAGATCCAGCAGCGACTGTGATTGGTTGCCAGAGGTTACAGTGTATCATTACTGCTCAATGACTGGCTGCTAGAGGTTACAGAACACATTATGGCTTACTGATTATTGGAGGTTACAGCACATGACTTCTGCTTGTTGATTGGTTGCTAGTGATTACTGTACATCAACACTGCTCACTGATTGGTTGCTAGAAGTTACTGGACATCCTTACCACTCACTAATTATTTGCGAGAGGTTACTGCACATTACTGCTCACTGATTGGTTGCTAGAGGTTACCAAATATCCTTACTGCTGTCACATACCTGGCAGGAAGAGCCTGGTATGCAGAGGAAGGCTTCTCTTACTCCTGACCCTGGTAGAGCAGACAGGTGGCGCAAGGAGTGCAGAGTGAGTTGCACAAGGGCCGGGAGTCGTCCTAGCTGCTGGGCTTCCAGTTTAGTGGTGTGTCAGATGACAGCAGATGCAGATATGCTGTGGATGCAGGACAGCGGATGCAGGCAAGCTGTAGATGCAGGACAGCGGATGAAGGTATGCTGTGGATGCAGATCAGTGGTACCAGAGCTACTCAGGCTGAAAGCAGAAGACTGGAGCAGGGTCAGACAAGCCGGGTCATACACAGTGCGGTCGCATAAGGTACAGATGCAGAGACTGGAGAATGGTCAAAGTTCAAGCCTGGGTCGATGCAGGTGGAGAGCAGGAATAGTCAAAGCAAGCTGGGTAGGTAACTGGGATCAGATGCAGATAGACAGGAAACAGGACACTCACAGGAAGGCTGAAGACAAGACAGCACTGGATCTGTGTACTGATCTGGTTTAAATAGCCCATTTGTCTGTCACACGATGCGCCGCGCGCATTTATGTGCACATGCGCATAACCGGTCGCATTCTGGCCAACCTTCGTGCTCATGTGCTTACGTACGTTAGCGCGCGCTGACGCAGCTAACCCAAGCAAAGGTCGGGGAACAGGAGTTAGCCTGCGGTAAACATTTCTTCCTCTGGTAAGCCGACACCACTATTACTTCATGACTTTTTTCCCTTTAGAAATGTTATTTTGCTCTCGGACTGTTCTAAACACGGAAAAAAGCGCCACTTAACAGGCATGCTATAGACACCCCCCAGGTACGAAATTTAAAGGAATATTACACTTTTATTGTTTCACTTTAAGCATTATTAAAATCACTGCTCCCGGAAAAACGGCAGTTTTTAAAACTTTTTTTGCATTGATACATGTCCCCTGGGGCAGGACCCAGGTTCCCAAACACTTTTTATGACAATCACTTGCATATTAACCCTTAAAATTAGCACTTTTGATTTCTCCAATAGACAATTCACTATAGCCGACACCGCTATTACTTCATGACTTTTTTTTCCCTTTAGAAATGTCATTTTGCTGTCAGACTATTCTAAACACGGGAAAAAGGCGTCACTTTACAGGCATACTATAGACACCCCCCAGGTATGAAATTTAAAGGAATATTTCACTTTTATTGTTTCACTTTAAGCTTTATTAAAATCAATGCTCCCGAAAAAACGTCCGTTTTTAAAACTTTTTTTTGCTTTGATACATGTCCCCTGGGGCAGGACCCAGGTCCCCAAACACTTTTTATGACAATACCATGCATATAAGCCTTTAAAATTAGCACTTTTGATTTCTCCCATAGACTTTTAAAGGGTGTTCTGCGGCTTTCGAATTTGCCACAAACACCCCAAATAGTTCGCTGCTCGGCGAACTGGCGAACAGCCAATGTTCGAGTCGAACTCATGTTCAACCCGAACATAAAGCCCATCCCTAGTAACAATGATGCAAAGTCATTCTGAGAAAATGAAGAAAAGCAGCATAAGTACTGCTCCAGGGTCTAGTTGGTCCTTTCTGTCTGACCATTAGTTTGAGGGTGATAGGCTGAGGAGAAGGACAATTCAATTTTCAGCAAGAGATTTCCAAAATCTTGAGGTAAATTGAACCCCCCCGGTCAGACACAATGTTAGCTGGGATTCCATGGAGCTATACTATTTTCTTGATGAAAATCTGTGCTGTTTCAGGGGCAGATGGTGTGCCTTGCAAGGGCAGGAAATGTGCCATCTTAGACAATCTATCTACCACCGCATAGATGGCCATACAGCCGTCTGATGGGGGAAGCTAAACAATAAAATCCATTGAAATCATCTTCCAGGGTCTATCTGGAATTGGTAATGGTTTAAGCAGACCCCATGCTTTGGTCCTGTTGCTTTTATTCTGAATACATGGGGTACATGATTCCACATACTTCCTGCAGTCCTTTTCTAAGTGAGGCCATCAAAAGGTACGTTGTACTAGTTCAGAAGTTTTACTGGTTCCAAAATGTCCTGCTAATGCATGATCATGGCACAAGCCTAGAACAAAGACAGGCACATCTTCTGGCACAAAGATCCTGTCTTGGTACCATATTAGACCATCCCTTACTTGTAAGGAAGTCTTAGGGGGTGAGGGAACTCCCACAGAGGCCTTAATTTGGGACAACAGATTTTCTTGTAATAGAAGGAAGTTCCCTGAAGACAGGATGGTGTCGGGAAGCATAGATTCTTTAGACTCCCCAAACATACAGGATAGCGCATCCGGCTTAGTACTCCTTGACCCAGGCCTGTAAGTTATGTGGAAGGCAAACCGAGAAAAGAACAGTGCCCACCTGGCTTGACTGGGCTTCAAGCGTCTTGCCGTTCTTAAGTATTCTAGATTCTTGTGGTCGGTAAAAATTAGTATTGGTTGAGCTGCCCCCCACATCTTAAAACTTGTCTGCTAATGATATTTTACGGGAAAAGAATGCCACTGGATGTAGAAGAGCCTTTGCCCCCTGGCGTTGGGAAAGCACTGCCCCCACTGCTGATTCTGATGGGTTAACCTCCAGGACATATGGTAGGGCTGGAACCAGGATGGTTTAGAATGGATGCAGAGGTGAACAACCCTTTAAGGAATGGCAGTAGTGCCGCGCTTAAGAGGAAGAGAAAAAGGAACTGCAGCCCCCCTGACACTGAATATCACCTAGGTGAAATGTGTGCCAAAAAATATCTGTAAAAAGCAGAATCTCAAAATATTCCAAATATTCCAAATAAATATATATATATATATATGTGCCCAAAAATATCTGTGAAAAGCAAAATCTCAAAATATTCCAAATGTGATGAAAAGTATTTAATACAAACTTATTTAACAATTAAACCTTTAGAATAAAATCCCCAACGTGAATACGTGAAAAGTCCAATTCATAAACAAAGTGGTGAAAAAATGTAAAAATATAAAAAGAGTGCTGAAAAAATTCCAATTCTATAATGCAAACAATGTCCAGAAAAAAAGTTCCTTAGATGTGCCCTTCTGATGGTAAAACTGTAATCTCAGTGTAGCAAGTGTTCCCCGTCTTTCACTACACCCCCACTCGTGCTCTCACTCACCGGACTGCCCAACCCCTGCAGGGGTGAAAGGCATGCAGATAAAATCCAGCGATGATGAACCCAGGAAGCGATCCTCAGCCCAAAGGTGTTTATCCTTCTCTGGTTTTGCGGTGTCCCCAACATTAAACATCCATATGCGGCAAAGAAGAAAAGAACCTCATAGCATGAATCCGAAAAAAATGGATTTATTATGTTGATCGGTAAAAACTATAAAACTTTTAAAACCAGGAGCTGACAGCGCTCCACTAACCGGCTCACAGCTGGTGGGCAGCGTGGTGGAGCGTGCGTTCCACCGCCCGCCTGCTTGAAACCGGAAGACTCAAAGCAAAGAGGTTGACGTATGCGTATCTCGAGGCCACGCCTTACGCATTTCGTCATCAAGACGTCATCTGAGGCGCGGCCATCTTGGTACTCCATACGTCTATATAAGTCAATGGAGGTGCCGTGATCGCCAATCACATTTTACTATCCCACCCTCGTGACAACTAAGTGAACCTTAATAACATCCACAGATCTAACCCGAACGCCATCTAGTGGATCAAATGAGGAATAGCATGCTAGGCACCTCCATTAATCATAAATAACAGAACATAAAACTAGTGTCTAAAAAGTAGAGGGAGTTGCAAGAGATCATTAAAACATATGACGCAGAGATTCAAGCTAAAAAACAAAAGAAATTCAAAAGGGATGTCCTGGATTATACCAATAAAAAGGTTTATAAGTGGCAGATGGAGTTGGGAGAAGTAAATGAAGACATGGATGAATTATCATTGGATGATAATCTTACTGATGAGGCCACAGAGCTGGATATCCAGAATCCGAACATTACGCGTCAAACTAGATTTGAACACGTAACTCCCAATAGGAGAGAAGAAATTCCCAGAACCCCCAATTTTCCACCTAGACATATGGATAAGAGGAGGGATGAGTACTATGGACCAAATTATGGAAGATCTCCAGGCACTTCATGGTATAATGTACCCACGCGCAACCGGTTTTCCCCACTTAGGGAAGGGAGACAACGCATACCCCAGTGGGATTTCAGAAATAGGAGAGACTACCCAGGAGAAAGGGATTTTCAAAAGGGGAGACCACGAGACAGGCCTCCTGGGAGATGGAATGCGAGGGTACAATATCACCCACCTGGTTGGAGAGGGACACGGAGAGACCCTTACAGTGCTCAAAGAAGAGGCCCACCGTCTGGTATGAACAGGACACAGAGGATGAATGGATATCAAGATTATCCTTCCCCACAACATCCACGTATGAATCCGGAGAATGGAAGGAACATGAACTCAGAGAGAGAGTCAGGATACCTGCACAGAGGCAGTGAAAGAAACAGACCAGAGGTAAACGAGGAGGGAAGCAGAAAAAGAAGGGAGTACTAGGCCAGGTGATTTTCAACCTAAGTGAAGCAACCTTTACGGATGACGAAATAAGGATATTGGATCTGGGATTGAAATTCGCACCACAAAAGGGCATTGACAAATTTGAAGTGTACATTGACTTACAGAAGTTTATTAGGAAATTGAAGATAAAGAAACATTATGCTTTGAATAAAAAAGTCACCACAACAACTGACACTGAAGGTTATGCTCATACCAAACTTAGGAACAATTCCATCTTCAACCCCAAGGTCCCGGGGGATCAATGTATAGGTGCATTTAAACGGATGGTGGAAAATGGCTTGGCCAAAATGGATACGAAGAAATCTAGAAGTTCGTATATTTGGAAAACGATCAAAGATATCGGCAAGAGAAAGGAGGTGGTAATAAGACCCGCCGATAAGGGGGGGTGGACTGGTTATCTTGAAGAAGGATGAATACGAAGAAGAGATGAAGAATCTGCTGGGAGTTGAAAACACTTATAAAAAACTGAAACGTAATCCCAAATCACAATACCTAAAGAGTTTAAAAAGATTGGTGAAAAAGGGTGGAGAGGCAGGCATTCTGAATAAGAAGGAAGCCAGATACCTGATTCCGGATTCTACAAGAACCCCGTTATATACTACCTGTCCAAAATGCACAAGCGGCTGAACAAACCACCGGGTAGACCCATTATTAGTAGAGTGGATTCTCTGTTTTCGAGACTAGGAGAATATATTGACCAGTTTTTGAAACCACTAGTAGTGAAGGGTAAATCCTACCTTAGGGATAGTACTCAACTCATTAATGAATTGAAGACAATCACTGGGATTGACCATTGCCTACTGGCAACTAGGGATGAGCCGAACACCCCCCGGTTCGGTTCGCACCAGAACCCGCGAACGGACCGAAAGTTTGCACGAACGTTAGAACCCCATTGACGTCTATGGGACTCGAACGTTCGAAATCAAAAGTGCTCATTTTAAAGGCTAATTTGCATGGTATTGTCCGAAAAAGGGTTTGGGGACCCGGGTCCTACCCCAGGGGACATGTATCAATGCAAAAAAAACTTTTAAAAACGGCCGTTTTTTCGGGAGCAGTGATTTTAATGATGCTTAAAGTAAAAAAAAAAAAGTGAAATATTCCTTTAAATATCGTACCTGGGGGGTGTCTATAGTATGCCTGTAAAGTGACGCGTGTTTCCCATGTTTAGAACAGTCCCTGCACCAAATGTCATTTTTAAAGGAAAAAATCTCATTTAAAACTGCTTGCGGGTTTAATGTCATGTCGGGTCATGGCAATATGGATGAAAATCAGTGAGACAAACGGCATGGGTACCCCCCCAGTCCATTACCAGGCCCTTTGGGTCCTGTATGGATATTAAGGGGAACCCCGCACCCAAATTAAAATAAGGAAAGGCCCTATATACTCTGAACAGCAGTATACAGGGGGTGCAAACAAGACAGGGACTGTAGGTTTGTTGTTAAGTAGAATCTCTTTGTAATTTTGAACGGGTACATTTTTAACGTGTTTAGCTCCAGCCAAAAAATCTTTTTTAAGCTTTTTGGAAAACATAGGGAAGGGTTATCACCCCTGTGACATTTGTTTTGCTGTCTTTCCTCCTCTTCAGAAGATTTCACCTCACTTTTTTGTCCCAATGAAAAATGTTTTTTGAAAATTTGGGTTTTTTTGTGGAACAAGGATTGGAAAGCATCAGTGGAAAGGAGAAATTGTTTTCCCATATTAACTCTTACAGGAGAGAATTTCCCTTCCTAGGGGTAGATTTCATCTCACTTCCTGTTGTCTCCTTCCGTTTGCAAGTAGGAGTCGTTTGTAAGTTAGATGTTTGAAAGTAGGGTCCTGCCCTATATACTCAGCAGAAATTTGGGCCTTAGGTGTTGCTGTGGCCACAACACTGTAAGCCCTCACAGGGCCCTGCTGTGAAATATTAGATCAAGAATTGTAATTACATGCCCCTGTTGAACAGGAGCTGAAAAATTAGGCCTTAGGCACTGGTGCTGGTGCCACAACACTGCAACCCCTCACAGACACTCTAGTTGGAACGCAGGAACGAGCCCTGCTGCAAAGTATTGCATCAAAAATTGTGATTACACGCCCCTGTTAGACAGGGGCAGAAAAATTGGGCCTTAGGCACTGGTGCTGGTGCCACAACACTGCAACCCCTCACAGACACTCTAGTTGGAACGCAGGAACGAGCCCTGCTGCAAAGTATTGCATCAAAAATTGTAATTACACGCCCCTGTTAGACAGGGGCAGAAAAATTGGGCCTTAGGCACTGGTGCTGGTGCCACAACACTGCAACCCCTCACAGACACTCTAGTTGGAATGCAGGAACGAGCCCTGCTGCAAAGTATTACATCAAAAATTGTAATTACACGCCCCTGTTAAGCAGGGGCTGAAAAATTGTGCCTTAAGCACTGGTGGTGGCGCCCAGAACCAAAAATGTTCTTACAAGCTATCAGCGTGATGATTGAGGAGGAAGAGGATAATTACTCAGGGATAGTCACTCAGCATCAGCATAGGCAGTCTTTGAAGGGATCTGAGATTTCAAAAAAAATTATTCGGTTACATCAGCATCAGGTGCTTGGTAGCTGGTGGTGATCCAAGACTGATTCATTTTTATGAAGGTCAGCCGATCGACCGAGTCGGTGGACAGACGCACCCTGTGATCGGTTACCACGCCTCCAGCAGCACTGAATGTGCGTTCCGAAAGAACGCTGGATGCAGGACAGGCCAGTAGCTCAATTGCATACTGTGCAAGCTCTGGCCAGTGATCCATCCTCAAGACCCAGTAACCCAGAGGATTTTCGGTGGGAAAGGTGTCCAAGTCTGATCTTGCCCCTAGGTATTCCTGCACCATGTAAAACAGACGCTGGCGATGGTTGCTGGAACCGATCATACCTTGGGGCTGCGGACCAAAAAATTGTCTGAACGCATCGGTCAGACGGCCACCTTCTCCACCGCTCCTTCTTTGACTGACCGAAGCCTCAGCAACACGTTGTCCAGAAACAGGAGTTTGTAACCTCCCAGTCTCTGGGAACGCGTTGCACAGACCTTTCTGCAAGGCCTCCCGAAGATGTTTCATCCTCTGCTCCCTCTGCGATGGCAAGATAAGGTCCGCAACCTTACCCTTGTAACGTGGATCAAGGAGGGTTGCCAGCCAGTATTGGTCCTTCTCCTTGATACCACGAATACGAGGATCCTTACGCAGGCTTTGCAGGATCAGGGAGGCCATGCAGCGTAGGTTTGCTGAGGCATTCGGTCCGGAGTCCTCTGGGTCACTAAGGACAACAACGTCCGCAGCCACCTCCTCCCAGCCACGTACAAGTCCATGTGTTCCTTGGGACTGATCCCTTAAAGACTGCTGATGCTGAGTGCCAGGCTCCACCTCCATACTGACACAATCTTCCTCCTCCTCCTCCTCCTCCTCGTCCTCTTCCTGTGTGATCGGCGGGCACGCAGGAACACTGTCTGGATAAAGGGGGCCTTGAGAGCTAAGGAAGTCCTCCTCTTCCTGCCTCTGTTCTGCCTCAAGTGCCCTGTCCATTATTCCACGCAGCGTGTGCTCCAACAGGTGGACAAGGGGGACAGTGTCACTGATGCATGCACTGTCAGTGCTCATCATCCTCGTGGCCTCCTCGAATGGTGACAGGACAGTGCATGCATCCCTGATCATGGCCCACTGGCGTGGGGAAAAAAAACCAAGGTCCCCTGACCCTGTCCTGGTGCCATAGTCGCACAGGTACTCATTGATGGCCCTCTGCTGCGTGTGCAGCCGCTGCAGCATGGCCAACGTTGAGTTCCACCTGGTGGGCATGTCACAGATTAGGCGGTTCTTGGGCAGGTTAAACTCCTTTTGGAGGTCCGTCAGCCGAGCACTGGCATTATATGACCGGCGGAAATGCACACAGACTTTCCTGGCCTGCCTCAGGACATCCTGTAAGCCCGGGTACCTGCCCAAGAACCGCTGCACCACCAAGTTAAGGACGTGAGCCAAACAGGGCACATGGGTCAGTTGTCCCTGTCGGAGGGCAGAGAGGAGGTTGGTGCCATTGTCGCAAACCACCATTCCTGCCTTAAGTTGGCGTGGCGTCAACCACCTCTGAACCTGCCCCTGCAGAGCTGACAGAACCTCTGCCCCAGTGTGGCTCCTGTCCCCCAAGCACACCAGCTCAAGCACCGCATGGCATCTTTTGGCCTGCGTACTTGCGCAGCCCCTTGAACGCCTACGGAGCACCGCTGGTTCCGAGGAAGAGGCCATGGAGGAAGAAGAAGAGGAGGGGGTGGAGGAGAGAGGTGTGTCACAATCAGCATTTTGGAGGCGTGGTGGCGGAACAACCTCCAACACTACTGCACCTTGTCCTGCATCCTTCCCAGCTGCCAGCAGAGTCACCCAATGCGCCGTGAAACTTAGGTAACGTCCCTGTCCATGCCTGCTGGACCATGAGTCAGCGGTAATATGCACCTTACCGCTGACCGCCCTGTCCAGCGAGGCATGGACATTGCCTTCCACATGCCGGTAGAGAGCCGGAATCGCCTTCCGTGAGAAAAAGTGGCGTTTGGGTACCTGCCACTGAGGAACCGCACATTCCACAAACTCACGGAAGGGGGCAGAGTCTACCAACTGAAAAGGCAGCAGTTGAAGTGCTAGCAATTTTGCCAAGCTAGCATTCAACCGCTGGGCATGTGGATGGCTGGGAGCAAACTTCTTTCGGCGGTGCGGCAGCTGGGGCAGGGAAATTTGCCTGGTACAATCTGACGTCGGTGTACCAAAAGCAGATTGCCCACAAGTACTTGGCTGTGACACACCTAATTCTACACCTTCATTCCTCTCACTGCAGGTTTCAGAGAGGACTGAAGGTCTAGTGGGGTTGGAAATCTCAGCTGATGAGGAGCAAGGAGAGATCCTCTTTGTTCTTTGGTGTGGGTCTCTTAGATACGCTTGCCAACGAACTGCATGGCAGGTCAACATATGTCTGGTCAAGCATGTGGTACCCAAGCGGGAGATGTTTTGGCCACGCGAGATACGCTTGAGACATATGTTGCAAATAGCAGCGGTGCGATCTGATGCACTCGTCTCAAAAAAGGCCCACACCAAAGAACTTTTTGAATAACGCGCAGAGACTGCAGCGCCCTGCACATGTGGAGCTTTGGGGTGTGATGCAGTCAATGTGCTGCCCTTAGGCTGGCCCCTGGAGGGCATCCTGCCTCGTTGGTGATGTGCCGCCTCCTCCTCCTCCTCCTCCTCTCTCCTATCAGGCACCCACGTTGAGTCAGTGACCTCATCATCCCCTCCCTCCTCATCACTGGAGCAAACCTGGCAGTATGCTGCAGCAGGGGGAGCATGACTGCCAGATTGCTGTCCTTCTTGGGCACCCCCTCTGTCCGTGCTCATGTTACTGCCTTCATCGAGCTCAGTATCATCATCAGAGCCTTCCAAACGCTGGGCATCCTCCTGGAGCATGTACCCAACACTGTGGTCAAACAGTTCGAGGGAATCCTCAGGAGGACATGGTGGAGCTAGGGAAGGAGTCACTGATGACATTGAGCTGAGGGAAGAGGCCGCTGCTTTGCCAGACAAAGCACCCTGGGCATGGGTGAGAGAGGATGAGGAGGATGAGGACGGCTTGGTCATCCACTCGACCAAGTCTTCCGCATGTTGCGGCTCAACACGGCCAGCTGCCGAAAAAAAGGCCAAGCATGTCCCATGGCCACGTGCTGATGAGGATGCACCGTCTCCACGACCAGCACTAGACACAGAGCCTGCTTGCCCTCTCTTATTGGCTTGTGACTGTCTGCCTCTCCTTCTTGGCCTTCCAGACATACTAATGGCCTGTAGCTGCACTAAGCTGGGATAGAACACCTGTAATTTTCTTCAGCTAGCTTTATATACTGTAACCAGACAAGCCTGCCTGTCAGTAGGAAGATAACAGGAACGGATCTAGCTGAACACTGTGAGCAGGATGCACTGCACTAAATGTAAATAGCAGGAACGGATCTAGCTGAACACTGTGAGCAGGACGCACTGACTGCACTAAATGTAAATAGCAGGAACAGATCTAGCTGAACACTGTGAGCAGGACGCACTGACTGCACTAAATGTAAATAGCAGGAACGGATCTAGCTGAACACTGTGAGCAGGACGCACTGCACTAAATGTAAATAGCAGGAACGGATCTAGCTGAACACTGTGAGCAGGACGCACTGCACTAAATGTAAATAGCAGGAACGGATCTAGCTGAACACTGTGAGCAGGACGCACTGCACTAAATGTAAATAGCAGGAACGGATCTAGCTGAACACTGTGAGCAGGACGCACTGACTGCACTAAATGTAAATAGCAGGAACGGATCTAGCTGAACACTGTGAGCAGGACGCACTGCACTAAATGTAAATAGCAGGAACGGATCTAGCTGAACACTGTGAGCAGGACGCACTGACTGCACTAAATGTAAATAGCAGGAACAGATCTAGCTGAACACTGTGAGCAGGACGCACTGACTGCACTAAATGTAAATAGCAGGAACGGATCTAGCTGAACACTGTGAGCAGGACGCACTGCACTAAATGTAAATAGCAGGAACGGATCTAGCTGAACACTGTGAGCAGGACGCACTGACTGCACTAAATGTAAATAGCAGGAACAGATCTAGCTGAACACTGTGAGCAGGACGCACTGACTGCACTAAATGTAAATAGCAGGAACGGATCTAGCTGAACACTGTGAGCAGGACGCACTGCACTAAATGTAAATAGCAGGAACGGATCTAGCTGAACACTGTGAGCAGGACGCACTGCACTAAATGTAAATAGCAGGAACGGATCTAGCTGAACACTGTGAGCAGGACGCACTGACTGCACTAAATGTAAATAGCAGGAACGGATCTAGCTGAACACTGTGAGCAGGACGCACTGCACTAAATGTAAATAGCAGGAACGGATCTAGCTGAACACTGTGAGCAGGACGCACTGACTGCACTAAATGTAAATAGCAGGAACAGATCTAGATGAACACTGTGAGCAGGACGCACTGACTGCACTAAATGTAAATAGCAGGAACGGATCTAGCTGAACACTGTGAGCAGGACGCACTGCACTAAATGTAAATAGCAGGAACGGATCTAGCTGAACACTGTGAGCAGGACGCACTGACTGCACTAAATGTAAATAGCAGGAACAGATCTAGCTGAACACTGTGAGCAGGACGCACTGACTGCACTAAATGTAAATAGCAGGAACGGATCTAGCTGAACACTGTGAGCAGGACGCACTGCACTAAATGTAAATAGCAGGAACGGATCTAGCTGAACACTGTGAGCAGGACGCACTGACTGCACTAAATGTAAATAGCAGGAACAGATCTAGCTGAACACTGTGAGCAGGACGCACTGCACTAAATGTAAATAGCAGGAACGGATCTAGCTGAACACTGTGAGCAGGACGCACTGCACTAAATGTAAATAGCAGGAACGGATCTAGCTGAACGCTGTGAGCAGGACGCACTGCACTAAATGTAAATAGCAGGAACGGATCTAGCTGAACACTGTGAGCAGGATGCACTGACTGCACTAAATGTAAATAGCAGGAACGGATCTAGCTGAACACTGTGAGCAGGACGCACTGACTGCACTAAATGTAAATAGCAGGAACGGATCTAGCTGAACACTGTGAGCAGGACGCACTGCACTAAATGTAAATAGCAGGAACAGATCTAGCTGAACACTGTGAGCAGGACGCACTGCACTAAATGTAAATAGCAGGAACGGATCTAGCTGAACACTGTGAGCAGGACGCACTGACTGCACTAAATGTAAATAGCAGGAACGGATCTAGCTGAACACTGTGAGCAGGACGCACTGCACTAAATGTAAATAGCAGGAACGGATCTAGCTGAACACTGTGAGCAGGACGCACTGACTGCACTAAATTTAAATAGCAGGAACAGATCTAGCTGAACACTGTGAGCAGGACGCACTGCACTAAATGTAAATAGCAGGAACAGATCTAGCCTAATCTATCTAACTCAAATCAAATGACACTGTCTGTCTCTCTCTCTATCAGCACACCGGAACACACTACACAGGGCCGCCGTGCAGGCGGCCTTATATAGTGTGGGGTGTGTACTAAATCCCCTGAACCATAATTGGCCAAAGCCACCCTGTCTTTGGCCAATTACAGCTCTCTCTACTGACGGCGCTGTGATTGGCCAAGCATGCGGGTCATAGTGCATGCTTGGCCAATCATCAGCCAGCAATGCACTGCGATGCCGCAGTGAATTATGGGCCGTGACGCGCCACACGAATTTGGCGCGAACGGCCCATAACGTTCGCAATTCGACGGACGGTCGAACAGCCGATGTTCGAGTCGAACATGGGTTCGACTCGAACATGGGTTCGACTCGAACACGAAGCTCATCCCTACTGGCAACGATTGATGTCAATTCCCTGTATACGAGTATCACACAGAAGGATGGGCCAAAAGGGGTTGAGAAAGCCCTGCATGAAGGTTCAGATCTCAAGCATGAACAAATTCAATTTATCTTGGAAGGACTAGAATTGGCAATGGGGAGTAACTACTTTTGGTATCAAAAAGATTTTTACGTACAGAAAAAGGGAGTTGCCATGGGCGCTAAGTATGCCCCAAGCGTGGCGAACTTATTTATGGACCTGCTGGAAGAACGTTATATATATGGTATTAGAAGACCTGAAATAAAGTTTTACCGTCGGTATATTGACGATGTAATTATCCTGTGGGAAGGAGATCCCGAATCCTTCCAGAGGTTCCTGGATGGACTTAACCAAAATGAGTACGGTATTTCCTTTACTGGCAAGTCTGACTATGACTCGAGAGAATATCTAGATTTACAGATCTTCAAACAAGATGGGGAGTTGTCTACAAAGACTTTCTTTAAATCTACAGACCGCAATGGGTATATACCCGTCTCAAGCTGCCACCACCCAAAATGGAAAAAACATCCCTAAGGGACAGCTCTTGAGAATACGGAGGAACTGCCGAAACATTGAGGATTATCGGAATCAGACTGATACCCTAATAAAGAAATTTGTAGATAAAGGATATCCTCTTGATTCCCTGGTAAAAAAACGAAATGAGATACAAGAACTTGATCGAGACTCCCTGTTAATAAAAGAGGGTAGTAGTAAGAATAACCCTCCGGTGGACATTTCTTTTGTCACAGGTTTTAATAATCAATATAGGTCCATCGAGCATATAGTGAGGAAGTACTGGCCTATCTTAAAATCTGACAGGACCCTTGGGAAAATACTTACAAAAAAACCTCGGTTCATCTATAGGAGAGCACCAACTCTCAGAAACCACCTGGTCCATAATGTTATTGACCCCCCTAAGATCGTAAAACTGTTTTCCGACATGAAGGGCTTCTACAGATGTCAAAAATGTTTGGCCTGCAGAGTTAGCAAAAGACAACCCAAGAAGAGAACCTCTTTTAAGGCAAGGAATGGTAAAGAGTATGAGATTAGGGAGTTGGTCACCTGCAATACCACCCACGTAACTTATATTATTGAATGTCCGTGCTGACTGCAATATGTGGGCAGGACCACTAGACCTCTATGTGTACGTATTAGGGAACACATTAATAATAATCAGAAAAGGGTTCCCTAAACATAACCTCTCCAGACATTTCAATGAATTTCACCACAGGGATCCGTCTGGATTGTTTTTTTATGGAATAGATACTATTAAAAGCCACTGGAGGGGGGGCAGTAATAAAATACTGATATCGCAGAACGAAACTAGATGGATACACCGTCTAGACTGTCTTGTCCCGAGGGGATTAAATGTGGAAATAGATTTAAATTGTTTTCTACCTAATTTTTAATTTCCATTGGCCCCCTTTCTAATGTGAACATACCCTACTGCACCCTTCAGGTGATCTTGGTGTATTCTACCCTTAGGCCATAGGCCTTACTCATACAGGCCTTTATCCTAGTATACACCATCACATATACTCTTTACACCTTCACTTCTCCTTTTCTTCCTTTTCTGTTGATACATATTTTTTAGTTCTTTCTTTTGTAGTTTTTCACAATGTATATATATTTTAAATATATATATTTCTTATGTATATAATTTTTTATATATATTTTTTGTGGTATTTCCCATACATAACTCCGAATGGTTTAGTTTGGGGGTTGTAACCACCCACTGGCCATTGGTTATTGAATCCCAGATGTCTGTTTGTTCTGCTAGAGACATTAGACCTTGGGCAGCTATATAATTTATTACTGTCTCCTTAATATATATTTTTTGCCTTTTATACATGAATTGCCAATATAGTTTTTATTATGTACATTTATGGGTCCCCCATAGTTTATCTAGATTCAGATATATATAATTTTTACGTTATTCACGTTTTTTTATTTACTTTTAATTTTTAATTTTTTACATTTCTTCATGCAACATGTTTTTAAGTGAAGTAACATTTTTTGTCCATTTTTGAGGTATATAATATTATGTGTTTTATATGTATTTATTCCTTTAGTTTATCTCCCCCTCTGCTTCCCCCTCTGTTGATTATCTGATGTCCATGCATTGTTAACTTTTTAGACACTAGTTTTATGTTCTGTTTTTTATGATTAATGGAGGTGCCTAGCATGCTTTTCCTCATTTGATCGACTAGATGGCGTTCGGGTTAGATCTGTGGACGTTATTAAGGTTCACTTAGTTGTCACGAGGGTGGGATAGTAAAATGTGATTGGCGATCACGGCACCTCCATTGACTTATATAGACGTATGGAGTACCAAGATGGCCACGCCTCAGATGACGTCTTGATGACGAAACGCGTAAGGCGTGGCCTCGAGATACGCATACGTCAACCTCTTCGCTTTGAGTTTTCCGGTTTCAGGCAGGCGGGCGGTGGAACGCACGCTCCACCACGCTGCCCACCAGCTGTGAGCCGGTTAGCGGAGCGCTGTCAGCTCCTGGTTTTAAAAGTTTTATAGTTTTTACCAATCTACATAATCCATTTTTTTCGGATTCACGCTATGAGGTTCTTTTCTTCTTTGCCACATATGGATGTTTAATGTTGGGGACACCGCAACACCAGAGAAGGATAAACACCTTTGGGCTGAGGATCGCTTCCTGGGTTCATCATCGCTGGATTTTATCTGCATGCCTTTCACCCCTGCAGGGGTTGGGCAGTCCGGTGAGTGAGAGCACGAGTGGGGGTGTAGTGAACGTCGGGGAACACTTGCTACACTGAGATTACAGTTTTACCATCAGAAGGGCACATCTAAGGAACTTTTTTTCTGGACATTGTTTTCATTATAGAATTGGAATTTTTTCAGCACTGTTTTTATATTTTTACATTTTTTCACCACTTTGTTTATTAATTGGACTTTTCACGTATTCACGTTGGGGATTTTATTCTAAAGGTTTAATTGTTAAATAAGTTTGTATTAAAGACTTCATCACATTTGGAATATTTTGAGATTTTGCTTTTCACAGATATTTTTGGGCATATATATATATAAATATATATATATATATATATATATATATATATATATATATATATATTTATTTTAGCACGTTGCACTTTATTGTATAACATTGGTGGGTGGAGCTTCTGCACATATTTCCTAGCTCCCAAGAGCACATTGGTTGCACGTAAAAATAATTAAATTTTATATATGTACTTTTTTATATATGTACTTTTATAAGCATTTATATATGAACAACATGTAATGCACATATAGCCGGACAGCGCCAGTTCCCCCTTTTTAGATTATTTAACAACCCTTTAAGGGTTTCAAAAGCAGACTGAGCTTCAGGAGTCCAGGAGAACTGGTTGTTGTGCTTGGTTAGTTGTGTGATTGGTGAAATGATGGCAGAGAATCCTTTGAATTTCTGATAGAAATTTGAGAACACCACAAAACGTTGTATTCCTTTCTTGTCTGTGGGAGCTGGCCAATCCAGGATGCCGGTGACCTTCTGGGGATCCATCTTTATACCTTCTGTGGAGATTATTAAACCCAGAAACTGGATGCTCTGGCATTCAAACTCGCACTTCTCAGGTTTGGCATATAAACCCTGTTGATGGAGTAGAGTCAGCACCTTTAATGCCGCGTACACACGGTCGGACTTTTCGTCTACAAAAGTCAGACGGATGCCGACGGACTAAAGCTAGCTGACAATCCGATCATGTGTGGGCTTCCCCAGACTTTCAGCTGACTTTTTCAGCCTCAAATCCGACGGACTTTAGATTTGAAACATGCTTCAAATCTTTACGTCGTAACTATGACGGACCCCGAAATCCGCTCATCTGTATGCTAGTCCGACGGACAAAAAAACGACGCATGCTCATAAGCAAAAACTAAACGGAAGCACTCGGTCTAGTAAAACTAGTGTTCGTATTGTAGGTAGCACATTCCTCACGCTGCAAAATCTGTGATCGTTGAATGCAGCGCATTTAATGTCTTCTTTACGAATGCTATAAAGAACGAAGATGTTTTGCTGTTCATATTCAAACAGAGTTCTCCCAAACTGATTTCTGGATTCTTTTTCTCTTTGATCTCATGAATGATATAGTATGCTTTTTAAAAACAATGTTTCCATACTAATAATAATTTTTTTTACATTTTTTTTGGTGGAGTCATCTTTTATTTTAAATTTTATCCAGATGTTTATTTTATGATTGTTGTCGAACTTCTTTTATGTTTATCTATGTTTTTTTGTTTTTTTTTTGGTGTTTGTAAAGTTACCACAAAGAACCCTTTTATTTATTTTTATTTTTTTTTGTGTTTGTAAAGTTACCACAAAGAACCCTTTTTTTTTATAGTGATTTTTTTCTTTTTTGTATATAAAGTTAACCCAAAGAACCGTTTTTGGTTATGTATCATATTTTTTTTGGAAAAGTTACCACTAGAACATTATTAACATTATTAATGTATTTTTGGTGTGTTTTTGCAAACTCAATGAGATTGTTGTCCCTTGTTAATTTGACATTGTGTCTAAAATTAATTATTTAAAATAAAATACATGAAGTCTTTTCATAAACTCAAAAAATATCCATTTATTCATGGTCTAAATAAAATAAAGAGGAAGTCATCGCTGGAAAAAGTCTGTGGAGAAGAAAATTGGAATCTTGAGGAGTCCATATAAGAGGGAGCACAATCTGGTCCAGGAATCCCAGAGATCAACAGCACCAGCAGATGATATAGATGTCCCCAGACTGTGGTACTACAACAGCATGCGTCTTCTGTCAGACCAGACTGAACCCAGGTCATCACTTTCTTCTCTTCCCTGCAGCCTTTCCTCCACGCTGCCCTGCACCCTTCCCTGCAGCCTTCCCTGTAGCCTTCTTTGGAGGCTGTGGCTCTGGTGTTTCAGTTGTGGCAGGAGGAGGAGGAGGAGGAGGAGGAGGAGGGGGGCTGCCTCATGTAGTTGGGTGTTCCTTGTTAGCGTGCCCTGCAGCCCCTTCTGGATTGTTTCCCCAAATATTCGCTCGCAAATGAGGCGCTGCTCCCAATCCATTTTAAGAAGCCTGCTGGCTAAGTAGCAGCCATAGGACTCTTCCGCTTCGGGGGGGCTCCTTAAAAAATGGGTGGCCTCTTGCATGAGGCGCAGGGATGCCTCCTGTGTGACCGCCCCCTTCCTGGCCCTTTTTTTTGGAAGGCGGAGGGGAGGCACTTGGGATTCGGTCAGGCTCCTACTGGGCCCAGCCACCTCACTGGGCCCAGCCACCTCCTGCCTGACACTGGGCCCAGCCTCCTCCAGGATGATGGTGAATCCGGCCTTCTCCAGGCTGTCCATGGGCCCGGTCTCCTTCTGCCTGCCACTTTCCCCACATTCCTCCTGGATGGACTCATCCTGTGTATAAAAAAAGGACATAGTTTTAGTATATTTTTTTGGGTTCATCAATGACACACAATTTGCTTCTCATGACTAGCAAATTCAATGTGAATACATCTCTTTAATAAAAGAGTCTAATCAGACACCCTAATTTTTTGAAGCAGGTGCCAAACATATTTAGCCACTACTGTCAATTGATATGTATACACTTTGAGGGCAAAATTATTTTAATCAATTATAACATCCAGTTAACATCATTAATATTAGGACAGTAAATATTTGTTAAAATAATTTACCTGACTCCAGATGGTCATATCCGGTTCATCCAGGATGGAAGACCCAGCTTGCTCCTCATCAGCATCTGCTGGGGTGGAGGGAAGGGTGCATGGAAGGGTGGAGGGAAGGGTGGAGGGAAAGGTGGAGGGAAGGGTTGAAAGTGATGCCCTGGCTTCAGTCTGGTCATCAAGAAAACGGAGTTGATTGTAGTACCACAGCCTGGGTACATAAACATCATCTGCTGATGCTCCTGATCTCATTGATTCCTGGATCTTGTTATGCTCCCTCTTATACATGTTCCTCAAGACCCCAATTTTCTTCCGGGATGGTCGCCTGGACAAAGGACAGAAGTCTCTCCAGCGTTGACTTCCTCACATGCTTTAAATAATACTGAGGGTGTTTCACCTCCCACAAATTCCTCATCTCTCTATATTTTGAAATAAAAGCAGTAATGAAATCTGGATCCTTAAATAGGGGATTCATAATGTCTGTAAAAGATAAAGTCACAAGACAAAAAACACTTATTAGGTTTCTGCTAAACCCTCATCATCTTATCCCTATGTAGGCCTCATCAATCTGTCAAGCCATATAGGCCGCTTGCTACAAAGTCTTGACCAAATGTATAAATTTAAAATTACCTTAGTTTAGTAGCGTCCCGGTCCACTATCACCTACGCACAGAACGTACGTATGACACAATACGTAACAGCTTTTTATACACTGCACATGCGTAATACTACGCCTACTTGGCCCGCCCCTGACGTTCTTTTTGTTTACGCATATAACCCGCCCTTGACTCTACGCACAGAACGTACGTACGTACAACACGTGCGCAAGAGCCCTCTTTATACACTACACATGTGTGAAACTCCGCCTGCGTCGCCCGCCCCTGACGTTCGATTTTAACTAATATTCTCAGCCCATTTTTATTTACGGCGCGTAGTGGGGTGAATAATGGCGGAGACACATCAGGTGTGTACTACCTCAGGTAGCGAAGAAAGCCCAGAGGCCGGAACGTCAAGATCTGTGAGGCCTAGATATAAGGCCTCCAATATGTCCTTTAAAGAGATGGTGGAAATGGTGGCCATTCTTAAAAAAAAGGACTATGATGGGAAGTATGGGCCGTACGCCCGGCCAAATTTGCGAAAAGCCAAAATAATGGCGAAGGTGGTGAAGACCTTACAGGCTTATTTTGGGGTACAGCGCTCGAAGGATCAAATTCGAAAAAGATGGTCCGACCTCAAACTCCGGCAGCCGGATCAGTACAGACGGATCCGTAAAGTGCTGAAAAAAAGTAAGTACTTGTCGTATATATATATATGTATGTATATATATATATATATATATATATATATATATATATATATATATATATATATATATAAAAAAAAATTCAATTTATATATATTTTTATATTTAGATTTAGTTTGATATTTAGATTTATATTTATTTATAGATATAGAGAGAGAGAGAGAGAGATCAAGATTTTAAGCTATATTTAGATATTGATATCTAGATATCTAGATATCTATCTATCTCGATATGTCTTTAGAAAATAAAATCTTTAAGTCAACTAGGAACTCTACACAAACAGACAATTTGTACACCACTTCACTACAAATGTTTGTAGATTACTATGTACTAAAATATCTGTGTGCTAAGTATATTAATTTTTTGCTTCACATAGGGGAAAAATCACTCAGCCAAGAAGAACCCAGTCCCCCCCAACCAAAAGAACATACTTGGGAAATCAGCCCAAGCCCCACTGAGGATGTGGAGGAAGGAGAGGTGGGCGACATGGGCACCCCACCAGGTGAGTGTCTGACACACCAGCTTACGGTAATCTATGCATGGCTGCCTTTTATTTTATGTCATTTTTCTACTCTATTTTAGGTGATCTGGTTGTGCTTGAGTCAAGCAAAAGCGCCACCCCCGAGGATGTTCATGAAGTATGCGCCATGGGCACCCCACCAGGTCAGTGTCTGAGACACCAGCTTTATGGTAAGGTAAACTATGTATGTGTGCATATTTCTAAACACATCTTTTTTTCATTCCATTTTAGGTCCAAGTGACTATTTCACCACAGACAGTGCCCAACGGCTAATTGCTCAAATAATGGCCTGGAATGGGGAGATAGATAAAATGCGTAATCGGCTGGATCGTATGCAGCAGGAAATGAAGGACATGATTGATGTTTTGGGTCGAATCTAAATGCCCTTTTTGAAACCCAAAAACATCGATCGTGTCCTTCATTTCCTGGTTTGCTGACCCCATTCTGGGCCTTCTCTTTATAATTTTCTGAAAATGATATGCATGTTTAACAACATCAACAAACCACATTTTTTAAAAAAAGGAGGCCTGTTTTTAAAAAACCCCAAAAAAATAAAAAAAAATTTTTTCAAAAAACACACAAAAAAAATGTTTTTAAAAAACCCCCAAAAAAAACAAGAAAATGTTTTTTAAAAAAAACAAAAAAAAATAAAAACGGTTTTTAAAAAACATAAATTTAAAAAAGGCTGTTTTTAAAAAAAGCAAAAAAACAAAAAAGCCTGTTTTTCAAACAAACACCAACAATTTTTTAGCCAAATGAGGCCTGTTTTGGTTTAAAAAAAATAAAAAAATAAAAACAAAAAAAAGGCCTGTTTGGTAAAATCAAAATGACAAAAAATGTATATTTTTTATTATATAAAAATCTAACTATAATTATATTATTAAAAATTTATAAATATATCAATATATTTTTGGCTAGGAACATTTTATACTATAAATGCATAAAGTGAATGTATACCAAAGATTAAAAACCTCTCTTTAGGAATTAAATAAATGTGTGGTTTGTTATTTCAATGCTCAGTATCAGTTTGTTTAAATTTTAAAAAAGTTGTTTACAGTGACAATGGAGCTTATTTAGAAATTTACAAGGAAAATACAGTTGGCACTACAACTGCTCGACCATAACCTAGGAGAAAGCCCAAAAGAAAGGCAAGCAATAAATATAATTCAAGATTTCATCAAGATTTTTTTTATTTTGATTCTTTAGATATCCTGGCCCATTGCAATGGCCCCCCTACCCATAAAATAATTAACATATTGCTGTCTAACTTGATGGGCACTTTGGGGGGCCAAGCCAGTACGGACAGTATCCAGGCCCGTCACATTGTCACTGTTAATAAGTCCGGCCTCAGGCCCAACTGGCACAATATAATTTTGTGAATGTTTGTGCAAAAAGTTGTGCAGGATGCAGCACGATAAAATGATAAAATTCATTTTGTATTCCGCCAAATTAATGGAGGTTTGAAACAGGCGGAACCGGCTGGCCAGAATCCCAAACGCATTCTCAACAACTCTTCTAGCTCTGGCCAGCCGGAAATTAAAAACCCTCCTCTCCGGGGTGAGGGTTCTTTGGGGGAATGGCCTCATGAGGTGCTTGCTCAGAGCGAAGGCTTCATCGGCAATGAAGACAAAGGGGAGTCCTTCCACGTTATCCGCATCAGGTGGCAATCCCAGGCCACCACTCTGGAGACGCTGGCAGAACTCCGTCTGGGCAAATACTCCTCCATCTGACATCCGGCCATTCTTCCCCACGTCCACATATAGAAATTCATAGTGTGCCGACACCACCGCCATTAAGACAATACTATGGAACCCCTTATAATTAAAATAGTATGACCCCGAATGGGGTGGTGGCACGATGTGGACATCTATAGCCCCTCCACAATTGGGAAAGTCCCAACGGGTGGCAAAATGGGATGCCACAGTCTGCCATTCCTGTGGCGTTGAAGGAAACTGGGGAATCAAACAAGAAGACAAAACTCAGTAATTTTGAATATAACATTGCAAGAAAAATCTACAATTAAAAACATTATTGCCCAGCATCAGTATAACATTAAATAATTGAAATCTTCTTGAAGAAATAATATGGAAAGGCACACTTATCAGATTGCTCACCCCCTCTGATGGAACATTGATTACATTTTAGGGGGTGGTGAAATTCTAAAAAAAATAAAGTTTAAGGACACGCAGGGATTTATGGACTAAAAAGGCTACAAGACTGTGCAGTTGTCGCACTCTGCAAGTGCAGTTGCTCCCCAGCTTAAAGTAAATGAGGTAAGGTAAAAAGTCTTTCATGTTGCAAGGAGTACACAATCACATGCAAGGGCAATTAATCAAAACACTTTGAGGCTTGCATATGATTTGATGATGGAAATCAGCAGAGCTTCTGCTCATTTACTAAAGCACTGGAGCAAATGCACTTGTAGAGTGCAAATGCATTTTGCAAACTGCAACATATATTTGCTTTGTAAAAATCAACACCACAGAACATTTTAGCAAATTATTAGGGGGGGGGGGGGGGTTGGAAATCTAGTTAATTACAGGCACACTATTTGGATAGAGTTTAGGTGGGGGGTTGGGAAATCAAGCTAATTACATGCACACTATTTGGATAGAGTTTAGGTGGGGGGTTGGGAAATCAAGCTAATTACATGCACACTATTTGGATAGAGTTTAGGTGGGGGTGGGAAATCAAGCTAATTACATGCACACTATTTGGATAGAGTTTAGGTGGGGGGTTGGGAAATCAAGCTAATTACATGCACACTATTTGGATAGTTTAGGTGGGGGGTTGGGAAATCAAGCTAATTACATGCACACTATTTGGATAGAGTTTAGGTGGGGGGTTGGGAAATCAAGCTAATTACATGCACACTATTTGGATATAGTTTAGGTGGGGGGTTGGGAAATCAAACTAATTACATGCACACTATTTGGATAGAGTTTAGGTGGGGGGTTGGGAAATCAAACTAATTACATGCACACTATTTGGATAGAGTTTAGGTGGGGGGTTGGGAAATCAAGCTAATTACATGCACACTATTTGGATAGAGTTTAGGTGGGGGGTTGGGAAATCAAGCTAATTACATGCACACTATTTGGATAGAGTTTAGGTGGGGGGTTTGGAAATCAAGCTAATTACATTCACACTATTTGGATAGAGTTTATGTGGGGGGGGGGGTTGGGAAATCAAGCTAATTACATGCACACTATTTGGATAGAGTTTAGGTGGGGGGTTGGGAAATCAAGCTAATTACATGCACACTATTTGGATAGAGTTTAGGTGGGGGGTTTGGAAATCAAGCTAATTACATTCACACTATTTGGATAGAGTTTAGGTGGGGGGTTTGGAAATCAAGCTAATTACATTCACACTATTTGGATAGAGTTTAGGTGGGGGTGGGAAATCAAGCTAATTACATGCACACTATTTGGATAGAGTTTAGGTGGGGGGTTGGGAAATCAAGCTAATTACATGCACACTATTTGGATAGAGTTTAGGTGGGGGGTTGGGAAATCAAGCTAATTACATGCACACTATTTGGATAGAGTTTAGGTGGGGGGTTGGGAAATCAAGCTAATTACATGCACACTATTTGGATAGAGTTTAGGTGGGGGGTTGGGAAATCAAACTAATTACATTCACACTATTTGGATAGAGTTTATGTGGGGGGGGGGGGAAATCAAGTTAATTACATGCACACTATTTGGATAGAGTTTAGGTGGGGGGGGTGGGAAATCAAGCTAATTACATGCACACTATTTGGATAGAGTTTAGGTGGGGGGGGGTGGGAAATCAAGCTAATTACATGCACACTATTTGGATAGAGTTTAGGTGGGGGGGTTGGGAAATCAAGTTAATTACATGCACACTATTTGGATAGAGTTTAGGTGGGGGGGGGGTTGGGAAATCAAGTTAATTACATGCACACTATTTGGATAGAGTTTAGGTGGGGGGGGGTTGGGAAATCAAGCTAATTACATGCACACTATGTGGATAGAGTTTAGGGGAAACAAAATACAATGCAGCTGACTAAATACATTCAAACTGAGTAGACTGGGTGGATATGTGCCCAGCATTGTATGCTGGGGAGGTTATTGAAGTGAAATATACATGCATGACCAAAAAGAACAGGAAAAAATTCCAGCATGCGTGAGGAGAAAAAGGGGACATTCACACTATATTGCAATGATGGTAAGTAGTGTTTGAGTTAAGAAATACATTACATTATCAAAGATTAAATAAAAGAACATGTGATGCTAATAAAAGAAAAAATTCTTACCTTAATATAGTCCTTCTGCAGGACTTGTATGATGGCAGAACAGGTCTCTGGGATAATGATCCCCAGAGCCTGGGGGGAGATGCCTGTCGAGAACTTGAGGTCCTGCAGGCTTCTCCCTGTCGCCAAGTACCGCAACGTGGCAACTAGCCTCTGCTATGGAGTGATGGCTTGCCTCATGCAGGTATCCTGCCTGCTGATATAGGGGGTCAGCAAAGCCACCAAACGGTCAAAAACGGGGTCCGTCATCCGGAGAAAGTTCCTGAAATCCTCAGGATTATTCTCACGGATCTCACGGAGCAATGGCATGTGACAGAACTGGTTACGCTGGAGCAACCAATTCTTGGTCCATGAACTCCTCCTCGCCCTGTTCATGGACTGGTCTTGGTCTGAAGAATAAACTACAGCACCAAGCACATACAATGCACAAGCTCGACGACGAGTACGTACAAGTAACATGGCTTCAAAAAGGTCGGCTGGTCAGAACGCACTTAACAGAACGCACTGAAGAACAGCAAGGCCTGTGAAGAGCGACCTGAAAATCAGGAACGAGCGGACAATAAAACAAAGATTTCTCAATGCCAACTGACCAAACGCACTGAAAAGCAGATACAAACCTCACAAGCACAGACTGAACAACAGTTAAAACGAACTGAAAAATACGAGTCTCACAAGCGCGAATCGTCTCTCACCAAACTTCTACTAACACGAGATAAACACGAGATTAGCAGAAGGAGCCCATAGGGTGTCGTACGGGCTATTGAACTTCTGTTTTATAGTCTCGCCGGACTTGGTGTACGTCACCGCGTACTAGGCTGTCAAACTTTTGTGTGGTCGTGTGTAGGCAAGTCCGTTCGTTAGAAAGTCTGCCGCAAGTCCGCCGAAAGTCCGCCGGAAGTCTGTCGGACAGGCTGTCGGACTTTTGTAGACGAAAAGTCCGACCATGTGTACGCGGCATAACACATGTCCCTGATGAACCTCTAGAGAAAAGGAAAAAAATCAGAATATCGTCTAAATAGACAATAACAAAAAGATCCAGAAAGTCCCAAAAAATGTCATTGACAAAATGCTGCAATGTAGCAGGGGCATTGCGCACCCAAAGGGCAACACTAGGTACTCGAAGTGCCCGAATCGGGTACGGAATGCGGTCCTCCATTCATCCTCAGTCCATATGCGAACCAGATTGTATGTCCCTCGAAGATCCAACTTCGTGAAGATAGTTGTAAGGGCTGGGCTCAGCCCTTCCTTCTCTGAGCTGGCCGCTCAGCTGTCGGCTAATTGCCAACTCCTATCTCTCCACAGTCACTCAGCTGTTGATGATATCTTGCTCGTCAGTCCTGCCTACTTAAGCCGTCCAGGTTCTCTGCCTTTGCCTTGGTCAACATCACTGAAACTATCTCCTGCGATCCTGTTCAAGACTTGCTTTGCTGACATCCCTTCTGGCTCCAAATCCTGTTAGCTGTTCCACTACATTGATCACTGACTTCTGGCTTGGCTGACTATCAGTTCTGGTTACTGAACTTTGGCTGTTTTTACTTTTATTATTAACCACTTCAGCCCCGGAAGAATTTACCCCCTTCCTGACCAGAGCACTTTTTGCGATTCGGCACTGCGTTGTTTTAACTGACAATTGCGCGGTCGTGCGACGTTGCACCCAAACAAAATTGACGTCCTTTTTTACCACAAATGGAGCTTTCTTTTGGTGGTATTTGATTGTCTTTGCGGTTTTTATTTTTTGCGCTATAAACAAAAAAAGAGCGACAATTTTGAAAAAAACACAAAATTTAGTAATTTTTGCTATAATAAATATTTCCTTTTTTTTAAAAAAAAAAGCTAATTTTTTCTCAGTTTAGGCCGATGTATTCTTCTACATATTTTTGGTAAAAAAAATTGCAATAAGCGTATATTGATTGGTTTGCGCAAAAGTTATAGCGTCTACAAAATAGGGGATAGATTTATAGCATTTTTATAAATTTTTTGTTTTTTACTAGTAATGGTGGCGACCTGCGATTTATTTTTTTTTTCATGACTGCGACATTATGGCAGACACATCGGACAATTTTGACACATTTTTGGGACCATTGACATTAATACAGCGATCAATGCTATAAAAATGCATCGATTACTGTAAAAATGTCACTGACAGTGAAGAGGTTAACACTAGGGGCGATCAAGGAGTTAACTGTGTTCCCTGGGAGGTGATTCTAACTGAAGAGGGAGGGGACTGACTAGAGGAAGTGACAGATCGTGGTTCCTAGCTAATAGGAACACACGATCTGTCACTCCTCTCAGAACAGAACAGGGAAGTGTATGTTTACACACACTCATCCCTGTTCTGTGTCTCCTACTCACGATCGCTCTTGGCCGGCCATGAGCATCGCCCCCCCCCCCCCTCCCCCTGCGCTGTGCTGCGGGCGCGCGCTTCTGCTATCCCGACCCCGCGAGCCGATGTATAGCTACGACGGCTCGTGCAGGGGAATATAAAGGAGAGTGTAGGTATGGCGCTGTTCTAATTAGGAAAAAGAGAGCGTTTTATGATAAAGCTGCTGTGTTACACCCTCTGCAGTGCTCCAAAACCAGATGTAGATAGTGAGGGGATTAATACACAGAATGGAAAAATAATGTAGATGATAAATTTTCAGCAGGTGGCTTGACCTGTATGTGTGCACCCCCAACAGAGTGTGGTGCCATAAGCCAATGTGCAGATATGTTATCCTCTAATGGCTATACTCAACTCAAAAGAGGGAATATTGAATAGATAGGAGCGTAAATAAGCAACAAAAGACACTCACATGAGTGTAGACGGGTAGGCCACGCACCCCATAAAGTAAATGAAAAATACAAGAACCCCCTGACGGGGCTTTAAAGCAGCCAATGAGATGCAGTATAATAGTTGAAAAAATTCCAATTTTATAGTACAAAAAATATGAATAGTATATTAAAAAAGACATTGGGAATGAGTATTGACTATTAGAGTCGAGGCATGAACTGGATATGGCGTACCGTAGCAACGGACAATTCATACAATTAAAACCAATGCAAGGCACAATGTGCCAAAGGGCAACCAATGTTTTTACAAGTGTTGAATCCTTAAAGATAAGAACAGACAATGCCTATAAATAAGGGAAATATACAATACGTCCCTACTGACCCCTTGCTCATTATTACATTTTTTCATTTTTCATTTTTAGCACCAACGTGAACCCATTCGGGTGCGGTTTTGGTTGCCTGCTCTCCCTTCCCTCTCCTACATATGGGGGGTTGGTAGACGTGATCCCTCGCAAGATACACCTGGTCCACCACCCGCTCACTTGGGAGCTTGCGCGACACGGGGAAGACGGGGGAGCAGAGGAGAAATCGCACTATCCTAAATACCCCACAATATTAGAACTGACTCTATAATGTTAAAAATCCTACAATAGGTAATTATGCAACCTGGACAGCTACAGTATTTGGTATACATGTATGGGTTTGTGCTGTTGAGTCTGTGCTACCACTGATACATGTTGACCTTTTTACAGTGGACACTCATCCTCTGAAGAAGACCCGGGAAGGGTCGAAACGCGTCAGGATTCACACATACAGATTCCGTTGTTCCACATATACCGTATTGTATATTGCCCTTATTTATAGGCATTGTCTGTTCTTATCTTTAAGGATTCAACACTTGTAAAAACATTGGTTGCCCTTTGGCACATTGTGCCTTGCATTGGTTTTAATTGTATGAATTGTCCGTTGCTACGGTACGCCATATCCAATTCATGCCTCGACTCTAATAGTCAATACTCATTCCCAATGTCTTTTTTAATATACTATTCATATTTTTTGTACTAATAAAATTGGAATTTTTTCAACTATTATATTGCATCTCATTGGCTGCTTTAAAGCCCCGTCACGGGGTTCTTGTATTTTTCAGATATGAGCGTAAATGTGCATATACTATCCACAGGGTGTGGTATCTTGTGAAAAAAAAATCAGGTATGTTGCCCTCTAATATCCATGTCTAAATTTCAGAAAGAGGAGTAAATGTGCATAAAGGGAACACCAGTGATGGCATTCTTGTAATGATGCTAAATCCTCTATATAAGAGACTAGTGTTTGGGGTAAAAGCTGGTGTCCAATTGTGATGCTGATTAAAAAAAAGAAAAATTGTCTAAGTTGTGTTGCACCCTCTGGCAGCTAGTTGACAATATGGTGTCAGCAACCAGAAAGGGTAACTCAGCTTACTCCTAATGTTGGTTTTTAAAAGCTGGTTATGTTATTATGAAGAAAAGTGTCCAAAATGTGTTACACCCTCTGGCTGCCTAACCAGTGGGGAAAAAAAATATAATATACTACAAACTGAAATCTATGCTAGTCACCAATGATGTGATTAGAATAACATAAATATGACCGAATTAATTAATAATGCGTTCTACAAAATTAGTATACTTAACATTGAGATCTTAGTAAAAGTGCATGTTACAAAAGTGCCTAGTGCTCAAGAAGTGTCCAGTGCTAGCAAATGAGCTATTTAAGAAAGTGACTTGTGCTCAAGAGAAAACTCCAGTGCTTGCTGAGGAACAATATTGTTTTTTAAAAAGAACTTCTTGTTCAGGTGCCAGCTAGTGATGGTGATCCTTATTCATGCTCCTAATGTGCATGCACTCACCAAATAGCCTCACCCCCACAGGGGTACTGCACAGTCACAGTATCAGCCACTGTGTAGCAATCCTTGGCAGCTCTGGTCTGTGCTTTAAATGTTGTTAGCAGCGTTTTATTTGTTCATCATGTGGAAGAAAAGGGATGCCCATAGCCTAAAACCGTTTTTAAACTTTATTTATTAATTAAAAAAAATGTACTCACATTTTATATGAATTGTAATAGCATGAAAATATGAGTAGATGGATGCCGTCAGAAAACTGTATTTGTCTAGCCGGAGGTGATGTAAGACGCTCGTAACCCCGCCCTACGCATTTCGTCATTGGACGTCAACAGGAGCGAACACGCTCCTGTTGACATCCACGCTCCTGTTGACGTCCTGTTGACATCCAATGGCGAAACGCATTATTAATGAATTCGGTCATATTTATGTTGTTCTAATCACATCATTGGTGAATAGCATAGATTTCAGTTTGTAGTATATTATATTTTATTTTTCCCACTGGTTAGGCTGCAGCAGCCAGAGGGGCACTTTTCTTCATAATAACATAACCAGCTTTTAAAAACCAACATTAGGAGTAAGCTGGGTTACCCTTTCTGGTTGCTGACACCATATTGTCAACTAGCTGCCAGAAGGTGCAACACACCTTAAACACATTTTCCCCTTTCTGGTCGCTGACACCATATTGTCAACTTCTTTATTTTAATCAGCATCACAATTGGACACCAGCTTTTACCCCAAACACTGGTCTCTTATATAGAGGGTTTAGCATCATTACAAGAAAGCCATCTCCGGTGTTCCCTTTATGCACATTTACTCCTCTTTCTGAAATTTAGACATGGATATTAGAGGGCAACACACCTGATTTTTTTACACAAGATACCACACCCTGTGGATAGTATATGCACATTTACGCTCATATCTATTCAATATTCCCTCTTTTGAGTTGAGTATAGCCATTAGAGAATAACATATCTGCACATTGGCTTATGGCACCACACCCTGTTGGGGGTGCACACATACAGGTCGAGGCACCTGCTGAAAATCTATCATCTACATTTTTTTTGCCATTCTCTGTATTAATCCCCTCACTATCTACATCTGGTTTTGGATGACTGCAGAGGGTGTAACACAGCAGCTTTATCATAAAACACTCTCTTTCCCCCCTCACCTTCCAGGACAGCTACTTGAGAGATGATCGGCTCCGCCCTCTACAGGAAACACAAATCAGATAGAATTTAAAAGGCCCCTCCCTTTCCTCTGACCCTCAGTTGTTTTGTGTTTCCAGCCCCTCCAGGAGCACCGACACGTTTGTTCTTTTCTTATGGTCTGGTAACTGTGGTTGGTGGACCCCCCTTCTCTGGTTTCATCCAGGACTAGTTGTGGCCAAGTCCTGGATGATGGTCTGTACCAGAAGGGTTTCCTATTTCTAAGGGTTACTTGCCTTTGTAAAATGGTGGCAACTCCCTTCCTTTCCCCAGCGCTGCTGTGTGGAACTGTGTCCTCCTAATTGCTTCATTCCGGTGTACCAAGATGGCGTCAGGAGGACTACCGGTGATGCAACAAGATGGCGCCGGAACCGGAAGTCACATGACGCACTTCCGGACGCCGAGTTTTTATAAGGAGTATGGTGTGGAGACACTGAGGACATGCTGCAGGGGAATGGCCTGCTAAAAACGCCATTCTAGGTGCAGTTTTTGCGGTACAGCAGCAGTCTTCTTTGCGACCGTTCTCCGCTTGCCTCATGGAGCCTGAGGACAGGTCTGAGGATGGAACGTCCGCTCGTATTGAACCAGCGGCAGCATCCGGGTCCCATACTGCCCCCAAGGTAAGCCCTGGTCTGTGGATAGCTACAGCAAGGGACTTCTTTTGTATGGATCCTTTTTATTCATGGCCCTTGTTTCTGCTCTCTTCTAGGCCAAACCGGTGAAGAAGAAATGTGGGAACTGTAGAGCCAGGCTCTCTGATAGTTATAAAAAGCTATTTTGTGAGGATTGTATCCCACCCAAAGCTAGTTCAAAGTCTTCCTCCTTTAAGGAGTTAATGACTTCTATGAAGGAGGTAGTGGATTCTTTTCGGTCACTGAATGACAGGGTTACTAGTTTAGGCCCTCCCTCTTCTAGACCCATAGCTCAAGATCCTTCAACCTCTGCCAAGTCCCTTCCCTTATTAGTATCTCAGACTATTAGTTCACGCAATACCTCTGATCTGGAGGAGGGTGCGAATTCAGTCTCTTCATCTGATGAAAAGTCTGCATCAGAGGAAGATACAGGTAGCTCATCCAAGTATCTCTTTCCAGTTGAGGATATTGATGAACTATTAACCACTTCAGCCCCGGAAGGATTTACCCCCTTCCTGACCAGAGCACTTTTTACAATTTGGCACTGCGTCGCTTTAACTGCTAATTGCGCGGTCATGCAATGCTGTACCCAAACGAAATTTGCGTCCTTTTCTTCCCACAAATAGAGCTTTCTTTTGATGGTATTTGATCACCTCTGCCGTTTTTTATTTTTTGCGCTATAAACGGAAAAAAAAAGATATTTTCTTCTTTTTGTTATAAAAAAAATCCAATAAACTCAATTTTAGTCATACATTTAGGCCAAAATGTATTCGGCCACATGTCTTTGGTAAAAAAAATGTCAATAAGTGTATATTTATTGGTTTGCGCAAAAGTTATAGCGCCTACAAACTAGGGTACATTTTCTGGAATTTACACAGCCTTTAATTTATGACTGCCTATGTCATTTCTTGAGGTGCTAAAATGGCAGGGCAGTACAAAACCCCCACAAATGACCCCATTTTGAAAAGTAGACACCCCAAGCAAATTGCTGAGAGGCATGTTGAGCCCATTGAATATTATTTTTTTTTGTCCCAAGTGATTGAATAATGACAAAAAAAAAAAAAAAATTACAAAAAGTTGTCACTAAATGATATATTGCTCACACAGGCCATGGGCATATGTGGAATTGCACCCGAAAATATATTCAGCTGCTTCTCCTGAGTACGGAGATACCACATGTGTGGGACTTTTTGGGAGCCTAACCGCGTACGGGGCCCCGAAAACCATTCACTGCCTTTAGGATTTCTAAGGGCGTAAATTTTTGATTTTACTCCTCACTACCTATCACAGTTTTGAAGGCCATAAAATGCCCAGATGGCATAAACCCCCCCCCCAAATGACCCCATTTTGGAAAGTAGACACCCCAAGCTATTTGCTTTGAGGCATGTTGAGTCCATGGAATATTTTATATTTTGACACAAAATGCGGGAAAGTGACAATTTTTTTTTTTTTTGCACAAAGTTGTCACTAAATGATATATTGCTCACACAGGCCATGGGCATATGTGGAATTGCACCCCAAAACACATTTAGCTGCTTCTCCTGAGTATGGGGATACCACATGTGTGGGACTTTTTAGGAGCCTAGCTGCGTACGGGGCCCCGAAAACCAATCACCGCCTTCAGGATTTCTAAGGGTGTAAATTTTTGATTTCACTCTTCACTGCCTATCACAGTTTCGGAGGCCATGGAATGCCCAGGTGGCACAAACCCCCCCAAATGACCCCATTTTGGAAAGTAGACACCCCAAGCTATTTGCTGAGAGGCATGGCGAGTATTTTGCAGCTCTCATTTGTTTTTGAAAATGAAGAAAGACAAGAAAAAAAACATTTTTTTATTTTTTCAATTTTCAAAACTTTGTGACAAAAAGTGAGGTCTGCAAAATACTCACTATACCTTTCAGCAAATAGCTTGGAGTGTCTATGTTCCAAAATGGGGTCATTTGGGGGGGGTTTGTGCCACCTGGGCATTCCATGGCCTCCGAAACTGTGATAGGCAGTGAAGAGTGAAATCAAAAATTTACGCCCTTAGAAAGCCTGAAGGCGGTGCTTGGTTTACGGGGTCCCGTACGAGGCTAGGCTCCAAAAAAGTCTCACACGTGGTATCCCCATACTCAGGAGAAGCAACAAAATGTATTTTGGGGTGTAATTTCACATATTCACATGGCATGTTTGAGCAATATATCATTTAGTGACAACTTTGTGCAAAAAAAAAAAAAATTTGTCTCTTTCCCGCAACTTGTGTCACAATATAAAATATTCCATGGACTCGACATGCCTCTCAGCAAATAGCTTGGGGTGTCTACTTTCCAAAATGGGGTCATTTGCAGGGTTTTGAACTGTCCTGGCATTTTATGCACAACATTTAGAAGCTTATGTCACACATCACCCACTCTTCTAACCACTTGAAGACAAAGCCCTATCTGACACTTTTTGTTTACATGAAAAAATTATTTTTTTTTGCAAGAAAATTACTTTGAACCCCCAAACATTATATATTTTTTTAAAGCAAATGCCCTACAGATTAAAATTATGGGTGTTTCATTTTTTTTTCACACAGTATTTGCGCAGAGATTTTTCAAACGCATTTTTAGGGGAAAAACACACTTTTTAAAATTTTAATGCACTAAAACACATTATATTGCCCAAATGTTTGATGAAATAAAAAAGATGATCTTAGGCCGAGTACATGGATACCAAACATGACATGCTTTAAAATTGCGCACAAACGTGCAGTGGCGACAAACTAAATACATTTTTAAAAGCCTTTAAAAGCCTTTACAGGTTACCACTTTAGATTTACAGAGGAGGTCTACTGCTAAAATTACTGCCCTCGATCTGACCATCGCGGTGATACCTCACATGCATGGTGCAATTGCTGTTTACATTTGACACCAGACCGATGCTTGCGTTCGCCTTAGCGCAAGAACAGGGGGGGGGGCAGGGGTGCTTTTTTTTTTTTCTTTATTGTTTTTTTGCTTTTTTATCTTATTTTTAAACTGTTCCTTTCATTTTTTTTTAAATCATTTTTATTGTTATCTCAGGGAATGTAAATATCCCCTATGATAGCAATAAGTAATGACAGGTACTCTTTTTTGAAAAAATTGGGGTCTATTAGACCCTAGATTTCTCCTCTGCCCTCAAAGCATCTGACCACACCAAGATCGGTGTGATAAAATGCTTCCCCAATTTCCCAATGGCGCTGTTTACATCCGGTGAAATTTAAGTCATAAAATGCTCGTAGCTTCCGGTTTCTTAGGCCATAGAGATGTTTGGAGCCACTCTGGTCTCTGATCAGCTCTATGGTCAGCTGGCTGAATCACCAGCTGCATTCTCAGGTTCCCTGTTGAGACAGGAGAGCCAGAGAAAAACACGGAAGACGGTAGGGGAGGGGGGACATTCCCTCCCACTGCTTGTAAAAGCAGTCTAGAGGCTAATTAGCCGACAGGATTGCTTTTACATGAAAGCCGACCGCTGGCTGAAAAGAATGATACCAAGATGATACCTAAACCTGCAGGCATGATTCTGGTATAACCACTCAAAATCATGAATGGCGTACCTGAAGACAAAAAAATGGTTAACAATAAAGCACAGTAAACGGTAAAGTATAAAAAATTGCATACCTGAAAAGCAAACATAATAACAATAAAACATTGCAGAATAGAATACAGTAAAAAAGAGCAGAACAATAGAGAGAGAGAGAACAATAAAACGACAACTATTTTTTTTTATTTTATATTTTTGTTTGTGTTTTTTTTTTCTTTTTATAGGGCGTACACACGGTCGGACTTTGTTCGGACATTCCGACAACAAAGTCCTAGGAATTTTTCCGACGGATGTTGGCTCAAACTTGTCTTGCATACACACGGTCACACAAAGTTGTCGGAAAATCCGATCATTCTGAACGCGGTGACGTAAAACACGTACGTCGGGACTATAAACGGGGCAGTGGCCAATAGCTTTCATCTCTTTATTTATTCTGAGCATGTGTGGCACTTTGTCCGTCGGATTTGTGTACACACGATCGGAATTTCCGACAACGGATTTTGTTGTCGGAAAATTTTATCTCCTGCTCTCCAACTTTGTGTGTCGGAAAATCCGATGGAAAATGTCCGATGGAGCCCACACACGGTCGGAATTTCCGACAACACGCTCCGATCGGACATTTTCCATCGGAAAATCCGACCGTGTGTACGGGGCATTACACTTTTTTTTTGTAACTAACTTTTATAACTGTAACCGGTTCCAGGTTCGGGTCTCTCAAAATGCGATGGCATCTTGGGAGACCCTGTGAAAGTGTGCTTAGTCTGTGCAGTGCTGTACCCTACGCTAATACTCAACTAGTGAATGGTAGCGTTCAAAACATTCACCAATGCAAAGACCAGGATTGTCAGGACAGGAGGGACAATAATAGCGGGTGTCACGCCTATATCCGCGCTTGCTGCAGACACAACATCTTTTTTGGGGGGGTTCATTGAGTAGGGGTACTCGGGAGGACATAAAAATGCCTCTCATGCAGCCGACTGCATTTGGTTGGGGATGTGAATGGGGGGAAGTACGGGTGCTGCAGAAGCGGTGGGTTCCCAATTAGGATTGGCGAATGCAGCAGGAAGGGCATTATGGGCACGACTAGCCTGTGTTTGTCTTTTTGGTGGCAGCGGGACACTACTTGTGCTTGCCACCTCACCAGCTTGAACTGCACTTATGGGACTTGCCACGTCACCAAGTGTTACTGCAGTGCTGGTTTGACTACGACCGGGGTGTCAGGCCTGACTCTGCGAACGCTTGGGGCTAGTGTTTGCCAGTTCACCAAAACGCTACCAAAAAAACTGTTAGCGATCGCAGGGATCAGGCCTGACTCTGCGAACGCTACAGTTATGCGTTTAGTGTTTTGTAAGTGTCAGTGATCGATCGATACTGCACTTGGTTGGGCTGGGCTGGGCCGGGCGGAGGGGCAAAACGCAGGTGCTAGCAGGTAACTGGGCTGATCCCGCTAACACTGCGTTTTTGGGATCCCTAAACTGCTGGGGACGCTAGTATAGATCTGATCGGATCAGATATTGATCCGTACAGATACTATACCACTAAGGGAGGCGTATGCTGCGTGCGTGGGTGTTAGCGGTACTGGCGCTAATCTGACGCTGCCTGGGGCGACGCATATCACTGCCGGGCGATCAGGGGGCTAAACCTTTATTCGGTAATAAACGGCGGGTGCCCTGACACTATAAAAAATAAACGAACTAACCAGCGTCACCCGTAACGGTTATACGGTGATCAGTGGTGAAAGGGTTAACTAGGGGGCAATCAAGGGGTTAAAACATTTATTAGATAGTATATGGGGGTCCCTGTCGCTATAAAACGCTGACGGCGAACCTAAATATTTAGCTCCCTAACTAGCGTCACCAGTGACACTAATACAGCGATCAGAAAAATGATCGCTTAGCGACACTGGTGACAGGGGGTGATCAAGGGGTTAAAACTTTATTGGGGGGTTAGGGGGGTACCCTAGACCTAAAGGGGGCTAACAGTAACTGTCCTACCACAGTAACTGTCACAAACTGACACCATGCAGTAATCAGAAAAAAAAAAAAAAGCTGCTTGGTGTCAGTGTGACAGGGGGGGTGATTGGGGGTTGATCGGGGGTTGATCGGGGGGGATCGGGGGTGTAATGTGTGCCTGGCATGTTCTACTGTGTGTGTTTGTGTTTTACACTCACAGTGATGTCTTCTCACCTCGTCGCCGGAACGGAAAATACTGAGCCGAGGAGAGATGACATAATTTCCTTTGCTGCTGTTTAGCATACAGCAGCAAAGGAAGATTCTCATTGGCTGGGAGCGATCGCAAGGGGGGGGCCACGAACGGATGGTCACCCCCTCACCTCTCAATGCTCCCAGTCACAAGCCGACCGCCTCGGGCACCGGGGGGGGGGGGTCCGATCGGACCCCCCGCCCGCGGGAGGCAGATCACGTATGGGTACGTGATTCTGCCTGCCCGTGCCATTCTGCCGACGTATATCGGCGTGAGGCGGTCGGCAAGTGGTTAAAAGCAATTTATACCTCAGAGCAGATTGAGATGCCACAGCAAGCTCAATCTGTACAGGATAAAATGTATAGGGCCCTTCAGGGACGGAAATCTAGAACCTTTCCGGTACATCAGTCTCTTAGAGACATGATTCTATCTGAATGGAAAGAACCTGAAAAAAGGTTGTTCCAATCCAGAGGACACAAAAGAAGATTTACTTTTCAGCCTGACTAACCTGAGGAGGTTTTCTTTAAGTGTCCTAGATTAGATGCCCCTATGTCGCAGGTGTCCAAAAGATCAGATCTTTCTTTTGAGGATTCTGGGGTCCTTAAGGATCAAATGGATAGGAAGGCCGACTCATTGCTGCATAGGGCCTGGGATGCTTCAGCTTTTTCTTTAGGCCCAGCGGTAGCATCTACCTGTGTGGCTAGAAATCTAGACGTATGGGTTCAGCGTCTAGATGATCTTCTGGCATCTGACACCCCCAAGGAAGAGATTAGAGAATCCCTCCCACTCATTGCCAAGTCAGTCGCCTTCTTAGCTGATGCAGCAGCAGATTCAGTGAAATCCGCAGCTAGGGCTTCTGCTCTCATTAATTCAGCTAGGCGAGCTATCTGGTTTAAATCTTGGGAAGGTGACCTTATCTCCAAAAATAAGCTCTGTGGCATTCCTTTCGAAGGCAAACTGTTGTTTGGTTCTTCCTTAGAAGAAGTCTTATCTCGTTCCTCTGAGAAAGGTAGACGATTCCCTTCTTCCCAAAGGAATAAGCCCCAGAATAAGAGGCCTTTTCCTGGCTTCCAAAACAAGGCAAACTCCCTTTGCTCCTTCAGCCCCTTCCAAGAATACCCAATGACGCCAGGTTAGGGGTAGGGGGAAGATTGTGCCATTTCATCAAGGAATGGGCAGCCAAGAGAGACGGCAAGCCATGTTAAATTTGATCTCTGTGTGGGAAACAGAGGGAGTTATTTCTCCTGTCCCAGAAGATCAGAAGTTCCGGGGATTTTATTCTCACGTCTTTCTGGTCAAGAAAGCTTCCGGCGGCTTTTGTATGGTCATAAATTTAAGCGTCCTGAACCAATACATAGTTTACAGACGTTTCCGTATGGAGAACATTTATTCAGTAGGAAATCTGTTGTTACCAGAGGTCTTCATGGTGACCCTGGACCTTCAGGACGCTTATCTTCATGTACCAATCTGCCAGAGCCACCGAAGGTTCCTCAGGTTTGCAGTGCTCGTGGGAAACGAGCCGTCTCATTGGCAGTTCAATGCCCTTCCTTTTGGTCTCTCGGCAGCACCGAGGATTTTCACAAAAATCATGGCCAAAGTCATGGCCTGTTTTCGAATTCAAGGTGTATCAATCGTCCCATATCTAGACGATTTTTAAAATTTTTCTCAGGGCAAGGAGTCCCTTATTCAAGACCTACAGTTGGTTTTGCGGACCTTTCAAAAATTAGGGTGGAAGGTCAACCATCAGAAGTCTTGCCTAGTACCCTCACAGAGCATACTTTTTCTGGGTTATCTAATAGACTCTGTTGCCCTATAGATTTTTCTTCCCGAAGAGAAAATTGTGAAAATTCTTCTCTCTGTGCAGACCTTCAAACTGCTCCCTCAGACCTCCCTTCGGCGAATCATGCAGTTGCTGGGCCTAATGACTGCAGCCATTGCAGGGGTGCCTTGGGCTCAATTGCATTCCAGACCCCTTCAGGCTTTTCTTTTGCTCCATTGGGATCGCAGGAAAAATTCTCTGGATCAGCTGGTAAAACTACCAGAAGGGAATTTTCTAGATCTCGCCTGGTGGGAGCAGCGAGAACATCTGCAGAGGGGGAAGGATTGGGCACAACATTGCCCAATCAAGATTACCACAGACGCCAGTCTGTGGGGTTGGGGTGCTCACTCACAGGGTTGGCAGGCTCAGGGAGCCTGGTTGCCAGAGGAAGCAGGTCACTCCTCGAATTTCAGAGAACTTCTGGCTGTGAGGAAAGCACTTATGTCTCTGGGAGAGAGGGTCTATTCAAAGTACCTTTTAATATTTTCAGACAATGCCACAACAGTGGCGTACTTGAACAAGCAAGGGCGCACTCGCTCGGAATCCCTTCTGTCATTAACGCAGCAGATTCTGTCCTGGGCAGAGATCTATGTCTCTTCAGTAAGGGCAGTTCACATCAAGGGGTCAGAAAATGTGCTGGCGGACTTTCTGAGCAGAGTGAGCATCAGTTCCAGCGGTTGGGAACTACATCAAGGCACGTTCCAGGAGGTGGTGCTAAGATGGGGTCTCCCCACAGTGGATCTTTTTGCCTCCAGTCTCAACAAGAAACTACCGGCGTTCTTCTCTCTGGAGAGAGAAACAGAGTCCTTGGGGACGGATGCACTGTCCTTCCCTTGGGACTTCAGCCTGGCCTATGCCTTCCCTCCTTTTCCCCTTTTGCCCCTAGTGGTTCGGAAAATTATTCAGGACAGAGCAGAAGTCGTTCTGATTGCCCCCTGGTGGCCCAGGAGGAATTGGCTCTCCTCTCTGAAGGCCCTATCTGTGTATCCTCCCTGGCCCCTTCCAGTTCGAAAGGATCTACTCCATCAGGGACCCGGTATTGCATCTAAACCCTCAGACCTTCCATTTGACGGCCTGGAGGCTGAGCGGCGCATCCTACAGTTAAATGGATGTTCAGAGAGGGTTATTCATACTGTCCTGGACAGCCGTAAATTGGTCACAAGAAGAATCTATGGGAAAGTTTGGAAAGCTTTTATTTCCTGGCAAAGGAAATCTGGTTTAGATTCTTTTTCCACTCCCTGCATTTTAGATTTTCTGCAGGAGGGAGTGAAAAAGGGGCTCTCTGTCAGCACCCTTAGGGTTCAGGTTGCTGCCCTATCTTTATTTTCAGAGAGAAGACTAGCAGTAGATCCCTTAGTCAGGAGGTTCCTTTTAGCCAGATCTAGGCATACTCACAGGATCCTCAAACATGTTCCTCCCTGGGATCTGTCGTTGGTATTAAATGCACTAACAAGGGCTCCTTTGAGCCTTTGCATGAGGCTTCCCTGAAAATAATTTCTTTGAAATTGTCTTCCCTTTTGGCTATTACGTCAGGGCGAAGGATTTCTGATCTAGAGTCTCTTTTCTGTAGAGATCCCTTTCTGAGGATTTTAGAGGACAGGGTGGTGATTAAACTCGATCCACTCTATTTACCCAAAGTTTCTTCCAACTTTCATAGGTCCCAGGAGGTAGTCCTCCCTAGTTTCTGCACCTCTCCCAAAAATGCGGAAGAGGAAAGGTTTGGTCTTTTAGACGTTAAGAGGTGTCTTCTACTTTATCTAGAAAAGCCCAGTGGGTTTAGGAGTTTCTCCCAACTGTTAGTTTTGTTCAGTGGCCCCAAGAAGGGGTCCAAAGCATCCAAAAGTTCTATTGCTAGGTGGATTAGGGGAGCAATCTGTGAGGCATATAAAGCGTCAGGTCGCACCCCTCCTTCTAGAATTAGGGCCCATTCAACGAGATCCATGGCCACATCATGGGCAGAAAGAGCGGGAGCTTCATGGGAAGATATCTCTAAAGCTGCCGTCTGGTTCTCCTCTCATGCATTTGTCAAGCATTATAGAGTTCAGATGCTTTCCAGCCAGAACCTTTCCTTTGGTAGGAAAGTGCTTCCCTCCCTAAGGTATAATATCTTGCTTATCCTCTCAAGTAGCTGTCCTGGAAGGTGAGGGGGAAAACCCCCGTTAGACTTACCGGTAATGGTATTTCCAGGAACCTTCCAGGACAGCGTCTATATTCCCACCCTATTCTATTTTTTCACTGGTCAACCATGTTTTCCTGATGGTGGTGTGTTTTATGTTTTCTATTTTTTTCCTCTGCCGAGTGCACCTTCGGTGGAGGTTACTTGATCTTCTAAACAACTGAGGGCCAGAGGAAAGGGAGGGGCCTTTTAAATTCTATCTGATTTGTGTTTCCTGTAGAGGGCGGAGCCGATCATCTCTCAAGTAGCTGTCCTGAAAGGTTCCTGGAAATACCGTTACCGGTAAGTCTAACGGGGGTTTTTTCCTAATTAGAACAGCACCATACCTACACTCTCCTTTATATTCATCTTAACACACTCCACTCAGGTGGAGGTGTACTGGTAGAGGCAGCAGTTCCTTCTTTACATTCATTTTTCTCGTGCAGGGGAGCCTGTGGCGGCTGGACGGGAAGCGGTTAAACAAGTGTGATTTAACTGTACTTCTGTCTCGGCCTGATTTCATGGTTTCTGACAGTAGGCGAAGGCCATGAATTCAGAAGATACAGTCAATTCACTTGTTGGTAATATTTTTCCCAAATTGGATGAACTGGATCACCACATGGATCAGTTTGCCATGGCGTTACAAATGCTCCTGAGTCGCACGGCTCACCTGGAATCTCCCACTGTGGCCACCCCGGTACAACCTATGTTGGAGGCCGACCCTGCTGCTCCTCCAGTCTCTGTGCAGGCACCCGCCTTGAGTATTGCCTCTATAAGAGGTATGTCTGGTTCGCTCAGCTTCCCCAGTGATTTGGGGGCAATTCAGTCCAATGCAGAGGGTTTCTCAACCAGGTTGAGATATACTTTGAGATGCTGCCTCAGGCTTTTCCCATGGACAGAAGCAAAGTAGGTTTCGTGATATCTTTGCTTTCTGAGAGAACCTTGACCTGGGCAAGCCTCTATGGGAGACACAAAAACCTGTTGTTTTGAGCTACCCTGAGTTTGTGACTTCTTTTAAAAGGGTATTTGACGTTCCCACATGCTCCGCTTCTGCTGCCAAGTGCCTCATGTCCGTCGAACAAAGTATGAGAACTAGTGGTATAGGTAGGTGGTGCTGCGCTAATCCTAAGTAAAAGTGAACTAGCTGAAAATAAAATGGATACTATTATGTGGCGTGTATTGTAATGTACGCCAAATGATTTTAAAGTGTAGTGATTACTAACTAGCCCGTGTAGGATCAATCACTCGCACAGCAACAGGCCATAATAATGAAAATATACTGATAAGTAGTGAAATAATAAATAAATATCAACAAATACATATAAATTAATAACAGCAATGTGAAAGTGTCAGCTTCTAATAAAGTGCACAGACGCAATAAATAAGTGGATTGCAACGTGTATCAAACATGCAACACATAAGGTGACTGTGTGCAGCAGTGCGGCCAAGAAATGCAGCACAAAAAATGTCCAAACAATCAGAGTGCTTCAACACAAAACTCTTCCTTCATCACGTGACAGCAGCGTCCTATCGTGCATCAATTGCAGTGTAGTGCTCAGATAAACCACATAGTGCACATCTTTGTGTTCAAACACACAGGTGGGTAGTGGCCCCTTACCTTAGGGTAATAGGGCAAGCGCATATGACCAAACTTGGGGGTACCGTCCTTTTTTTTCTTTTTTTAATTCTGTTTATTACATTTTTGAACATATAAACATACACAACTAGTGGAGTAACTGGCACAACACCGGCCATTCCTTTACCAACATGGTCAACTTGAAACCAACATTTGTCTACCCAATACAGGCGACATCTTATACCTAACCCCCCCCCCCCCCAACCTCCCATACCACAGTTCACCACAATTAAGAAAAATGACTTCTCTTTATTTTACCAATGGGGAACCATCTGAAGTAAAACGATGTAAATATGAATGTATGAGTTTATTATACTCCCCAAAGCACTGCACCTTACTTAATGGTTAGCTAATTTATGAACCAAAGGACACAACTACCAGTAACTCCCACCCCTCCAAATGTATTTGGCTATATCAGTATCCCATGACTATGACTTTATCTCATATTAGATCTAGGGTAGAACTATCCAGCCGTAACCTCCGAGCCAAACCAAGCCTGCCAAACTTTGTCAAACTTTTTTCCGCACCCTCTAGATTGGTACGTTGCCTTATAATATGGCATCATGGAATTTACGAGACCCTTCCAAAATGGAACACCAGGGGGAGCGGAATTCCCCCATTTAAATAACATGGCTTTTCTTGCATAGAAAAATAGAATGTTTAATAATGTTCTAAGAGCTCTGGATGGAACTACCTCCTCTACTAGGCCCAACAAACATACTCTAATGGACAATGGGATAGGTATACTTAAAATTTCTTCTATACATGTTATTACTCCTTCCCAGAATGTCTTAATGTGCGGGCAATCCCAGAAAATATGTTTGGCATCTGCTGGTGAAAATCCACATCTCCAACAAGCCGAAGAGACTGATGGGTAGATTACAGCCAATCTGGCCGGTGTAAAATAAATTCTGTGTAAAAATTTAAAGTGTATGAGCCTGTCTCTTGCAGAGACTAAATATTTGAAGGGATGCACCCATATTTCATCCCAGTCCTCCCCATCCATATCGGGGACTTCACTCTCCCAGCGCTCTCTACATTTATCCATTGCCGGCGGACTTTTCTTAAACAGTTCTTTATATGTAACCGACAAAGTTTTAGGGAGGTCTTCTACCATGTCTTCTAAAGCCAATGGGATGGACTCCACCGCCCTATCTCTGAATTGGGCCTGAAATGCGTGACGAAGCTGTATGTATCTGAAGAAATATGAGTTAGGGAGGTTATGCTTGGTCTTTAGCTGTTCAAAAGACAGAAGTATTCCTTCTTTGGTGATGTCCTTTAGCAACTTAATTCCCCTGACCACCCACACCATGGGATCCTGAAAGGAGTAGAATTGAGACAACTTGGGGTTCCCCCACAGAGGAGTCTGAGGTGAGAAACCCAAGTAGCTCGGGCACGCCAACACCACTGCCTCCCCCCAAGTCTTAATTGTGGCCTTCATGGCCAATGTCAAAGGAAGCTCCGACCCAACACCCCTGTGAATGGCCAACCGGAGGGTCTCATATGACCTCAAGTGAGCCGCCTCCACAACAGTTGCTGAATCTCCGTCATCAGATGTCAACCGTTTATGGACAAATACCATCTGACCAGCTAGGTAATACTTCTTCCAGTCAGGCAAGGCCAAACCCCCCTGCCCCCAAGGTTCCTGAAGTACCTTAAGTCCTATGCGTGGTTGTTTGGGGGCCCATATAAATGAACTGGTTATGCCCTCTAGTTTTTTAAAAAAGGATTTGAGAGGCCGTACCGGAGCGTGTCTCAAAAAATAGAGTATGACTGAAAGAATTTTCATTTTCAATAAACGTATCCTCCCTATCAGTGACAGAGGGAGCCTTTGCCAGGCCTGCGCCTTCTGCTTAAAAAAGGACAACAGGGGCAGTAGATTAAGAGTCACATATTCAGCACTGTCTGCAGTAATTTTAACTCCTAAGTATTTGATGGAAGAAACCCACTTCAGCGGCAGATTATGGACAGCCTCTTTCCTGGCCCCAACATCTAATGGCAAAATGGAGGACTTGCTCCAGTTCACCTTTAGTCCCGAAAAAACTGTGAAATCATTGAAAATTTTTAGAACCGCCTGCAGTGATGGTCCAGGGTCCTCCAAAAACAAGAGCATGTCATCCGCATATAAAGCTAGACATTCCTTAATGGAACCCACTCTAATTGCTTTGACTTCACTAGACGTTCTAAGTGCTACTGCTAAGGGTTCCATCATAAGCGCAAATAAAAATGGGGACAGAGGGCACCCCTGCCTGGTGCCTCTGTCCACCGAGAAGAAGGGAGAAGTGTTCTGACCCAATCTAATTGCTACCTTTGGGAATGCAATATAACAACGCTATCCACCTCCTAAAAATGCTGCCGAACCCCATCACCTCCAGCACCTGGAGCATATACGACCAATCAATTGAGTTGAACGCCTTTTCTATGTCGATCGAAACAATAATTCTGGTTCCCTCCCCAGACCCCGGTAGCTGGAGGTGGGTAAACAACCTTCTCAAATTAGTGTAAGTGGATTTGCCGGGCATGAAACCCGTTTGGTCAATATTGACCAAGGAGGAGATCACCCCGGCCAGTCTGTTGGCCAATACTTTCGTCAGTATCTTCAGGTCCGAGTTTAAGAGGGAGATTGGCCTGTATGAAGAACAATCTAAGGGATCTTTACCCGGTTTCAGTAATAGCACCATATAGGTAACTAGCATAGAGGCCGGAAAACTGCCCTGCTCTAAACATTTGGCCAGGAGTGTGTTCAGTCTGGGGGCTAATTCATCAGCATGGTTTTTATAAATATCTGCGGGGAGGCCGTCCGGTCCCGGAGCCTTACAGGATGGGAAGTCAAAAATAGCTGCCATTATCTCTTTGGTGGTGATTTTACTATCTAATTCCACTTTATCAGTTTCAGATAAACTCGGGATGGTCAGCGTATCCAAAAGAGCATTCAATTCTGCCTGGTCATACCTCAGTATAGGAGCATAGAGTTCAGAAAAGAAGTTTCTAAATTTCTCCAGTATACCCAAGGGGTCCCTGATCATAGTGCCATCCCGCCCTCTAACTACTTGGATGTTTGTTATTTTATTATCAACTGCCACCAGCCTTGCCAGTAATTTTCCATTTTTATTGCCTTCTGCAAAAAAAAAGTTAGTCCTGTGTCTCAACTCGGTATGAGCCAGATCCGAGAAATGTAGAGAGAGAAGACGCCTAGCCTCCATCAGAGACAAATATGTGGACTCAGAAGGACTGCCAGCATGTCTCTCCGCACATTCCTTCTCGGCGTCCTGTAACCTGGCGACCTCAGCGTTATGAGCCACCCTTTCAGCTTTTATCGCCGAAATACATTCTCCCCTTATCACTGCCTTAAATGCATCCCAAACCACCGGAGGGTCCGCTGTATTCTCATTAGATGACCAGTAAGAGGCTATAGACTCCTGTAAGCGGGCAGATACCTGCTCATTTTGCAGCCATCCTGGGGACAGCCGCCAACCCCCTGCCCCCCTTCCACCGGACATACTGAGGTCAAGGGACAGAGGGCAATGATGAGATAAATCCCCCGCCAGGTAAGCTATGTCCTTCACAAATGGTAACAAGGCCTGGTCTCCAAACGCCATGTCAATCCTGGCCGACGAGCGGTGGGTCTGTGAGACGTGAGAGTAGGCTCTGCTCGATGGATTTCTAGCTCGCCACAACTCTGTCAACCCAGTCACTGCGGCCCAGGACAGAAGCTCACCAGAACCCACTCTCCCTGGATTTGAGGAGTCCAACGCATCTAAAATAGCGTTGAAATCACCCATCATAATAAGAGGGAGTTGAGCAAAGGGAGCCAATCTGGTAAATAAATCATATACAATTTGAATGTTTACAGGAGGAGGCAGATATACATTCACTAGTAACATTTTATAATGATGAACATCCAATAGAACAGCCACATATCTACCCCCTGGATCCGAGAACACCTGATGTATAGTACATGGCAGGGCCTTGCTGATAAGAATTGAGACGCCTCTGGCGAATGTGGAAAAAATCGCATGAAAAGATTTTTGAACCCAGGGTCTGCGCATAGCCAGGACCCTACTACCATCTAGACGGGTCTCTTGCAGGAAGGTGATATGCGGCTTAGACTGTTTAAGGAACTGAAATATGGATGCTCTTTTATATTTGTTGTTCAGTCCTCTCACATTCCATGAGACAATTTTTGCACACTTAGCCATAAACCTGTAAACAGAATATGAAATAACAGGAGCCTAAGTGCAGTGCTTTGTACAATCTGCAAGTACTTTTGGATATCCTAACTATACCTATTCCCCCTTGTGAGTGGTGAACTGTGATGTTACTATCCCCTACTGCCATTATACCCGAAACCAGCAAAAAATAAAAACAAACAACCCAACCACTGGTATGTGTCTTAGTCCCAAAAAAACTCCCAAAAAAGGGGCAGAACAAAAAATAAAACTGGAAGTACGTGTGCCAAACTGTTCAGCAAGTGTAGATGTCCTTTTCTTGTGTCTTCATGGTGCCCCATGAGATACAGATCATAAAGCCCATGTCCGCCCATACAAGGCCTTATAGCAATAATGAATGAGAGTATGTTGAAAGCATATATAACCGCCTGAGTACATACAATCTTCTTTGCACCGGATTGGAGAAAACAGGAAAAGAAAAAACAAAAAACCAACCGAACAAAAATACCTTTCTCTTGCCTTCCTCCCCCTTTAAAGAATATGAAGTAAAGGTGATGATTCACTTCAATCCAGGGTGTCCAGCCAATCCGAGACATCTGAGGGGGCCTCAAAGAATTTCACAGAGCCCTGGTGTTCCACTCAGAGCTTACTGGGGTACAGCATGCTCTACTTGAGCCCCTTTTCTCGTAGTCTCTTCCGGACCTCCACAAACATGCGCCTGCGCCTCTGCAGCTCCAGGGAAAAATCGGGAAAGAAATGCAGGGTGGTATTTTCGAACCGGAGCTGTGGTTTCTTCCGCGCCTCAGCAAGGATGAGATCCCTATCACGGTAATTGAGAAACCTAACCAGGAATGGTCTGGGAAAGGCGCCCTGCGGTCTCGGGCCTGATGGGACCCTGTGAGCACGCTCCACAATGTATGCTGAGGAAACTTGTTGCAAGTCAAGGATTTCTTTAAAGAAGTTTTCAGCGAAGCTGGTTGGTTGTGAGCCCTCCGCACCTTCAGGAAGACCCACCACGTGCACATTGTTACGTCGCAGTCTATTTTCGGCGTCTTTACTGTGTGTTGCAGTTCTGCGACATTCCGCGAGGTAGTAGCCGTATTATCCTCCAAGTCGGAAATTCTTTTCTCAGCGGCAGTGACACGGCCTCTAAACTTGTCCATGTCTTGTCGGATAGGGCCACACTCCATGGCCAATGTGTCTATCCTTCCCATGACCATAGTCTTACTCTCCTCAATGGCCGCCAGGATAGCTGCAGTGGAGTCGGTAGCTTCTGATTGCCCCAAACCCGAGGGCCGCGGCAGGTCTCCCTCGTTGTGTTCCATGTCTCCCAGAATCTGCAGCGCCGACAAAGTGGCCGCGGCTCTGCCTATACCCGAGGGCCGACCGACCCCCGCACGTGACACCACTGGGGTCTGCTTCTTAGGAGGCGGCTGCTTCTTTGCTGATCTCCTGAATGGCATCTAGGGAGCATACAGCAGAATAATCAATGTGGGAGATGCAGAGAGCCAGGTTAGTATTAGAAGGTTGTATAGGATGCTTGTTCCCTGAATTCTGCGGACTACCCTCACAGGCAGCCCCTGACCGTCATTGTTACCTTCAGGATGGTGGGGGACAGCAGCATCCACGTTCCGGATTGCCGTCTGCGCCGACCGCAGCGCTCCTCCGCGGGCCGGCGGCTCAGGAAAGTCCGTGAGCAGCAGGCTTGACTAGGCCGCACTAGGCCGTACTAGGCCGCGGCCTACACGGATGATTATAGCGGCCCCACAACCTCCTGGACCCCGCCGGACACATGGGGGATCGCTGGATGACGGATAAGGTCCCCTGCTTCTCTCCCAAGCCAGAGACAGCTTTGCACAACTGGATGGAGGCCGGATTAATGGCGGCGGCCGCGGGCCTGATGGTGACCGCGTCTTTCTGGGCGGATCACCTTCAATAATCCCTCAGGCAGGAGCAGAAGTAGGGGAACGGGTAGGATCACTCTGAGTAAGCCTTTGTTGTTTTTTGGGCACGGATGGCTTCGGATTATGGAAGGATTTTTGGAGCTCCTCTCCTACACGTCCGTCTCCACTCACATCCGGACACGCCCCCCGGGGGTACCGTCCTTAGGGTTCCACAGCTATCCTCACGGTCCTAGTCCTAGGGCATAGTTCCCTCAGATGTTTGGGGGGGGAGTATGGAAATAACAGAAAGGAGGATCCCAGGCAGTGTAATACAGTTTTGCTAAACAGCGGCTTTTATTAGGTAAAAACAGGGTACTCACATAAAAGACAATAATAAAGTGACTTGCTCCAACGAGCAGCGAGCTCGTACACCTCTATCAGCATAGATGCCTGTCCCGTCCCTACGCGTGATGTCACACCACACGTGACTTCATCAGGGGATGCGTACAGGCAAAAAGAGTCTTTAAATAGCTTAATTATGGCCGGCAATGAGCGGCCATTTTCTTGAAGTCCCATCTATAACATTGCGGTGGCCATTTTCTTAGAGGTAGCATGGCGCGGCTATTGCAATGGTATTCTATGAGAATAACAGAGAACCAGGATATGAATATTACAGACCAAGAGATAGGAGCCCCATCCAGGAATATGGATATGAAGATAGAAGGGGCCCACCTCAGAGAAACTACCGGCAGGATGAACGAAGTCCATTTCCCACGTATAATTACTATGCCCCCCTGATGAATAGAGAAGGAGAAGAAAGACCAGTTAGACCATACCCCTCACAATATGGGGACCAAGACTATATTAGACCTTTTTTAAACCAGAGCAGAGAAAATCACCCAGTGAGAAACCCAGACGAGATGCACGCTATTAGAAAAAGTCCAGAAAGAAGAGAGGACGAAGATCCGGCAAGAGACAACAAAAGAAAGAGAGAGTAAGAGGAGAGGGCATCTTTAACCTCAGCAGTCAGGAACTTACACATGAAGAGGTCGGGGTATTAGACAAAGGGTTGAGATATGCACCCACAAAAAACCTCGATAAATTTCAGACCTACATTGGAATTCAAAAATTTGTGCGAAAGCTGAATATCCAGAAATATATAGCAGGAAATCCTCCGATACCCAAAATTGTAGAGTTCGTAAATGATGGCATTTTACATAGTTCACTGAGGAACAAATCAGTTTTTAATCCCCCAACTAAAGATAGCAAACATATTGATGTTTTTAAGAAAATCGTTTTAGAAGAGATCAAGGATCTGAAGATCAAAAAGAAAGAAGAACCCAACTATATCAGAAGTGGTATCCGGAAGCTGACGAAAAGGCGAGATATCGTTATCCGACCAGCGGACAAGGGAGGAGGGATCATGATTCTCTCAAAAGAACAATACCACAATTCGATGATGAATATGCTGGATGATGCTAATACATATACTTAGCTATTGAGGAACCCCATGTTCGGGTACCATAAGGCACTTGAACAGGTTTTCTATCTAGGGGTCAAAAAATCCATACTTAATAAAGAAGTGAGATTTCTTATACCAGACTCCTGACGTACGCCAATTATATATTCATTACCTAAAATCCATAAAAATAGAACAGATCCACCACCAAGGCCGATAGTAAACGGTATCGATTCACTGACTTCTAGGATGGGCCAATACATTGATGTCTTTCTACAGCCAGCGGTTCAAAATACAGAAGCGTATCTGAGAGATACTAAACAAATTCTGCAAATTAAAGAGAATATTCCAAGAGATGATAGATCATGGGTTCTGGCCACTGCAGATGTGTCATCTCTATATATGGTGATCCCTCACCATCGGGCATGCGAGGCTGCCAAATGGGGCTTGAGGAAATACACCAAGCTACCCTGTATGCAGAGGAAGTTTTTGATTAAATGCCTGGAATTTAGTCTATTACCATCAACAGACTGGAGTTGCTATGGGAGCAAAATATGCCCCGAGCATAGCTGGCCTCTTCATGGTACAATGGGAGAAAGAAAACGTTTTTAATGATCGTCCGGAAGAGCTAGTGATATATAAAAGAAATATCGACAATATTTTTATACTATGGGATGGGGAAGTAAGTGAGTTAACACAATTCCTCGAAAAACTGAATAATAACGACAGAAATATTGAACTATCCTGGGACATCAGTAAAAATAAAATAAATTTCCTGGACCTGGAGATCACACAGGAGAACTCCACATTCAGCACTAAGACGCACTTTAAAAGCGTAGACAGGAACAGTTACCTTCCAATAGAAAGCTGTCATCATAAAAATTGGGTTTTCAACATCCCAAAAGGCCAACTTACGCGGATTAAAAGAAATTGTACCAAAATAGAGATGTTCTTCGAACAGGCTGAGAAGATGGGAGAGAGGTTTATTTCGAAAGGCTATGATCGCCAATTTATTAAGACTAAGATTGTTGAAGTATCAAAGATGGATCGGAAAGAACTGATTAAAGAAAAAGTAACACAGAAAAACTTAGTAGAATGAATACCGCTTATCCTAGATTTCAATGTGCAACATAAGAGAATCGAAAGGATTATCAGATGCCACTGGCATATCCTGTTGGTGGATAGACAGTTACAGGATACCCTCTCTAAGGACCCGAAGTTTATATACAAAAGAGCACCCACGATTCGGGATCTAGTGGTCAAAAATGTTGTAGATCCACCTAAGAAGCCCTTTTCCTTCTTTACTAGTAATGGATTTTATCCGTGCAAAAGATGCTTCGCATGCCTGAGAACCAAACGCCCACACGAAAAGGTGTTCAATTTTACGTCGAGAAGCACGGGAGATACTTACGAAGTTAAAAATTTCATCTGTTGCAATACTGAAGGGGCGGTGTATGCCCTGGAGTGCAGTTGCGGCCTTCAGTATGCGGCCTTCTGTTGGCCGCACCAAAAGACCTTTGAGAATACGTATTAAAGAACATGTCCAAAATATCCTCAATGGCTATGACAAACATAGTGTGTCCAAACACTTTCTGATATGTCATAACAAGGATCCCACTCACCTGAAGTTTTGCTGTATCACACCATACATTAAACACTGGCGGGGGGGGCCACAAGGTGAGGACCCTAAGTCAAATGGAATCCAAATGGATCTTTACTTTCTCGCTCCATGGCCTAAATATTGAATTTGATCTTAATTGTTTCCTCAGTGATATTTAATGCCCATTTTTATGGTTCAATTAGGTTTTTATTAGTTTTAGACAAGTTTATAACAAAGAAAAAATAACAACAAAGCAAGAGACCTGACATCAAGTCTCTCAGTTTACCCAGATACAAAAATATATAAAATTCAAACTAGTGCAATCAATTGACCAAACATTGATCCTTTACATTGTTTCACTGTCTGTGGGTAATATGTATGAGATATTAGGCTGTAAGGCGTTGAGTACCCTGGTCTAGGAAGCCCCAATGGGGATCTTCTGCTTCCTTGGACTCAGAGGTACTGGGAAGGCTAACTAAGGAGAAAATGTGCAAACATAACATCTGAAATAAAGTGCACAAACTTATAAAGTGTAAGGATTGAAAGCCATAAATAATCCTCCACTGAGGGAGGGACAGTTGTTGGAATAGATTGCATTTGTACAGGTCTTGAAAAATCTGGGCAAAGAGGTTAGAAATAAGAAAGGAAATGAGAAAGGGGAAAGAACAGGTATGTTCAATAGGAGAACAAGAGGGGGGGGGGAAGACAGCGAACCTCGATCTGTAAAACCAACCATGGGGTACAGCCCACGTTTTACTAGTAAACCGTGTGTGACCGTCAGGGGGAATTCGTATTCTTCAATCTCTTTTTAAGTTTGTCTGAAGTGGAGTAATGCCTCCAAACACTCCAGACATATGAAAATTTAGCTTGTTTATCCAGGACATTGGCCTGCATTTCTTCCATTAACATTATATTGTTTACCTCAGTGACCCATTCCAATATAGAGGGGGGAGTGGTAGTTTTCCAGTGTCTGGGAATGAGCTGTCTACCTGCACTCATGAAAAACTTCAAAAGACTGTTTTTCTGTGATTTTAGGGCCCCGGGTAAAATAGAGAGGAGGGCAATGGTGGGAGAAGGTATCAGAGGTTTATCATAAATCTCTGAATAAATGTGAAAAATCTGCGTCCAAAATGGTAAAAGCCTATCACATTCCCACCAGATGTGTAAATAAGTACCTTTCTTGGAGTTGCATCTCCAGCACGTGTCTGAATTGGTAGGTAACATCATCCTAAGGGTTGTGGGGACTAGATACCACCTTGATAGGACTTTATAATTCTTCTCCTGCATGTAGCTCGAAATCGAGGTCTTGCTTGTGAAGAGAAAGGCCTTACTCCAGTCTGCCTCGGATATATCAATCCCAACCTCCGCTGACCATTTTGTTGTGTAAATAGGAAGGACACCGTGAATGTGTTCTAAGATTTGTTTGTGTATAAGTGATAAAGGGTGTCGTGGAGTCTCCGATAGAATGCAGAGTTGTTCAAATCCAGTTAAAGGTCTGTGAATTAGGCTAGAGTCGTGTAGTCATTTGCAGTATACGCTCAAGTGTCTACGGGTGAGCCAAGTCACTTTAGAGGTTGTGTCTGAAAGAGCAGAAGCAAATGTACCTAAGGTGGGGTCAACAAATTGTCGTGCAGTGGGCCAAGACTCTCTATGATAGTTGTCTATGGAGTTTATGGAGTGGCCTTCCGTAAGTTTAGGGTTGTCAAACAAAGGGGTGAGTGGGCTGGGTTCCGAGGATAGAGCATAGGTAAGTTTCCTACGATACCAAATCGTCAAAGCATCTCTTGTGAGGGGGGACATTGCCGCGATAGATTTAAATGAAAGGTCGTATCCCCAGAGAAGGGCTCTGAGATCATATGTGGATAGGTCTTGCTCCACGAATGTGGTAGCCTTGGTCATGGGTCGAGGAAACCATTCAAGGATATGGGAGATAACTGCAGATGTATGATATAGCTCAAAGTCAGGTAAACCCAACCCATCTTTTGTAATGGGAGAGCACAGAAGTTTATGTTTCAGCCTTGGGTGTCTACCCTTCCAAACTAAACGGATTGCCATTGATCGTAGGGAGCGGAAAAAGGCAGGGGGGAGGGCTATGGGGAGGGCCTGAAACAAGTATAGGAGTTTGGGGAGGATGTTCATTTTTAGTGCATTAATACGGCCCACCCAGGATACTGCTAACTCCATTCGTTCTTCCATTAAATGTCTGAGTTTTAGAAGGAGAGGACTAAAGTTCAGGGTGTAAATATCCAAGGAGTTTTTCGGGATAGCCGTACCTAGGTAGGAGATGGAGTTCGGTTTCCATTGAAATGAAAAGTTCGATTGGAGGGTTGAGAGCGTGGGTTGTGGTAAAGATATGTTTAGGGCCTCCGTTTTGGAGATGTTTAATTTATAGTTACTAAAGCGACCGAATCTGTCTATCTCTGCAAGTATGGAGGGAACCGTGTTGCATAAATTTACCCCTAAGCACACATTTAAGAGCTTCCCATTTCGTGAAAGGATTAGTGGGATCATGAGTGTGATCTGCCACGAAGTGTTTAATAGTCTGTGCTATATCCTGAGAGCATACCAGGTCGTTTAAGAGATTGTCATTCAATCTCCAAGACGAGTTTCGGTTGCGTGAAGGTGTGCGTCCGAAGCTAATGTGGATAGGAGCGTGGTCAGACCACAGAGAGATACCAATAGATGCGGACGGCGAGAAATCTAATAGGGATTGTGAGATGAAGAGATAGTCCAGTCTTCGGTAAGTGGCGTGTACGGGTGAGTAAAAAGTGTAATCTTTGGTGGAAGGGTGTAGCATACGCCATACATCCACCAGAGATAAGTCAGACAGGAGAGTTCTAATTTTGGTCAGGGAGGTTGGAGAGATCGAGGACTTACCGGTTGAGGAGTCCAGACGAGGTATCAAGGTGGCATTCAGGTCCCCTCCTAGAATCATGTTGACTGTACCAAATCTTTTCAGACGGGCAATAACGGAGGTGAGGAATTGTTGCTGGTTCTGGTTAGGAGAATACACGTTAATAACAGTGTATATAACATTTTTGTATGACAATTTAAGAAAAATATATCTGCCTAGCGGGTCGATATACAAGTCAAGCACATCTGGAGTAAAGGATGCGTGAAAGGCTATAGAGACCCCTTTAGATATAGCAGAGGGATTGGAGCTGTGAAACCAGATGGGATATCGTTTATAAGGGAATTGTGGGATTTTGTCTGACCTAAAATGGGTTTCCTGTAAAAGTAGGATTTGAGTCCGCATTTTATGGAAGTGAAAAAGTATTTGACTTCTCTTCTCAGGAACATTAAGACCCCTGCAATTTAATGAGGATATTTTCAAGGCGGTTTGTGATGCCATAAGAAAATTGTTCTAACTGACATAAAAAAACAGATAAAAGGGAGGTTCGCTGTCTTCAAAACTGGAGTGTAAGGGGTTGGGGATGGAGAAGGGGGACATCTAGTGGTGAGTAAAAGCAGGGAGTTGAAGTTAAGGGGATAGAAAGGAAAGAAGGAAAAGAAAAGAAAAAAGAAAAAAAAAAGAAAAAAGGGCCAATACGGCTTCCCTAATGGTGTTGTCAGCAACGTATCAGCTAACACCCCGAGGGGCGCTGAAAGACCTAAATGGGGGAACAGTGGTCAGCGCAGGGGGGAGCCCGCACACGCCGGGCTATAGAGTGTACGGTAACAAAAGAAAAAATTATGGCTCTGTATATTAACATAAACTGGTAACAATGAACATAACATTTCAGGGCCCTGCATGTCTGAGTAAGCAAAAGACTGTACTATTGACCTCCTAGGAGAGAATATCTCTAAAAGGTTTCAAAATAAATGGACTGCATACAGGGCCTTTTCTCCAGCAACAAGGGGGGAAAGGGAGGGGGGGGGGGGGAGAGGGATGGGAGAGGATGGGACATTACATGGAGTTTGAAGTACAGTGTCCTTGTGACGGGGCACCGCACGTCAAAGATATCAGGGAACACAAACTTTAATATAAATCCAACAGTAAGGAAATAAAGCATATTGTATTAGTATTCATGTGTTCCAATGAGATTGTAACCGGGGACGCCGCAACCGGTTAGGAACCTGTGGGAGAGAAGAGAAAAAAGAAAAAAAAAGAGGAAAACTGAGGAGAGAGTTCATCCTTCGGTCGCTGAGGAGAAGTCCGACTTGGGCTGTTTGTTCTTCTTCGATCGTTTCTGCCAACCTCGCGCAGCTTTAAAGCCCGGAGTGGCAGCATGGAGGGGCCAATCTGGGATGGAAATCTGTGGCAGTTCAAAAGTTCCAAGGAACTTAGGTAGATCACCTAATGTGTGGAAAGTTGCAGATTTTCCTTCATGGGATGCAAACAGGTTGAAGGGGAAACCCCAGCGATACTTAATCTGCTTAGCTTGAAGGGCCCCGGTGAGAGGTTTCAGAGCTCGTCGCATGTCCAGGGTCAGTTTAGATATATCAGGGAGGAGAGACACTGGGGTTTCGTTGAAGTAGATGGCAGCTTGAGCACGTGCGGCTTGCATGATGGCGTCTTTAACCGCGTAGAAATGCACTCTGCAGATCACGTCTCTGGGGTGTTCCAGATTTGGATTTTTAGGGCCTAGGGCTCTGTGGACCCGGTCAAGCTCCAGCGGGTCATCTTTATCTTTCTGAAGTAAGTCATTAAAGATGGCTATGACAGCCACTGCAAGGTCCTTGGTTTCAACCGATTCAGGCAGACCGCGTATGCGTATGTTGTTGCGTCTGGCCCTATTCTCCTAGTCATCCTGATGATACATCAATTGCTGTATCTGAAGCGTATGCTCATGCAGAATAGTGTCATGCGTTTGTAAAGTGGATGCAGTTTCCTCCATGGTGTGTTCTACCTCCTCAACTCTGTTAGTGGAGCTCAGACATCTCTTGTTTGTATGAGCGCTCTAAGCGTTGCACATAGGCCTCAAAATCATGTCTGGTGGGGAGGGCTTTGATATATGCTTCCATGTCCCATCCTGTGTAAGGTCTGTGGGATTCAGGGGAATGGCAGGCTGAACGGGTGGATCCTGCTTCAGAGTCAGGGAGAGATCGGGCCCTTTGCCTGGTTTTCATGTGTGGCGTGGAGCGCTGTGAAGCAGCTCCCTGTGAGGCAGCATGTGAGCCAGAGGTCCAGGCGGGCGCCATCTTGGACGAGGGGGGGCCGGAGCGGTTATGGCCCAAGTGTGTGAAAAAACAATCTATGTCCCCTTCAGGATGTGGATCGGGGGTTCGGTGCCTGTCTCCCCCACCCCTCCTCCCCATAACAGACCTGGATGGCGGTGCTGGGAAGCGCCGAGAGCCTCGTTTGTGCCGGCGTGTGCGTTTAACCACTTGCCGACTGCCTCACGCCTATATACGTGAGCAGAATGGCACGGGCAGGCAAAATCACGTACCTGATACGTGATGCCTTCCCGCGGGCGGGGGGTCCGATCGCACCCCCCCCGGTGCCACAGGCGGTCGGCTCTTGTTCGCGGGCGATGAGAGGTCAGGGGGAGGCCATCCATTGATGGCCACCCCCTCCCGATCGCTCCCAGCGAATCAAATGCTTCCTCTCCCTCTGTAATGTAAACAAAGGGAGAGGAAGTGATGTCATCCCTCCTCGAGCCGGTCTTTTCGTCCCGTCGCAGAGGGGAGAAGACATCCAAGTAAGTGCACCAACACTACACTTCCAGTAGAACACGCAGGCACACTTTTCACCCCCCTTCACACCCCGATCACCCCCCGATCACCCCCCTGTACCCCCTGTCACTCTGATACCAATAGCAGTTTTTTTTTTTTTTGCATTGGTGTCAGTTTGTGACAGTTATAAGTGTTAGGGCAGTTAGGTTAGCCCCCTTTAGGTCTAGGGTACCCCCCTTTAGGTCCAGGATACCCCCCTAACCCCCCCTAATAAAGGTTAACCCCGTGATCACCCCCCGTCGCCAGTGTCGCTAAGCGATCGTTTTTCTGATCGCTGCATTAGTGACACAGGTGACGCTAGTTAGGGAGGTAAGTATATAGGTTCGCTGTGAGTGTTTTATAGCGACAGGGACCCCCATATACTACCTGCTAAAGGTTTTAACCCCTTGATTGCCCCCTAGTTAACCCTTTCACCAGCGATCACCGTATAAGTGTTACGGGTGACGCTGGTTAGCTAGTTTGTTTTTTGTAGTTTATTACAGTTTATTATAGTTTATTATAGTTTATTATAGTTTTAGGGCACCCGCCGTTTATTACCTTATAAAGGTTTAACCCCCTAATTGCCCGGCGGTGATAGAAGTTACGTTTTTAGGATCAGATAAGGTCTGCGTCGCCCCAGGCAGCGTGAGGTTAGCGCCAGTACTGCTAAAACTCACGCACGCAGCATACACCTCCCTTAGTGCTATAGTATCTGAACGGATCGATATCTGATCCGATCAGATCTATACTCCCCAGCAATTTAGGGTCCCCCAAAAAAACGCAGTGTTAGCGGGATCAGCCCAGATACCTGCTAGCACCTGCGTTTTGCTCCTCGGCCCAGCCCAGCCCACCCCACCCAAGTGCAGTATCGATCGATAACTGACACTTACAAAACACTAAGCACACATAACTGCAGCATTCGCAGAGTCAGGCCTGATCCCTGCGATCGCTAACAGTTTTTTGGTAGCGTTTTGATACAGTCGCTGACAGTCAGGAGCTTTTTTGCCTGTGAGTCTCACTAGTGTACCCCTAAATTTAGAGCCCAAAATGGCAAATCGAAGGTACACTAGTGAAGAGGCCTACACGTTTCTGAGCATGACAGATAGTGAAGAGGAAGTCACTCATCTGTCAGATTCAGGCTCAGAATACGATCCTGTAGAGGACAGCGGCTCCATGACAGATAGCTCTGACGAGTTGTGGTCCCTGCTAAGGTCAGGCGTACCAGACCCCGAACTTCTTCTTCTGTCCTTGAAGTGCAAGAAACGCAGGGCTCTCGTATGGAGCAGAGAAGTACTAGTGCCGCTATTCCTTCTGGTGAACTGGCAAGCACCAGCGGCCTAGTACACCCTGGTCGTACATCCAGCACTGCAGTATCACGTGGTGACGTGGCGAGTCCCATAAGTGCAGTTCAAGCTGGCGAGGTGGCAAGCACAAGTAGTGTCCCGCTGCCACCAAGAAGACAAAGACAGGCCCGTCGTGCCCATAGTGCCCTTCCTGCTGCATTCGCCAATCCGAATTGGGAACCCACCACTTCTGCAACACCCGTACTTCCCCCATTCACTGGCCAACCCGGAATTCAGGTGGAAACAGGTGACTTTATGCCACTGGATTTTTATTCGCTGTTTTTCACCGAAGATCTCTATAGATCTATTGTGGACCAAAGCAATTTGTACGCTGGTCAACACATCGCCACTATTCCCCAGTCCATCCTTGCCAGAGATTGGAAACCAATTACGGTTTCCAAATTTAAGATCTTTCTGGGCCTTTCCCTCCTCATGGGCTTGAATAAAAAGAGTGAGTTGCGGTCATATTGGTCCACTGACCCAATTTACCATTCGCCCTTGTTCTCTGCTTCCATGGCCAGGGCACGATACGAGCAGATTTTGCGGTTCATGCACTTCAACGACAATGAACTCTGTCGTCCTCGTGGAGACCCTGCATACGATCGGCTCTACAAAATTCGGCCCCTCGTAAACCACTTCAACCAACGTTTTGCAGACTTGTTTACCCCCCATCAAGTTGTCTGCGTTGATGAGTCCCTGATTAAGTTTTCTGGCCGCTTGTCATTCAAACAGTACCTTCCCAGCAAGCGTGCCAGATACGGGGTCAAGATGTATAAGCTCTGTGACAGGGCCACAGGCTATACATGTAGTTTTATGGTTTACGAGGGAAGAGATAGTCACGTAGAGCCGACAAACTGCCCTGACTACATAGGAAGCGCTGGCAAGATAGTGTGGGACTTGGTATCACCCTTATTCGGAAAGGGGTACCACTTGTACGTGGACAATTATTACACGAGCGTGCCACTTTTTAGTCACTTGTTTGATCATCAGATTGGAGCATGTGGCACCGTGCGATCTAATCGCTGGGGCTTTCCCCAGCGGCTTGTAGATTCCCGTCTTAGGCTGGGGGAGAGAGCCTGCTTTAAGTGTAATAACTTGCTCGCTATGAAGTGGAGGGACAATAAGAATGTTTTCGTTCTTACCTCCCTTCATGCAGACACGACGGTCCAAATTCCTACGGCGACTGGTGTTGTGGAGAAACCCCTCTGTGTCCACGAATATAACCTTAATATGGGAGGGGTGGACCTCAACGACCAGTTGTTGGCGCCGTACCTAATTGCCCGTAAGGCCAGACGCTGGTACAAAAAAGTGTCTGTTTATTTATTTCAATTGGCTTTGCTGAACGCTCATGTGCTATACAGAGCTTCAGGACGGACTGGATCCTTCCTTAAATTCCAGGAAGAGATCGTCAGAGCCCTTCTGTTTCCAGACGATGCTCTACCTCACCTTCCCCAACCAAATGCAGTAAGCCGGCTGCATGAGAGGCATTTTCTTTATGCCCTCCCGAGTACCCCTACCCAACGAACCCCCCAAAAAAGATGTCGTGTCTGCAGCAAGCGCGGATTTAGGCGTGACACCCGGTATTATTGTCCCCTCTGTCCTGGCAGTCCTGGTCTTTGCATTGGTGAATGTTTTGAATGCTACCATACACTAGCGGAGTATTAGCGTAGGGTACAGCACTGCACAGACTAGGACACACTTTCACAGGGTCTCCCAAGATGCTGTCGCATTTTGAGAGACCCAAACCTGGTACCAGTTAAAAAAGTTAAAGTTACAAAAAAAAGTGTAAAAAAAACAAAAAAACAAAAAAAATTTAAAAAAAAAGAAAAAAACACAAAAAAATATATAAAATAAAAAAAACAAAAATAGTTGTTGTTTTATTGTTCTCTCTCTATTCTCTCTCTATTGTTCTGCATTCTATACTGCAATGCTTTATTGTTATGTTTTTATCATGTTTGCTTTATAGGTATGCAATTTTTTTATACTTTGTTTTTTTATTGTTAACCACTTTTTTGTTTTCAGGTACGCCATTCAGCTGCAGAGCGGATTTATTTATCTTGACAGCAACAGCGTTTGCTCCCACGATACATAAAGCCGTGACTCCAGCGCTGTCGGAGGTGATTTCACCACCACAGTTACATACTTCAGCATATATGCCGAAGCGTGGGGGCAGCAGTGGGTGGAGGAGCGATTTGCTCCTGCCTTTTGCGGGAGGATGCCCCCATGCTTCGGCATATATATATTTTAGGTAGGCACAGGTTGCGTTAAATGTTTTATTTTTTACTATGTTTTTTTTTGTATTTTGCTTTGCAGGTAAGGTAAGTATTACTGTTATACTGTAATGTTACTTTGTTTTTTCGTTAACCAACATTTGCTTAGCAGGTACGCCATTCAGTTGCAGCACGGATTTATTTATCTTGACAGCAACAGCGTTTGCTCCCACGATACATAAAGCCGCGACTCCAGCGCTGTCGGAGGTGATTTCACCACCACAGTTACATACTTCAGCATATATGCCGAAGCGTGGGGGCAGCAGTGGGTGGAGGAGCGATTTGCTCCTGCCTTTTGCGGGAGGATGCCCCCATGCTTCGGCATATATAAATGGTGCATGTATGCCCATCATTAGAAGTAGGTGGATGAAGGGAGGTATTCTATTGGTGGGCATACCCACCGATCAATATTTTTTTTCGTTCAGCCCACAGGCTGCATGAAAAAAAAGTTTACAATGTATGCCCAACAAGGACCAGCAACGTACTGGTATGTTGCTGGAGTTTGAGTGGTTATACCAGAATGATGCCTGCAGGTTTAGGTATCATCTTGGTATCATTCTTTTCAGCCAGCGGTCGGCTTTCATGTAAAAGCAATCCTAGCGGCTAATTAGCCTCTAGACTGCTTTTACAAGCAGTGGGAGGGAATGCCCCCCCACCCCCACCGTCTTCTATGTTTTTCTCTGGCTCTCCTGTCCCAACAGGGAACCTGAGAATGCAGCCAGTGATTCAGCCAGCTGACCATAGAGCTAATCAGAGACCAGAATGGCTCCAAACATCTCTATGGCCTAAGAAACTGGAAGCTACGAGCATTTCATGACTTAGATTTCGCCGGATGTAAACAGCGCCATTGGGAAATTGGGAAAGCATTTTATCACACCGATCTTGGTGTGGTCAGATGCTTTGAGGGCAGAGGAGAGATCTAGGGTCTAATAGACCCCAATTTTTTCAAAAAAGAGTACCTGTCACTACCTATTGCTATCATAGGGGATATTTACATTCCCTGAGATAACAATAAAAATGATTTAAAAAAAATAAAAATGAAAGGAACAGTTTAAAAACAAGATAAAAAAGCAAAAAAATAATAAAGAAAAAACAAAACAAAAAAAAAACACCCCTGTCCCCCCCTGCTCTCGCACAAAGGCGAACGCAAGCGTCGGTCTGGCGTCAAATGTAAACAGCAATTGCACCATGCATGTGAGGTATCACCGCGAAGGTCAGATCGAGGGCAGTAATTTTAGCAGTAGACCTCCTCTGTAAATCTAAAGTGGTAACCTGTAAAGGCTTTTAAAGGCTTTTAAAAATGTATTTAGTTTGTCGCCACTGCACGTTTGTGTGCAATTTTAAAGCATGTCATGTTTGGTATCCATGTACTAGGCCTAAGATCATCTTTTTTATTTCATCAAACATTTGGGGAATATAGTGTGTTTTAGTGCATTAAAATTTAAAAAAGTGTGTTTTTTCCCCAAAAAATGCGTTTGAAAAATCGCTGCGCAACTACTGTGTGAAAAAAAAAATGAAACACCCACCATTTTAATCTGTAGGGCATTTGCTTTAAAAAAAATATATAATGTTTGGGGGTTCAAAGTAATTTTCTTGCAAAACAAAATAATTTTTTCATGTAAACAAAAAGTGTCAGATAGGGCTTTGTCTTCAAGTGGTTAGAAGAGTGGGTGATGTGTGACATAAGCTTCTAAATGTTGTGCATAAAATGCCAGGACAGTTCAAAACCCCCCCAAATGACCCCGTTTTGGAAAGTAGACACCCCAAGCTATTTGCTGAGAGGCATGTGGAGTCCATGGAATATTTTATATTGTGACACAAGTTGCGGGAAAAAGACAATTTTTTTTTTTTTTGCACAAAGTTGTCACTAAATGATATATTGCTCAAACATGCCATGGGAATATGTGAAATTACACCCCAAAATACTTTCTGTTGCTTCTCCTGAGTACGGAGATACCACATGTGTGAGACTTTTTGGGAGCCTAGCCACGTACGGGACCCTGAAAACCAAGCACCGCCTTCAGGCTTTCTAAGGGCGTAAATTTTTGATTTCAGTCTTCACTGCCTATCACAGTTTTGGAGGCCGTGGAATGCACAGATGGCACAAACCACCCCCAAATGACCCCATTTTGGAAAATAGACACCCAAAGCTATTTGCTGAGAGGTATAGTGAGTATTTTGCAGACCTCACTTTTTGTCACAAACTTTTGAAAATTGAAAAAAGAAAAAAAAAATACGTTTTTCTTGTCTTTCTTCATTTTCAAAAACAAATGAGAGCTGCAAAATACTCACCATGCCTCTCAGCAAATAGCTTGGGGTGTCTACTTTCCAAAATGGGGTCATTTTTGGGGTTTTGTGCAATCTTGGCATTTTATGGCCTTCGAAACTGTGATGGGTAGTGAGGAGTGAAATCAAAAATTAACGCTCTTAGAAATCCTGAAGGCGGTGATTGGATTTCGGGGCCCCGTATGAAGCTAGGCTTCCAAAAAGTGCCACTCATGTGGTATCCCCGTACTCAGGAGAAGCAGCAGAATGTATTTTGGGGTGTAATTCCACATATGCCCATGGCATGTTTGAGCAATATATCATTTAGTGACAACTTTGTGCAAAAAAAAAAAAAAAAATTGTCACTTTCCCGCAACTTGTGTCAAAATATAAAATATTCCATGGACTCAACATACCTCTCAGCAAATAGCTTGGGGTGTCTACTTTCCAAAATGGGGTCATTTGGGGGGGTTTTGTGCCATCTGGGCATTTTATGGCCTTCAAAACTGTGATAGGTAGTGAGGCGTGAAATCACAACTTTCCGCCCTTAGAAATCCTGAAGGCGGTGCTTGGTTTTCGGGGCCCCGTACGCGGCTAGGCTCCCAAAAAGTCCCACACATGTGGTATCCCCTTACTCAGGAGAATCAGCAGAATGTATTTTGGGGTGCAATTCCACATATATACAAAGGAAAATCAAAAAAAGACTGCGCTAAAACTAGAACACATATTTGACAACATATATGATTATGTGAATATTAAGAAATTCAATCAATCAAGTAATCAAAAATAAATATTATAAGTATAGACAATAAAGATAATGTGGTGAACCAAATATAACACAAAATTACAATATTGAAATTGTATGTGTCAAATGGCAAAAGTATATCCAAAGATGTGGTAGAAATGTTCAAAGGAAATAAGTCCTTGGAGCCAGAGCAGATAGAATAGGTGATCAAACGGTTAAACACTCAGCACCCAGTGAGGAATCCTCCACCTTAATAGATGTAAGCTTACCGGAGGTAAGCTAGATAACAGCTTATCAATGGATATCCACACGGGGGACACAACTCCTTGGATCTCCTCACAAGGAAGGGGTAGGCAGGAACTCTCTTACAGCGAACCTCAGACAGCATGCCAGGGGAACCCAGAAGAATAAAAAATTCCCGGACGTATTGCTATAAACAACGGTAGCGCAGAGCTTCACTCACAGCCCGAGAGTCGCGCTCCGATGACGTCACCCGCACGCCATATGCCCATGGCCTGTGTGAGCAATATATCATTTAGTGCCAACTTTGTGCAAAAAAAAAAAAATTGTCACTTTCCTGCAACTTGTGTCAAAAAATAAAATATTCCATGGACTCAACATGCCTCTCAGCAAATAGCTTGGGGTGTATACTTTCCAAAATGGGGTCATTTGGGGGGGTTTTGTGCCATCTTGGCATTTTATGGCCTTCAAAACTGTGATAGGTAATGAGGAGCGAAATCAAAAATTTATGCCCTTAGAAATCCTGAAGGCGGTGCTTGGTTTTCGGGGCCCCGTACGCGGCTAGGCTCCCAAAAAGTCCCACACATGTGGTATCCCCGTACTCAGGAGAAGCAGCAGAATGTATTTTGGGGTGTAATTCCACATATGCCCATGGCATGTTTGAGCAATATATCATTTAGTGACAACTTTGTGAAAAAAAAAAATTGTCACTTTCCCGCAACTTGTGTCAAAATATAAAATATTCCATGGACTCAACATGCCTCTCAGCAAATAGCTTGGGGTGTCTACTTTCCAAAATTGGGTCATTTAGGGGGGTTTTGTGCCATCTTGGCATTTTATGGCCTTCAAAACTGTGATAGGTAGTGAGAAGTGAAATCAAAAATTTATGCCCTTAGAAATCCTGAAGGCGGTGCTTGGTTTTCGGGGCCCCGTACGTGGCTAGGCTCCCAAAAAGTCCCACACATGTGGTATCCCCGTACTCAGGAGAAGCAGCTAAATGTATTTTGGGGTGCAATTCCACATATGCCCATGGCCTGTGTGAGCAATATATCATTTAGTGACAACTTTGTGCAAAAAAAAAAAAAATTGTCACATTCCCGCAAATTGTGTCAAAAAATAAAATATTCCATGGACTCAACATGCCTCTCAGCAAATAGCTTGAGGTGTCTTCTTTCCAAAATGGGGTCATTTGGGGGCGTTTTGTGCCATCTTGGCATTTTATGGCCTTCAAAACTGTGATAGGTAGTGAGGAGTGAAATCAAAAATGTATGCCCTTTGAAATCCTGAAGGCGGTGCTTGGTTTTCGGGGCCCCGTACGCGGCTAGGCTCCCAAAAAGCCCCACACATGTGGTATCCCCATATTCAAAAGAAGCATAATATATCATTTAGTGACAACTTTTTGTAATTTTTTTTTTTTTTTTGTCATTATTCAATCACTTGGGCCAAAAAAAATCAATATTCAATGGGTTCAACATGCGCCTCAGCAATTTCCTTGGGGTGTCTACTTTCCAAAATGGGGTCATTTGGGGGGGGGGTTGTACTGCCCTGCCATTTTAGCACCTCATGAAATGACATAGGCAGTCATAAACTAAAAGCTGTGTAAATTCCAGAAAATGTACCCTAGTTTGAAGACGCTATAACTTTTGCGCAAACCAATAAATATACGATTATTGACATTTTTTTTACCAAAGACATGTGGCCGAATACATTTTGGCCTAAATGTATGACTAAAATTGAGTTTATTGGATTTTTTTTATAACAAAAAGTAGAAAATATTATTTTTTTTCAAAATTTTCGGTCTTTTTCCGTTTATAGCGCAAAAAATAAAAACGGCAGAGGTGATCAAATACCATCAAAAGAAAGCTCTATTTGTGGGAAGAAAAGGACGCAAATTTCGTTTGGGTACAGCATTGCATGACCGCGCAATTAGCAGTTAAAGCAACGCAGTGCCAAATTGTAAAAAGTGCTCTGGTCAGGAAGGGGGTAAATTCTTCCGGGGCTGAAGTGGTTAATGCCCATTTTTATGCTCATTTTCTTTTTATACATTTTAAACGCACTTGATCTCCATTTTCAGTTCTCTTTGTTCGTATCTAGCCATCATTTACCCTTTACAACCCACGTAGTTTTATTGAGAATGGACTGCTGGGTGTATCTAAGTAGGTTCACTCTCAAGCATCCTTGTCTATCAAATTAGTTTGTCCTTTCATTTGATCATTTAATTTTAACATCTACAATATCTGTATTATCTTTTTAATTAGGCTATTTTTTTATGAACTTTATGATGTGCCATTTATGATGATTACTCCATGCTATATAAATGCACATTCATTATATAAATATATACACACTCAGAGATATGCCCTATCTCTGTGTGGTTAATTTGCCTATATCAGCATGATTGTCTCTCTCTTCCTATTTGTTTTTTAAATTATACATATATACTTATATATTCTTATATTTATTATATTTCGTATATTTTTTATATTTTTTTTATATACATTTTTTTGTAGCGTTTTTTTTTTCCCTGTGAACCTCCAATTTACACCGTTGGGTGGTTCTCTTCTATACATTCTCTTATATTTTCCCCTCTTTCTTAGGAGTCTGCCAGTTTTTTAAAATATATTTTGCATAAGATGACACTCGGGTTGAGTAATCTGCGTCTGTCCTCCTCTGCTGACAGCTAGGGGGGATAGAGGTGCTCGCCCCTGCCCATTGGTCCTGATAGTCAGCTGATGCTGGGTGCCGGCATGCGTACTGCGCCATAGAATACCATTGCAATGGCCGCGCCGTGCTACCTCTAAGAAAATGGCCACCCCAATGTTATAGACGGGACTTCGAGAAAATGGCCACTCATTGCCGGCCATTATTAAGCTATTTAAAGACACTCTTTTTGCCTGTATGCATCTCTGATGAAGTCACGTGTGGTGTGACGTCACGCGTAGGGACGGGACAGGCATCTATGCTGATAGAGGTGTACGAGCTCGCCGCTCGTTGGAGCAAGTCACTTTATTATTGTCTTTTATGTGAGTACCCTGTTTTTACCTAATAAAAGCCGCTGTTTAGCAAAACTGTATTACACTATCTGGGATCCTCCTTTCTGTTTGTCAGAGAGCTTACCTGATTGGGCGTCATCGCGCGCCGGGGCGCGTTGGTGCACGCTTTCCTGCAGGTGCTCGGGTGCCTGCTTCTATGGGCACTGGTGTTGGCATGCCGGCTGGCCGTGGTGGACGCGGTGGTGCACGGGCGCGTATGCCTATGGGCGCTGCTATGCGTTCACCTGGTGGTGCTGGTGTGCATGCCTCTGTCCGGGGGCGCGCTCGGGCGCGTGCGGGTGCGCGGGCGCCTGTGCGTAACGGTGCGTGCATGAACGTGGCGTTTGGCGCCAATCAGCCTATTTAGGCTTGCTTCTCCCTCTGATCAGTGCTGCCTGATCAACAGCTCCGTGCCTAGTTCCTGTTTCCTGTTTCCTGTTCCTAGTTCCTGTGATTCCTGTGTTCCTGATCTGTTGACGACCCGGCTTGCCTTTTGGACTCTCCTGACCTCCGCCTGCATTTGACCCCGGCCTGTTTTGACTTCGCTTCTGCCTGCTCCTTCTGTACCTCTGCTGTCCGCCTGTTGCCAAACCCAGCTTGTGCACTAACCTGTCTCCAGCTCCTGCTCAGCATCTGTTGTCTGTGCCGCTGACTATCATCTGCTGTTTGAAGACTGCTAACCTCCGGAACACGGACTCCTGCACAGGCTCTCATACCACTCCGCACTCGTGGGCCTCCTGTCTGCTCTACCAGGGGTCACGAGTCGGATACGTAAGGGAGCCTACCCTCTGCCCAAGTGGACTCTCCGGTCTGGTAAGTGAGAGACTTGACACTGTTATTTCCATACTCCCCCCCCAAACATCTGAGGGAACTATGCCCCGGGACTAGGACCGTGAGGATAGCTGTGGAACCCTAAGGACGGTACCCCCAAGTTTGGTCATATGCGCTTGCCCTATTACCCTAAGGTAAGGGGCCACTACCCACCTGTGTGTTTGAACATGAAGATGTGCACTATGTGGTTTATCTGAGCACTACACTGCAATTGATGCATGATAGGACGCTGCTGTCACGTGATGAAGGAAGAGTTTTGTGTTGAAGCACTCTGATTGTTTGGACATTTTTTGTGCTGCATTTCTTGGCCGCACTGCTGCACACAGTCACCTTATGTGTTGCATGTTTGATACACGTTGCAATCCACTTATTTATTGCGTCTGTGCACTCTATTAGAAACTGACACTTTCACATTGCTGTTATAATTTACATGTATTTGTTGATATTTATTTATTATTTCACTACTTACGAGTATATTTTCATTATTATGGCCTGTTGCTGTGCGAGTGATTGATCCTACACGGGCTAGTTAGTAATCACTACACTTTAAAATCATTTGGCACACATTAAAATACACGCCACATAATAGTATCCATTTTATTTTCAGCTAGTTCACTTTTACTTAGGACTAGCGCAGCACCACCTACCTATACCACTATTTAACCATAGGGTCCGGTTCGTACCCAATTCGGTGCAGGCAGCTTTTCCCACTAGTCCGGTCTGCTACATACCTGATAGCGCGGGAATAATCATATATCTCTAGAGTATGAGAACTGTTGCCGACTACGCCATTGAATTCCGTACTCTGGCAACAGAGGTTGCGTGGAACAATGAGGTCCTCGTGGCTGCTTTTTCTCATGGTCTCCCAGATACCATCAAGGATGAGATAGCAGCCCAAGATATACCCACTGTGCTGGAGAAGTTGATCACGTTTGCCATCCCCGTTGACTCCAGACTCAGAAAAAAACTTTTTTTAAGGAGCGTTTCGGAAGCCTCCTGTACATTTTGTCTCTGAGCTTTGCAGTCTCACCCATGCCTCCCTCACCTCCCATGGCTCCTGGTACCAAGTCGGTCAGTGAAGGTGAACCCATGCACTTGGGCTTCACCCGTCTCTCTGCGGTTGAGAGAACCTTTAGGAGGAGGGAGAGATTGTGCCTTTATTGTGGCCAGGCAGGTCACTTTTTGAAATATTGTCCTACCCGTCCAGGGAACGCCCGAACCTTGAGGTCCTGTCATGGACAGACCTTAGGTGGCGTTGTTTTATCCCAATCTAAAGAAAAACTTCTGCGCTACTAATAACTGTGATGGTGATTCTTAATGATGCTGCAAAAACAAATAGTGAACACCCCTCACTACTCATAAACTGAAATAAGTGCAATCGTGATAGATTGTGAACGTGTTTCTGCGCAAACAATATATTGATGTGAAAAAGAGCTGCTTTCTTCCAAATACAATCCTAACTGGGATGCCTCAGGTTAAATGTATAAATAAGCAGAGTAAAAGTCCATGAAATAACATAAAACGTGCATCAAAGTGTCTGAGGTGTGGTTAGATTCACATAAAACAATAAATAAAGCATAAACAATTGTGACTGGTGAGTGAACATGCGTTGCTAGGTGATCAGGTGACTGTTCGTGGAAATGGACACCCACTCGGGGCTCACAGAACTCTCACCTCCATGGCACAGTATAAGTGCCTGTAGATTTCAATGAATCTGTGGTTGCTTTAATCCGGTGGTGGTAGTGTCGTCCCGGGCCTTCTCTGGGGGTGGCGTCACTTCCTTCAATGGATAGGCTCCAAAAGGTGGTGATAAAAAACAAAAAGGCTCCAATAGTGTAATAAAGTTTAAGCCAAGGAATTTATTAGAGTAAAAATGGCTGCTTACATAAGAATAAACGAAAAAACGCCAAACAACAGTGAGGACAGCTTGTTAGCGATACTCGCTACGTCACTTCCGGTCCGCGCTATCGTGTTTCCGGTTGCGTGCCTACGCGTTGCGTCATATCACGTGACTTCTTCAGGGCACCGGATTGGCTAATGCCATAGTGATTTTATATCAATGGGACAGGAAGTGGAGATGACTTCATTTTCTTGTAGACCAAGTAGGTAATTAAGCCGCGGCCATCTTTGAGTGGACAATGCCGTTTGGAAACTATTTAATAAAGTTAAATTCCAACGAAAAAAATAAAAAAGTTCATTTAAAAATGTTTAAAACCTCTTGATACTCCAAGTTGGTACTAGCACCGATCCATTAACTGATCGGTCCGTGTATGATCCGAATTTTTAATATAGATGTTCGTAACCAAAAAATATTAACCTTTTAATAAGAACCCTTAACTAAAAAAGGACAGGTATAAATAAGTTAAAAAATATGTTAAAAAATCTGTATTTAAAATGTGGATAAAAGATGTGGATAAAAAATGGCAGGTCAGATGCATAAAATATGCCCTCCAATTAAAAGAAATAAAACACACCGGAAGTGAAGTACTGAGTTTACATAGATAAAAATACACAATTTCTAAAAATCACTAATGAAGCAGTTAAGATCGAATTCTACATTTAACCCTCCAGGTACTAGTGTTCTGGTTCTATGTATCCACTTTGATTCCTTCTGGCTGAGGGTTCTGATTTTATGGTCACCTCTCCAGGCCTTATTGTATCTTTCTATACCCCAAAACATTAATTCTGTGGGGTCTTTATTGTGAAAAAGTGCAAAGTGTTTCGATACGTTGTGTTTCGGGCACCCTTTTATGATGTTTACTATATGTTCCTTAATCCTAGTTTTTAGTGCCCTTTTAGTCCTTCCTACATACTGTAGGTTACAAGAACATTGTAACATGCAGACAACCCCCTCTGTATAGCAGTTGATAAAATCCTTTATTGGGTACGTGTTCCCCGTACTTGTTGCCTTAAAATCATGTTTTTTTGTTTGAAATTTTTTTGCATGCGTACATGCAAAGCAATATTTACAGGGATAAAACCCTTTGCCATTAAAAAAGGAAAATGTATTTTTGGGGGGAGGTTCAACCACATTCTTCACAATGATATCCCTCAGGGTCGGAGCTCGTTTGTAAATGATAGATGGCTTTTCTGGTAGGATTTGTCGTAGATGTTTATCTTCCCTTAAAATGTACCAATGTTTGCGGATGATTTTCTCTATGTCTTTGAATTGGGTGTTAAAATCTAAGACTAGGCTTGGTACTTCTGAAAGGCTCTGTACCTTCTTGGGTGCATGTATCAGTAATTTTCTATCCATATTTTGAATCCGTTCAATCTCTTTGTTTATCTGTTCTTCTTCATAGCCTTTCTTGACAAATCTTTGTCCAATTAGGTTGGCCTGAGTTTCAAAATCTGCATTTTTCGTGCAGTTCCGCCTGATTCTTACCAGTTGCCCTTTTGGGATATTGTAAAGCCAGGGTTTGTGGTGGCAACTTGTTATAGGTAGATAACTATTTCTAGACACTTCCTTGAAGTGGGTTTTCGTTATTAATCGATCCTCTTCAATACTTATTTCTAGGTCTAGAAATTCTACCTTTTTCGTATCGATATGCCAGATCAATTGTATATTTCTGTCATTATTGTTTAATTTAGACAGAAAGTGCTCCAACGTTTCTCTGCTTCCATTCCATATTATTAGGATATCATCGATAAATCTTTTAAACAACCCTAGTTCACATGGTGGGTTCTTATATACTGCTTCCTCCTCCCATTGTGCCATAAAGGCATTCGCCACACTTGGGGCAAACTTAGCACCCATGGCAATACCAGTTACTTGCTTATAGAATTTTTGGTCATGCCAAAAATAATTATTTTTTAATGAAAATTCTAGGCATTTGATCAAAAACTTCCTTTGGGTGCATTTAAGTGTGCTATAATTTCTTAAGGCCCATTTAGTTGCTTCACAAGCTTGGTGGTGCTGAATAATCGTGTAGAGGGAAGAGACATCTACCGTTGCCAGTAGAGTCCTTCCCTCTAGTACTGGTACCTCTTCTAGTTGTTGTAAAACATGCTTTGTATCCCTAATATATGATGTTGTTTGTTGGATGGCCGGTTGGATAAAATGGTCTATGTACTGGCCGATCCTTGCTGTTAGGGAATTTATCCCGTTAACAATAGGTCTTCCCGGGGGGTTCTGCAAGTTCTTGTGTATTTTAGGGACCGTATATATCACAGGGATCCTATGTGAGTCCGGAATTAGATATCTTGCTTCCTTTGTATCCAATATCTCTTTTTTGACACCCAGGTGGACCACTTTTTCCAGATCTTTTTTACATTTCGTAGAGGGGTTGCTTAACAGTCTTTGGTATGTTGTAATATCTTCCAATTGACGTTTAATTTCTGCTTGGTAGTCAGCTTTATTTTGGATGACCACTCCTCCTCCTTTGTCTGCTGGTCTGATGACCAAATCTTTTCTACTGGTTAGGGATCGTATTCCTTTCTTAATGTGTGCAGGATCACTTGTTTTCTTTATCTTCAGTTGGTCCAGGTCCTTTAACACTAGATTTTTGAACACTTCAATGTGTTGATTATCATGTAATTGTGGGTTAAAAAGGGACTTGTTCCGTAGTCCACTATGTTCCATCCGTTGCGAATCTTGCGGTGTGATTGGTCGTCTAGTTTGAGGATTAGTTAAAATAGCTTTCTTAATATTCATTTTCCTTACGTATTTCTTAATTCCAATGTAAGTAGCAAATTTGTCTAAATTTTTTGTGGGGGCATATTTGAGGCCTTTATCCAGTACAGCAAGTTCTTCTGTGGTTAAGGTTTGCCCGCTCAGATTAAAAATTCCTTCTCCTAGTGGACCCTTTTTCTTTTTGAGTCTCTTTCCCGCTCGACATCCCCTCTTGGTTCTGGGGTTCTTCTTCTTTCCTCGTGTCTCTTTGGGGAATAATAGGGTTCTTGTGGATGTCTCTGTGGGGAGCGTTGTGCATGCTCCGGTTTCCTCCTCGGTGGTGTTTCTCGCCGGCCTCGGTCTAAAAAATCAGTACCATATCTATCTTGATCGTAAGGATACTGGCGGGAATGTGTGTTGGGTCCCCTCTGGTCTCGGATTGGGTCAAACCTATTATGTGTTGGGATGGGGCTTCTTTCATATCTGCTTTGTTGATTGTAATAGGGTCCTTCCCTATATTCTCTATGTGCCCCTTTATTGTACGGCCTGTCATTGTGGTGTCTTTGGTTGTATCCACTATTATGTCGAGGTTTTTTAAAAGGTTTTCTAAAAGGCTTTTTAAAATTATTTCTTGGTGTATGTGACCCCTGAGAATGATAATTCTGTTGCTCATATTGAGGTCTAGGAGTATAGGGATAAGGCTCCCTATGTTGTCCATTCTCCTGCGTGGGTGGATAGGGTCTGTTCCCTTGGGGTTCATAAATCCTGACCTCTTTTTCTGGTGTAGACTGTGCTGACGTGATGGCTGGTTCTTCTAGTTTGGTTTGCCATTTAAACACTTGGTCTGTTTTATAATCTGTGACGTCTCTTTGGTACTTCTTTGCTTTCCTCTGTTGTGTTTCTAAATCCTTGGCCATTAAATCTTTGTTGAGTTGGTTAGCTATTTTCTTGAAGTCTTCTGATTCTTTATGTATTTCCAGTTTGGATTTCAATTCTTCTATTTGTTGGTCTACAAATTTCATTTTCCTGTATTTTCTATCCAAAAGGAACCTGAGGCCTTCAATACTTTTACCATTAAAAAAACTGTACCATTCATTAATGGAATCTTTATCAAGGAGGCCGTCATTTGGGGGTACGTCCCATCTGAGTCTCCTGGGAACAATGTTTTCTCTCAGGTACCTTTCAAAAGTGTTAGTATCCCACCACAAGCTGATTTTTTTCTCCATTGCATGTCCCAATTTACGGGTAAGGGACTCTAAATCACTATTAATTTTAGTTTGTGTGGAAAAAACATTATCTAAGTTGACATTCCTGTGATCCATAAACATAAATACATCCATAGTGGCTGCAAAAGTGCGTAAGTGTAATGTAAGTATAAATTCAATCTAAAGAAAAACTTCTGCGCTACTAATAACTGTGATGGTGATTCTTAATGATGCTGCAAAAACAAATAGTGAACACCCCTCACTACTCATAAACTGAAATAAGTGCAATCGTGATAGATTGTGAACGTGTTTCTGCGCAAACAATATATTGATGTGAAAAAGAGCTGCTTTCTTCCAAATACAATCCTAACTGGGATGCCTCAGGTTAAATGTATAAATAAGCAGAGTAAAAGTCCATGAAATAACATAAAACGTGCATCAAAGTGCCTGAGGTGTGGTTAGATTCACATAAAACAATAAATAAAGCATAAACAATTGTGACTGGTGAGTGAACATGCGTTGCTAGGTGATCAGGTGACTGTTCGTGGAAATGGACACCCACTCGGGGATCACAGAACTCTCACCTCCATGGCACAGTATAAGTGCCTGTAGATTTCAATGACGACACTACCACCACCGGATTAAAGCAACCACAGATTCATTGAAATCTACAGGCACTTATACTGTGCCATGGAGGTGAGAGTTCTGTGAGCCCCGAGTGGGTGTCCATTTCCACGAACAGTCACCTGATCACCTAGCAACGCATGTTCACTCACCAGTCACAATTGTTTATGCTTTATTTATTGTTTTATGTGAATCTAACCACACCTCAGACACTTTGATGCACGTTTTATGTTATTTCATGGACTTTTACTCTGCTTATTTATACATTTAACCTGAGGCATCCCAGTTAGGATTGTATTTGGAAGAAAGCAGCTCTTTTTCACATCAATATATTGTTTGCGCAGAAACACGTTCACAATATATCACGATTGCACTTATTTCAGTTTATGAGTAGTGAGGGGTGTTCACTATTTGTTTTTGCAGCATCATTAAGAATCACCATCACAGTTATTAGTAGCGCAGAAGTTTTTCTTTAGATTGAATTTATACTTACATTACACTTACGCACTTTTGCAGCCACTATGGATGTATTTATGTTTATGGATCACAGGAATGTCAACTTAGATAATGTTTTTTCCACACAAACTAAAATTAATAGTGATTTAGAGTCCCTTACCCGTAAATTGGGACATGCAATGGAGAAAAAAAATCAGCTTGTGGTGGGATACTAACACTTTTGAAAGGTACCTGAGAGAAAACATTGTTCCCAGGAGACTCAGATGGGACATACCCCCAAATGACGGCCTCCTTGATAAAGATTCCATTAATGAATGGTACAGTTTTTTTAATGGTAAAAGTATTGAAGGCCTCAGGTTCCTTTTGGATAGAAAATACAGGAAAATGAAATTTGTAGACCAACAAATAGAAGAATTGAAATCCAAACTGGAAATACATAAAGAATCAGAAGACTTCAAGAAAATAGCTAACCAACTCAACAAAGATTTAATGGCCAAGGATTTAGAAACACAACAGAGGAAAGCAAAGAAGTACCAAAGAGACGTCACAGATTATAAAACAGACCAAGTGTTTAAATGGCAAACCAAACTAGAAGAACCAGCCATCACGTCAGCACAGTCTACACCAGAAAAAGAGGTCAGGATTTATGAACCCCAAGGGAACAGACCCTATCCACCCACGCAGGAGAATGGACAACATAGGGAGCCTTATCCCTATACTCCTAGACCTCAATATGAGCAACAGAATTATCATTCTCAGGGGTCACATACACCAAGAAATAATTTTAAAAAGCCTTTTAGAAAACCTTTTAAAAAACCTCGACATAATAGTGGATACAACCAAAGACACCACAATGACAGGCCGTACAATGAAGGGGCACATAGAGAATATAGGGAAGGACCCTATTACAATCAACAAAGCAGATATGAAAGAAGCCCCATCCCAACACATAATAGGTTTGACCCAATCCGAGACCAGAGGGGACCCAACACACATTCCCGCCAGTATCCTTACGATCAAGATAGATATGGTACTGATTTTTTAGACCGAGGCCGGCGAGAAACACCACCGAGGAGGAAACCGGAGCATGCACAACGCTCCCCACAGAGACATCCACAAGAACCCTATTATTCCCCAAAGAGACACGAGGAAAGAAGAAGAACCCCAGAACCAAGAGGGGATGTCGAGCGGGAAAGAGACTCAAAAAGAAAAAGGGTCCACTAGGAGAAGGAATTTTTAATCTGAGCGGGCAAACCTTAACCACAGAAGAACTTGCTGTACTGGATAAAGGCCTCAAATATGCCCCCACAAAAAATTTAGACAAATTTGCTACTTACATTGGAATTAAGAAATACGTAAGGAAAATGAATATTAAGAAAGCTATTTTAACTAATCCTCAAACTAGACGACCAATCACACCGCAAGATTCGCAACGGATGGAACATAGTGGACTACGGAACAAGTCCCTTTTTAACCCACAATTACATGATAATCAACACATTGAAGTGTTCAAAAATCTAGTGTTAAAGGCCCTGGACCAACTGAAGATAAAGAAAACAAGTGATCCTGCACACATTAAGAAAGGAATACGATCCCTAACCAGTAGAAAAGATTTGGTCATCAGACCAGCAGACAAAGGAGGAGGAGTGGTCATCCAAAATAAAGCTGACTACCAAGCAGAAATTAAACGTCAATTGGAAGATATTACAACATACCAAAGACTGTTAAGCAACCCCTCTACGAAATGTAAAAAAGATCTGGAAAAAGTGGTCCACCTGGGTGTCAAAAAAGAGATATTGGATACAAAGGAAGCAAGATATCTAATTCCGGACTCACATAGGATCCCTGTGATATATACGGTCCCTAAAATACACAAGAACTTGCAGAACCCCCCCGGGAAGACCTATTGTTAACGGGATAAATTCCCTAACAGCAAGGATCGGCCAGTACATAGACCATTTTATCCAACCGGCCATCCAACAAACAACATCATATATTAGGGATACAAAGCATGTTTTACAACAACTAGAAGAGGTACCAGTACTAGAGGGAAGGACTCTACTGGCAACGGTAGATGTCTCTTCCCTCTACACGATTATTCAGCACCACCAAGCTTGTGAAGCAACTAAATGGGCCTTAAGAAATTATAGCACACTTAAATGCACCCAAAGGAAGTTTTTGATCAAATGCCTAGAATTTTCATTAAAAAATAATTATTTTTGGCATGACCAAAAATTCTATAAGCAAGTAACTGGTATTGCCATGGGTGCTAAGTTTGCCCCAAGTGTGGCGAATGCCTTTATGGCACAATGGGAGGAGGAAGCAGTATATAAGAACCCACCATGTGAACTAGGGTTGTTTAAAAGATTTATCGATGATATCCTAATAATATGGAATGGAAGCAGAGAAACGTTGGAGCACTTTCTGTCTAAATTAAACAATAATGACAGAAATATACAATTGATCTGGCATATCGATACGAAAAAGGTAGAATTTCTAGACCTAGAAATAAGTATTGAAGAGGATCGATTAATAACGAAAACCCACTTCAAGGAAGTGTCTAGAAATAGTTATCTACCTATAACAAGTTGCCACCACAAACCCTGGCTTTACAATATCCCAAAAGGGCAACTGGTAAGAATCAGGTGGAACTGCACGAAAAATGCAGATTTTGAAACTCAGGTCAACCTAATTGGACAAAGATTTGTCAAGAAAGATAAACAAAGAGATTGAACGGATTCAAAATATGGATAGAAAATTACTGATACATGCACCCAAGAAGGTACAGAGCCTTTCAGAAGTACCAAGCCTAGTCTTAGATTTTAACACCCAATTCAAAGACATAGAGAAAATCATCCGCAAACATTGGTACATTTTAAGGGAAGATAAACATCTACGACAAATCCTACCAGAAAAGCCATCTATCATTTACAAACGAGCTCCGACCCTGAGGGATATCATTGTGAAGAATGTGGTTGAACCTCCCCCCAAAAATACATTTTCCTTTTTTAATGGCAAAGGGTTTTATCCCTGTAAATATTGCTTTGCATGTACGCATGCAAAAAAATTTCAAACAAAGAAACATGATTTTAAGGCAACAAGTACGGGGAACACGTACCCAATAAAGGATTTTATCAACTGCTATACAGAGGGGGTTGTCTACATGTTACAATGTTCTTGTAACCTACAGTATGTAGGAAGGACTAAAAGGGCACTAAAAACTAGGATTAAGGAACATATAGTAAACATCATAAAAGGGTGCCCGAAACACAACGTATCGAAACACTTTGCACTTTTTCACAATAAAGACCCCACAGAATTAATGTTTTGGGGTATAGAAAGATACAATAAGGCCTGGAGAGGTGACCATAAAATCAGAACCCTCAGCCAGAAGGAATCAAAGTGGATACATAGAACCAGAACACTAGTACCTGGAGGGTTAAATGTAGAATTCGATCTTAACTGCTTCATTAGTGATTTTTAGAAATTGTGTATTTTTATCTATGTAAACTCAGTACTTCACTTCCGGTGTGTTTTATTTCTTTTAATTGGAGGGCATATTTTATGCATCTGACCTGCCATTTTTTATCCACATCTTTTATCCACATTTTAAATACAGATTTTTTAACATATTTTTTAACTTATTTATACCTGTCCTTTTTTAGTTAAGGGTTCTTATTAAAAGGTTAATATTTTTTGGTTACGAACATCTATATTAAAAATTCGGATCATACACGGACCGATCAGTTAATGGATCGGTGCTAGTACCAACTTGGAGTATCAAGAGGTTTTAAACATTTTTAAATGAACTTTTTTATTTTTTTCGTTTGAATTTAACTTTATTAAATAGTTTCCAAACGGCATTGTCCACTCAAAGATGGCCGCGGCTTAATTACCTACTTGGTCTACAAGAAAATGAAGTCATCTCCACTTCCTGTCCCATTGATATAAAATCACTATGGCATTAGCCAATCCGGTGCCCTGAAGAAGTCACGTGATATGACGCAACGCGTAGGCACGCAACCGGAAACACGATAGCGCGGACCGGAAGTGACGTAGCGAGTATCGCTAACAAGCTGTCCTCACTGTTGTTTGGCGTTTTTTCGTTTATTCTTATGTAAGCAGCCATTTTTACTCTAATAAATTCCTTGGCTTAAACTTTATTACACTATTGGAGCCTTTTTGTTTTTTATCACCACCTTTTGGAGCCTATCCATTGAAGGAAGTGACGCCACCCCCAGAGAAGGCCCGGGACGACACTACCACCACCGGATTAAAGCAACCACAGATTCATTGAAATCTACAGGCACTTATACTGTGCCATGGAGGTGAGAGTTCTGTGAGCCCCGAGTGGGTGTCCATTTCCACGAACAGTCACCTGATCACCTAGCAACGCATGTTCACTCACCAGTCACAATTGTTTATGCTTTATTTATTGTTTTATGTGAATCTAACCACACCTCAGACACTTTGATGCACGTTTTATGTTATTTCATGGACTTTTACTCTGCTTATTTATACATTTAACCTGAGGCATCCCAGTTAGGATTGTATTTGGAAGAAAGCAGCTCTTTTTCACATCAATATATTGTTTGCGCAGAAACACGTTCACAATCTATCACGATTGCACTTATTTCAGTTGTTTTATCCCCAGTTATCCAGAAGGAAAAGCCCCTGCTTTTGGTCACCCTTTCTTGGGCTGAGTCGTCCGTCGAGATACAGGCTCTAATCAACTCTGGGGCTGCAGGCCTGTTAATTTGTATTGAAGCACTCAATTCTGCTGCAGCTGCATGACACTCCACTTGCCATTGAGGCTCTTGACAGGAGACAGTGGACTTTGAATGGACACAAATAAAATACTACCTCATGTTTCCCGAGCCACTTAAATTGCAGAGCTCTGCTTCGACCAATATTGAATCTTGAATCTAATACGCCAGCTGGGCCATACTTATAGATGGGGATTCCCGATATTGGTTACGGTACGAAAAGGATCTACCTCGTTTACCTTCTGCTCACAGGTTGACCTACCAGACTTCTTCTTCTTGGAGATGGAACCCTTCCCAGTCCCTAACTGGCTTCAGATGTTCCTTCGGATACCGGGCCGTACAGAAGACAGTATCTCTCAGTATGATCTACATGCACGTCCATTTAGAGCTCGACGCCGGTCGTGAACTACCGCCTTGGAGGGGTTACAAGAGTCATAACTACTTACAGGTTAGTAGTTTAATGAAAGCCTTCCAGACTGTATATGGACCATGTTGCTTAAATAGCTAAATACCCTATAGTTATGCTATGCTATGCGGGAATGCTGAATCTTGATAGACTGTTGCTGGAGTTTGTATTATTAATCAACACCTAGAAACCAAGAACTAAGAATTAATAGAAAACATTTTTTTTCTTCCCTCCTTTTTTTTTGGAGGGGGTCCTTTTTTTGGGCGGGGTGGGTTGCCTGTTTGTGTATTTGGACCTTCCATGTTTAAGTTTTGTGTGGGGTCTCCCCATTTTTTGGAGGACTGTGCAATCTGATTCCCCCTTCATTTGAATGTGATATTTATCTAAATATTATTATATGGATTGTGTACTAATTATTAGTATTTTTTTTCCTATACATTCTTTTATGGTGGTTTGACTGGGGTGGGGTGTTTTGGGGGGGGGGGGGGGGGTGGCTAGAAGGAGGTATTGGATTGTGTGTTTTGTTCTGATGATGAGATGGAAATGGTTATTATTTAGGGGGGGGGGGGAGAGGAATGGGTAGGGGGGAGGGAAGAACCACAGACTCTTATGAAAAGAGGTGGAAGTGGTTAACTGTTTAATAAATGAGTAATGGTGGTAAAATGAATGAGGGGAGGGGAGGGAATTGAAGATTGGTGTGGGGGAAAAAAAATTCCCCCCCCTTTTTTTTGTCATTGGAGTAGGTGGGGGAGAGTATATTAAGGGTAAAGTATAAATAGGTTTTAATGAGAATATATTAAGAAATTTAAACACTAGATAGTTTGAGCACAAAATACTTTGTATTCACATTGGGTATAATGATCCAGGAAGTAATTATAATATGAAACTCAAATATGGTCCTCCTTGGGGTTTGAGAATAGATAAATAGAACAAGTGGTGATTTTTAGTTAATTTTACAGTAGCACAATATTAATTTAAATATTAAAGGGGTTGTAAAGGTAAAAGTTTTTTCACCTTAATGCATTCTATGCATTAAGGTGAAAAAACATCTGACAATACCGGCCCCCCCAGCCCACCTGTTTTACTTACCTGACCCCTTGAAGGTCCCGCGCTGGCCCCCGACATCCTCTTCGCTGCTCAGCCTGGCCGTTGATTGGTTACAGTGGATGGATTGAAAGCAGCACAGCCATTGGCTCGCGCTGCTGTCAATCACATCCAATGACACAGCACGCCGGTGGCGGGGCCGAGTGATACAGTGAGCGGCTATGGCCGTCGGCTGTATCACGGGAGCACGCCCGCAAGCACTCAACACCATGCGAAGGAGCTCACATGAAAGTGTTGAGACCTTGCGGGGGGAGCCGAGACAGCCGCCGAGGGACCCCAGAAGACGAGGTTCGGGGCCACTCTGTGCAAAATGAGCTGCACAGTGGAGGTAAGTATAACATGTTTGTTAAAAAAAAAATGTATCTTTAGTGATGCTTTAAACACTGGGCACTTTAGAATAAGAATACCTATATTAACTCATGGAAGAACTTTATGGGTCACCCTCTCCCCCCCCCTCCCCTTTTTTGTATGTATTTTTTTTTTCGAGTCCTAAATATGGTCCTCTTTATGGTTTAGGATAATAGAGAGATGGAATATGTGGGGTGTTTTATTTAATTTAATATTATATTAGTAGGATATTACAGTAATTTGAACACCAGGTACTTTAAAATAAGAATACCATAAAAGAATATTATGGGTTTCCTTTTCCGCCCCCCCCCCTACTTTGGTTGACCTACTGGCTTGGATTGTTGGGTCTTGGAGACCCTTGAGGTGTGGGTTAGTGGGTGGAGACGAGGTTGAGGGTGGTAGAGGGGAGGGAATCTTTGGATTTACTCATGGTTGCAGGAGATGATATCCAGACATAGGTTATCTTAAACTGCTCTGCCTGACCTTATCTCTTGCATCCAATAAGTAGGTCCAGGGAATCTATTGAGAAAGAGGCCTGCCGAACTATTTATAATACCATGGCCTGAAACAGACTCTAAATATAGATTGGTGTAGACACCAATATATTTTTTGGAGTTAACTCAAATTTTATAAAAGGCAGAGTTTCGAACACGTAGAGAAGCTGCATGGACTACTGTAGATGCCATATTTTGAGGTATAGCAGAGTGGATTGGGTACCTGGTAAACCTGGGCTGCGTCAATCTGATCTGTGACCTCCTTACCATCATGGATTTTAGAATAGTGTAGGTCACCCTAAATGGGGGATTGCACTGTCTAGCCTTGTGTGATTAGCTGCAGTATTAACATCAGAGGGACTACATCTTTTGATGCAGAACCCCTCCTTTTCTTACTGAGATAAAAAGATAGGTCTACAGAGCAACAATAGGGTAGAATTAATATGGAGCTCTACTCAAATAATAGGGTAGGGCTAGTAAATATGGAGGTGATCTTAAGTGGATACATACTTAATTGTATTTATATAACTATTAGACTAGTGGGGAGGAGGGGGTTTGTTTTCTTTTTTTCCTTCTTCCTCAACCAGTTTGGGTTCTGCTAGCCATGTCAAGCCATTATCCCCTATTAGGTTTGCATCCTCATAGCTTGGAGCTATAAGTGAAGTGCGTAAGCAATTTTGCGTCTGTATCCTTCAGGGATGATGGGACATTAGGAGCGCCCTCCTTGATTGGCTATAGTTTATTTGTGTTTCCCCTTCCCTTTTGTTGGTTTTTTTTCCCTGTCTTCCTTCAGGAGCTGGTTCTAAGGATGGAGAACCTTTGTATAATGTCCCTTAACGTTAAGGAACTAAATACGTCTGAAAAACTGTGTATATTACTTCATGGTTTGAAATGTTCTAGTGTGGATGTTGTACATCTTCAAGAGACTCATTTTAGAGAGAACCGTCTTCCTCTGCTTAGAAATCGATTTCTATTCATGAATTTATCATGCTACTAACCCTGACGCTAAGTCTAAGGGAGTGTCCATTTTGATATCAGTGAAAGTTCCATGGACTTGTTTGGATTCTCTCGTGGATGTTGTGGGTCGCTACCCGTTCCTCAAAGAGATAATTGGAGGGGTTAAAGTAACATTGGCCTCTTTTATATGCTCCAAATGTGCAACAAGATTTTTTCCTTTAGAAACATCCTAGACAAATTGTCAGGATGGCCAAAGGCCAATTGATTTGGGGTGGAGATCTTAATGTCCCATTAATCCCTAGGGAGGATACCTCAGTGGGTTCCTCCTTGATTCTACCTAGTTCTCATAAGAGAATTTTCCAATCACTCCACGGGGCGCGATTAGTGGATGTATGGCAACTTTTTCACTTTTTATTCCTTCTTACATAAGTCATACTCTCGTATTGACCTTTTTTTCATCCCTCATGGTCAACTGCACTCGGTTATAGAGATCACTATTGGGTCAATTATTTGGTCGGACCTTCTGAGCTCTCGCAAACAGGACTCGGATTTGCTTTTGTATAGAGCTAAAAGAGTATTACAAATAGGGAAAGCTACGTTTCCTAAACAAATAGCCCAGTCGTTTAGTGACTATTACTCATCCCTTTATAATTTACAGTTAACTACCCCCGATCAGCATGGAATGGAGGACTACCTGGCAACCTAAGGGATGACTCGTCTAGCATCTTCTATACAGCAAGAATTGGAAGCCCCAATTCGATTAGAGGAAGTACAAGCTGCAGTGAACTTAGCAAAGATAGGGAAGGCTCTGGGCCCAGATGGCTTTACAGTTCAATATTATAAGCTTCTGTTGCCTACGGTGGGACCCTATTTGGTTACGATGTTTAATGGCAAAGTTGACCTCCTTTCATGAAGAAACTTTGAAAGCCCTGATTTTGGTTATTCCCAAGGAAGGGAAAGATCGTATGCAATGTGGGAGCTATAGACCGAACTCTTTATTTAATGTGGATTTGAAGTTTTTTACAAAGATTCTTGCTACACGATTGCAGCAATATCTACCCTCCTTGATACATCTAGACCAAGTGGGGTTTGTTCCAACAAGAGAAGCCTGAGACAACACCATTAAAGTACTAAATCTGATCCATGTGGCAAATTCCTCCAACTTAGTTTTAAATTTAAACTTAGTTTTAAATTTAAATGGACAGATGTGGCTCTGAAATATTTGGGTACTTTTATTCCTGCGGATCTTGTGTGTATTTTTGATATTAGTTTTCTTCCACTTTTACACAGAGTACGCTCCCAGATGGAGGCATGGCACACAGGGCTCCATTCCTGGTTTGGGAAATGTAATATTAATAAAATGAGTATTTTGCCAAAGTTTCTATACTTGTTCCAAGCCTTGCCTATAGGCATTGTTTTAAGATAAGATACTTTCTCAGTGGTATCGGACTCTGTCCTTTTTGCATAGGTGTTTCCTGAGTGCTTCCGATTGATGTTGGATCCAGCTCCTGAGTGATATCATTCCCCCACCCCCCTTTTTTTTCTTCTCTTTTGTTGTTGTGTTGTATTTTTAATTAAAGAGAAAGATTGGGTAGTTTTATGCTTTCTCATGGTGACTAGTTAGAAAGGGGAAATTCCCTTTCTCGGGTTGCCGGAAAGGAAGGTTATGTATACTCGATGTATATTTGGAAATTTTGTTGTCATTTGTACAGAATTAGCCTTCAGTTGTATGTATGTATATGTGTATGTGTATATGTATGTGTATATATATATATATATATATATATATATATATATATATATATATATATATATATATATATATATAATTTTTTATTGTGACAGTGATTTGAATTTGCCTTTGCTTGATGAAAATAAATATTTGAAAAAAACTGCAAAGTTTAACCTCATTACATGTCACAGGAAGCACCCTCATGGCTAACAGAGGATAGATTTAGAAATACACTTGAAAAACTTAACATTAATAAGTCACCAAGACAAGATGACTTGCACCCGAGGGTCCTTAAGGAACTCAGTCAAGTAATTGTTCCTAATTTTTATGACTAGAATGGTACCAGCAGATTGGAGACAAGCCAATGTAGCTCCAATATTTAAAAAAGGGCAAAAAAACATCCGTGGGAATTACAGACCAGTTAGCCTAACATAATAGTATGCTAGCTCTTGGGGGGATGATAAGGGACTAAATACAAGAATTTAGTAATGAAAACGGTATCATTAGTAGGGATGAGCTTTATGTTCGGGTCGAACATGAGTTCGACTTGAACATTGGCTGTTCGCCCATTCGCCAAATAGCGAACAATTTGGGGTGTTCGCAGCAAATTCGAAAGCCGCAGAACACCCTTTAAAAGTCTATGGGAGAAATCAAAAGTGCTAATTTTAAAAGCTAATATGCAAGTTATTGTCATTAAAAGTGTTTGGGGACCCGGGTCCTGCCCCAGGGGACATGTATCAATGCAAACAAAAGTTTTAAAAATGTCAGTTTTTTCAGGAGCATTTAAATTTCGTACCTGGGGGGTGTCTATAGTATGCCTGTAAAGTGGCGCATGTTTCCCGTGTTTAGAACAGTCCGAGAGCAAAATGACATTTCTAAAGGAAAAAAAGTTATTTAAGAGTACTCGCGGCTATAATGAATTGTCTATGGGAGAAATCAAAAGTGCTAATTTTAAAGGCTTATATGCATGGTATTGTCATAAAAAGTGTTTGGGGACCTGGGTTCTGCCCCAGGGGACATGTATCAATGCAAAAAAATGTTTTAAAAATGGCCGCTTTTTTCGGGAGCAGTGATTTTAATAATTCTTAAAGTGAAATATTCCTTTAAATTTCGTACCTGGGGGGTGTCTATAATATACGTGTAAAGTAGCACATTAGCGCATGTTTCCCGTTTTTAGAATAGTCTGAGAGCAAAATGACATTTCTAAAGGAAAAAAAGTCATTTAAAATTACTTGCGGCTATTAAGGAATTGTCGGTCCCGTCAATACACATAAAAGTCCTTGAAAAAAACGGCATGGGATTCCCCCACAGTCCATTACCAGGCCCTTTGGGTCTAGTATGATTATTAAGGGGAACCCCGGAACCAAAATTAAAAAAAAAAAAAAATTGAGTGGGGGACCCTCCAAATTCCATACCAGGCCCTTCAGGTCTGGTATGGATATTAAGGGCAACCCCACCCCAATTTTTTTTTAAAAAATGGCGTGGGGTCCCCCCAAAAATCCATACCAGACCCTTATCCGAGCATGCAACCTGGCAGGCCACATGAAAAGAGGGGGGACGAGAGAGCGCCCCTCCTCCTGAACCATACCAGGCCACATGCCCTCAACATGAGGAGGGTGCTTTGGGGTAGCGGCCACCCAAAGCACCTTGTAACCATGTTGATGGGGACAAGGGCCTCATCCCCACAACCCTTGCCCGGTGGGGGTGGGGGTATGCGGGCAGGGGGCTTATCGGAATCTGGAAGCCCCCTTTAACAAGGGGACCCCCAGATCCCGACCCCCCCTGTGTGAATTGGTTATGGGGTACAAATGTACCATTTCACAAAAAAAGTGATGAATGTTAAAAAGACAATAGCCGGTTTTTGACAATTCCTTTATTAATGTCTTCTTCTTTCCCCGCTTCTTCTTCCATCTTCTTCTGGTCTTCCTTTGGGTTTTCTTCTTCTTCCTCCATCTTGTTCTTCCCCCGCTTCTTCCTCCTATCTTCCTCTGCTTCTTCCTCCAGAATTCTCCTACGGCATCTTCCAGCTTCTTCTTCCCCGATTCATCTTCCAGACGATCCGCCTCAATGGGAGTCTCCCGCTGTGTGACGCTTCTGTTCTTGTGACAGCTCTTATATAACTGAGGGCAGGGCCACACTGTGACGTTCCCGGGTGACCCCGCCCCCCTCTAACGCATGGGGACATCCCTATGGCTTTCCCAGGGCGTCTTTTTTAACCGTCTTAATTAACATTTTTGACACTTTTTTTGTGAAATGGTAGGGGTACATTTGTACCCCATTGCCAATTCACATGGGGGGGCGGGATCTGGGGGTCCCCTTGTTAAAGGGGACTTCCAGATTCCAATAAGCCCCCCGCCCGCATACCCCCACAACCACCGGGCAAGGGTTGTGGGGATGAGGCCCTTGTCCCCATCAACATGGGGACAAGGTGCTTTGGGGGGCCGCTACCCCAAAGCAACCTCCCCATGTTGAGGGCATGTGGCCTGCTACGGTTCAGGAGGGCGGGTGCTCTCTCGCCCCCCCTCTTTTCCTGCGGCCTGCCAGGTTGCATGCTTGGATAAGGGTCTGGTATGGATTTTTGGGGGAACCCCGTGCCAAAATTTAAAAAAAAAACGGCGTGGGGGTCCCCCAAAAATCCATACCAGACCTAAAGGGCCTGGTATGGATTTTGAGGGGGACCTCCACGCTATTTATTTTTTAAATTTTGGCACGGGGTTCCCCTTAATATCCATACCGGACCTGAAGGGCCTGGTAATGGAATTTGGGAGGACCCTCATTCAATTTTTTTTTTTAAATTCTGGTTCGGTGTTACCCTTAATAATCATACCAGACCCAAAGGGCCTGGTAATGGACTGTGGGGGAATCCCATGCTATTTTTTTCAATGACTTTTATGTGTATTGCCGGGACCGACAATTCATTAATAGCCGCGAGTACTTTTAAATTACTTTTTTACTTTAGAAATGTCATTTTGCTCTCGGATTGTTCTAAACACGGGAAACATGTGCTACTTTACAGGCATACTATAGACACCCCCCAGGTACGAAAGTTAAAGGAATATTTCACTTTTATTGTTTCACTTTAAGCATTATTAAAATCACTGCTCCCGAAAAAACGTCCGTTTTTAAAGCTTTTTTTTGCATTGATACATGTCCCCTGGAGCAGGACCCAGGTCCCCAAACACTTTTTATGACAATATCATGCATATAAACCTTTAAAATTAGCACTTTTGATTTCTCCCATAGACAATTCATTATAGCCGCGAGTACTTTAAAATGACTTTTTTTCCTTTAGAAATGTCATTTTGCTTTTGGACTGTTCTAAACACGTTAAACATGTGCCACTTTACAGGCATACTATAGACACCCCCCAGGCACGATATTTAAAGGAATATTACACTTTTATTGTTTCACTTTAAGCATTCTTAAAATCACTGCTCCCTCCGGGGAGGGAGATGTGGAAGTAGGCTTGATGATAAGAAAGAAATGCAAGAGATCATTCTGGGAGGGAGATGGGGCGATGGGGAAAAGTGGGCGAGGAGCCAATGTGGACGCCGGTCTATTCCTTCCTGTTAATACCATCATGAAGGAAGGGGTAGAGGGCACACTCAAGGTCTCACATCAAAAAAAAAAGGAGATTCGCTACGCTCTATGGTATCCATAGCGCTGGACGAATGGGAGGCCAAAGGGTGGCCGAGAGGGATGGGAGAAGGGGAGGGTGGAGGGGGAGAGGGGGAGGGAGGGGGGGGAGAGAGGGGGAGGGAAGGGGGGGAGGGGGGAGGAAAAGTAGTCTGTGCACAGGGTTAAAAAAATTTAAGGTCAACATAGTAAAGCAAGGGGGCGTGGCCGGATGTGATCGAGGCAGCAAGCGTTTCCCAGAGGCTCCGTTTATCCTGACAAAATCCGTGCATTTGGAGCATTCTTTTTACCACCCAAATCTAATAATCAGGTGGGGGAAGAAGTCAGGAGCAGAATGATGCCTTCCGCGTCCTCAAAGAAGCAGAAGAAAGCAGCAAACGAACAGCGCCATACCCGCTCTATGAAGGACGGAACGAAAGACTCCGCCCCCGCCATCTTGCCAGCACGGACATCAGCAAAGCGCGCCACGCTGACTTCTGGGAAGATGGCGACGAAAAGTGAAACTGCTGAGATGGAGCTAGCAGTGGATCAAGCAGAGGAGAGTCAAGGAGCTGTAGATACAGACGCCATAATTCGTCCGATCCTAGAAGCCATAAATGCCAGTAAGTCAGAACTCATGGGTAGAATCGATCATCTATCCTCTGAATGTACCTTGATAAGGCACGATCTAGACAAGATCCGGGGGCGGCTTACCACGGTTGAAACGAGGGTCTCAGATGTGGAAGATATTACACATACTCAGGGGACAACTATAGCGGAACTGAAGGACATGGTGCTCGCCTTGCAGCGAAGGGCCATAGATGCAGAAGACCGTCAGAGGAGAAATAACATCAGAGTGGTGGGCCTACCTGAAGGAGCAGAGGGGGACAAGCCTGTACTATTTGCTGAAGGTTTCTTCAAACAACTCCTATCGCTGAAAGAATTGCCCCCAACTTATGTTGTTGAAAGAGCCCACAGAGTACCAACAGGGCGCAGACCGCCGGGAGCTTTCCCGAGACCCCTATTGGTCAGGTTTCTGAATTATAGAGACCGAGATATGATTTTGGCCAAGGCCAGACAAGTTCCGGAGCTGAAACATGAAAACGCAAGAGTAATGTTTTTTCCTGATTTTTCGGCAGCCACACAGCAACAACGCAGGTCTTTTAATGATATACGCAAACGTTTGAGAGACAAAGAAATCCAATACAGCATGCTATACCCGAGTAAGCTCAGGATTCAACATAAGGGCAGCGTGAAATTCTTTGAAAATCCTGGAGAGGCCAGTGATTGGCTAGATAAGGAACTTTCCTAAAATTACAGGAGACTGAACTCAATGGTAACTGAGCTGCAAGTTGCACCTGTTGTGCGTTGTGGGGTGGCACAAGTTTATATCATTAATACTCAGGAAATCGAGGAATAATGAGCAAGTACAATTGCAATTATCCCGGAATGCACGAAGTCGGACTTCAAAGGAATCCTCTATACTCTGGAGAATATCTACATAGAGCCAGGATCCAGCTATACAGGAGACATACAGGACAGAGTATCAGGAGCTGTGCAAAAGATCATACGCCACAACGACAGAGAAATGCTGGGGATACAGACGGCGTTAACAACCAATAACTCCAGACAGAGGACGACTTCACGGAAATTCTCAACATTTTCCCAAGGAAGGAAGGCTCTTTCCCGCCATGAACAGAGGTACATTTTCTAGGCTAACGATTATTATTTTTATTTTACGTTTTTGGATGCTCCAAAACAACAATTTTTTTGAAAGGGAGCGAAGAGGAAACAGAGTAGACACCGAGCTGCAGAACTGTTGATCGCAACGACCAAATTCCACAAGAAGGTTTTTTTGTTGTTTTTTGGGATGAAGCTACCTACCAGAACTGTTTTTAAGTTTAGTTGGGGACTTTTCTCTGGTATAATAGCAGGGGGGGAAGGTACAATTGTCACAGCCCAAAGGTCTAAATTTTCTAAAAGGTATGGTGATCTATTAATGTATGTGTATGTGGGAAACACCGCTGGGAGGAGAAAATTGGGTCCCCTGATGTTCCTTATTAATGGACATTTAAACAGGATAAATTATGACGGATAAAATAAATATAGTGTCCTGGAATGTCAGGGGACTCAATAACAAGTTCAAAAGGGCCTCAGTCTTTCGCTACTTAAAACATCACAAGCCTCACCTGGTGGTTCTGCAGGAGACCCATCAAGAGGGAAGTAAGGTGTTAGCCCTACGTAAAAGGTGGATACAAAGAGCTGTTCACTCCACATATTCCACGTACGCAAGAGGAGTGTCCATTCTCATTAGTAGATCTGTTTCTTGCACTATTCACCACGTAATTACTGATCCAGAGGGCAGGTATGCTGCAGTGATAATGGACATTCTTAATAGTCAAATGTTGCTAATAACTGTATACGTACCTCCACCGTTCCAGGTCCAAATTCTATATGACATGGTAACAAGACTGGCACAATTTTTACACTTGCCCCTGGTGGTGTTGGGGGATTTCAATGCTGTGTTACATGCGGCCTTGGACTCCTCCAACCCAGGCAGGACAAGCTCTGAAGACCTAAAGAGTTGGGCCACCACGGTGGGAGTGGAGGAAATATGGAGATGGAAACATCCAGCTGAAAAATGTTTCTCTCATATATCGACAGCACATGGCTCCTCAGCGAGAATAGACTTGGCTTTTGGAAATAACACCATGTTACAATATGTGTCTAGCATAGAGTACCTAGCTGGGGGTCTATCGGACCACAATCCCCTCCTCCTCACATTAGCAGTAAGAAAGGGGGGCGAGAGAGGGTGTTGGCGCCTATCTCCTGAATGGTTGCAACACGAACAGGTTGCTACCCAGCTGGAAGATGCAACAAAAAACTACTGGCAGTGCAATGTTGATTCGGCAGAGCCACCAATGGTCTGGGACGCCTATAAGGCGGTAGTCAGAGGGGAATCTATATCGGCTATTAAGACAGCCAGGGTAAATGACAATGAGGAATATAAAAATATCCAACAGGAAGAGAAAGATCGGGCCAGGGCATATGCAGCAGCCCCATCGAGGGAATTGTTTGAATCCCTCCTTGAGGTCAGAAGACGTCTGTCACTGCAGGTTAAAGGACAGACAAAAATAGAGGAATCCCAAAGGGCACATAAAATTTTCGCTGAGGGAGATAAAAATGGGAAGCTCCTGGCCATGTTGGTAGCGGATCACCCTCCGATGGCTCACATCCCGGTCATCAAAAACGGGAATGGGACCCTGGTCAGTGACCCGGTACTTATCATGCAGGAATTTGTGGACTTTTTCTCATCGCTGTATTCTCCCATTCCTCCATACGACAGGGAGGAATTGGATAATGTAATGCGAAATCTACCGATACCTAGATTATCGGAGAAAGACTGCAACATTCTGGAAGCTAAAATAACAAAAAAAGAAATAGAGGCCGCAATATGCGCCTTCCCGCCCAATAAGGCCCCGGGGCCGGATGGTATACCGGCGGACTTTTACAGGGCCAACATGGAACAACTAGCAGGTAGATTCAATTGGTTATTGGAACATTGTATAGAGCACTCCTCCCTACCTGACTCAATGATGGAAGCCTATATGATTCTCCTACCAAAACCAGGGAAGGATCCGACAGAATGTGCATCATATCGTCCAATTGCCCTTCTAAATTCAGACCTAAAAATCTTAACTAAAGTTCTAGCAACCAGACTGGCCCAGGTTATACAGACTATAGTGAATATAGACCAAACCAGCTTCATGCCAGGAAAATCGACAGACACAAATCTTAGGAGACTGTTTACACATCTACAGCTTCCACCCACAGACTCTGAATCAAAAATAGTGGTATCTCTTGATATAGCAAAGGCATTTGATTCGGTAGATTGGCAATTCATGAATAAGGTGTTGGAGGTCATGGGATTTGGACCACAGTTTCGAAAATGGGTTTCACTGCTTTATAGTAACCCCAAGGTGGCGATCCGTATGGGTAGGAGGGTGTCTCCTTTTTTTGAAATAGGAAGGGGCACGAGGCAAGGGTGCCCTTTGTCCCCCTTCCTGTTCGCTCTTGTGATGGAGCCATTGGCCATTGCTTTAAGAGTCTCCGGGAGGGTTCAAGATGTTAAAGTTGGCACCATACACGAAACAGTTGCACTTTATGCAGATGATATGCTCCTGTTTCTGTCAGACCCGAAAAATTCACTAATTGCGGTACTTGAAATCCTGGATGATTTTGCCAGGTTTTCGGGGTTACAAGTGAATTGGAACAAGTCCTCAATACTTCCTTTAGATGATAGAGCAAGGGAGGGGGTTGACCCAGATCTGCCACTACAATGGGTAACCCATTGTAGTGGCAGATCTGGGTCAACCCCCTCCCTTGCTCTATCATCTAAAGGAAGTATTGAGGGGTCTTTGAAATGCCTTGGGGTAAAAATCACAGCAAAAATAGAAGATTACATGTCCCTTAATGTTATTCCACTGATAGCATTCCTCAAACAAAAAACGCAGGCGTGGTCCAGACTTCCATTGTCTTTGATAGGCAGGATCAGCCTACTCAAAATGAAGGTCTTGCCGGTGATATTATACTTTTTGAGACATGCTCCAGTGTGGATACCAAAATCTTTTTTTCGTCAAATGGATGGTATAGTGGGCTCCTTTTTGTGGGCTCCAAAACTTCCCAGGATTGGGATTAAGGTACTTCAGGAACCGGGAGACGGGGGGGGGGGGTCTGGCCCTCCCAGATTGGCACAAGTACTATCTGGCAGGGCAGATGGTTTTTGCCCGTAGATGGCTAATCATGGACGAAGGGGACGCAGCCACAGTGTTGGAAGCGGCACACCTGGGGTCCTATGAAAGTTTGCGTATGGCACTGTTCAGGGGACTTAGGTCTGACTTAACACTGACTATAACTATGAAGGCTACAATAAAAGCGTGGGACATGGCGATACATTTGGCATCCCCAAGCTATCAGGGTCATTCACCCTCAACGCCGCTGTGGATGAATCCTGTGCTACAGCACTTCTACAATATGCCTGACCCCATGATATGGGCAATAAAGGGGATTAAGACATTAGGTGACATAACAGCTTTTGGAGACCTTCTGACGTTCCCTCAGCTAAAATCAAGACACAATTTAGAAAACGCCTATCTATTCCGTTACTTACAACTTCGACATGCCTATCAGTCGCAATTCAGGGTACGTAAAGTAGAGTCTTTGACATCCAATCTTGAGTCAATGTTATCGGAGGAGGCTCTGGACAAACCCCTCTCCAGATCATACAAAGAATTTTTCAAAATTACACCAAAAGCTATCGCAAAGACCAGAAGTAAATGGGAAATGGAAGTTCCGGAACTCCAGGGGGAGGATTGGGAGGAGGTATGGGATCAACCATTTAAGCATCTGGTTTCAGCCAGAGATAGGCTGATTCAATTCAAATTCCTTCACAGGAGTTATTACACCCCGGCAAGATTAGGGAAAATTTTTGGGCTGACATCAACGGAGTGCTGGAGATGCACTTTTTCCCCGGCAGATGCCAGCCACATTTTCTGGGATTGTCCACAAATAAAGAGATATTGGGAGGAGGTCCTTTCATGTGTCTCGGGCCTCCTCACAATACCTATTCCACTAAGTATTAAGGTGTGCTTGCTGGGGTTGGTGCAGGAGGTGGTACAGACCAGAGCCTGAAGGACACTGCTCACTATTCTGCTTTTCTACGCTAAAAAGGCCATCTTACTAAAATGGAAGGATCCCCAAGTGCCAGATGTTGCATTTTGGAAAAAGTTGGTAAATAATATGATGCCTTATTATAAATTTACGTATCAAGCTAGAGGATGTAAAAATAAATTTGTCAAGGTATGGCAGGCATGGTATGGAGATGATAATACAGTAGGGTAAACATACTAATACACTGTTAATAACGACAGGTAGTGGGTAACTTATTAATACGAGGTAACACTAATTAACACAGAAAGAGGAGGAATGATAGAGGTGCGAGGGAGTGGGGAACTATAATGTAATAAACCACTCTGACCCGGCGGTGTAACAACTTCATGCTACAGGAGATATTAAGAATACGTTAGTTACTCTGAATTGGCATTGGGCTGTGACAGGGAGGGAGGGGGGGGGTGACCAGGGGGAGGGTGGAAATCTGGGCTCTGTCATGTTGGCAGCCTAGTGGTTTTTGTATAAATGAAAAACTTTAATAAAAATAATTTATAAAAAAAAAACATAGTAAAGCAAGTTCAATCTAAGAAATATGTAATGAGATGAGGAAGCTAAATTTCATGACCTATAATGTCAAAGGCCTTAACACGCCTAGGAAACGATATAAGATTCTGGAGGAATTAGGGAGATACAAAGCGGATGTGGTGTTTCTCCAAGAAACCCACTTGGCATACGGTTCTAACACCAAGTTGTGGTCAAAAGTTTTCTCAAACTGGTTCTATGGGGACTCATTCACTAAAAGGGCGAGAGGAGTGGCAATTGGAATAGCAAAAGGGGTGAATTTTAAAGAGGAGGGGAGATTAACTGACCCAGGTGGAAGGTTTATCTTTTGGAAAGGCTCCCTTGAGGGATGGGAATGTACATTGGCCAATGTGTATGCCCCAAATAAGGAGGCTAGCGACTTTTTAATAAACACTTTGGAAAAATTAATGGAGTTCAAAAAGGGGGGTTTGGTCCTGATGGGGGACCTAAACCTCTGTATGGATCCGGAGGTAGATAGTACGTCGCGTGCGCTGGGGAAGATGAACGGGAATCTGAGAAAGTTACAACGGAAGTTTCATTCCTGTCAACTGGTGGACCTATGGAGGATAATGAATCCTAAACTGAGGGATTATTCGTTCTACTCCCCAGTGCACGGGACGTACTCTAGGATCGACTACATCTGGATTGAGCATTCACTACTTGATAGAGCCGTAGAATCTAAAATCGGGACCATAACACTGTCAGACCATGCTCCAGTCAGTATGGAATTAGATGTCTCCAATGCCCAAAGACCCCCATTAGCGTGGAGATTAAACGAAGATCTAATACAGGATGAAACAAACATAAAAATAGTAGAACAGGAATTAAAACAATACTTTCTAACAAACGATACAGGAGAGATCTCCGGGTCCTCCCTGTGGGAGGCCCATAAGGCCTATATTAGGGGGATATTAATAAAACTGGGAGTAAAGAGGAAAAGAGAAACAAGGGAAGAAATCAAAAAATTAACCGAAGAATTATATGAACTGGAGCAGGAGCACAAGAAAGGGCTAGGTCAAAATAAGAGGGTGTATCAAAACTTAATCCTAAAAAGGGAAGAACTAAAAAATCGGATAGAGAAAGAAACCAAAAAAGTATTCTTTAAAGTAGCAAAAGAAAGATATCAGTGTAGGAATAAGAGTAGCCGACTTCTAGCCAAAATCATGCGGAGAAAGAAAGCTAGAAACTACATAGAAAGAATTCAAAATAGCAAAGGAGATATGGTCCATACAACAAATGAAATAGGGGAATCCTTCAGGAATTACTACAAAGATTTATATACAGTGGGAAAAAACAAAACCCAGGATAGATCCCATAAAATAAAGATAGGAGAGTTTTTGAAAAAAGCGAACCTCCCTAGGATCACGGAGAACTGTAAGAATGATTTAGAAAGCCCTATAACGATTGAAGAGATTAATATAGCACTGGGTGAGTCAGCTTTGGGGAAAAGTCCGGGTCCTGATGGATTCACTTCCTTGTATTATAAAAAATTCAAAGATATACTAACCCCTAGACTTTGTGAATATATGAACAGGTAGGGCACGGAGTTTGAGCTAAGTAGGGAGGCGCTGAAAGCTGAGATCACAGTTATTCCAAAAGAAGGGAAAAATGCTACGATTTGCTCTAGTTATAGGCCAATATCGTTAATTAATACAGATGTTAAACTATATGCTAGAGTTTTAGCCAACAGGTTAAAAGAAGGGATGAGCGAATGGATACACCCAGACCAAGTAGGATTTACCCCAAAAAGAGAAGGTAGGGATAATGGGGTGCGTACTCTCCTCCTTTTGCATAAAATCAAGGATAGGGGGCCCCCAGGTCTACTCTTGTCTATAGACGCAGGAAAAGCGTTTGACAGAGTAGACTGGGGGTTCCTGTTCCAAACTCTTAAACATCTGGGATTGGGTCCGAAGATGATGGGATGGATACGTGCCTTGTATAACCACCCTACGGCCTCGATAAAAATCAATGGGTCCTCTTCGGCCACTTTCGAAATGGAAAATGGGACAAGACAGGGCTGTCCCCTGTCCCCCCTTCTCTTTGTGCTCTCCCTGGAGCCATTGCTCTCGGTGATCAGAGAGGACCCGGTTATAAGCGGATTCTGGGTTGGAGATGAGGAGCATAAGGTCGCAACTTTTGCCGGCGACGTGTTGCTCTTCATAGCCAACCCTAGAATCACAATGCCAAACGTGTTGAAAGTACTTAGACAGTATGCGGAGGTGTCCAACTTTAAGATAAATTTGGCAAAATCTAAAATACTGAACATAAACATAGATAGAAAAGAAGAAAGTAAGTTGAAAAAAGAATTCCAATTCATATGGAAAAAAGAAATAAATTATTTGGGCATAAAATTGGCAAACTCATTAGGGAAAATTTACAAATTAAACTTTATTCCACTACTTAATGAAATAAAAGCGGAGAATAAAAGGATAATAGGTAAGCCTCTATCGTGGTTTGGGCGCATTAATGCTATAAAAATGACTATGTTGCCAAAAATTATTTATAAGCTACAAATCCTCCCATTGGCAATACCCCAGTTTTATCTAAAGAAACTTAATTCAATTATAATGAAAACAGTTTGGAGGGGGAGAAGGGCTAGAGTCTCTTTTGATATTATAAAACAGGAAAAAAAAAAAGGGGGCTTGGCGGTTCCCGACATCCAGGGATATTATAAGGCAATATTGGTGTCGAGGGCGATTGAGTGGGTCAGGGACAATAAACACAAGAGATGGGAGAATATAGAAAATAAACTAAGTAAGACACATTTAGGACACATAATTTGGAATCCTCCACATTACAGATTATTAGACGGAAGCACACACACTTTGACGAAGGTGGTTATTAGAGCGTGGGACACATTATTTAAACAAACAAATATAATTCTCCTTTAATTTCACTGAGGGAAAATGATTATTTTGCACCGGGGAAAACTAGAATAGGTGGTAACTGGATTAAGAAGGAAAAGGCACAGTTAAGAGACATAATAAAAGAAATAAAGATTGTTTCGTTTCACGAACTAAAGCACAATAGAGAAGATTGGGCGATAGATAGATGGAGATACCTCCAGCTAAGCCACTTCGTGGATCATCTGCCACGGCCAATAAGGTCCAGAAAAGAGCTCTCAGAGTTGGAGAAGCTGTGTCTGGCGAGTAACACGAAGGGTATAATATCTAAAATATATAAAATGGGGCTGAAGGCAGGTAGGCGGGAGGTACCCCCATATATCACAAAATGGGAAAGAGAGTTAGGATCGCAGATAGATAGTAACACTTTAAGGAAAATATTGGAGCTGGCTCATCGATCGACACCAATGTTGCTGAAATGAATTACAAAATCTTGACAGGGTGGTATGATACTCCTGACAAAACATGTAAATACCAAAGGGATAAGACATCGGAGTGTTGGAGGGGATGTAAAGGAGTGGGCAATATGGCTCACATATGGTGGAACTGCCCTGAAATTAAAAGTTACTGGGAAAAAATTTTGGGTTTCATCAAGGAAATAACAAAGACAGAAGTAAAAATGGATCCTTGGACGGTTTTGCACCATGGAATAGGAGGGGAGGTTAAAAAGTATAAAGAGTCTTTGGTGCCGCACTTGCTTAATGCGGCAAAAAAATCTTTACCAAAAAGGTGGAAGATGGTAGGAAGTCCATAAATATGGGATTGGGTCAATGAAGTGGAAGGTATTCCCCGGATGGAGGAAGAGGGATACGGGATAGAGGGTGATATAATGGGAGAGAATAACAACTGGCAGTGTTGGAATGAATTTAAAAAACAGTGGAGTATCTCTGAGGGACTGAAAATTAGATTTAATTAAAGAGAATAAAAGTTGCCCAGGGTGCACAGACACGGGGGGGGGGGAGCGGGAGGGAGGGGGTAGGGGGTATGGGGAAGGGGTGGGGGTTGGGGGATCATATGGGGTAGAGTTGAGGTAATAAGATAAAAGTTAAGACCTCTAGGGTGAAGTTTATTTGTTTCTTCTTTATACGTACTTTTTTGATAATAAATGTTTTGGATATTCGTTAACTAAGCTACAATGATGTGAAAAGTTGAAGGGACGTGGATGACACTGATAAGGTGGATTAAGTCTCTAATAAGATTCACTGAAGTGGCAAAAAAAAAAAAAAAAAAAAAAAAAAAAAAAAATCACTGCTCCCAAAAAAACAGCCGTTTTTAAAACTTTTTTTGCATTGATTCATGTCCCCTGGGGTAGGACCCAGATCCCCAAGCACTTTTCATAACAATACCATGCATATAAGCTTTTAAAATTAGCACTTTTGATTATTCATGTTCATGTCCCATAGACTTTAACGGTGTTCGTGCGTTCGAACAAATTTTTTGCCTGTTCGCATGTTCTGCTGCGAACCGAACCTGGGGGGGTGTTCGGCTCATCCCTATTCATCAGCAGTAATCAGCATGGATTCATGAAGAATCATTCTTGCCAAGCCAACCTATTAACCTTCTATGAGGAGGTGAGCTGCTATCTAGATAAAGAAAGGCCCGTAGACGTGGTGTATCTGGATTTTGCAAAAGCATTTGATACAGTTCCCCATAAACGTTTACTGTACAAACTAATGTCTATCGGCATGGACCAGAGGGTTAGTACATGGATTGAAAACTGGCTACAGGGGCGCGTTCAGAGGGTAGTGATAAATGCTAAGTACTCAGAATGGTCCTTTGTGAAAAGCTGGGCCCCCAGGGTTCTGTCCTGGGACCAATCCTATTTACGACCTGGAGGATGGAATAGACAGTTCAATCTCAGTAATTGCAGACGATACTAAGCTAAGTGGAAAAATTTCTCTGCAGGATGTGGAAACCTTGCAAGAAGATCTGAACAAATTAATGTGGTGGGCAATTACATGGCAAATGAGGTTTAATGTAGAATAATGTAAAATAATGCATTTGGGTGGCAAAAATATGAATGCAATCTACTCACTAGGGGGAGAACCTCTGGGAAAATCTAGGATGGAGAAGGACCTAGGGGTCCTGATAGAGGATAGGCTCAGCGGTGGCATGCAATGCCAAGCTGCTGCATGGAAAGCAAACAGAATAATGGCATGCATTAAAAAGGGGATTAACTCCAGAGATAAAACAATAATTCTCCCACTCTACAAGACACTGGTCTGGCCACACCTGGAGTATGCCATCCAGTTCTGGGCACCAGTCCTCAGGAAGGATGTGCTGGAACTGGAGAGATTCTAGAGAAGGGCAACAAAGCGTATAAAGGGACTGGAGGACCTTAGTTATGAGGAAAGGTTACGAGCACTACACTTATTTTCTCTGGAGAAGAGACGTTTGAGAGGGGATATGATTTCAATATACAAATACCGTACTGGTGACCCCATAATAGGGATAAAACTTTTCCGCGAAAGGGAATTTAAAAGGACACGCGGCCATTCACTAAAATTAGAAGAGAAGTGGTTTAACCTTTAAACTGCGTAGAGGGTTTTTTACTGTAAGAGCGGTAAGGATGTGGAATTCTCTTCCACAGGCAGTGGTTTCAGCGGTGAGCATCGATAATTTCAAAAAAACTATTAGATAGGCACCTAAACGACCACAACATACAGGGATATACAATGTAATACTGACATAAAAGCACATACACAGGTTGGACTTGTGTCTTTTTTCATCTTCACCTACTATGTAACTATGACTGTTTGACTGACAGGCTGAACTTGCCCCTGTAGCTGACTGTGGGACTGACAGGCTGACTGTGGGACTGACAGGCTGACTGTGGGACTGACAGGCTGACTGTGGGACTGACAGGCTGACTGCGGGACTGACAGGCTGACTGCGGGACTGACAGGCTGACTGCAGAACTGACAGGCTGACTGCGGGACTGACAGGCTGACTGCAGGAATAGCAGGCTGACTGTGGGACCTCACGCCGTTTTTTTTTTTTTTTTTCTTTTTTTAACCGGCAAATTTTTTTATTCAGCTGTCAGCGAGGAAACCCATTGACAGCTGATGACTTATCGGTTGGTAAGGATGCCGCGGCTGGCTCCCCAGCCCTGCTCCCTCATAACCAGCTTATACTGCGCCCTGATTGGGCAAAGCCTTGCCCAATCAGGGAGCAAAATGCACTGTGCAGTGCGCCGAACACCCTGCAAATTCAGGTGTTGGACGAACGGGAGCGAACAGCCAACCATTCACCCACCACTATTCTTAAATAATAATAAAAGGTACTGCACTTTCAGAGGCCTCTTTCCTCTTTGAGCACCATGTACTGTATAGATAAGTTGAAGGATGCCTGAGATATAAAGGGGACCAGCTGGTAATTTAAATGTGACCTGCCTTACTATTACCTATTAGAGATACTGAAGTCTGTGATGAGGGGAGACATCACCAGATGACTGGATAAAGCGCATTGTGACATGTATATTTATATAGGTCCACTGGCAAGATGAGCAAGCCTTCCCATTGGTGGTGGAGTACTACACTTTTTGGTGGAGCATGAGATCAGATGCAATGAACACAAGAATTATTATTGAATTGTTTTGATTGGACATTTTATTATTTATTTTAATATGTATTTATTTATGGTGTGTTATAAGATACTATACGCACATTTATGGTGTGTTATGAGATATTATACAGTATATGCACATCTATTTGAGCTGAAAATTTTTCCTGAACTAACAAATTTATAGCAGTGTAAGTGGTGATTGTTTGGGAAATTACATTCATTCCAAAATATTACCTGGAGGCCTTTGGGCAGAGACCAAAGGGGTCCCTCTTCTAGAGTGAGAAGTCACCACAGCATCCCAGGGACTGGTGAGAGGGCTATTTGCCCATTGCTGATACTGCTAGCAGGGACTGAACCACTACAAACCGAACACCAAGTGTACCCAATCCATACTGCACCTACTGTATACAGCATTATACCAAACCTTTACTGCATCTGAACCACTTCTACCTTGCACCTGTGCTGAGACTATACCATACTTCTACTGTAGCTGTTGTGCATGCAGGTTAACTGGGATTGTTATTAAGTGCACTACCACTTTTAAAGGGCCCCAACGATAGCTGACAGAATATTTTAACCACTTCCCTACCCGCCCATAGACATGTTATCCGCAGATGGGATCTCCCATCCTGGGCGGGCGTCATATGACGTCCTCGGCTTCCTGGCGGTATTGGGGGCATGCGCGTGTGCCCGCCGCGTCACCAAGGAGCCGATGCGAGTGCCCGGCGGCCTCAATGACCGCCAGGCACTCGCGATCACCCATTACAGAGTAGGACCGTGGATCTGTGTGTGTAAACACACGGATCCACGTCCTGTCAGGGGAGAGGAGACAGATCGAGTGTTCAAACCAAGTCTCCCCCCCAAGTGAGTACCTTCCCCCCACAGTTAGAATCACTCCCTAGGTAACACATTTAACCCCTTGATCGCCCCCTAGTGTTAACTCTTTCCCTGCCAGTGACATTTATACAGTAATCAGTGCATTTTTATAGCACTGATCGCTGTGTATATGTGAATGGTCCAAAAATAGTGTCAAAAGTGTCCCATATATCTGCCACAATGTCAAAGCCACGATAAAATTCGCAGATCGCCGCCATTACTAGTAAGAAAAATAAATAATAAAAATGCCATAAATCCCCTATTTGTAGGCACTATAACTTTTGCGCAAACCAATCAATATACGCTTATTCCATTTTTTTTTTACCAAAAATATGTAGAAGAATACATATCGACCTAAACTGAGAAAAAAATGTTTTGTTTTTTTTAATGGGATATTTGCTATAGCAAAAAGTAAAAAATATTGTGCTTTTTTTTTTTTCAAACTTGTCGCTCTTCTTTTGTTTATAGCACAAAAAATAAAAACCGCAGAGGTGATCAAATACCACCAAAAGAAAGCTCTATTTGTGGGGAAAGGGAAAAAATGATAAAAATTTCATATGGGTACAGTCATTCAAACTGTTACAGTGCTGAAAACTGAAATTGGCCTGGGCAGGAAGGGGGTGAAAATGTCCTGTATTGAAGTGGTTAAAGGACTACCCCTTCCATTATAATTATTCTGCAATTCCCCTTTACTGAGCAGCTTCAAGAGTCATGGCAGAACAGAGAACAGTAGTGAGGACGCTCAGTAGAATAAAGCACTGAGTAGATTAAACTTCACTACTGCTCACTGCTGCACTTGAGGTGTCCTCACTACTGTTTATGTCACTATGTACGCTAAATGTCACCAAAGCACCCCCAAACACCATGCCAAACTTGGGGATCCATAAAGGCAGCTCTGCCCATTACAGATGGTAAGGAAGGATCCTATAATGTGCAAGGATAAGTCCGTCAGGATCTTTGTGAATTTAGGAAAATTCTATCCAGTTAAACCATGTTTTGGTAAATATTTCACTCGTGTTTAAAGAACTGGTGAGGCTTGCCAATTGCCTAATATCTTCCACTTTAAGAAGCCATTGTTGTATAGCTGGTGGAGTTGTCGATTTCCACAGTAGCAGAATACACACCCAGTAGCGTTAACCAAATGTCACACAACCGTCTTCTTATTATGCAGACAATGGGATCTCAGTGTGGTGCAATAGATAAAAAGAAGGCGTGAACGGTATGGATCTATAAGTAATTTTTTCCTCTCCAACTCCCTCAATCTACTTGCTATTACCGAAACCTGGCTCCAGGAATCTGACACTGCCCCCCAGCTGCCCTCTCCCATGGTGTCCAGAGGGGATTCACTTACCCAGACCCAGCGGATGAAAAGGAGGCGGAGTTGTACTTCCCCTCTCCCCACAAAGCACCTTCCAGGTTCTTCTTACACCTCCCTATTTTTCCTCTGTTCTTTTAAAGTGCACTGCATTATTCTTTTCTCCCAGTTTGTCTAAGCATTGCAGTAATTTACCGGCCTCTCGGTCCAGTGTCACACTTTTTCAATGACTTCTCCTCCGTCTCTGACACTCTCTCCCTGAGCTTGTGGATGTCTTGTCGGATAAGTGATATATCCACCTTGACCTCTTCTATCTTGGAGGTGAGGGTCGTTTGGCAAACTGAAACCGCCTTCAAGATCCGAGCAGTATCTCCGGATGTCTGGGCCTCTTCCCCTGATGTCGAGGGGGCGCCATCTTCAGTCGCCGACTCCTGCTCCTCGTGGCGGTACTTGTCAAGCTTCCCAAGCGTCCCGGTGTTGCGCTTAGGTGGCGACATGGACGCGGGAGGCGGCTGGGTGGTTTGTAGTACTTGGTGCCAAGTTTAGGGGTGATTTAGCCCCGCAGGATGGGTTTTCAGGATGTTTGTAGCCGGAGCTCTCACACCACACTCCTCACTCCATGAAGCTTCAGGCCACGCCCCCTCCCTGGACACACTTGCTCATCTCTACATACAGAACCAGGCCTCGCCTGCTACAACCCTGGCAAACAGACATCACCAAAAGTCTCCAGTGATGCAGCCATGCTCTTTAGCGAGCATGGCATAAAACTAAATCCCTGCAAGACTTCACCCTTTACAAATCTGCCCTTCTTAACTACACCTCCTGCCTCCACACTGCTAAACAAACCTACTACACCACTGTCATCAAAACCCTCTAATCCAAACCTCATCAACTCTTTTCTACCTATAACTTCTTACTTCACCCCCCCCTGCCTCCACCCACCAACTTGCTTACTGCCCAGGAGATTGCCAGTCATTTAAAAAACAAAATTGACACAATTTGTAATGAGATATCTAGCTTCCAGCTTCCTCCCCCAACCAACACACCAGGTCCAACACCACACTCAATACTTTCCTCTTTCAACCCTGGTACCGCTGAGGAAGTTGCCAAACTCCTTTCCATGGCTCACCTCACCACCTGTCTTCTGGACCCTGTCCCCTCAATTACTGCGACCACCTTCCTGCTCTATCCTAAACTCTGTAACCTACATCTTCAACCTCCCTCTCCTCCAGGACCATTCCCCCCCAGCACAAACATGCGCTGGTTAACTCCATACCTAAAAGAAATCCTCACTAGACCCCACCTGTTTGAATAACTTAAGACTCATCTCCCTACTCCTATTTGCCTCCCAGCTTCTTGAACACCTTGTCCACAAGTTTCCACCTTACTGACTACCCCACTGACAACTTTCTCGATCCCCTACGTCCAGCTTCCGCCCACAACATTCCATTAAAACCGCCATACTAAAACTTACTAATGACCTACGAACTGCAAAAACCAATGGGCAGCACTCCATACTCATACTCTTGGACCTTTCTTCTGCCTTTAAGTTGACCACCCACTCCTCCTCAATGAACTTCACTCCCTTGGCCTCCATGACTCTGCTCTTTCCTTGTTCTCCTCCTACCTATCTCAGCGCACTTTCAGTGTCACATACAACTCCATCTCCTCCGCTCCTCTTCCTTTCTGTTGGGGTACCCCAAAGCTCCCTCCTTGGGTCCCTTCTATTCTCTCTATACCTCTTTCCTGAGCCAGTTGATAAACTCCCATGGCTTCCAAGATGACCTCTATGCTGATGATACCCAGATTTCTCTCTCGACTCCTCAACTCACCCCCTCAACCTCCTCACATATCACAAATTTTCTGAGAGACATATCAGTATGGATCAATATATGGTAAACGTTCCGCGCTACCCCCAACTGTGATAAACCAATGTGAAATTTAATTTAGTGAAAATCTATTTTAAAAGTGCATAAAAACACACACACAATTGCAAATATATGAAACATAAATAATCCTGAGTGCTGCAACTAAAAAACCTTGAACGTGAGGTTTTATACAGTATAAAGAAAAAAGTTCAGTGCGCTACTCAAATAATAATGTGAATATAAAGAAATGAAAAAATTATAGTTCATATGGAAAATGATGGTATCATAAACCGGAGGTGTAATTCCTCTTTAAATCTTCAGTAAATCTTCTATGGATCTTCTAAGACAGTGCAGAAATAGGAAAAGGGGGCTGCTTACCAGATTTGATGGATCCCCACCACAGAGATCATACGAGCCTGAACAAACTCCTCTCTGGGTCAGGAACAGCTGGTCTTTGAGTAGAGACAGACTTTCCTCCACACCTGGTAGTTGAAATTTCAGAGGCGGCAATCAGGAACGCTCTCCTCTATTAGCTGCTCCAGCAAGACCACTCGTAGCAGGAAATAGTATATTTTAAAAAGAAAAAGAGGCGCTTCATTGTGCAGTAGTTTAAAATGCTTTAATCCATGAATGGACAACTGACATCAAAGCATTGGCAGGGTAAAACACCGTAACAATTAAAAAACACATGCAAAAATGTAAAAGAATACAGCGCTGTCAGGAAAACCATAACATGGCATACATAAATTGATCCAATAAATAGACTCCAAATTGAATAATAAGCTGCGGTTACAAAAATGCGAGATACCCACACTATGAATAATAGAATTGTATAAGAAACCGCGCTATAAGAACTAAAACTTAAAATGAAAAATTTAAAAATTATGAAATATGCACATCAAAAAACTGAGTCCATCTGAAGATAATGTCAACAAATGTCCGACAAAAAATCACCAAGGGATATAACTCTTCATCCACATAATTAGTGACATCACACTCAGTTCACCATTGGAAGTAGTGTTAGAGATAGGACAGTCCTCCACCTTCAAAACAACTGCCTCTTACCAGCTCCCTTGATCTCTGGTCAGGAGATCAATATCGCCTTTTGGCTTATAACCCAGCCACAGTCTCAGATAGGGATGGATATAAAGTCAGGTCGACTTCTCCTGTTATCCTAAACAGCCCATACACAGCTTGTCCAATGGCCCATCATAAAAGGAGAAAAGAAGCCTCCATAGTGTAAAAACGTATGTAATGTTTATTAATAAAAAAGTATTGCACTCACATGTAAACGAAATCGTTCAGGCAAAAACAGATGAACGAGCCGGCCGGCTCTCTCTACAAAGCACCCGTAGCTTCCGGGACTGCGTGTGTGTTGTGGTGGCGTCAGCACGCCGCTCTCCCTACGCCGTTTCGTCAAACCTGACGTCGTCCAGGGGCACGGGCGGCGTGCTGAACGCCACCTATTATATGCCAGTTAGTTTCTAGAAGCACCGCCCAGTCCTGAGGTCCGAGCAGTAAGTGAAACTGTTGCCGCCATATTGCAATGGGGCAAACGCCAGTACAGTCTCAAGGAAAAGGCGCTGATAGCAATCAGTATCCGCCCTTAGTTTAGACTATGTGTTAAGATGTAATTTATACATGCACCATCATTAATATGAAGAAGTATATATAAATACTGTACATTTAGTCGTTTATATTAGGATTAGGCGTACCACACGGACCATAGTGGCGGCATCTAGTGGCCAAAATTTGTATAGCCTGGCCTGAATCATATGGTCAATTTGTGGAGTACCCTAAATAAATTCCCAATATACAAAAAATTGTTAAAAAATACTATCAATTCCCTTATAAGAGGTAAGGGCAAAAAAAAAGGAAATGAAAAAAAGGAAAAGGAAAAGAGGATAGTGTTCAAATTAAAAATAATATATTCATGTTGGACCAGGTTATATAAAAATAACAGTTGTACTGCAATTCATCTAAAAAATGTAGATGAATCACAAATAAGTACAAACATGTCAAATCACTATGTCATGTTATTAGATAATCCACGTTAATTGATACCATATAGGGCAACTCAAAGATCCAATGTTCAAAATTGGCTGAGAAATGGTGGGTATGTGTACATACCATCCCCATCCTTCCCCCCAAATGAACTACTGGGGACTCAGGACTGGTTCACATATAATCACCCTAACTATTATCAATAAATGAATTGACATCTGTGTCTATATTGAGGCCATAGGGGCTATAACAACGTACCCTATGGATCCACGCCATTTCCATCTTGGATAGTTCTCTTACCAGAGATCCGCCTCTCCAATGGGCATTATATTTGTCAATAGCTAAAAAAATTGTGTTGGCTGGGTTCCGATCATGGACCTTATCATAGTGTTTGGAGACAGAATGGTACTTAAAACCCGTTTTAATATTCGTAATGTGTTCCCCTAACCGTACCTGCATGGCCCGCTTGGTCCGACCTATGTATTGGAGACCGCACGGGCATTGAAGCAGGTATACTACCCCCGTGGAACTACATGTGATAAAAGGTTCTATTCTGTGCTCTATAGAGGTATTAGTTGAAACAAATGACAATGTTTTTCTCGTTTTGATGTAATTCAAAGTGCAAATTTGACATCTGCGACATTGGTGATAACCCGAAAGGCCCTGAAAAAAGGATAATCTTTTGCCAGGAGGGTCTACTACATTGGGAGCAATGATATTTCTTAGTGAGGGAGCCCCTCTAAATACCACCTGGGGTTTCTCGGGCAGAAAGGTTTTAATCAGTGTATCGTTGCCCAACAAATGCCAGTGTTTGGCAATGATTTTCTTAATCTGATAATGTTGGGTTGAGTAACCTGTGATGAAGGGAATAGCTGGACTATCCCTTTTTTTAATAGGTGCCATGTCCAGAAGTTCAGATCTATTGCGCCTTTCAACTTCTTTTATGATGGTATCTAGCGGATCACCGTCATACCCTTTCTCTAAAAACCTCTTTTTTAGAATGTCTGCCTGAATTCTGTAATCCTCAACGTTTGAGCAATTGCGTCTCATTCGAACAAACTGGCTCCTAGGTACCGACTGGAGCCAGCTCTCTTTATGGCAACTGTCAAGAGGTATAAACGCATTCCGATCTGTTTGTTTGAAGAAGGTGATTGTTTTAAAGGAGTCTGTTTCTTTATAGATGGTTAAATCTAAGAAATTGATCTTTTCCTGACTGGCTTCATGAACAAATCTAATGCCCCTCTCATTGTTATTGATTTGAGAAAAGAAGATTTCCAGTTCAGGAGTCGATCCCTCCCAAAGGAGGAGGACGTCATCTATATACCTGGCCCAAAAAACCAGGTGTGGACAACGGTCCTTATAGATGAGGTCCTCCTCCCACTTGGCCATGAAGAGATTAGCCAAGCTTGGGGCGTACTTGGCGCCCATAGCAACACCCCTTTGTTGTCGATAATAACATTGATTGTACCAAAAGTAATTGTGATTAGCCGCAAAATCTAATAGCTCCATGATATAATCTTGCTGTTTTGATGGAATTTTAGAAAGGATATTCAGAAAGTGTTTTACGGCTGCGAATCCTAACTGGTGTGGAATTATGGTATATAACGAAGTTACATCCGCCGTCACCAACCAAGTTTTACTATTGGGTTTCAACTGGGACAGCAGATGGATCACATGCTTTGTATCCTTTATATAGGACGGCATCTGCTGTACCAGGGGTTGCAAAAAGAAGTCTATGTACTTGCCCACCCGGGACGTGACCGAATCAATGCCGCTAACTATCGGCCGTCCCGGGGGGCAAGTCAAACTTTTATGTATTTTCGGCAAACAATACAGGATCGGAACTCTTGGGGCCCTAGGGACTAGAAAAGATTTTTCTTTCTCATTGAGTATCCCTTCTTGGAAACCCTTAGTGACCAGTTTCTCAAGATCACTTTTATATCTGATCACCGGATTTCCAGGTAAGGGGGTATAAGTATCGTGGTCTCCCACGATATTAGACATTTCCCGTAAGTAATCACTCCTATCGAGAATGACTATCCCCCCACCCTTATCTGCGGGCCGGATTACAATCCCCTTATTGTTACAAAGGGAATCCAATCCTTCTTTCAATGTCTTAGTCATCTTCTGATTGGCCACTTTCAGGGAATCTAGGTCTCTGAGGACCACATCCCTAAACACCCTTAATGACGGTGCCAGAGTGCCCGGAGGGTTGAAGGTGGAAGCATTAGCCAGTCCAGTGTGTTGGTACTCCTGTGCAACTGGCAACCTCCAAAAAAACTAAACAAATTCCAAACATATATGGACGTCCACAAATATGTCCGAAAGATCAATATCAAAAGACATTTTGCCAATTGTTCAGAGGGTTGTAGGTTGCCAGTTGCACAGGAGTACCAACACACTGGACTGGCTAATGCTTCCACCTTCAACCCTCCGGGCACTCTGGCACCGTCATTAAGGGTGTTTAGGGATGTGGTCCTCAGAGACCTAGATTCCCTGAAAGTGGCCAATCAGAAGATGACTAAGACATTGAAAGAAGGATTGGATTCCCTTTGTAACAATAAGGGGATTGTAATCCGGCCCGCAGATAAGGGTGGGGGGATAGTCATTCTCGATAGGAGTGATTACTTACGGGAAATGTCTAATATCGTGGGAGACCACGATACTTATACCCCCTTACCTGGAAATCCGGTGATCAGATATAAAAGTGATCTTGAGAAACTGGTCACTAAGGGTTTCCAAGAAGGGATACTCAATGAGAAAGAAAAATCTTTTCTAGTCCCTAGGGCCCCAAGAGTTCCGATCCTGTATTGTTTGCCGAAAATACATAAAAGTTTGACTTGCCCCCCGGGACGGCCGATAGTTAGCGGCATTGATTCGGTCACGTCCCGGGTGGGCAAGTACATAGACTTCTTTTTGCAACCCCTGGTACAGCAGATGCCGTCCTATATAAAGGATACAAAGCATGTGATCCATCTGCTGTCCCAGTTGAAACCCAATAGTAAAACTTGGTTGGTGACGGCGGATGTAACTTCGTTATATACCATAATTCCACACCAGTTAGGATTCGCAGCCGTAAAACACTTTCTGAATATCCTTTCTAAAATTCCATCAAAACAGCAAGATTATATCATGGAGCTATTAGATTTTGCGGCTAATCACAATTACTTTTGGTACAATCAATGTTATTATCGACAACAAAGGGGTGTTGCTATGGGCGCCAAGTACGCCCCAAGCTTGGCTAATCTCTTCATGGCCAAGTGGGAGGAGGACGTCATCTATAAGGACCGTTGTCCACACCTGGTTTTTTGGGCCAGGTATATAGATGACGTCCTCCTCCTTTGGGAGGGATCGATTCCTGAACTGGAAATCTTCTTTTCTCAAATCAATAACAATGAGAGGGGCATTAGATTTGTTCATGAAGCCAGTCAGGAAAAGATCAATTTCTTAGATTTAACCATCTATAAAGAAACAGACTCCTTTAAAACAATCACCTTCTTCAAACAAACAGATCGGAATGCGTTTATACCTCTTGACAGTTGCCATAAAGAGAGCTGGCTCCAGTCGGTACCTAGGAGCCAGTTTGTTCGAATGAGACGCAATTGCTCAAACGTTGAGGATTACAGAATTCAGGCAGACATTCTAAAAAAGAGGTTTTTAGAGAAAGGGTATGACGGTGATCCGCTAGATACCATCATAAAAGAAGTTGAAAGGCGCAATAGATCTGAACTTCTGGACATGGCACCTATTAAAAAAAGGGATAGTCCAGCTCTTCCTTTCATCACAGGTTACTCAACCCAACATTATCAGATTAAGAAAATCATTGCCAAACACTGGCATTTGTTGGGCAACGATACACTGATTAAAACCTTTCTGCCCGAGAAACCCCAGGTGGTATTTAGAGGGGCTCCCTCACTAAGAAATATCATTGCTCCCAATGTAGTAGACCCTCCTGGCAAAAGATTGTCCTTTTTTCAGGGCCTTTCGGGTTATCACCAATGTCGCAGATGTCAAATTTGCACTTTGAATTACATCAAAACGAGAAAAACATTGTCATTTGTTTCAACTAATACCTCTATAGAGCACAGAATAGAACCTTTTATCACATGTAGTTCCACGGGGGTAGTATACCTGCTTCAATGCCCGTGCGGTCTCCAATACATAGGTCGGACCAAGCGGGCCATGCAGGTACGGTTAGGGGAACACATTACGAATATTAAAACGGGTTTTAAGTACCATTCTGTCTCCAAACACTATGATAAGGTCCATGATCGGAACCCAGCCAACACAATTTTTTTAGCTATTGACAAATATAATGCCCATTGGAGAGGCGGATCTCTGGTAAGAGAACTATCCAAGATGGAAATGGCGTGGATCCATAGGGTACGTTGTTATAGCCCCTATGGCCTCAATATAGACACAGATGTCAATTCATTTATTGATAATAGTTAGGGTGATTATATGTGAACCAGTCCTGAGTCCCCAGTAGTTCATTTGGGGGGAAGGATGGGGATGGTATGTACACATACCCACCATTTCTCAGCCAATTTTGAACATTGGATCTTTGAGTTGCCCTATATGGTATCAATTAACGTGGATTATCTAATAACATGACATAGTGATTTGACATGTTTGTACTTATTTGTGATTCATCTACATTTTTTAGATGAATTGCAGTACAACTGTTATTTTTATATAACCTGGTCCAACATGAATATATTATTTTTAATTTGAACACTATCCTCTTTTCCTTTTCCTTTTTTTCATTTCCTTTTTTTTTGCCCTTCCCTCTTATAAGGGAATTGATAGTATTTTTTAACAATTTTTTGTATATTGGGAATTTATTTAGGGTACTCCACAAATTGACCATATGATTCAGGCCAGGCTATACAAATTTTGGCCACTAGATGCCGCCACTATGGTCCGTGTGGTACGCCTAATCCTAATATAAACGACTAAATGTACAGTATTTATATATACTTCTTCATATTAATGATGGTGCATGTATAAATTACATCTTAACACATAGTCTAAACTAAGGGCGGATACTGATTGCTATCAGCGCCTTTTCCTTGAGACTGTACTGGCGTTTGCCCCATTGCAATATGGCGGCAACAGTTTCACTTACTGCTCGGACCTCAGGACTGGGCGGTGCTTCTAGAAACTAACTGGCATATAATAGGTGGCGTTCAGCACGCCGCCCGTGCCCCTGGACGACGTCAGGTTTGACGAAACGGCGTAGGGAGAGCGGCGTGCTGACGCCACCACAACACACACGCAGTCCCGGAAGCTACGGGTGCTTTGTAGAGAGAGCCGGCCGGCTCGTTCATCTGTTTTTGCCTGAACGATTTCGTTTACATGTGAGTGCAATACTTTTTTATTAATAAACATTACATACGTTTTTACACTATGGAGGCTTCTTTTCTCCTTTTATGATGGGCCATTGGACAAGCTGTGTATGGGCTGTTTAGGATAACAGGAGAAGTCGACCTGACTTTATATCCATCCCTATCTGAGACTGTGGCTGGGTTATAAGCCAAAAGGCGATATTGATCTCCTGACCAGAGATCAAGGGAGCTGGTAAGAGGCAGTTGTTTTGAAGGTGGAGGACTGTCCTATCTCTAACACTACTTCCAATGGTGAACTGAGTGTGATGTCACTAATTATGTGGATGAAGAGTTATATCCCTTGGTGATTTTTTGTCGGACATTTGTTGACATTATCTTCAGATGGACTCAGTTTTTTGATGTGCATATTTCATAATTTTTAAATTTTTCATTTTAAGTTTTAGTTCTTATAGCGCGGTTTCTTATACAATTCAATTAAAAAACACAGCCGAAGCTGATCAGCTGAGAGTGTGGTGACGTCAGGTCCTCTGGCTCCACCCAACGTACGTTTCTCCTAAACAGGCATCGACTGGGAGAGGCCTGTTTAGGAGAGTCGATGCCTGTTTAGGAGAAACATACGTTGGGTGGAGCCAGAGGACCTGACGTCACCACACTCTCAGCTGATCAGCTTCGGCGTCGGCTGTGTTTTTTAATTGCTACAGTGTTTTTCGTATGATCTCTGTGGTGGGGATCCATCAAATCTGGTAAGCAGCCCCCTTTTCCTATTTCTGCACTGTCTTAGAAGATCCATAGAAGATTTACTGAAGATTTAAAGAGGAATTACACCTCCGGTTTATGATACCATCATTTTCCATATGAACTATAATTTTTTCATTTTTTTATATTCACATTATTATTTGAGTAGCACACTGAACTTTTTTCTTTATATCAGTATGGATGTCACACCACTTCCTGAAACTCAATCTTCCAAAAACCAAGCTTGAAATTTTTCCTGCTTCCTGATTCCCTCACAAAGACTTTACGGCACAACCATTGGTCCCACCACACATGCTAGGGTGCTAGATGTTATCCTAGACTCTGACCTCTCCTTCAGCCCCCACATCTAATCACTGTCTAAATCTTGTCACCTTAACCTCTGCAACATTTCCAGAATTCGCCCCTTCCTGACTAATGTCATCACAAAACAACTTATTAATGCCTCGGTTATTTCCCGCCTTGACTACTGCAACCAGAGATGGCTCTAGGCTTTGTGAGGCCCTAGGCAAAACCTAGACATGAGGTACCACTGATGCCCATCAGCTACGCAGCAGGCCTTCCCAGATTGATCCTCGTGCAGTGTATGGGTGGGGCTGACGTGTGCAGATGCAACATCACTCCTCATTGGCTGGCAGGCAGAACTCCAGGAGTTTTAGGTTACGTGAGAGGTGAGTGTGACAGGGCTCTTAATGTTGCCTGCACACAGTGGCATTAAGATGTCCTGTCACCTCTAAAATAAAGTGCTGCAAATCAGATGGTCGGCACGCCTTAGTGAGACAGGGCACTTAACGCTGCCTGAGCACAGCAGCATTAAGGTCCCCTGTCCCTCAAAACTGTGGTAATGCATGTAGCGCTAACTCCGAAGGAGCCGCTTGGGAATTTTGGGTTCCCTGTTCTGCACCTCCAACCTCAGCCCCTCTGACACACCTGGTTGATTGAATCACTAAAGACACACGTAGCAACACCAGCATATAGTACCTTTCCCCTTACTGTAGGATATAGGCAATAAACGAGTACACACCTGCTTAGTTATAGACACTATTTGACTATAATTAAGAACTTGCATAAATAAGACAAAGTGCAGCTCACTAAGCAGAGTAGAACTGCTCTCAGGTAATAAAGGTAAACAAATATATCTATAAAAGCAGCTCTATATCAATAGTATAAAAATCAATACGAGAATAGGTAAATCAATATTTAGCAACACAACTGTACTCTAAACGTGTCTAAAGGATTAGCAGTTTCCTAGTGGTTTTTGAGTGCACTCAAAGAAATTAGAGAAGATGGGGTTCCCCTTTAAATGACAACAACAAACTGGGCCCTGTGCAGGGCTGGTTCAAGGATTTTTGTCTACTTATCACCAGTCCAGGAAGTGACGTCATACATGACACTTCCCAGTCTGTGTACAAGAGGGAGGCTGAGTGGATGAGGGTCTACTGAGCTCCCACCGCCCTTCCCAGTGCCACCAGCCATGACAGCACTGGGCCTGTAGGTGGGACAGTGGTGCCCAGTAAAAATGGTGGAGGGGGGCGCACATCGCAGCAGTGGTGGAAGTGATAGGCAGGTTCATAGCCACTTGTAACCCTTCCACGTGAAAGGCGACAGTCAGCTTTACTAAAGTACACACACTCCCAGCTGCTATGTGTGTAAAAAGACACGTACAGCACTGTAAAAATCATAAACCCCAGCAAGTGGCTGGGGTTTCAAATTTCACCCCCTCATCCTGGCACCCTGAGGTGGCCGCTTAAGCCGCCTTATGGTAGTGCCGGCCATAGCCCTGGGGCCGCTACAGTTATAGGGCAGTCTTTAGTCATAAATCTTCCTCTCTAATCGTTAGTACACATTGTAGCTGTGAATAGGGCCTGCAGGCAGTATTAGGGCCAAAGAATAACAGGATGGGCAGTTCCTATGGATGGCAGTAGATAATGGCAGACCAGCCCTCTCACCACACCTGGGGATACAGAAACAACGGTTCCTCCGATCAGGAGTTAGCTCACTCTGGGTTGCCCGTGGCAACTGCGCTAGGTAGCACCAAGATCTTTATTCTGGAAATAACTCAGTTCCTTTCTTTACCAGAGATGGTGCTAGGCTGTGTGGCTTTCCCTCTGGTGGTGCAGTGATGCAGGGTTCTCTCTATCTCTGACAGAGTTCTATCAGCACAATCCTCTCCCTCTGGAGTCCTGGGTGCACATCCCCAAAAGCTCTCCCATGCTTCTGGCACTCTCTCTCCCTTCTCTTCAGTTGGGCATGCTGGGGGCTGCAGTTTCTTCCCTTAGGGTTGCAATGTCCAGCCCTCAGGACTACGTGTCCCTTAATCCTCCTCTCTGCTTTTTTTTTTGTTTTTTTCCCTGGCCAATAAGGAGGAGGGGGAAGAAACCTAGCCAGTACTGCTCCCGAGTACAGCGGCGAGAGGAGGAGAGGGAGGAGGGGAAAAAAATAGCCCACAGCTGCTCTCTCCATGCAGACACTCCAATCTCCTGCTACCTCCCACTGACAGGAAGAGGGAGGGGGAAAGGGCAGGAAAGACAGATAGCCCTCCAGTCTTTCAGCAGCGGCTAGAACAGGGCAGTCTCCTTCTCGGACCTGCATCTGTCATTTTCCGGCAGGAAGATCAAGTGGGAGGGGGATCCACGACACCCGCTACATGCATTAGGCAAATTAGGCGGCCACGAGGCCCCTGTGAGCGTGAGGCCTAAGGCAACCACCGAATTTGCCTAATTAAAGAGCCGCCTCTGACTGCAACTCCCTCCTCACTGGCCTACCTTTACACAGGCTTTCTCCCCTCAGTCTATTATGAATGCTGCTGCTAGACTAATACACCTTACTGACCGATCAGTGACTGCTGCCCCTCTCTGCCAATCTCTTCACTAACCTCAACATACAAGGCCATCCATAACATTGCCCCAGCTACATCACTAACCTCATCTGCTGATATCACCCAAACCGTTCTCTCCGCTCCTCCCAAGACCTCAGGCTCTATAGCTCCCTTGTTATCTCCTCCCACACTTGCCTTCAGGACTTCTCCAGAGCCTCTCCCATTCTCTGATACTCCCCGCTGTAGCATGTCCTGTCAGCTCCTACCCTGTCTGCCTTTAGGCGATCCTTGAAAACCCATTTATTCAGGGAAGTGTACCCCGCTTCCACCTAAGAACAGTACTTGAGTCACCTCCATCAGATCATCCCCTGCAGCTATTACCTTTTGTACCACCTCCCCCTCCCTTTAGATTGTAAGCTCCATGAGCAGGGCCCTCCTACTCCTTCTGTATTAAACTGTATTGTAATTGGACTGTCCCGCTTTATATTGTAAAGTGCTGCGTAAACTGTTGGCGCTATATAAATCATGTATAATAATATTATTATTAATATATGTAATGTTTAATGATAATAATGTATGTAACCTGTTCCACAATGTGTTGAGCACTGGACATGACCAAAACGTGTAACATGTCTCCCCTGTCATATACAGTGCAGCAGAGAAGTGGTGCAACACTATTGTGTATGGATTTTTTTAACTCAACTGATATTTGCAAATGGCTCATTTGGAGGTTTCTCTCCCATTCGTCTAAATAATTAAAGTGGAAGTACAGGCAAAACCTAATTAACTCTAAACCTACTCCCACCCCCATTGTAAGCCTAAATTTTCTAACCCTGTAAAAAAAAGATCACTATACTTACCTATTCTGAAGCCACTCCGGTCCGATCCCTGAGCTGTCAGCGGCGGCTTCAGTTTGTAGGAGAGGCAGCCAACAACAGAAGCCCCATAGTAAGACTATGGGTGATGTAGCTTCCCAATAGTTGTCGGCTTTCTCCTGCACACAGAGGGCACTGCTGAAGACCAGACTGGCTTCAGTTAGGTTTTGCCTTTACTTCCACTATAAGTAGGGACTGTGAGCTTTCTAGCAGCAATAGCTTATAGGTAAGGAAAAGAGCATGTCTTGAGAGGTCTCAACCTGACATTCACGTTCATATATAGTTAATGAAAATTACATAAAAGAGGAAAATTCTAAAAATATGTGTACAGGGAGTGGCGCTGTGCATAAGTGAAATAATAAATAATAGTCTGCTGGTTACAATTTAGTGCCTATAAGTCATAGAGGAGAAAACATAATATGAATAAATTGGATAAGGTATGTATCCCACATGAGGATTAATGACTGCCAATGGGATGGGTGTGTCCCATATACGATAACCGCTGATAATCTCAAATAGTGTTTGTGTATTAATAAGTGCCAAAGTGTCAGAAATAATCCAATGGAGTGTTCCAACCTCTGCAGGAATAAACTCAGTTGATTGAAATATAAGAGGGGGTATCCACACCCTCTAAAGTGCAGTGCTAAAAAATATTAAATAAATCCAAATATATAAACTAAATGAATATACATATGTGCAAAATAAAAATTCCAATAAATAAAGAATATAAATATAAAGTGGATTAGTGAACAGTAAAATTAATAAATAATGATGGGTATAACCCAATTCATAAGCAGCATGAGATCATATGTGACAACACAAAAATGAGAGTGAACAAGTCCAGTGCCAAAAAATTCGTATAGTATCTTCCACCCGGCAACTTCCAAACTCTTTAGACATACAATCCCCCTGTTGTGATTCCACTCACCGGAACGCTGTACCCCTGCAGGGGTATAAGCATAAGATGTTTCCACTCAGCCGATCACATCCGGATGCCGATCGAATCCTGGTATCCTCTTGCCTCTGATTTCCCAGTCCAGATCAGCCTCTCCAGCCGGTCAGCAGGACGGGGGAACTGGATAATCCCCTAGTGTACTCCTATCTCCAGCCGGACATCCGCTCCAAAAGGATTTGTATGTAATGAAAAGGAATTATATCCACATAGCGTAACTCCTTTTTAAATGTTTATTGAATAAAAACAACATACAGTCCAAACATAAATTGCTTCAAGAAATGGATCTCAAACGGGGGAGAAAGTAATGAGGAGCTGACAAGCTCACTAACTCCCCTTGCTGTCCCGGGACGCAGCGTATGTTCGTAACCACCGCTTGCGTTCCACCGGTCACACAGCAGAAACCACAGCGGCAGGAAGTGACGTTGTGCGTACCAAGATAGTCCCGCCTTACGCGTTTCGTCATACGGACGTCATCGGAGGCGCTGCCATCTTGGTCCTCCCAACGCCTTATATCTGGGTGCACTACATATCATGGCCAATCGCGCACCAAATGTCGTTTGACGGACAGAGTGCAAGGCCAATTCAAAAACCGCCTAAAATACAAAGAGGAGAGCCAATCCCATACATTTTAAACCTCACAAAATGAGGAGAAGCAGTGTACGAACAGGTGGCATCTCGCTCGACGCCATCTAGTGGAGAATTTGTATATACATAATGTGATGGCGGCCATGGGAAAGTTGTATTTGCAAACCAGATATTAGCCGGTAAAACTAATTTATAACATTTTACGTCACATAAATGAGATAAAAATATTACTACATGAAGGCTTGAGAGAGATATATTAAAATAGAGAAGGAAATTTTTTGAGAAGGAAATAATTTTAAAATTGAGAGGAAAAATATTTTACAACAATATAATTATATGCTATATCAAATAAAAATTATTGTAAAAATAAAAATAAATATAAAATTACAAATAAAAGTACAAAAATCGGTTTAATAGTGTACCAATAGGGTTATAACAAACCCTATTCCATAAGAAATTCTTTAATAAATATGTAAAATAAAATCAATTAAAATATGCAATATGTAGAATTAGAAAGGAGTAGGACCTAATTGTATGATGTTTTTTGGCCATACTCGTAAAGCATCCCAGACATAATTGTAGTATATTCAAAAATATGTGTGAACTACAGGGGGTATCCCAACTAATACACAAGAAACAAAGACCCCTTACCTATAGTAAGTCCATACATTATAGAAAAAATAGGTGATATAGGGAACTCAGAAGTAAATGGAGAGCGCCTTTAAATCTATACGAATTGGAAGCCTATTTGCAATAATTCTTAAAAATAAGATAAAAACATATCAAGAATTATGCATATGTTAAATTAGTAGTTTTAAAAGTGGAATAGACCAATAACAATAACGGATATTAGAAAAAGGATAGTAGAAAAGAGGGGAACACCCATCTAAAAATTAGATAAAAAACAGTTCAGATCGATATCCACATTCAATCCCCTAGGAACCAGACTCCCTAAACGGTATATCCATTTAGTTTCGTTCTGAGAGACTTTTATTCTTTTATTGCCTCCTCTCCAATGGTCCTTAATCAAATCTATACCGTAGAAAATTAATCCCGTGGGGTTCCTATTATGGACCTCATCAAAATGCCTAGACAGATTATGCTTTGGAAAGCCTTTCTTAATATTATTAATATGTTCTCTGATCCTAACGCGGAGGGGCCTAGTGGTTCTTCCCACATACTGTAGCCGGCAGGGACATTCAATCACGTACGTGACATGAGTACTTTCGCAAGTGATCAATTCCCTGATTTGATACTCTTTTCCTCCTCTTGATTTAAAAGATAGCTTTCTCTTCGGTTGTTTTTTGCTCACACGACAAGGTAGACATCTTTGGCACCTATAAAAACCTTTCATTTCAGGGAACAGTTTCACCATTTTAGGTGGGTCAGTCACATTGTGTACTAACTGATTCCTTAGATTCGGTGCCTTTCTGTAAATGAATCTTGGTTTTTTTGGGAGTATCTTTACCAAGGTTCTATCTGATTTTAAAATGGGCCAGTATTTTCTAAAAATGTGTTCGACCGAACGATATTGCTTGTTAAAACCAGTAATAAAAGCCATATCCATCTTACTATGATGGTCAGTTTTCTCCTTCTTTCTTAGTAGGAGGTCACGGTCAAGGTCCCCTATTATCAATTTTTGCTTCATTAAAGATTCTTTCTGATAGCCTTTGTCGGTAAATTTCTTAATCAGGGTGTCGGCTTGTACATAGTAGTCATCTATCCTGTGGCAATTTCTTCGCAGCCTCATTAATTGGCCTTTCGGGATATTCTGTTTCCATTTCGGATGATGGCAACTTGATGTTGGTATGTACCCATTGCGATCTGTAGTTTTAAAAAAAGTTCTCGTATGCAATTCATTACCTTCCTTAAAAATCTGTACATCCAAATAATCTATCTCTTGGAGATCGCAATTCCCACTGAAGGAGATGTCGTATTTGTTCTGGTTCATTATTCTTAGGAAATCCTGAAATGAGTCTACCGTGCCCCTCCACACTATGATCACGTCGTCAATGTAGCGACGGTAAAATTCAATCTCCGGACGTAAATTCTTATATATGTGCTCCTCTTCCCACATGTCCATGAACAAATTCGCCACGCTCGGGGCATATCTGGCTCCCATGGCGACGCCCTTCGTTTGAACATAGTAATCCTTCTGGTACCAAAAATAATTGCTTTCCATTGCTAATTTTAAGGCTTCCAAAATAAAATTAATCTGTTCCTGTTTAAGGCTGCCATCTTTATGGAGTGCCCTCTCCACTCCTTTTAGACCATGTTTTTGAATAATACTGGTATATAAGGAATTCACGTCTATAGTCGCTAAGAGGCAGTCTTCAACCCCAGTTATATTTTTTAACTCATTTATCAGTTGCGTGCTGTCCTTTAGATACGACCTCCCTTTGGTTACCAATGGTTTCAAGAAACAATCAATGTATTCCCCCAGCCTGGAGAACAGGGAATTTATCCCACTAATAATCGGTCTTCCTGGGGGTTTCTCTAACCGTTTATGCACTTTGGGTAGGTGGTATATAACTGGTGTCTATTAAGAAAGGCTTTCCAAAGCATAATCTGTCTAGGCATTTTGATGAGGTCCATAATAGGAACCCCACGGGATTAATTTTCTACGGTATAGATTTGATTAAGGACCATTGGAGAGGAGGCAATAAAAGAATAAAAGTCTCTCAGAACGAAACTAAATGGATATACCGTTTAGGGAGTCTGGTTCCTAGGGGATTGAATGTGGATATCGATCTGAACTGTTTTTTATCTAATTTTTAGATGGGTGTTCCCCTCTTTTCTACTATCCTTTTTCTAATATCCGTTATTATTATTGGTCTATTCCACTTTTAAAACTACTAATTTAACATATGCATAATTCTTGATATGTTTTTATCTTATTTTTAAGAATTATTGCAAATAGGCTTCCAATTCGTATAGATTTAAAGGCGCTCTCCATTTACTTCTGAGTTCCCTATATCACCTATTTTTTCTATAATGTATGGACTTACTATAGGTAAGGGGTCTTTGTTTCTTGTGTATTAGTTGGGATACCCCCTGTAGTTCACACATATTTTTGAATATACTACAATTATGTCTGGGATGCTTTACGAGTATGGCCAAAAAACATCATACAATTAGGTCCTACTCCTTTCTAATTCTACATATTGCATATTTTAACTGATTTTATTTTACATATTTATTAAAGAATTTCTTATGGAATAGGGTTTGTTATAACCCTATTGGTACACTATTAAACCGATTTTTGTACTTTTATTTGTAATTTTATATTTATTTTTATTTTTACAATAATTTTTATTTGATATAGCATATAATTATATTGTTGTAAAATATTTTTCCTCTCAATTTTAAAATTATTTCCTTCTCAAAAAATTTCCTTCTCTATTTTAATATATCTCTCTCAAGCCTTCATGTAGTAATATTTTTATCTCATTTATGTGACGTAAAATGTTATAAATTAGTTTTACCGGCTAATATCTGGTTTGCAAATACAACTTTCCCATGGCCGCCATCACATTATGTATATACAAATTCTCCACTAGATGGCGTCGAGCGAGATGCCACCTGTTCGTACACTGCTTCTCCTCATTTTGTGAGGTTTAAAATGTATGGGATTGGCTCTCCTCTTTGTATTTTAGGCGGTTTTTGAATTGGCCTTGCACTCTGTCCGTCAAACGACATTTGGTGCGCGATTGGCCATGATATGTAGTGCACCCAGATATAAGGCGTTGGGAGGACCAAGATGGCAGCGCCTCCGATGACGTCCGTATGACGAAACGCGTAAGGCGGGACTATCTTGGTACGCACAACGTCACTTCCTGCCGCTGTGGTTTCTGCTGTGTGACCGGTGGAACGCAAGCGGTGGTTACGAACATACGCTGCGTCCCGGGACAGCAAGGGGAGTTAGTGAGCTTGTCAGCTCCTCATTACTTTCTCCCCCGTTTGAGATCCATTTCTTGAAGCAATTTATGTTTGGACTGTATGTTGTTTTTATTCAATAAACATTTAAAAAGGAGTTACGCTATGTGGATATAATTCCTTTTCATTACATACAAATCCTTTTGGAGCGGATGTCCGGCTGGAGATAGGAGTACACTAGGGGATTATCCAGTTCCCCCGTCCTGCTGACCGGCTGGAGAGGCTGATCTGGACTGGGAAATCAGAGGCAAGAGGATACCAGGATTCGATCGGCATCCGGATGTGATCGGCTGAGTGGAAACATCTTATGCTTATACCCCTGCAGGGGTACAGCGTTCCGGTGAGTGGAATCACAACAGGGGGATTGTATGTCTAAAGAGTTTGGAAGTTGCCGGGTGGAAGATACTATACGAATTTTTTGGCACTGGACTTGTTCACTCTCATTTTTGTGTTGTCACATATGATCTCATGCTGCTTATGAATTGGGTTATACCCATCATTATTTATTAATTTTACTGTTCACTAATCCACTTTATATTTATATTCTTTATTTATTGGAATTTTTATTTTGCACATATGTATATTCATTTAGTTTATATATTTGGATTTATTTAATATTTTTTAGCACTGCACTTTAGAGGGTGTGGATACCCCCTCTTATATTTCAATCAACTGAGTTTATTCCTGCAGAGGTTGGAACACTCCATTGGATTATTTCTGACACTTTGGCACTTATTAATACACAAACACTATTTGAGATTATCAGCGGTTATCGTATATGGGACACACCCATCCCATTGGCAGTCATTAATCCTCATGTGGGATACATACCTTATCCAATTTATTCATATTATGTTTTCTCCTCTATGACTTATAGGCACTAAATTGTAACCAGCAGACTATTATTTATTATTTCACTTATGCACAGCGCCACTCCCTGTACACATATTTTTAGAATTTTCCTGTGAGGGTACCAGTGAGTATCCTCGGTTTATATAGGGGGGCTGCAGTTGCAAACATACCCTGTAGCGCGGATCTTCTGGCTATAATCATTACATAAAAGAGGAGTCATTCAGTAAGGATCGTAGGAAATGGGAAAGTGTCTCAGGTCAGAAAAATTATGGTCTTGACACATCTGAGCAAAGATGAACAGACATAGAATCCTTAATCTAATGGATGGCAGAATACATGTCTCGAAGGGGCAGGGGCAGAAAAGTGGGTCTTGACATCCCCGGGGTGAAGTTTGGATTGCCTAGAATAGGGTAGCATGGGGATGGAGCTGGGAAGATGCCATTTATACGAAAGGCCATAGAGAAAATACACCAGGTAGTCACAACAGTCGGATGTTGAAACATGGCGTTAGAAGGAAGAATGGGACTTGTTATTACCATTGTTAATCTATTTTATGCTTGCCAAGTTACCAACCATATTGTGTGACAATATAATATGTACTACCTAGTTTGGTGCCTGTTTTCTTTGATATAGCGCTACTAAGTATTACTTTCAGTGATTTCCTGTGATATTGTATGTTTGTACACTCAATGTGTTAAAGGGGCTTAGGTTTTTTTGGAAGAGGCTGAGGCAAAGAACAGAGGACCAATCCTAATCAGCGGCTCCTACGGGGGTAGTGCTACACTTCTGTCTAAACACTGGTGCTGCTGGGACTTGTACTGCTCTGGGCATTGTGTGGGACCTAGAACTCTCATCTTTAACCACTTGTTTACCAGGCAATTTTTTCTAGCACACGTTATCTGCATTTTTTGATAGAAATTATTGTAACCCCCCACTCAAAATGTACAGCATATATTTTCTGAAAGTAGAGACCCTGGAGAATAAAATTGTGGTATTTTTTTTTTTTTTATGTTGCATTATATTTGTGCAGTTATTTATCAAATGCATATTGTCAGGAAGAATACACAAAAATTAATTTTAGTGCACACAAACGCAATCTTATGAGCGCTTTGTTTTGTAAAATATAAAAGATGGGGTATATGGAGTAAATAGGTACCAAACATGTAAAATCCTAAAATTGCACACACCCAGGAAATTGCAAAAAATTATGGTAACCAAAATTCTCCATAGTCGACTCTTTAAAAGCTTTTACAGTTCATCAGTTTAGAGTTAACCATGAACTATGGCCCTAGAATTATTGCTCTCGCTCTGATGTTTGCGACAATACCTCACATATGTGGTGCAAAGTTGTTATCCCCCTATGTGATAGCATGGGCAGGTGACAGGTCCTCTTGATTTCTATCAGACCAGAGATAGGCCCTCTGTTAGACCCCCAATGTCTCCCCTACTCTGCAATACAACCATTTAAGCACAGATCGTGCTGGAATAGATGCATCCATGGCTATATTAGCCAAGGAATGACAGTTGTAACTCTGGAAATTACGTAATACACGTTACTTCTGGGGTCAGTCGCATGAGAAATTTGGGAACAGATCCTCCTTCTTTAACGGGGAAGCATTTTTCCGCAGTCCTAGTCCTGCACACCCCCTTGGAACGGGAGAGCCCAGAAACCACTGTGGGTGTCGCCAGCAATGCCAGTGGCCAGTGTTCAGAAGCTAATAAAAGTGATCAGGTGGCTTAGAGCTGCCCGATGACCTTTATCGAAAATCTCTCGTGCGCAAATAAGGTCAAAGTCAAGCTCACAGCTGCAGTAGCAGCTGTGAACTTGATTTTACCCCTGGTCTACCATGCCATTTATAAACGTACCTTGGTAGACATGTAGATAAACAGAGTTGGTTTTGGATTGCTGGGTGGCTCCCCCAGATCTCGGTTAGAATTTTTGGAGTTTGCCCTTTAGTTATTATCCCCATGTCCACCATGCTGGTCCTTCCTGTTCTATTATGTGCCAAAACCCCCTCAATAAAAAAAACCCTGCATCATGTATGGTCCTGTGTGCTTTCTCTTAATGACAATAGCTTGCCACAACAACCAAAAGTTTTAATCTAGTACTGTCATTTACATAAACTTTGAAAAATCCTTAGCTCAGGGGTATGTTGAGTGCCTTCTGACTTGTGGAGACCATCTTCTGTCACTATCCTAACATTCTATTGTATTTATCCATATGGTTTTCTTGGTTACGTACAGAAGTGGTTTGTCATTGCCTTTGTTCATCCAAGTTTGAGTTAATGTCTTTGCTGTTATCACCTCCTTCAGTGATTATCTGACAACCTGGTATATTGCTTCTGCCTAAAGTAGGTGGTAGGTTTTAGTCTGGCATCTCTGCTAAAAACCCATCTGCCATAGACGACCCTAACAGGAATTAAAACTCCAGGCAGCAAAAATTTTAGTTTACCTGATGCATGCAAGTCTCGTAACCTCAACAAGGTACCTTATCATTAGAATGAAGGAATATAAGAAACTTTTCAGCTGCATTTCCGTTGCAAAACACAGTACATGTAAAGGCATACTTGAGCATTTGGGTGAAAAAATATGATTTCTTAAACTTTATTTTCCATTACATATGTGAGCCAATGTTTTGTTCATATTATTTTGGTCATGATAAAAGCTGGCCAAACCAAATTTAAAATGTTAATAACAAAAAAATTACATTTCAATATGTTAATAAAAAATCAATTAATGTAGCACAATATGTGAAATACATATATAAAATTCATGTTGCAGTCTTTTATTTTGTTTCTTTGACCAACAATATTTATAAATAAAATATACATTTTAACTGTGATATCGGTAGTGTAACTGTTTCTCCTTTTTTGCTCTGGTGTCTCCACACGAAAAACTCCTTCATAGCGTCTTCCTGCTCATGTTTTTGGTATCCTACATCTGTCATTGCCCTCAAAGAGTCCTCTCTGGTCCATAGTGGATTAAGGAGCATTGTGTCTCACAACATTGGCTTGTTCATTTTGACACATCCATTCACCTAAAGGCTGAAGATTTCATACAATGTGAATCAGATTGAGACAAAACAAGCATTTCCATTTTCGACACAAAGTGCAATGTATTTACTCAAAAAGTGTAACTACTGCGCTACCAGTAACAAACCCCAATAATAGTGTAAAAAAAACCTTAAGGAACTCCTTACAGTATATTCAGCTGCTGCTAACACCAATTGTGTTCCCACTAATAAAACTGATTAGTACAAAAAAATATTGCTGTGCTGCTGTCTTAATGCCAAATGACTCTACAATCTGTGCAATGTGCTAATATGATGTGAATACACAATTAAAAAATAGAAAAAAAAACATCAAAAGGATAGAATGATGGGGCTCAAATAAGTGCTCATACATAAATACCTAATATCAATAATATGTTGAAAAATAATACAGTATATATATATATATATATATATATATATATATATATATATATATATATATATATATATATATATATATACAGTGGCTTGCGAAAGTATTCGGCCCCCTTGAACTTTTCAACCTTTTGCCACATTTCAGGCTTCAAACATGAAGATATAAAATTTTTATTTTTTGTGAAGAATCACCAACAAGTGGGACACAATTGTAAAGTGGAACGAAATTTTTTGGATTTTTGAAACTTTTTTAACTAATAAAAAAATGAAAAGTGGGGCGTGCAAAATTATTTGGCCCCCTTGCGTTAATACTTTGTAGAGCCACCTTTTGCTGCGATTACAGCTGCAAGTCGCTTGGGGTATGTCTCTATCAGTTTTGCACATCGAGAGACTGAAATTCTTGCCCATTCTTCCTTGCAAAACAGCTCGAGCCCAGTGAGGTTGGATGGAGAGCGTTTGTGAACAGCAGTTTTCAGCTCTTTCCACAGATTCTCGATTGGATTCAGGTCTGGACTTTGACTTGGCCATTCTAACACCTGGATACGTTTATTTGTGAACCATTCCTTTGTAGATTTTGCTGTATGTTTGGGATCATTGTCTTGTTGGAAGATAAATCTCCGTCCCAGTTTCAGGTCTTTTGCAGACTCCAACAGGTTTTCATCCAGAATGGTCCTGTATTTGGCTGCATCCATCTTCCCCTCAATTTTAACCATCTTCACTGTCCCTGCTGAAGAAAAGCAGGCCCAAATCATGATGCTGCCACCACCATGTTTGACAGTGGGGATGGTGTGTTGAGTGTGATGAGCTGTGTTGCTTTTACGCCAAACATATCGTTTTGCATTGTGGCCAAAAAGTTTGATTTTGGTTTCATCGGACCAGAGCACCTTCTTCCACATGTTTGGTGTGTCTCCCAGGTGGCTTGTGGCAAACTTTAGACGAGACTGTTTATGGATATCTTTGAGAAATGGCTTTCTTCTTGCCACTCTTCCATAAAGGCCAGATTTGTGCAGTGTACGACTGATTGTTGTCCTATGGACAGACTCTCCCACCTCAGCTGTAGTTCTCTGCAGTTCATCCAGAGTGATCATGGGCCTCTTGGCTGCATCTCTGATCAGTCTTCTCCTTGTCTGAGCTGAAAGTTTAGAGGGACAGCCAGGTCTTGGTAGATTTGCAGTGGTCTGATACTCCTTCCATTTCAAAATGATCGCTTGCACAGTGCTCCTTGGGATGTTTAAAGCTTGGGAAATCTTTTTGTATCCAAATCCGGCTTTAAACTTCTCCACAACAGTATTACGGACCTGCCTGGTGTGTTCCTTGGTCTTCATGATGCTCTCTGCGCTTTCAACAGAACCCTGAGACTATCACAGAGCAGGTGCATTTATACAGAGACTTGATTACACACAGGTGGATTCTATTTATCACCATCAGTCATTTAGGACAACATTGGATCATTCAGAGATCCTCGCTGAACTTCTGGAGTGAGTTTTCTGCACTGAAAGTAAAGGGGCCGAATAATTTTGCACGCACCACTTTTCAGTTTCTTAATTGCTAAAAAAGTTTAAAATATCCAATAGATTTCGTTCCACTTCACAATTGTGTCCCACTTGTTGGTGATTCTTCACAAAAAATTAAAATTTTATATCTTTATGTTTGAAGCCTGAAATGTGGCAAAAGGTTGAAAAGTTCAAGGGGGCCGAATACTTTCGCAAGCCACTGTATATATATATATATAAAAACCACTGTGCAAACAATCACAAATCAGTCTCTCCTTAAAACCACAATTTCATACGGTGTGTAGTGACTCAGCTTCAGTCTTCTGTGGCACTGACTCCCCACACTGGTAGTAAATCACAATATGTGCTCATATACTGTATATGTGCCACGCATGCCACCAGCAAGGTGTTCAGAGAGGACAGTCTTGAAATTGATGCAGCCAGAATTTTTGGAGTTGAGGGCCAGCAAAAGAGTGAAAATTTTAAAGAGCAATTGAATGAAAAAGTATATACTGTATTTATTGGCGTATAACACTCACTTTTTCACCATGAAACTCGGGTGCAAATAGCGTGTGCGTGTTATATGCCGATACTTCAATTTTAGCTGCCTCAGAGGGGACAGGGAGGGGACGAGCGCCGTCAGATTACATACAGTAAGAATCTCCTGTTTACTTGGCGGCCTCTGTAATAGGAATTCCGATCTCCTGGGCCGCCATTGAACCACTGTTCTGTCTAGCATATTAGATTCTCACTGTATGTAATCTTTCGGCGCTTGTCCTGCCCCCCCCCTGTCCCCTCTAGGCTGCAGATGGGCATTGATCAGGCTGCACTGATGGCAATGGTGAGGCTGCTACAATGAGGGCAATGGTGAGGCTGCTGTATTGATGGCAATAGTGAGGCTGCATTGATGTGGACTGATGAGGCTGCATTGATGGCACTTGTGAGGCTGAAGATTGGCATTGACCCTTATTTTGCTTAAAAGTTCCTTATTTAAAATGTAAGTTTTTTTCCTGAAACTTCCCTCTTAAAATGAATGTGCATGTTATACGCCTATGCGTGCTATACGCCGATAAATACGGTAATATCTTAGTCATAGTATCATAGTAGGTGAGGTTGAAAAAAGACACAAGTCTATCAAGTCCAACCTATGTGTGTGATTATATGTCAGTATTACATTGTATATCCTTGTATGTTGCGGTCGTTCAGGTGCTTATCTAATAGTTTCTTGAAACTATCAATGCCCCCCCCCCCCCCGCTGAGACCACCGCCTGTGGAAGGGAATTACACATCCTTGCCGCTCTTACAGTAAAGAACCCCCTACGTAGTTTAAGGTTAAATCTATTTTCTTCTAATTTTGAGTGGCCACGAGTCTTGTTAAACTCCCTTCTGCGAAAAAATGTTATCCCTATTGTGGGGTCACCAGTATGGTATTTGTATATTGAAATCATATCCCCTCTCAAGTGTCTATTCTCCAGAGAGAATAAGTTCAGTGCTCGCAACCTTTCCTCATAACTAATATCTTCCAGACCCTTTATTAGCTTTGTTGCCCTTCTTTGTACTAGCTCCATTTCCAGTACATCCTTCCTGAGGACTGGTGCCCAGAACTGGACAGCATACTCTAGGTGCGGTCGGGCCAGAGTTTTGTAGAGCGGGAGAATTATTGTTTTATCTCTGGAATTAATCCCCTTTTCAATGCATGCCAATATTCTGTTTGCTGTATTAGCAGCAGCTTGGCATTGCATGCCATTGCTGAGCCTATCATCTAATAGGACCCCCGGGTCCTTTTCCATCCTAGATTCCCCCAGAGGTTCAAGAAGTAAGAGAAGGGATGGGAGAAATGAGGCAGAAACGAAAAACCTAGCAAGCAGTCATGTGAAATAAAAAAATGAAAGATTTTTTACAGGAGGACTTGAATTTTACAGGGCGTCAGAATAGCAACTATAAAAAGTTACCCGACCCCATTGCTCTTCTTTTTTTTTTTTACAAATATCTTACTAATTTAAAGTGACAATCATGTCCTTATTGTCCATAAATAACCTATAGACAGCCACTGCTTAACCTCCCTGGCGGTAGTCCAGATTTTGGCTCGGGGTTAATTTTCAGTACCAAAAGCGGTAACCTCAGAGCCACACTCGGAATTACACAGCAGTATCCATGTACAGTTTACTTACCTAGTATTTGTATACCAAGTATGCAGTATGCTGAAAAGATGTATCCAATATTTCTATGCTGGTTTTACCTACTGCGATGTGTGAACGTCTGCTCATGTACTTTTGAAATATTAGGGGGTTGAGAGACCAGATCAAGAGCCCCCATTATCATGACTAGGGTACCAAAGAGGCTTTTTTCCCAGTGCCTGACCACCACTCCACCGACCACTTATAATAAAATTAACCAAACATGACACAGACTGGAGTTTAATTGGCACAGCAGCCTTTTATTAACCAAATATACAAATAACATGAACATCAGACAGTATTCCAGGGGCCCCAAGGTCCTAGTGGGCATGCACTCCAAGTACCTGCGTAACCACCATTTGTTGGCCTCCAGCTGCAAAAAGCACTGGCTTGGAGACAAACCAACATTGTAGGTACCACCAGCCAGAATAATGGGAGCCGTACCTCAGACAGGTCCCTACAAATGTACCCTTTTGCCTCTAATTATCACCCATCCAAGGACCTCATACCCCGCCGGCCGCTATGACAAAAAAGGCAGCTCCCAGACCTGCAAGAAAACAGAAAAAAAAAAAAAAACAACCACAATAATTACCCATAGGGAGGGAGGGAAGATGTCCCGTCCAAGCTTTCTCTTACCGACTGAACTCCTCCTAAACCCTTCCTATGTGCCAACTCCTGAAAGCCCTCCTGTTCCCAACTTAACACCAATCAGGTGAGTGAAAGAACTTAATACCTTTCCTTATACCATAATGGCTCCTCCTATTCTCAAACCCCTTCTTACCCAGTCATGCTGGCCCTACGTTTAGGCTTTTTTCCTTTTACACCAGGCCTCTCTCAACCCTTACAAGGTTGGCACTCTCTGGTTTGTTTACAGGAAACACATATGACACCCGAGTCATTAAATTTGCTTTACTCCTGATTATACTGTACCCAATTCCATTCCACTCATTTGTCTTTTTCTAGAGGAATGGGCATTCTAATCATTCATATAGTGCATTTTACCTGTTTACAGGAACAGATTGATGAGGGGGCAGATATGTATTTCTGTTATGCAAGCTGAATGGTTTTACTTGTATTGTGGCAGCAGTATATGTCCCTTCACCCTTCTCTACAGAGGTCCTTAAATACCAAGCCTAATTTATGGCCCTCTACTTTGACATTCCTCTACCGGCATTAGGCAACTATAATAATTCCCTAGACCCCACACTAGATAAATCATCCTCTAATAGAGACTAACCTCTCGCCCTACACTATTCACTAATTTTATTCCTGAATTAGGACGATGTGTGGAGGGAAAAGGATCAGAATAGTAAATGCTATTTATGTGCTTGCACTGCTCCAACATAGATTAAATCACCAACACCATAAATATTATACAAATAAAATAAACATGATATAGAATAAATCCACACTTCTTTATAAGGAGGAGCAATACTCCTCCTCTCCCAAATAAATAAATCTGTAAACTTTAGCAATACAACAATAGAGTGCAATGTGCTTCAAATATGAATCACAATACAAAAATGTTATATAAAGTGCAATGTGCTAAATTCACCTATCGTAAAGCCCCCACATTGAGGGAATTGTTAAAAATGTAATTGAAAAACAATTCACGTTTTTCAATGGAAAAGGTTTCTTCCTGTGCAAACAGTAATATGCATTTGTGAAGACCAAAAGAAACAACAAAAAGAGGAATAATTTCGTAACCACTGTGACAGGAATGGAATCTCAGCAGCTTCAGTATTTGTAGCTGCTGACTTTTAATTTTTTGGTGGGGGTCTGTAGCTCCTCTTTAAGGCTTGATCAATAAAGAAATCTCCATTTTTAAATTATAAATCTAAGGCTTGGGGGGAATCTGTCAAACAGGAAGTTCAACAGGCAGAAGCTCAGTTTATGGCTGACAGGAGCTCCACTAATCAAAAAAGCTGTCAGGAAGTCCAGAAATTATATAATTCCATTATTATGTGTTCTGCTGAAAAGAAGAGATATTGCCTACAACAGAAATACTTTGAAGATGGCGAGAATACAGGGTACCTCATAGCAATGGTGGCGACAGCGCAACAGAAGAGCTCCTCCATTTATGCTATTTGTGATGATACGGATAGAATTTAGCTGTATCCTCTTTTGTCAGTTGCTTTTGATTTTATAAAAGCAATTGCAGAGATTGGAATTTTACTTTATTGTAAGCTTTCTGGAAAAGTTTATTACTGTAATTTCTTGATCTTAGTCTGTCCCTCAATGCATCTGTCTCCCTCTTAAAATCTGTTTCATTTGACCCTGATGTGTAAATATTGCCCATATGGTATTAATCTAATACAAAAGTCCAAAAGTTGCGGCGCTTAAAATGACAAGTAATGGGGAGTCCTAAGTAGAGGAGATGAATATACCAGTCACCAACTTTAGTGCATGTATACAAAAGCACTCGGCAGCACGTGGTAAAGTGATCTGCTTACCAGATGGCTGGAAATAGTATGCATGTTATATTAACCCCAGGCATATCTTGCATATCCAGCTTCAAAGCAATAATCTCCCACGTAGGCCAATAAACTTTCTCCAGATAATATTTACCCTCAGACAAACTTCTCCAGGAGCTCATATCAGATGAAAGGCATTCAGTGTATCGATCAGCAGTACCCAGTGAAGGAAATAAGTGACCAATAGTGAAGCCCGCAATACCATTAAAAACAATTTAATTGTAGTAACTTATACGAAAAGATAGGGGGAAGAGAAGCGGGACTTTGTATGAGGCATGTGGGTGAGTATGTTGGGCTAAATGGTAAATGTTATGGTATAGATAATAAGATCAGTGTAAGTTGCACAAATGGTAATATATCATAATCATGGTATAAAAGTTTTAATGGCATAGAGATTTGGGCCAAATACAGTCAAAAGAGAACACATTTAAGACCATAGTAAAAACGTGTTGACGACAATGTACAAACAGGCAAAGTTCATAAATTGGTTATACAGTAGCAACAACACATATACATAGTACAATAAATAAGTGCATCAATAGATCTAAACTCAACGCGTTTCTTGGCTTGAAACCAATCGTCAGGAGTCCGATGCCATGTAACTGTATCAAAAACAATGAAGTACCTATTAATGTATGAACAAATGTTTGTAAGGAAGATACACTGAAAGTGTGATTTTCCATGTACTCACAAGTTGTGCATTGATTAATGATGATGGTGTGTTGCAATACGGTATAGGTCTGGGTCCATAGAGTCTCACCCGGGGTTGAGGCAGAGAGCACACCCCAATAGACCGCCGGCACGGCAGCCAAAATGACAGAAGCACCCATAGAGGCCGGCAGTCAGGGACGTCTGGCGGGGTCAAGGAGTGTGAGTGAGCTGGGGAAAAAAAAAAAAAAAGATGATGGTGAGGAAGGGTGTAGGAATGGTGAGGGAGTGATAATGGGATGAGTGAGAGCAGCATGGGATAGCCGTGGGTGTGTGAAAGAAAACTGGGGAAAACCGGGTGTGAGGGTGAGAGGAGGGATGGGATATGTGTACAGAGGGAGGCCATAGCTGTGATGGGTGAATCTGGGTGACAGAATGTGTAGAAGTTACCTGTGTGGTTGGTGCCTTGCCGAGCCAGAAATCCAACATGAGTGACGGGATCATGGGATGCCCGGCCAGAGGCAGCCATTTAATGCCGGGGGCATGAGGTGCGCGCACGCCAACGTCATGCGTGGGCGTGATGACGCGGTGAGGAGCAGAAGGGGAGGGCCAATACAAGCGGCCGCCCATCGTGCCCTACAGTGTCTAAGCCCGGAGATGGACAACCACTGAGACATCCCGTATGCAGCGGCAAAGACGCCGCAGGCGGGATGTAGGGAGCATGACGCCAAGGCCAGGGCCCGCCCACGTCAAAGACGGGAGGGTGATGGGTCCTAGGCTGGGCGCGTCGCAACCCCGGGGAGTAGACAGGATGGAACCCAGCGTATTCAGTGTATAGAAGACAAATGGGTAACAAAAGTATGGACTTGGAAAAAGGGGAAAAGGAGCTTGGGTAGCTCACGAATGGGTAAATAATTAATAGCAAAAACAAGCATATCTTTGCCTTGATTACAATAAATATAGCAAAGAAAACAAAAGCATATTAAATCCCTGCATAGGAAGCATTCTCTGTGCAGGGAAGTATGAGATGTAGAAAGCTTTAGCCCTGAATTCAATCAGTATTTATCTAACTAAAGCGAAGCAAAAAAATGATAAAGTGAAGCAAAAAATAATAATAATTGTTGAAAAATAAGAAAAGTAAGAAAAGTTTAGCCCTGAATTAAATCAGTTATTTGTCTAGCTAAAGAAATAAACAAAAAATAGAATAGAGTAGAACTTTAGCCCTGAATTAAATCAGTGGTAATCTGACTAAAGGGGAACAAAAAATAAAAAGACAGAAAAAGTAAAATAGTAATAATTGGAAAGAAGAAATAGTTTTGTCCCTGGATGTAATCAGTATTAGTTTAGCTGGAGGGAAAAAGGAGAAGAACAAAATGGGGAAAGGGGGGAGATAGTTAACATGTGTGTAAAACTGATGAGGATAGTAATATGGAATGGGGAACAAGACCAAAAATAGTGTTGTACTATGTAGGACATGAGATGTATATATAAAAAACAGATGTTTTATACTTTAAGGGGTCAGTTACAAATGTAATGAAGAGTAAAGGAATATAAGCAGTAGGTTATACATACGACTCTTGCATTGCAAATAGTCAATGAACAAGAGCGGGACCAAGGGTCTCAATAAGATGATATAACATATGAAAAATGAGAGAAGAGGAAGAAAGAAAAAGATAGAAAGAACAGAAAATGGCAAAGTGTCTAGTAAATGATGGAATGGGGAAAAGAAAAAGACAGGCTAATACAGCATGATAAGCGGGTCAGTTATAGTAAGTATGTGTGAGCATGAGTAGGTGGAATAGTTTGGTCACAGAAGGCGGGTGTTTGCCACCCTGATTATCGTATGTCAAGGGGGGTTGTGACCAATCCACACTATTTTAGCAAACGAGCACCAACATGCCTCTATCCCAATATATGCGAAAAGATAGGGGGAAGAGAAGCGGGACTTTGTATGAGGCATGTGGGTGAGTATGTTGGGCTAAATGGTAAATGTTATGGTATAGATAATAAGATCAGTGTAAGTTGCACAAATGGTAATATATCATAATCATGGTATAAAAGTTTTAATGGCATAGAGATTTGGGCCAAATACAGTCAAAAGAGAACACATTTAAGACCATAGTAAAAACGTGTTGACGACAATGTACAAACAGGCAAAGTTCATAAATTGGTTATACAGTAGCAACAACACATATACATAGTACAATAAATAAGTGCATCAATAGATCTAAACTCAACGCGTTTCTTGGCTTGAAACCAATCGTCAGGAGTCCGATGCCATGTAACTGTATCAAAAACAATGAAGTACCTATTAATGTATGAACAAATGTTTGTAAGGAAGATACACTGAAAGTGTGATTTTCCATGTACTCACAAGTTGTGCATTGATTAATGATGATGGTGTGTTGCAATACGGTATAGGTCTGGGTCCATAGAGTCTCACCCGGGGTTGAGGCAGAGAGCACACCCCAATAGACCACCGGCACGGCAGCCAAAATGACAGAAGCACCCATAGAGGCCGGCAGTCAGGGACGTCTGGCGGGGCCAAGGAGTGTGAGTGAGCTGGGGAAAAAAAAAAAAAGATGATGGTGAGGAAGGGTGTAGGAATGGTGAGTGAGTGATAATGGGATGAGTGAGAGCAGCATGGAATAGCCGTGGGTGTGTGAAAGAAAACTGGGGAAAACCGGGTGTGAGGGTGAGAGGAGGGATGGGATGTGTGTACAGAGGGAGGCCATAGCTGTGATGGGTGAATCTGGGTGACAGAATGTGTAGAAGTTACCTGTGTGGTTGGTGCCTTGCCGAGCCAGAAGTCCAACATGAGTGACGGGATCATGGGATGCCCGGCCAGAGGCAGCCATTTAATGCCGGGGGCATGAGGTGCACGCACGCCAACGTCATGCGCGGGCGTGATGACGCGGTGAGGAGCAGAAGGGGAGGGCCAATACAAGCGGCCGCCCATCGTGCCCTACAGTGTCTAAGCCCGGAGATGGACAACCACTGAGACATCCCGTATGCAGCGGCAAAGACGCCGCAGGCGGGATGTAGGGAGCATGACGCCGATGCGCCGAGGCCAGGGCCCGCCCACGTCAAAGACGGGAGGGTGATGGGTCCTAGGCTGGGCGCGTCGCAACCCCAGGGAGTAGACAGGATGGAACCCAGCGTATTCAGTGTATAGAAGACAAATGGGTAACAAAAGTATGGACTTGGAAAAAGGGGAAAAGGAGCTTGGGTAGCTCACGAATGGGTAAATAATTAATAGCAAAAACAAGCATATCTTTGCCTTGATTACAATCAATATAGCAAAGAAAACAAAAGCATATTAAATCCCTGCATAGGAAGCATTCTCTGTGCAGGGAAGTATGAGATGTAGAAAGCTTTAGCCCTGAATTCAATCAGTATTTATCTAACTAAAGCGAAGCAAAAAAATGATAAAGCGAAGCAAAAAATAATAATAATTGTTGAAAAATAAGAAAAGTAAGAAAAGTTTAGCCCTGAATTAAATCAGTTATTTGTCTAGCTAAAGAAATAAACAAAAAATAGAATAGAGTAGAACTTTAGCCCTGAATTAAATCAGTGGTAATCTGACTAAAGGGACATACTCACCCACATGCCTCATACAAAGTCCCGCTTCTCTTCCCCCTATCTTTTCGCATATATTGGGATGGAGGCATGTTGGTGCTCGTTTGCTAAAATAGTGTGGATTGGTCACAACCCCCCTTGACATACGATAATCAGGGTGGCAAACACCCGCCTTCTGTGACCAAACTATTCCACCTACTCATGCTCACACATACTTACTATAACTGACCCGCTTATCATGCTGTATTAGCCTGTCTTTTTCTTTTCCCCATTCCATCATTTACTAGACACTTTGCCATTTTCTGTTCTTTCTATCTTTTTCTTTCTTCCTCTTCTCTCATTTTTCATATCTTATATCATCTTATTGAGACCCTTGGTCCCGCTCTTGTTCATTGACTATTTGCAATGCAAGAGTCGTATGTATAACCTACTGCTTATATTCCTGAATACGCTGGGTTCCATCCTGTCTACTCCCCGGGGTTGCAACGCGCCCAACCTAGGACCCATCACCCTCCCGTCTTTGACGTGGGTGGGCCCTGGCCTCGGCGCATCGGCGTCATGCTCCCTACATCCCGCCTGCGGCGTCTTTGCCGCTGCATACGGGATGTCTCAGTGGTTGTCCATCTCCGGGCTTAGACACTGTAGGGCACGATGGGCGGCCGCTTGTATCGGCCCTCCCCTTCTGCTCCTCACCGCGTCATCACGCCCGCGCATGACGTTGGCGTGCGCGCACCTCATGCCCCCGGCATTAAATGGCTGCCTCTGGCCGGGCATCCCATGATCCCGTCACTCATGTTGGATTTCTGGCTTGGCAAGGCACCAACCACACAGGTAACTTCTACACATTCTGTCACCCAGATTCACCCATCACAGCTATGGCCTCCCTCTGTACACATATCCCATCCCTCCTCTCACCCTCACACCCGGTTTTCCCCAGTTTTCTTTCACACACCCACGGCTATCCCATGCTGCTCTCACTCATCCCATTATCACTCACTCACCATTCCTACACCCTTCCTCACCATCATCTTTTTTTTTTTTCCCCAGCTCACTCACACTCCTTGGCCCCGCCAGACGTCCCTGACTGCCGGCCTCTATGGGTGCTTCTGTCATTTTGGCTGCTGTGCCGGCGGTCTATTGGGGTGTGCTCTCTGCCTCAACCCCGGGTGAGACTCTATGGACCCAGACCTATACCGTATTGCAACACACCATCATCATTAATCAATGCACAACTTGTGAGTACATGGAAAAATCACACTTTCAGTGTATCTTCCTTACAAACATTTGTTCATACATTAATAGGTACTTCATTGTTTTTGATACAGTTACATGGCATCGGACTCCTGACGATTGGTTTCAAGCCAAGAAACGCGTTGAGTTTAGATCTATTGATGCACTTATTTATTGTACTATGTATATGTGTTGTTGCTACTGTATAACCAATTTATGAACTTTGCCTGTTTGTACATTGTCGTCAACACGTTTTTACTATGGTCTTAAATGTGTTCTCTTTTGACTGTATTTGGCCCAAATCTCTATGCCATTAAAACTTTTATACCATGATTATGATATATTACCATTTGTGCAACTTACACTGATCTTATTATCTATACCATAACATTTACCATTTAGCCCAACATACTCACCCACATGCCTCATACAAAGTCCCGCTTCTCTTCCCCCTATCTTTTCGCATATATTGGGATGGAGGCATGTTGGTGCTCGTTTGCTAAAATAGTGTGGATTGGTCACAACCCCCCTTGACATACGATAATCAGGGTGGCAAACACCCGCCTTCTGTGACCAAACTATTCCACCTACTCATGCTCACACATACTTACTATAACTGACCCGCTTATCATGCTGTATTAGCCTGTCTTTTTCTTTTCCCCATTCCATCATTTACTAGACACTTTGCCATTTTCTGTTCTTTCTATCTTTTTCTTTCTTCCTCTTCTCTCATTTTTCATATGTTATATCATCTTATTGAGACCCTTGGTCCCGCTCTTGTTCATTGACTATTTGCAATGCAAGAGTCGTATGTATAACCTACTGCTTATATTCCTTTTTTCTTCATTACATTTGTAACTGACCCCTTAAAGTATAAAACATCTGTTTTTTATATATACATCTCATGTCCTACATAGTACAACACTATTTTTGGTCTTGTTCCCCATTCCATATTACTATCTTCATCAGTTTTACACACATGTTAACTATCCCCCCCTTTCCCCATTTTGTTCTTCTCCTTTTTCCCTCCAGCTAAACTAATACTGATTACATCCAGGGACAAAACTATTTCTTCTTTCCAATTATTACTATTTTACTTTTTCTGTCTTTTTATTTTTTGTTCCCCTTTAGTCAGATTACCACTGATTTAATTCAGGGCTAAAGTTCTACTCTATTCTATTTTTTGTTTATTTCTTTAGCTAGACAAATAACTGATTTAATTCAGGGCTAAAGTTTTCTTACTTTTCTTATTTTTCAACAATTATTATTATTTTTTGCTTCGCTTTATCATTTTTTTGCTTCGCTTTAGTTAAATAAATACTGATTGAATTCAGGGCTAAAGCTTTCTACATCTCATACTTCCCTGCACAGAGAATGCTTCCTATGCAGGGATTTAATATGCTTTTGTTTTCTTTGCTATATTGATTGTAATCAAGGCAAAGATATGCTTGTTTTTGCTATTAATTATTTACCCATTCGTGAGCTACCCAAGCTCTTTTTCCCCTTTTTCCAAGTCCATACTTTTGTTACCCATTTGTCTTCTATACACTGAATACGCTGGGTTCCATCCTGTCTACTCCCCGGGGTTGCGACGCGCCCAGCCTAGGACCCATCACCCTCCCGTCTTTGACGTGGGCGGGCCCTGGCCTCGGCGCATCGGCGTCATGCTCCCTACATCCCGCCTGCGGCGTCTTTGCCGCTGCATACGGGATGTCTCAGTGGTTGTCCATCTCCGGGCTTAGACACTGTAGGGCACGATGGGCGGCCGCTTGTATCGGCCCTCCCCTTCTGCTCCTCACCGCGTCATCTCGCCCGCGCATGACGTTGGCGTGCGCGCACCTCATGCCCCCGGCATTAAATGGCTGCCTCTGGCCGGGCATCCCATGATCCCGTCACTCATGTTGGACTTCTGGCTCGGCAAGGCACCAACCACACAGGTAACTTCTACACATTCTGTCACCCAGATTCACCCATCACAGCTATGGCCTTCCTCTGTACACATATCCCATCCCTCCTCTCACCCTCACACCCGGTTTTCCCCAGTTTTCTTTCACACACCCACGGCTATCCCATGCTGCTCTCACTCATCCCATTATCACTCACTCACCATTCCTACACCCTTCCTCACCATCATCTTTTTTTTTTTTTCCCCAGCTCACTCACACTCCTTGGCCCCGCCAGACGTCCCTGACTGCCGGCCTCTATGGGTGCTTCTGTCATTTTGGCTGCCGTGCCGGTGGTCTATTGGGGTGTGCTCTCTGCCTCAACCCCGGGTGAGACTCTATGGACCCAGACCTATACCGTATTGCAACACACCATCATCATTAATCAATGCACAACTTGTGAGTACATGGAAAATCACACTTTCAGTGTATCTTCCTTACAAACATTTGTTCATACATTAATAGGTACTTCATTGTTTTTGATACAGTTACATGGCATCGGACTCCTGGCGATTGGTTTCAAGCCAAGAAACGCGTTGAGTTTAGATCTATTGATGCACTTATTTATTGTACTATGTATATGTGTTGTTGCTACTGTATAACCAATTTATGAACTTTGCCTGTTTGTACATTGTCGTCAACACGTTTTTACTATGGTCTTAAATGTGTTCTCTTTTGACTGTATTTGGCCCAAATCTCTATGCCATTAAAACTTTTATACCATGATTATGATATATTACCATTTGTGCAACTTACACTGATCTTATTATCTATACCATAACATTTACCATTTAGCCCAACATACTCACCCACATGCCTCATACAAAGTCCCGCTTCTCTTCCCCCTATCTTTTCGCATATATTGGGATGGAGGCATGTTGGTGCTCGTTTGCTAAAATAGTGTGGATTGGTCACAACCCCCCTTGACATGTAGTAACTTATAGTTTAGATTCAAGAGTGCATGCATCACAAGGAACAATTGGCTGCAGCATTCAGCGTGCTGGTGTCAACTTGCCTGACATGTTTCATCACAAAGGGATATCATCAGATATAGGTCATATAAGGTCAACCCTTTATTAGAAATAGCAGGGACCTATCACATTAAAAATAAATCATTAAAAAACCGGAATGATTAAAAGAAACAGAGCAATATGGAATGCCTATGGGAAAGCTATGGAGGAAGCCACCCAGAGGTAAAGCATGGACAATAAGACAATATACAAAAAAAAATTGAATAAAAGTCATTAAAGGTAAAAATGATTAGTTGGTATATAGATAAAAACATCAATCATTAAGATACAACGCAAAATTGTATGTAAACTGGAAAAAGGACTCAATCAAAAAAGAGGAGAAGCAATAAAAAACAATAGAGCAAATATAACTATGAACTCAAAATCATTAGGTATTAGCTAATCGTAGATGTGTATTCAGCTGTTATTAATAAAACTATTAACGTCCCATTCTACATTCATCCCAAAGGGAGTGTAGCACTTCAAGTTGTATATCCAGCGGGTCTCCAACCACGAGATCTCCCTTTTAGTGAAGCTACCTCTCCAATGGGGTGTGAACCGATCGATGGCAATAAAAGTTGTTCCGGCTGGATTCTTATTATGATGCTCTAAATAGTGTTGTGACACAGTGTGTTTAGAGAACCCTTTTCTGATGTTTGTTAGGTGTTCATTAGCTGCACATTCATTGCTCTCATGGTGCGGCCTACATACTGCAGACTGCATGGGCATTTTTAGATGTGCATGTTATAAAGGTGTCAATGTTATAAATCCTTGATCCTTGCGGTAGTATGGGACCTAAACTGACTAATTTTTCTATCTTTGCTTTTATTAACGTGGCATACTGTGCATTTACGACAGGGGAAAAAAAACTTTTGATTTCTGAAAAAATGATACCCTGTTTGGTGCATCCAAAATATTGGGAGCAGTCTGCAACTTCAGAGGTGGTACCCCTCTGAAAATCACCTGTGGGTGCTCAGGTAGAACAGGGCCTAAAACTTTGTCATTTTTTAACACAGCCCAATGTTTTTTCATAATCTTTTTTTATTTCATAATGCTGCCGTGAATAGGCGTAATCAGAGAATTATTATGGATGTTATTATTTATGGATTTTTCCCTTCCTTTCAACATGGTAGTCCTATCCATAATAGAGACTTCTTCAATGGCTTTGTCCAAATCTACATTTGAGTACCCCTTTTCCAAGAACTTAGTTTTAAGGTCAGAAGCCTGCATCAGAAAATCTTCCTTTAATGTACAGTTGCGCCTCAAACGGGCGAATTGGCTTTTAGGCACAGATTTCATCCAAGAAGGATGCTGACAGATTCCTTGACCAATATACTGTTGGTCCGTTTCCTTAAGGAAAGTAGTAATCTTAAACCTGTCATTTGTAATCTGTATGTTTAAGTCCAGAAAATGAATAGTGGCCCTACTCATCTCAAATTGTAGATTTATGCCCAAAGTGTTTTGATTTAATTGCTGCATGAAGTTGGTTAGCGATGCTTCATCGCTATCCCATAGGAGGAGGAGGTCATCTATATATCTGCCCCAGAACACCAACTCTGGTCTCCTGTCAGAATAGCTGACATCCTCCCCCCACTTGGCCATAAACAAGTTGGCCATGCTTGGCGCAAATTTTGCGCCCATGGCAACCCCTCTGTTCTGGAGGTAAAAAGTATCACCGAACCAGAAGTAATTGCGCGACATGGCGAACCTGAGTAGATGTAATATAAACTCTTTCTGTGATGGAACCAGATGATCATCTCTCGTTAGGAATAGGTTTACGGCTTCTAGGCCATCAGAGTGGGATAGGATGGTATAAAGTGATGTTACATCCGCAGTTGCCATAATATATTTTTCTTTCCACTCAATGGCCTCCAGGATCTGTATGACCAAGAAGAAAGGAGTCTGGGAAACCAACGGTTGTAAAAACACATCGATATATTTCCCAATGCGAGAGGTTACAGAGTCCAACCCTCTGATGATAGGCCTACCTGGTGGTTTAACCGAGTTTTTATGAACTTTTGGTAGAAAGTAAATGACCAGAATCCAGGGGGCCATCGGAACTAAATAAGCTCTCTCTTTCTTATTAATCAGGTGATCGTTAAAACCTATTTCAATGAGTTTCTCCAACTCCCTCTTATACTTCCCTGTAGGGTCATAATGCATAGGGACATAGGTGTCTGTATCAGAAAGGATTCTATTAATTTCTTCAACATAAGCCAATTTGTTTAGAATCACATTTCCCCCCCTTTATCCGCCGGACGGATTATAATGTCTTTCCTATCTTTCAAGGTTTTCAATCCCTCACGGAATCTAGAATTATTCTGATCTTTTTTTATTTTAAGTTTATCGATGTCCTTCAGGACGAGATCTTTAAAGACTGTAATGGATGGGGGAACAAAGCCAGGGGGATTGAAAAGGGAAGCATTAGAAAGACCAGAATGTCTCACTGCATTAGTGGTGTTAACTACTCTTCCTGCAGGTTGTGACAAAAAATGTCTCTTAATACTGATTTTTCTAATGCATTTTTGCACATCCAGAAAAGCTCCAAATTTACTCAGAGGTTTGTCAGGGGCATATTTCAGTCCATGGTTTAATACAAATTTTTCATTGTCAGTCAGGACTACTTTACTGAGATTAAAAATCCCAGCATCTTTTATAGTCTCCTTTTTCGTTCCGTGTCTCCTCCCCCCTCTGGGCCCTCTTTTAGTTTCTCCATCCCTTTTGTTCTTTTGAGATCCCTTCGGAAAAAAAGAAGATAGCTCCTTGCTATTTCTAATATGGGGTTGACCTTACCCTCCAAATATGAGTCTCTTAGCCCACGTTCCGGGGTGTTGGACCGCAATGCGTTCCATTGCCGCTGTCCTGGGTATTGAGACTTCCTGTTTACGTGTTTCACTCTGGAACGCGGATGTGTAATACATCTGCGCTCCAAAGAGGTTATCCCCTTGCTTGACGTGATGACGCAGCTGACGTCAGTTCGGCGTCAGTTGTTGTAATTTTAACAAGCCAATGAAATGGCCGGTTTACTCGCGCATGCGCCATAAGGGCAGTTGCTCGCCAAGTTTTTCAGGTGAACGTAATGACACGGATATCATATCATATCATGTTTCTCCCTGATGCACGTGCGCATAGCACGCTGCACCGTATGGCGGCTTGTTACACTCAGAAATGGTGAAAAAAACTTGCGCTAATGAGCAAAACACAGTGAGTCAAAATTGCTTAAATTCACAAAATGCAGCTGCAACAAAATACTCCAAATATCCATAAGTAAAAAAGCATATAAAATAAAATTTGTGCGCTGGCAAAATATATATTGAAGTAGTACAATTAGGAAGCTCCTTGGGGTAATACCCGGAGCCACAATGTGTTTAAATCCCAACACAACAAAAAAAAAATCAAAACAGTAGATACAAGTAGTGCATTAAATCATATCTCCATAAAAAATAGAAAATGAAAGAATATGAAAAAATATTTCAAAAAAGGTGAAAGTTCTGAAAGTACGATTGATCACTCAATCATTTAAAAGACACCACATTCAGTCCATGAAAACAAGTTAGCAAAAATAAGTGAAAAAGAAAAAAAGGAGGAGACGTTCCATTGGAGTTTTTCCCCTTCTTTTCTTAAATATGGATCCTCCCAATCCTGAGTCTGCCTTCTGATGCTGTAGCAGTCGGATCAGTCGGATCAGCTCGGAGTCGGTGGTGCACGCTAACAGGACCCGGACACCAATATTCCATCTGTCCCCGCAGAGGGTTATATCTGCAAGCCCGTACGACCTCGCCATAGAGGAGGTCCAACGAATGGGGTAAGGGCACATCCATTACTCCTCTCCTGCAATCAATGGTGGTTTGGAAGCGTTTTCACATCTTTTCACTTTCCTGCTTTTGATGCGATACACCAAAGGAACGTCTCCTCCTTTTTTTCTTTTTCACTTATTTTTGCTAACTTGTTTTCATGGACTGAATGTGGTGTCTTTTAAATGATTGAGTGATCAATCGTACTTTCAGAACTTTCACCTTTTTTGAAATATTTTTTCATATTCTTTCATTTTTTATTTTTTATGGAGATATGATTTAATGCACTACTTGTATCTACTGTTTTGATATTTTTTTTGTTGTGTTGGGATTTAAACACATTGTGGCTCCGGGTATTACCCCAAGGAGCTTCCTAATTGTACTACTTCAATATATATTTTGCCAGCGCACAAATTTTATTTTATAGGCTTGTTACACTCAGCTGCTGCTTTGGGAGATAATTCCCTCCCCAATCAGTTGCAATTGGCCTTCGTATATATTCAGGGCGTGCTGTGGTCAGTGAAGCCAAATATCCGTTTGTGATGAAACATGTCAGGCAGGTTGACACCAGCATGCTGAATGCTGCAGCCGATTGTTCTTTGTGATGCATGCACTCTTGAATCTATACTGTAAGTTACTACAAAAAAATTGTTTTTAATGGTATTGCGGGCTTCACTATTGGTCACTTATTTCCTTCACTGGGTACTGCTGATTGATACACTGAATGCCTTTCATCTGATGTGAACTCCTGGAGAAGTTTGTCTGAGGGTGAATATTATCTGGAGAACGTTTTATTGGCCTATGTGGGAGAATATTGCTTTGAAGCTGGATATGCAAGATATGCCTGGGGTTAATATAACATGCATACGATTTCCAGCCATCTGGTAAGTAGGTCACTTTACCACGTGGTGCTGAGTGCTTTTGTATACATGCACTAAAATTGGTGACTGGTATATTCATCTCCACTACTTCGGACTCACCATTACTTGTCATTTTAAGTGCCACAACTTTTGGACTTTTGTATTATTATGTTTGGTTATCAACAGACTGTGCTGGCTGCTTTGTTTTATTGGTTTGCTTAGAATAGTGCAGATACTGACACTTTTTTATACTTGTAATCAAAGGGATGGGATGTGTACTGTTGCCATTCCTTGCTATGACCCTAAAGTTTAGAGTGCTTGCCAATGTTCTACCTATAATCACAAAAATGTAAACATCTACAGTAGAAAGAAGATTCTACGCTGATCACAGGTTTAAATTAAAGGAGATATGTGGAAATATAAAAAAACAAACATCTATACTCACCTCCCTGCTGAAGCATCTGTGTAACGCTGCAGCTGTCCCCTACCGGTTCTAATGCCGCGTACACACGGTCGGACTTTTTCGACTGGACTTGTCCGACGGACGCCGACAGACCAAATCCGGCGGACAATCCAATCGTGTGTGGGCTTCACCGGATCTTCAGCAGACTTTTCCAGTCGCAAATCTGACGGACTTTAGATTTGGAACATGCTTCAAATCTTTACGTCGTAACTCCGCCGGACCCAGAAATCCACTCGTCTGTATGCTAGTCCGACGGACAAAATCCCACGCTAGGGCAGCTATTGGCTACTGGCTATCAACTTCCTTATTTTAGTCCGGTGTACGTCATCACGTACGAATCCGTCGGACTTTGGTGTGATTGTGTGTAGGCAAGTCCGATCGTTAGAAAATCTGTTGAAAGTCCGCCAAAAGTCCGTCGAAAGTCTGTCGGACGGGCTGTCGGACTTTTGTAGCTGAAAAGTCAGACCGTGTGTACGTGGCATTAGCCTGAGAACTGAACAATCACATGACCACTGTTCACTCGCTTCTCAATCAGCCCTAGGCAGAGAAGCGACTGTCAGTTACTGGAGCGTCAGGCTGAAGAGGGGGCAAGAGTGGTGGGCTCAGGCTCCCAGCGGTACACTGAGAGGCTGAGCCCACTGCTGATCAGGCATTTGGGTGGATCCCGTCAATCGTGGAGAGCCTCTGTGACATCAACTGACAGCAGGCTTTAGCCCATTGTCAGCTGATTCTGAGTTGCAGGAGAGAAGGGAGAAGTGCACTCCTGTGACCCACAAGAAAGGTATGGCCAAAAAAGTTTTGACCATGCTTTTCTATTAAATATATTGTGATTCAGCCATATAAAAATTACTCTATTAGGGACCTATTACTTCCCTATATGATGAACACGTCATCAATGTACCTGTGCCATGAAAGAACATAGCACAGGTACATTGGAAAGATGTCATTCAAAAAGACCTCCTGTTCCCACCCCATCCAAGTACAAATTGGCGTAGGATGAGGCATAACACATCCCCATTGCTATGTTTTGCACCTCGAGGTAGTGGTGGCCACCAGTTGTGAACAGATTTTGCTTTAACCAGTTGCCGATCGCCGCATGCTGATGTACGTTGGCACAGTGGCACGGGCAGGCATAAGGGCTTACCTGTATGTCGCTGCCTGTCCGCGGGCAGGGGTCCGATCGGACCCCCCCGGTGCCTGTGGCAGTCGGACTACTGTCAGGAGTGATCCGAGGTGAGGGGGAGGCCACTGATTCATGGCCACCCCCTCACGATCGCTCCTGGCGAATGAGAATCTTCCTCTGCTGCTGTAATGTAAACAGCGGAAGAGGAAGTGATGTCATCGCTCCTCGTGAAGCCTTTTCGTTCCGGCTTCCAAGGAGAGAAGACATCAAGTAAGTTTGCACGAACACTACACGTACAGTAGAACACAATAGGCACACTTTTCACCCCCGATCACCACCCCTGTACCCCCTGTCACAGTGACACCAATAGTGTTTTTTTTCTGATTATTGCATTGGTGTCATTTTGTGACAGTTATAAGTGGTAGGGCAGTTAGTGCTAGGCCCCTTTAGGTCTAGGGTACCCCCCTAACAAAGTTTTAACCCCTTGATCACCCCCCTGTCGCCAGTGTCACTAAGCGATTGTTTATCTGATCGCTGTATTAGTGTCACAGGTGACGCTAGTTAGGCAGGTAAGTATTTAGGTTCACTGTCAGCGTTTTATAGTGTCAGGGACCCCCATATACTACCTACTAAAAGTTTTAACCCCCTGATTGCCCCCTAGTTAACCCTTTCACCAGTGATCACCATATAACTGTTACGGGTGACGCTGGTTAGTTAGTTCGTTTTCTATAGTGTCAGGGCACCCGCCGTTTATTATTTAATAAAGGTTTAACCCCCTAATCGCCTGGCGGGTGATATAAGTTGGGTTTTAGGGTCAGATAGGGTCTGCGTCGCTCCTGGCAGCGTCAGGTTAGTGCCAGTACCGCTAACTCCTATGCACGCAGCATACACCTCCCTTAGTGGTATAGTATCTCAACGGATCTAGATCTGATCCGATCAGATCTATACTAGCGTCCCCAGCAGTTTAGGGTTCCCAAAAACGCAGTGTTAGCGGGATCAGCCCAGATACCTGCTAGCACCTGCGTTTTGCCAGCCCAGCTCAGCCCACCCAAGTGCAGTATCGATCGATCACTGCCACTTACAAAACACTAAACACATAACTGCAGCGTTCGCAGAGTCAGGCCTGATCCCTGCGATCCCTAACAGTTTTTTGGTAGCGTTTTGATACAGTCACTAACAGTCAGGAGCATTTTTTGCCTGTGAGTCTCACTAGTGTACCACTAAATTTAGAGCCCAAAATGGCAAATCGAAGATACACAAGTGAAGAGGCCTACACGTTTCTGAGCATGACAGATAGTGAAGAGGAAGTCACTCATCTGTCAGATTCAGGCTCAGAATACAAACCTGTAGACAACAGCGGCTCCATGACAGATAGCTCCGACGACGGCGTTGTGGTCCCTGCCAAGGTCAGGCTTACCAGACCCCAATCTTCTTCTTCTGCTGTTGAGGTGCAAGAACTGCAGGGCTCTCATATGGAGCAGAGAAGTACTAGCACCGCTATTCCTTCTGGTGAACTGGCAAGCACCAGCGGCCTAGTACACCCTGGTCGAACTTCCAGCACTGCAGTAACACTTTGTGACGTGGCGAGTCCCATAAGTGCAGTTCAAGCTGGCGAGGTGGCAAGCACAAGTAGTGTCCCACTGCCACCAAGAAGACAAACACAGGCCCGTCGTGCCCATAGTGCCCTTCCTGTTGCATTCACCAATCCTAATTGGGAACCCACCACTTCTGCAACACCCGTACTTCCCCCATTCACTGGCCAACCCGGCATTCATGTGGAAACAGTTGATTTTACGTCACTTGATTTTTATTCGCTGTTTTTCACCGAAGATCTCTATAGATCTATTGTGGACCAAAGCAATTTGTACGCTGGTCAACACATCACCACTATTCCCCAGTCATCCCTTGCCAGAGATTGGAAACCAATTATGGTTTCCGAATTTAAGATCTTTCTGGGCCTATCCCTCCTCCATGGGCATAACCAAAAAGAGTGAGTTGCGGTCATATTGGTCCACTGACCCAATTCACCATATGCCCTTGTTCTCTGCTTCCATGGCCAGGGCACGATACGAGCAGGTTTTGCAGTTCATGCACTTCAACAACAATGAACTCTGTCGTCCTCGTGGAGACCCTGGATACGGTCGGCTCTACAAAATTTGGCCCCTCGTAAACCACTTCAACCATCGTTTTGCAGACTTGTTTACTCCCCATCAAGATGTCTGCGTTGATGAGTCCCTGATTAAGTTTTCTGGCCACTTTCATTCATTCAAACGGTACCTTCCCAGCAACCGTGCCAGACACGGGGTCAAGATTAGGGATGAGCCGAACACCCCCCGGTTCGGTTCGCACCAGAACCTGCGAACGGACCGAAAGTTCGCACGAACGTTGGAACCCCATTGACGTCTATGGGACTCGAACGTTCGAAATCAAAAGTGCTCATTTTAAAGGCTAATTTGCATGGTATTGTCCTAAAAAGGGTTTGGGGACCCGGATCCTACCCCACGGGACATGTATCAATGCAAAAAAAACTTTTAAAAATGGCCGTTTTTTCGGGAGCAGTGATTTTAATGATGCTTAAAGTAAAAAAAAAAAAAGTGAAATATTCCTTTAAATATCGTACCTGGGGGGTGTCTATAGTATGCCTGTAAAGTGACGCGTGTTTACCGTGTTTAGAACAGTCCCTGCACCAAATGTCATTTTTAAAGGAAAAAATCTCATTTAAAACTGCTTGCGGGTTTAATGTAATGTCGGGTCCTGGCAATATGGATGAAAATCAGTGAGACAAACGGCATGGGTACCCCCCAGTCCATTACCAGGCCCTTTGGGTCTTGTATGGATATTAAGGGGAACCCCGCACCCAAATTAAAATAAGGAAAGGTGTGGGGCCACCAGGCCCTATATACTCTGAACAGCAGTATACAGGCGGTGCAAACAAGACAGGGACTGTAGGTTTGTTGTTAAGTAGAATCTGTTTGTAATTTTGAACATTTTTAAAGTGTTTAGCTCCAGCCAAAAAATCTTTAGGCTTTTTGGAAAACATAGGGAAGGGTTATCACCCCTGTGACATTTGTTTTGCTGTCTTTCCTCCTCTTCAGAAGATTTCACCTCACTTTTTGTCCCAATGAAAAATGTTTTTTGAAAATTTGGGTTTTTTTGTGGAACAAGGATTGGAAAGCATCAGTGGAAAGGAGAAATGTTTTTCCCATATTAACTCTTACAGGAGAGAATTTCCCTTCCTAGGGGTAGATTTCATCTCACTTCCTGTTGTCTCCTTCCGTTTGCAAGTAGGAGTCGTTTATAAGTTAGATGTTTGAAAGTAGGGTCCTGCCCTATATACTCAGCAGAAATTTGGGCCTTAGGTGTTGCTGTGGCCACAACACTGCAAGCCCTCACAGGGCCCTGCTGTGAAATATTAGATCAAGAATTGTAATTACATGCCCCTGTTGAACAGGAGCTGAAAAATTAGGCCTTAGGCACTGGTGCTGGTGCCACAACACTGCAACCCCTCACAGACACTCTAGTTGGAACGCAGGAACGAGCCCTGCTGCAAAGTATTGCATCAAAAATTGTAATTACATGCTCCTGTTAAACAGGGGCTGAAAAATTGTGCCTTAGGCACTGGTGGTGGCGCCCAGAACCAAAAATGTTCTTACAAGCTATCAGCGTGATGATTGAGGAGGAAGAGGATAATTACTCAGGGATAGTCACTCAGCATCAGCATAGGCAGTCTTTGAAGGGATCTGAGATTTCAAAAAAAAATATTCGGTTACATCAGCATCAGGTGCTTGGTAGCTGGTGGTGATCCAAGACTGATTCATTTTTATGAAGGTCAGTCGATCGACCGAGTCGGTGGACAGACGCACCCTGTGATCGGTTACCACGCCTCCAGCAGCACTGAATGTGCGTTCCGAAAGAACGCTGGAATGCAGGACAGGCCAGTAGCTCAATTGCATACTGTGCAAGCTCTGGCCAGTGATCCATCCTCAAGACCCAGTAACCCAGAGCATTTTCGGTGGGAAAGGTGTCCAAGTCTGATCTTGCCCCTAGGTATTCCTGCACCATGTAAAACAGACGCTGGCGATGGTTGCTGGAACCGATCATACCTTGGGGCTGCGGACCAAAAAATTGTCTGAACGCATCGGTCAGACGGCCACCTTCTCCACCGCTCCTTCTTTGACTGACCGAAGCCTCAGCAACACGTTGTCCAGAAACAGGAGTTTGTAACCTCCCAGTCTCTGGGAACGCGTTGCACAGACCTTTCTGCAAGGCCTCCCGAAGATGTTTCATCCTCTGCTCCTTCTGCGATGGCAAGATAAGGTCCGCAACCTTACCCTTGTAACGTGGATCAAGGAGGGTTGCCAGCCAGTATTGGTCCTTCTCCTTGATACCACGAATAAGAGGATCCTTACGCAGGCTTTGCAGGATTAGGGAGGCCATGCAGCGTAGGTTTGCTGAGGCATTCGGTCCGGAGTCCTCTGGGTCACTAAGGACGACATGGTCCGCAGCCACCTCCTCCCAGCCACGTACAAGTCCATGTGTTTCTTGGGACTGATCCCTTAAAGACTGCTGCTGATGCTGAGTGCCAGGCTCCACCTCCATACTGACACAATCTTCCTCCTCCTCCTCCTCCTCCTCCTCTTCCTGTGTGATCGGCGGGCACGCAGGAACACTGTCTGGATAAAGGGGGCCTTGAGAGCTAAGGAAGTCCTCCTCTTCCTGCCTCTGTTCTGCCTCAAGTGCCCTGTCCATTATTCCACGCAGCGTGTGCTCCAACAGGTGGACAAGAGGGCAGTGTCACTGATGCATGCACTGTCACTGCTCACCATCCTTGTGGCCTCCTCAAATGGTGACAGGACAGTGCATGCATCCCTGATCATGGCCCACTGGCGTGGGGAAAAAAAAACAAGCTCCCCTGACCCTGTCCTGGTGCCATAGTCGCACAGGTACTCATTGATGGCCCTCTGCTGCGTGTGCAGCCGCTGCAGCATGGCTAACGTTGAGTTCCACCTGGTGGGCATGTCACAGATTAGGCGGTTCTTGGGCAGGTTAAACTCCTTTTGGAGGTCCGTCAGCCGAGCACTGGCATTATATGACCGGCGGAAATGCACACAGACTTTCCTGGCCTGCCTCAGGACATCCTGTAAGCCCGGGTACCTGCCCAAGAACTGCTGCACCACCAAGTTAAGGACGTGAGCCAAACAGGGTACATGGGTCATTTGTCCCTGTCGGAGGGCAGAGAGCAGGTTGGTGCCATTGTCGCAAACCACCATTCCTGCCTTAAGTTGGCGTGGCGTCAACCACCTCTGAACCTGCCCCTGCAGAGCTGACAGAACCTCTGCCCCAGTGTGGCTCCTGTCCCCCAAGCACACCAGCTCAAGCACCGCATGGCACCTTTGGCCTGCGTACTTGCGTAGCCCCTTGAACGACTACGGAGCACCGCTGGTTCCGAGGAAGAGGCCATGGAGGAAGAAGAAGAGGAGGGGGTGGAGGAGAGAGGTGTGTCACAATCATTAGCATTTTGGAGGCGTGGTGGCGGAACAACCTCCAACACTACTGCACCTTGTCCTGCATCCTTCCCAGCTGCCAGCAGAGTCACCCAATGCGCCGTGAAACTTAGGTAACGTCCCTGTCCATGCCTGCTGGACCATGAGTCAGCGGTAATATGCACCTTACCGCTGACCGCCCTGTCCAGCGAGGCATGGACATTGCCTTCCACATGCCGGTAGAGAGCCGGAATCGCCATCCGTGAGAAAAAGTGGCGTTTGGGTACCTGCCACTGAGGAACCGCACATTCCACAAACTCACGGAAGGGGGCAGAGTCTACCAACTGAAAAGGCAGCAGTTGAAGTGCTAGCAATTTTGCCAAGCTAGCATTCAACCGCTGGGCATGTGGATGGCTGGGAGCAAACTTCTTTCGGCGGTGCAGCAGCTGGGGCAGGGAAATTTGCCTGGTACAATCTGACGTCGGTGTACCAAAAGCAGATTGCCCACAAGTACTTGGCTGTGACACACCTAATTCTACACCTTCATTCCTCTCAGTGCAGGTCTCAGAGAGGACTGAAGGTCTAGTGGGGTTGGAAATCTCAGCTGATGAGGAGCAAGGAGAGGTCCTCTTTGTTCTTTGGTGTGGGTCTTTTAGATACGCTTGCCAACGAACTGCATGGCAGGTCAACATATGTCTGATCAAGCATGTGGTACCCAAGCGGGAGATGTTTTGGCCACGTGAGATACGCTTGAGACATATGTTGCAAATAGCAGCGGTGCGATCTGATGCACTCGTCTCAAAAAAGGCCCACACCAAAGAACTTTTTGAATAACGCGCAGAGACTGCAGCGCCCTGCACATGTGGAGCTTTGGGGTGTGATGCAGTCAATGTGCTGCCCTTAGGCTGGCCCCTGGAGGGCATCCTGCCTCGTTGATGATGTGCCGCCGCCTCCTCCTCCTCCTCCTCTCTCCTATCAGGCACCCACGTTGAGTCAGTGACCTCATCATCCCCTCCCTCCTCATCACTGGAGCAAACCTGGCAGTATGCTGCAGCAGGGGGAGCATGACTGCCAGATTGCTGTCCTTCTTGGGCACCCCCTCTGTCCGTGCTCATGTTACTGCCTTCATCGAGCTCAGTATCATCATCAGAGCCTTCCAAACGCTGGGCATCCTCCTGGAGCATGTACCCAACACTGTGGTCAAACAGTTCGAGGGACTCCTCAGGAGGACATGGTGGGGCTAGGGAAGGAGTCACTGATGACATTGAGCCGAGGGAAGAGGCCGCTGCTTTGCCAGACAAAGTACCCTGGGCATGGGTGAGAGAGGATGAGGAGGATGAGGACGGCTTGGTCATCCACTCGACCAAGTCTTCCGCATGTTGCGGCTCAACACGGCCAGCTGCCGAAAAAAAGGCCAAGCATGTCCCATGGCCACGTGCTGATGAGGATGCACCGTCTCCACGACCAGCACTAGACACAGAGCCTGCTTGCCCTCTTATTGGCTTGTGACTGTCTGCCTCTCCTTCTTGGCCTTCCAGACATACTAATGGCCTGTAGCTGCACTAAGCTGGGATATATATATATATATATATATATATATATGTATATATATATATATATGTACTGATACTGCAGCTAGCAAAATCAACTGCCTGCCTGTAGTATGAGAACACCACCAACCTTCTACAGGTAGCTTTAGATGAACACTGTGAGGTGGACGCACCCCACTAACTTGTAGGTTTAGCTGAACACTGTGAGCAGGACGCACTGCACTAACTGTAAATAGTCTAGCTGCCTGACTGTGGTACTAATAGGATCAAAAGAACACCAGCAATTTTCTTCAGGTAGCTGTATTTACTGTAACAAGACAAGCCTGCCTGTCAGTAAGAAGATAACAGAAACGGATCTAGCTGAACACTGTGAGCAGGACGCACCCCACTAGCTTGTAGGTTTAGCTGAACACTGAGGTGGACGCACCCCACTAACTTGTAGGTTTAGCTGAACACTGTGAGCAGGACGCACCCCACTAACTTGTAGGTTTAGCAGAACACTGTGAGCAGGATGCACTGCACTAACTGTAAATAGTCTAGCTGCCTGACTGTGGTACTAATAGGATCAAAAGAACACCAGTAATTTTCTTCAGGTAGCTGTAAATACTGTAACAAGACAAGCCTGCCTGTCAGTAGGAAGATAACAGGAACGGATCTAGCTGAACACTGTGAGCAGGATGCACTGCACTAAATGTAAATAGTCTAGCTGCCTGACTGTGGTACTAATAGGATCAAAAGAACACCAGTAATTTTCTTCAGGTAGCTTTATATACTGTAACAAGACAAGCCTGCCTGTCAGTAGGAAGATAACAGGAACGGATCTAGCTGAACACTGTGAGCAGGACCCACTGCACTAAATGTAAATAGTCTAGCTGCCTGACTGTGGTACTAATAGGATCAAAAGAACACCAGTAATTTTCTTCAGGTAGCTGTAAATACTGTAACAAGACAAGCCTGCCTGTCAGTAAGACGATAACAGGAACGGATCTAGCTGAACACTGTGAGCAGGACGCACTGCACTAAATGTAAATAGTCTAGCTGCCTGACTGTGGTACTAATAGGATCAAAAGAACACCAGTAATTTTCTTCAGGTAGCTGTAAATACTGTAACAAGACAAGCCTGCCTGTCAGTAGGAAGATAACAGGAACGGATCTAGCTGAACACTGTGAGCAGGACGCACTGCACTAAATGTAAATAGTCTACCTGCCTGACTGTAGTACTAATAGGATCAAACGAACACCAGTAATTTTCTTCAGGTAGCTGTAAATACTGTAACAAGACAAGACTGCCTGTTAGTAGGAAGATAACAGGAACGGATCTAGCTGAACACTGTGAGCAGGACGCACTGCACTAAATGTAAATAGTCTAGCTGCCTGACTGTGGTACTAATAGGATCAAAAGAACACCAGTAACTTTCTTCAGGTAGCTTTATATACTGTAACAAGACAAGCCTGCCTGTCAGTAGGAAGATAACAGGAACGGATCTAGCTGAACACTGAGCAGGACGCACTGCACTAAATGTAAATAGTCTAGCTGCCTGACTGTGGTACTAATAGGATCAAAAGAACACCAGTAACTTTCTTCAGGTAGCTTTATATACTGTAACAAGACAAGCCTGCCTGTCAGTAGGAAGATAACAGGAACGGATCTAGCTGAACACTGTGAGCAGGACGCACTACACTAAATGTAAATAGTCTAGCTGCCTGACTGTGGTACTAATAGGATCAAAAGAACACCAGTAATTTTCTTCAGGTAGCTGTAAATACTGTAACAAGACAAGCCTGCCTGTCAGTAGGAAGATAACAGGAACGGATCTAGCTGAACACTGTGAGCAGGACGCACTGCACTAAATGTAAATAGTCTAGAAGATAACAGGAACGGATCTAGCTAAACTGAATACAGTGTATATATATATATATATATATATATATATATGCAACACCTGGGATGCATATATATATACACAATACACTTTAAGTGCAGCTAACTGACTGACTGTCCTGCCTAATCTAGCTAACTCAAATGAAATGACACTGTCTCTCTCTCTCTCTATCTCTCAGCACACCGGAACACACTGCACAGGGCCGCCGTGCAGGCGGCCTTATATAGTGTGGGGCGTGTACTAAATCCCCTGAGCCATAATTGGCCAAAGCCTCCTTGGCTCTCTGTTCAGGCGGCGCTGTGATTGGCCAAGCATGCGGGTCAATCATCAGCAAGCAATGCACTGTGATGCCGCAGTGAATTATGGGCCGTGACGCGCCACACGAATTTGGCGCGAACGGCCCATATCGTTCGCAATTCGGCGAACGACCGAACAGCCGATGTTCGAGTCGAACATGGGTTCGACTCGAACACGAAGCTCATCCCTAGTCAAGATGTATAAGCTCTGTGACAGGGCCACAGGCTATACATGTAGTGTTATGGTTTACAAGGGAAGAGATAGTCACGTAGAGCCGACAAACTGCCCTGACTACATAGGAAGCGCTGGCAAGATTGTGTGGGACTTGGTGTCACCCTTATTCAGAAAGGGATACCATTTGTATGTGGACAATTATTACACGAGCGTGCCACTTTTTAGTCACTTGTTTGATCATCAGATTGGAGCATGTGGCACTGTGCAATCTAATTGCCGGGGCTTTCCCCAGGGGCTTGTAGATTCCCGTCTTAGGCTGGGGGAGAGAGCCTGCTTGAAGTAATAACTAATGAATTAATAACTTGCTCGCTATGAAGTGGAGGGATAAGAATGTTTATGTATATTGGTGAATGTTTTGAGCGCTACCATACACTAGTTGAGTTTTAGCGTAGGGTACAGAATTGCACAGACTATGCACACTTTCACAGGGTCTCCCAAGATGCCATCGCATTTTGAGAGACCCGAACCTGAAACCGGTTACAGTTACAAAAGTTACAGTTATAAAAAAAAAAAAAATGTAAAAAAAAAAATGTAAAAAAATAGATATGAAATAAAAAAAACAAAAATAGTTGTTTTATTGTTCTCTCTCTCTCTCTCTCTCTCTCTATTGTTCTGCTCTTTTTTACTGTATTCTATTCTGCAATGTTTTATTGTTATTATGTTTTATCATTTGCTTTTCAGGTATGTAATTTTTTATACTATACTGTTTACTGTGTTTTATTGTTAACCATTTTTTTGTTTTCAGGTACGCCATTCAGCTGCAGCGCGGATTTATTTATCTTGACAGCAACAGCGTTTGCTCCCACGATACATAAAGCCGTGACTCCAGCACTGTCGGGGTTGATTTCACCACCACAGTTAAAAAAAAAGAGCATATATGCCGAAGCATGGGGGCAGCAGGGGCGGAAGAGTGATTTGCTCCTACCTTTTGCGAGTGATGCCCCCATGCTTCGGCATATATATATTTTAGGCACAGGTTGCGTTAAAAAAAATTTTTATTTTTTTATTTTTTACTATTTTTTTTTGTATTTGCTTTGCAGGTATGGTAAGTCTTACTGTTATACTGTAATGTTACTTTGTTTTATTGTTAACCATCATTTTCTTAGCAGGTACGCCATTCAGTTGCAGCACGGATTCATTTATCTTGACAGCAACAGCATTTGCTCCCACGATACATAAAGCTGTGACTTCAGCGCTGTCGGAGGTGATTTCACCACCACAGTTAAACAAAAAAGCACATATATGCCGAAGCATGGGGGCAGCAGGGGCGGAGGAGCGATTTGCTCCTACCTTTTGCGGGTGGATGCCCCCATGCTTCGGCATATATATATATTTTAGGCACAGGTTGCGTTAAAAAAGGGACACCTCACAGATTTTACACATCCATCCTCACTAGATAACTACATTGCGATAATGATACATGTCGAATGACTGAGACAGCACTTGAGCTACATCTCACTTCAGGAGCCATCACATACTCTGAGCCTCTGAAATACATCAATCTCAACTAACGTCGCAACACAAGCTACCCTCAGAGTATACAAGCCAAGGTTTCTTTATGCTATCTGTGTAAATGTTTATGTTGCACTGTTAGAATGTTAATTAATGCTGTATCGGTTCCTGTGGACCTGTTTCCAGTGATAAATAAAAAATTAAAAAAAAAAAAAGTTTTATTTTTTACTATTTTTTTTGTATGTGCTTTGCTGGTATGGTATGTCTTACTGTTATACTGTAATGTTACTTTGTTTTATTGTTAACCATCATTTGCTTAGCAGATACGCCATTCAGTTGCAGCGCTGATTTATTTATCTTGACAGCAACAGCGTTTGCTCCCACGATACATAAAGCCGTTACTCCAGCGCTGTAGGGGGTGATTTCACCACCACAGTTAAGAAAAAGAGCATATATGCCGAAGCATGGGGGCAGCAGGGGCGGAGGAGCGATTTGCTCCTAACTTTTGGGGCGGATGCCCCCATGCTTCGGCATATATAAATGGTGCATGTATGCCCATCATTAGAAGTGGGTGGATGAAGAAGGTATTCTAATGGTGGGCATGCCCACAGATCAATCTCTTTTTTTCGTTCAGCCCACAGGCTGCATGAAAAAAAAAAAAAGATTACAATATATGCCCAACAAGGACCAGCAACGTACTGGTATGTTGCTGGACTTTGAGTGGTTATACTAGAATGATGCCTGCAGATTTAGGTATCATCTTGGTATCATTCTTTTCAGCCAGCAGTCGGCTTTCATGTAAAAGCAATCCTAGCGGCTAATTAGCCTCTAGACTGCTTTTACAAGCAGTGGGAGGGAATTCCCCCCCCTTCCACCATCTTCCATGGTTTTCTCTGGGTCTCCTGTCCCAACAGGGAACCCGAGAATGCAGCCGGTGATTCGGCCAGCTAACCATAGAGCTGATCAGAGACCAGAAATCATCTCTATGGCCTAAGAAATCGGGAAGCTACGAGCATTTCATGACTTAGATTCCGCCGGATGTAAACAGCGCCATTGGGAAAGCATTTTATCACACCGATCTTAGTGTGGTCTGGTGCTTTGAGGGTAGAGGAGAGATCTAGGGTCTAATAGACCCCAATTTTTTCAAAAAAAAAGTACTTGTCACTACCTATTGCTATCATAGGGGATATTTACATTGCCTGAGATAACAATAAAAATGATTAAAAAAATGAAAGGAACAGTTTAAAAATAAGATAAAAAAAGCAAAAAATTAATAAAAGGAAAAAAAAATACTGTGTGGAAAAAAAAATGAAACACCCACAATTTTTATCTGTACGGCCTTTGCTTTAAAAAAAATATATATAAATGTTTGGGGGTTAAAAGTAATTTTCTTGTAAAAAAAAAAAAATTGTTTTCATGTAAACAAAAAGTGTCAGAAAGGGCGTTGTCTTCAAGTGGTTAGAAGAGTGGGTGATGTGTGACATAAGCTTCTAAATGTTGTGCATAAAATGCCAGGACAGTTCAAACCCCCCCCAAATGACCCCATTTTGGAAAGTAGACACCCCAAGCTATTTGCTGAGAGGCATGTTGAGTCCATGGAATATTTTATATTGTGACACAAGTTGCGGGAAAATGACAATTTTTTTTTTTCTGCACAAAGTTGTCACTAAATGATATATTGCTCAAACATGCCATGAGCATATGTGAAATTACACCCCAAAATAAATTCTGTTGCTTCTCCTGAGTACAGGGATACCACATGTGTAAGACTTTTTGGGAGCCTAGCCGCGTACGGGACCCCGAAAACCAAGCACCACCTTCAGGGTTTTTTAAGGGTGTAAATTTTTGATTTCACTCCTCACTGCCTATCACAGTTTCGGAGGCCATGGAATGCCCAGATGGCACAACCCCCCCAAATGACCCCATTTTGGAAAGTAGACACCCCAAGCTATTTACTGAGAGGTATGGTGAGTATTTTGCAGACCTTGCTTTTTGTCAAAGTTTTGAAAATTGAAAAAAGAAAAAAAATACATTTTTCTTTTTTCTTCATTTTCAAAAACAAATGAGAGCTGCAAAATACTCACCATGCCTCTCAGCAAATAGCTTGGGGTGTCTACTTTCCAAAATGGGGTAATTTGGGGGGTTGTGTTATCTTGGCATTTTATGACATTCGAAACTGTGATAGGTATTGAGGAGTGAAGTAAAAAAATTTACGCCCTTAGAAATCCTGAAGGCAGTGATTGGTTTTCGGGGCCCCGTACGCAGCTAGGCCCCCAAAAAGTCTCACACATGTGGTATCCCCATACTCAGGAGAAGCAGCAAAATGTATTTTGGGGTGTAATTCCACATATGCTCATGGCATGTTTGAGCAATATATCATTTAGTGACAACTTTGTGCAAAAAAAAAAAAAAGTTTGTCATTTTCCCGCAACTTGTGGCAAAATATAAAATATTCCATGGACTCAACATACCTCTCAGCAAACAGCTTGGGGTGTCTACTTTCCAAAATGGGGTCATTTGGGGGGGTTTGTGCCATCTTGGCATTTTATGGCCTTCAAAACTGTGATAGGCTTATTGGCTTTTTTTTTATCAAAGACATGTGGCTGAATACATTTTGGCCTAAATGTATGACTAAAATTTAGTTTATTGGATTTTTTTTATAGCGCAAAATATAAAAACCGCAGAGGTGATCAGATACCATCAAACGAAAGCTCTATTTGTGGGAAAAAAAGGACGCAAATTTCATTTGGGTACAACATCGCATGACCGTGCAATTAGCAGTTAAAGCGACGCAGTGCCAAACTGTAAAAAGTGCTCTGATCAGGAAGGGGGTAAAACATTCCGGGGCTGAAGTGGTTAATATTAATTCCAAAAGGTCAATAAAAAAAGGCATTATACTCCAATTGGAATTGTGCATTCGGTTGTAAAAAATCCTAACAGTATTTCAATCTTTTGAATATGGTAAGCCAGGGGTAGGCAACCTTTTGATCACAGTGTGCCAAAAACGGAAAATTGTATCATACTTACCGTAATTTTCCTTTCCTGACGCCAATCCATGGCAGCATACTAGTGATAGGCTCCGCCTTTCTCCCCTCCCTCAGGACCAATGAAATAGCATAAATTAAAGGCCAGTTAGGCCCCGCCCCATTCTTTGTAATTAGCTAGATACCGAAACGCACAAGGGTGGGTCCGTATGCTGCCATGGATTGGCGTCAGGAAAGGAAAATTACGGTACCTATGATACAATTTTCCGTTTTCCTGACGCCACCATGGCAGCATATTAGTGATACATATCCTAGCTGACAGGGTGGGTTCTACTTAACAAACCAAAATAATTATTTTATATTATTTTCAAATGGGACAGAAGACTGAACAGTCATTCCTCCGAAGCCCACTGATGACAAGGCACCCAGATCTATTCTGTAAAGGTTGGAAAACCTGCTGGGAAAAGCATGCCACTTTCCTTTAGAATGAATCCATAGATGCTTTCAACTGGGCCGCCTATGAGGCCTCAACCCCTCTCGAAGAGGAGGCATCCTGTCACTGAAGGAGGCTTACGACCCATTTCCCATCTGCACAACCAATCTTGCTAAAGTCCAGGAGGCAACCTCTCTTGCCTGATGAATTCCATCTGGAACAGTGAAAAACTTATATGAGCTGAAAAGAGCAATTGTGGACAGAAACTTCTTTAAAGCTCTGGGAATGACCAATTTGTGTGGTTTTCTTGCTTGAATGTCTGGAAAGTTAGGCAATGGACAGATGATTGATAGATGGAGGGTAGGGATGAGCTTCGTGTTCGAGTCGAACCCATGTTCGACTCGAACATCGGCTGTTCGCCGAATTGCGAACGATATGGGCCGTTCGCGCCAAATTCGTGTGGCGTGTCACGGCCCATAATTCACTGCGGCATCGCAGTGCATTGCTGGCTGATGATTGGCCAAGCATGCACTATGACCCACATGCTTGGCCAATCACAGCGCCGCCTGAACAGAGAGCCGTAATTGGCCAAAGCCAAGGAGGCTTTGGCCAATTATGGCTCAGGGGATTTAGTACACGCCCCACACTATATAAGGCTACCTGCACGGCGGCCCTGTGTAGTGTGTGTTCCGGCGTTCATTGAGAGAGAGAGAGACAGACAGAGACATTTGATTTGAGTTAGATAGATTAGGCAGAACAGTCAGTCAGTTAGCTTCACTTACAGTGTATTGTGTATATATATGCATCCCAGGTGTTGCATATATATATATATATATATATATATATATATATATATATATATATATATATACACACACACTGTATTCAGTTTAGCTAGATCTGTTCCTGTTATCTTCCTACTGACAGGCAGGCTTGTCTTACAGTATTTACAGCTACCTGAAGAAAATTACTGGTGTTCTTTTGATCCTATTAGTACCACAGTCAGGCAGCTAGACTATTTACAGTTAGTGCAGTGCGTCCTGCTCACAGTGTTCAGCTAGATCCATTCCTGTTATCTTCTTACTGACAGGCAGGCTTGTCTTGTTACAGTATTTACAGCTACCTGAAGAAAATTGCTGGTGTTCTTTTGATCCTATTAGTACCACAGTCAGGCAGCTAGACTATTTACAGTTAGTGCAGTGCGTCCTTCTCACAGTGTTCAGCTAGATCCATTCCTGTTATCTTCTTACTGACAGGCAGGCTTGTCTTGTTACAGTATATACAGCTACCTGAAGAAAATTACTGGTGTTCTTTTGATCCTATTAGTACCACAGTCAGGCAGCTAGACTATTTACAGTTAGTGCAGTGCGTCCTGCTCACAGGGTTCAGCTAAAACTACAAGTTAGTGGGGTGCGTCCTGCTCACAGTGTTCAGCTAAACCTACAAGCTAGCGGGGTGCGTCCTGCTCATAGTGTTCAACTAGATCCGTTCCTGTTATCTTCTTACTGACAGGCAGGCTTGTCTTGTTACAGTATATACAGCTACCTGAAGAAAATTACTGGTGTTCTTTTGATCCTATTAGTACCACAGTCAGGCAGCTAGACTATTTACAGTTAGTGCAGTGCGTCCTGCTCACAGTGTTCAGCTAAACCTACAAGTTAGTGGGGTACGTCCTGCTCAGTGTTCAGCTAAACCTACAAGTTAGTGGGGTGCGTCCACCTCACAGTGTTCAGCTAAACCTACAAGCTAGTGGGGTGCGTCCTGCTCACAGTGTTCAGCTAGATCCATTCCTGTTATCTTCTTACTGACAGGCAGGCTTGTCTTGTTACAGTATATACAGCTACCTGAAGAAAATTACTGGTGTTATTTTGATCCTATTAGTACCACAGTCAGGCAGCTAGACTATTTACAGTTAGTGCAGTGCATCCTGCTCACAGGGTTCAGCTAAAGCTACAAGTTAGTGGGGTGCGTCCTGCTCACAGTGTTCAGCTAAACCTACAAGTTAGTGGGGTGCGTCCTGCTCACAGTGTTCAGCTAAACCTACAAGTTAGTGGGGTGCGTCCACCTCACAGTGCTCAGCTAAAGCTACCTGTAGAAGGTTGGTGGTGTTCTCATACTACAGGCAGGCTGTCAGGATATCTAATTGACCAGACTGTGTGGACTACACAGAGGAAACCCAAAACACATATAAGTGAAATAATGGTGTTTATTAACAAGTGATAAGTGAAGGAATATAAACAGTGCAAACCCACACAACAACCCACTACAAACAACAATATATATATATAGGTAAAAGGAGATACCGTAATCGTAATCAAAGCCAAGCCAAGGTCATACACAGGGAAGTCAGCAGAAGGGTAAGGACGGGAAACTGAACAGAACAAGGAGAGGATGGATGGATGGGGTTCAGGGCAGAGATCCAAGGGAGCCAGGAACAGAAGGGACAGGACTAGGAAGGCCTCAGGATAGGGATGGGATCAGATCAGGACATGGCAGATAGCAGGCTCAAGGTCAAACAGGCAGCAAGGTCAGAACGCAGGGAGAGAGAGAGATACCAAGGCGAGCAAGTGAGGGCTTGCCGGGTATATATAGGGCTGACTAATTGGCTTCAAGTCACACCTGAGCGCAGGGAGTGTTGTCTGTTCCATACTGCCAGGATCCATCCGCTGGTGGACATCAGTACTGCAGCCAAAAGATGACAAGACACCAGCAGGGAAATATTCTCCTGACAGTTCAACACTGCCAGGAGACACCTGCTGGTGGACCCCAGTACTGCATGCCAAATAATATAACTTACCAGCGAATGGACCCTTTCCTGACAGTACCCCTCCCTAAAGGAGCGGCCTCCGGACGTTCCAACTGGTCTTAATTGTCCATGGTCTCTGGCATCAGGCAGAATGGTGGAGGAAGGTATGTCAGGCTGGTCATCAGGCACATCCGGGCAGACGGCTGGCATGTCAGAGTCATTAAGCTGGGCAGCAGACGACAGGAACCACTCGAGCTGGGCAGCAGACGACAGGAACCACTTGAGCTGGGCAGCAAATGACAGGAACCACTTGAGCTGGGCAGCAAACGACAGGAACCACTTGAGCTGGGCAGCAGATGACAGGAACCACTTGAGCTGGGCAGCAGACGACAGGAACCACTTGAGCTGGGCAGCAGACGACAGGAACCACTTGAGCTGGGCAGCAGACGACAGGAACCACTTGAGCTGGGCAGCAGACGACAGGAACCACTTGAGCTGAGCAGCAGACGACAGGGACCACTTGAGCTGGGCAGCAGACGACAGGAACCACTTGAGCTGGGCAGCAGACGGCAGGAACCACTTGAGCTGGGCAGCAGACGGCAGGAACCACTTGAGCTGGGCAGCAGACGGCAGGAACCACTTGAGCTGGGCAGCAGACGGCAGGAACCACTTGAGCTGGGCAGCAGACGACAGGAACCACTTGAGCTGGGCAGCAAACGACAGGAACCACTTGAGCTGGGCAGCAGACGACAGGAACCACTTGAGCTGGGCAGCAGACGACAGGAACCACTTGAGCTGGGCAGCAGACGACAGGAACCACTTGAGCTGGGCAGCAGACGACAGGAACCACTTGAGCTGGGCAGCAGACGACAGGAACCACTTGAGCTGGGCAGCAGACGACAGGAACCACTTGAGCTGGGCAGCAGACGACAGGAACCACTTGAGCTGGGCAGCAGACGACAGGAACCACTTGAGCTGGGCAGCAGACGACAGGAACCACTTGAGCTGGGCAGCAGACGTCAGGAACCACTTGAGCTGGGCAGCAGACGACAGGAACCACTTGAGCTGGGCAGCAGACGACAGGAAACACTTGAGCTGGAGGGCAGACACCCGGACATCTGGCTGGAGGGCTGGAACATCCGACTGGGAAGCTGGCACATCAGACTGAGAAGCCGGCACATCAGACTGGGAAGCAATCTTCGAGACATCAGGCTGGAAGGCAAGCTGCAAGACATCAGGCTGGGAAGCTGGTACAGCAAACTGGGAAGCTGGCACATCAATCTGGGAAGCTGGCACATCAATCTGGGAAGCTGGCACATCAATCTGGGAAGCTGGCACATCAATCTGGGAAGCTGGCACATCAATCTGGGAAGCTGGCACATCAATCTGGGAAGCTGGCACATCAATCTGGGAAGCTAGCACATCAATCTGGGAAGCTAGCACATCAGACTGGTAGGTAGGCATCAAAACATCAGGCTGGAAGACAAGCTGCAAGGCATCAGGCTGGGAAGCTGGTACAGTAAACTGGGAAGCTGGCACATCAATCTGGGAAGCTGGCACATCAATCTGGGAAGCTGGCACATCAGACTGGGAAGCTGGCACATCAGACTGGGAAGCTGGCACATCAGACTGGGAAGCTGGCACATCAGACTGGTAGGTAGGCATCAAGACATCAGGCTGGAAGACAAGCTGCAAGACATCAGGCTGGGAAGCTGGTACAGCAAACTGGGAAGCTGGCACATCAATCTGGGAAGCTGGCACATCAATCTGGGAAGCTGGCACATCAGACTGGTAGGTAGGCATCAAGACATCAGGCTGGAAGGCAAGCTGCAAGACATCAGGCTGGGAAGCTGGTACAGCAAACTGGGAAGCTGGCACATCAATCTGGGAAGCTGGCACATCAATCTGGGAAGCTGGCACATCAATCTGGGAAGCTTGCACATCAGACTGGTAGGTAGGCATCAAGACATCAGGCTGGAAGGCAAGCTGCAAGACATCCGGCTGGAAGGCAGGGACATCGAGCTGGAAGGCAGGCATCGGGACGACAGACTGGGAGGCAGGCACATCAGACTGTAAAGCTGGAACATCAGACTGGAAGGCTGGAACATCAGACTGCAAAGCTGGAACATCAGACTGCAAAGCTGGAACATCAGACTGCAAAGCTGGAATATCAGACTGCAAAGCTGGAACATCAGACTGCAAAGCTGGAACATCAGACTGGAAAGCTGGAACATCAGACTGGAAAGCTGGAACATCAGACTGGAAAGCTGGAACATCAGACTGGAAAGCTGGAACATCAGACTGGAAGGTTGGAACATCAGACTGGAAGGCTGAAACATCAGACTGGAAGGCTGGAACATCAGACTGGCGAGCTGGAACGTCAGACTGCAAAGCTGGAACAGGTTGGGTTACTGGCAGGATGGTGTGGGTCGGGAAGAATTTTTGCTTCTTCTTTGGTTTAGCCCGTGCAGTTTTGTATGTAGGTGCAGGGCTGTAAGCAAAGAAAGTAGCTGGGCAGAAGGAAGACCAAGGAACTGTAGCTAGAGAGGGGTTTTGTGGGACTGTTACAGGTGGAGGAGAAGAGACAGGTGAATTGAAGGCAGGATGGGTGCAACACTTGGAGACTGGGTGGTAGTATTTGGTAGGGAGCTGATTAAACTGGGTTGTAGCTGAGGTTGCCATAGGTGACGGGGAAATAGATCTTTTGGAAAGCAGATGATTAATGGCAGGGCTGGAATAGTGTGGCTTAGCTAAAGACAGGAGGTCTGACCATGCCTGCAGCAAAGGTTGAACAAACGCTGATTCACATACAGCCTGACTAACCAAAGATTGTACTGAATAAATGCAATCGGATAACACCTGCTGGGAACAAGCGGAATAGTGTTCATCAAAGGAAGCCGGATCATCCTCTAACAACCATACCAGGGATTCAACCTGGTCACAACTGAAAGGAGGGGAGAAATCGTCACTACCTTCAGGAATGCATGACAAGACTGACTTTGTACATAATTGGATCAAAGGCTGAACATCCTCAAATAACACATGACCTTGATCTACAAGTAAATGGGCGGTTTGTATCGTTTCCAGCAGTTGGTCTCGGGTCCAATCTTTAAGAGTCTGACAACAATATTCATTATCCTCTGCCGCCAGCAGAGAATAATAGACAATTTCATCAAAGTCCATTTTGCGCGCCCACCGTAACAGGACGGTTTCTCAGTGCAGCCACGTCTGGTCAGGGATGGCCTTGGTATGCTGTCAGGATATCTAATTGACCAGACTGTGTGGACTACACAGAGGAAACCCAAAACACATATAAGTGAAATAATGGTGTTTATTAACAAGTGATAAGTGAAGGAATATAAACAGTGCAAACCCACACAACAACCCACTACAAACAACAATATATATATAGGTAAAAGGAGATACCGTAATCGTAATCAAAGCCAAGCCAAGGTCATACACAGGGAAGTCAGCAGAAGGGTAAGGACGGGAAACTGAACAGAACAAGGAGAGGATGGATGGATGGGGTTCAGGGCAGAGATCCAAGGGAGCCAGGAACAGAAGGGACAGGACTAGGAAGGCCTCAGGATAGGGATGGGATCAGATCAGGACATGGCAGATAGCAGGCTCAAGGTCAAACAGGCAGCAAGGTCAGAACGCAGGGAGAGAGAGAGATACCAAGGCGAGCAAGTGAGGGCTTGCCGGGTATATATAGGGCTGACTAATTGGCTTCAAGTCACACCTGAGCGCAGGGAGTGTTGTCTGTTCCATACTGCCAGGATCCATCCGCTGGTGGACATCAGTACTGCAGCCAAAAGATGACAAGACACCAGCAGGGAAATATTCTCCTGACAGTTCAACACTGCCAGGAGACACCTGCTGGTGGACCCCAGTACTGCATGCCAAATAATATAACTTACCAGCGAATGGACCCTTTCCTGACACAGGCAGTTGATTTTGCTAGCTGCAGTATCAGTATATATATATATATATATATATATATATATATATATATATATATATATATATATATATATATATATATATATATATATATATATCCCAGCTTAGTGCAGCTACAGGCCATTAGTATGTCTGGAAGGCCAAGAGGGAGAGGCAGACAGTCACAAGCCACTAAGAGAGGGCAAGCAGGCTCTGTGTCTAGTGCTTATCGTGGAGACGGTGCATCCTCATCAGCACGTGGCCGTGGGACACGCTTCGCCTTTTTTTCGGCAGCTGGCCGTGTTGAGCCGCAACATGCGGAAGACTTGGTCGAGTGCATGACCAAGCCGTCCTCATCCTCCTCATCCTCTCTCACCCATGCCCAGGGTAATTTGTCTGGCAAAGCAGCGGCCTCTTCCCTCAGCTCAATGTCATCAGTGACTCCTTCCCTAGCCCCACCATGTCCTCCTGAGGAGTCCCTCGAACTGTTTGACCACAGTGTTGGGTACATGCTCCAGGAGGATGCCCAGCGTTTGGAAGGCTCTGATGATGATACTGAGCTCGATGAAGGCAGTAACATGAGCACGGACAGAGGGGGTGCCCAAGAAGGACAGCAATCTGGCAGTCATGCTCCCCCTGCTGCAGCATACTGCCAGGTTTGCTCCAGTGATGAGGAGGGAGGGGATGATGAGGTCACTGACTCAACGTGGGTGCCTGGTAGGAGAGAGGAGGAGGAGGAGGAGGAGGCGGCACATCACCAACGAGGCAGGATGCCCTCCAGGGGCCAGCCTAAGGGCAGCACATTGACTGCATCACACCCCAAAGCTCCACATGTGCAGGGCGCTGCAGTCTCTGCGCGTTATTCAAAAAGTTCTTTGGTGTGGGCCTTTTTTGAGATGAGTGCATCAGATCGCACTGCTGCTATTTGCAACATATGTCTCAAGCGTATCTCGCGTGGCCAAAACTTCTCCCGCTTGGGTACCACATGCTTGACCAGACATATGTTGACCTGCCATGCAGTTCGTTGGCAAGCGTATCTAAAAGACCCACACCAAAGAACAAAGAGGACCTCTCCTTGCTCCTCATCAGCTGAGATTTCCAACCCCACTAGACCTTCAGTCCTCTCTGAGACCTGCACTGAGAGGAATGAAGGTGTAGAATTAGGTGTGTCACAGCCAAGTACTTGTGGGCAATCTGCTTTTGGTACACCGACGTCAGATTGTACCAGGCAAATTTCCCTGCCCCAGCTGCTGCACCGCCGAAAGAAGTTTGTTCCCAGCCATCCACATGCCCAGCGGTTGAATGCTAGCTTGGCAAAATTGCTAGCACTTCAACTGCTGCCTTTTCAGTTGGTAGACTCTGCCCCCTTCCGTGAGTTTGTGGAATGTGCGATTCCTCAGTGGCAGGTACTCAAACGCCACTTTTTCTCACGGAAGGCGATTCCGGCTCTCTACCGGCATGTGGAAGGCAATGTCCATGCCTCGCTGGACAGGGCGGTCAGCGGTAAGGTGCATATTACCGCTGACTCATGGTCCAGCAGGCATGGACAGGGACGTTACCTAAGTTTCACGGCACATTGGGTGACTCTGCTGGCAGCTGGGAAGGATGCAGGACAAGGTGCAGTAGTGTTGGAGGTTGTTCCGCCACCACGCCTTCAAAATGCTAATGATTGTGACACACCTCTCTCCTCCACCCCCTCCTCTTCTTCTTCCTCCATGGCCTCTTCCTGTGCTTTGTCCTCTGAACCAGCGGTGCTCCATAGTTGTTCAAGGGGCTACGCAAGTACGCAGGCCAAAAGATGCCATGCGGTGCTTGAGCTGGTGTGCTTGGGGGACAGGAGCCACACTGGGGCAGAGGTTCTGTCAGCTCTGCAGGGGCAGGTTTAGAGGTGGTTGACGCCACGCCAACTTAAGGCAGGAATGGTGGTTTGCGACAATGGCACCAACCTCCTCTCTGCCCTCCGACAGGGACAAATGACCCATGTGCCCTGTTTGGCTCACGTCCTTAACTTGGTGGTGCAGCGGTTCTTGGGCAGGTACCCAGGCTTACAGGATGTCCTGAGGCAGGCCAGGAAAGTCTGTGTGCATTTCCGCCAGTCATATAATGCCAGTGCTCGGCTGACGGACCTCCAAAAGGAGTTTAACCTGCCCAAGAACCGCCTAATCTGTGACATGCCCACCAGGTGGATTTCAACGTTGGCCATGCTGCAGCGGCTGCACACGCAGCAGAGGGCCATCAATGAGTACCTGTGTGACTATGGCACCAGGACAGGGTCAGGGGAGCTTGGTTTTTTTTCCCCACGCCAGTGGGCCATGATCAGGGATGCATGCACTGTCCTGTCACCATTTGAGGAGGCCACGAGGATGGTGAGCAGTGACAGTGCATGCATCAGTGACACTGTCCCCCTTGTCCAACTGTGTGAGCACACGCTGTGTGGAATAATGGACAGGGCACTTGAGGCAGAACAGAGGCAGGAAGAGGAGGACTTCCTTAGCTCTCAAGGCCCCCTTTATCCAGACAGTGTTCCTGCGTGCCCGCCGATCACACAGGAAGAGGACAAGGAGGAGGAGGAGGAGGAAGATTGTGTCAGTATGGAGGTGGAGCCTGGCACTCAGCATCAGCAGCAGTCTTTAAGGGATCAGTCCCAAGAAACACATGGACTTGTACGTGGCTGGGAGGAGGTGGCTGCGGACCATGTCGTCCTTAGTGACCCAGAGGACTCCGGACCGAATGCCTCAGCAAACCTACGCTGCATGGCCTCCCTGATCCTGCAAAGCCTGCATAAGGATCCTCGTATTCGTGGTATCAAGGAGAAGGACCAATACTGGCTGGCAACCCTCCTTGATCCACGTTACAAGGGTAAGGTTGCGGACCTTATCTTGCCATCGCAGAGGGAGCAGAGGATGAAACATCTTCGGGAGGCCTTGCAGAAAGGTCTGTGCAACGCGTTCCCAGAGACTGGGAGGTTACAAACTCCTGTTTCTGGACAACGTGTTGCTGAGGCTTCGGTCAGTCAAAGAAGGAGCGGTGGAGAAGGTGGCCGTCTGACCGATGCGTTCAGACAATTTTTTGGTCCGCAGCCCCAAGGTATGATCGGTTCCAGCAACCATTGCCAGCGTCTGTTTTACATGGTGCAGGAATACCTAGGGGCAAGATCAGATTTGGACACCTTTCCCACCGAAAATTATCTGGGTTACTGGGTCTTGAGGATGGATCACTGGCCAGAGCTTGCACAGTATGCAATTGAGCTACTGGCCTGTCCTGCATCCAGCGTTCTTTCGGAACGCACATTCAGTGCTGCTGGAGGCGTGGTAACCGATCACAGGGTGCGTCTGTCCACCGACTCGGTCAATCGACTGACCTTCATAAAAATGAATCAGTCTTGGATCACCACCAGCTACCAAGCACCTGATGCTGATGTAACCGAATAATTTTTTTTGAAATCTCAGATCCCTTCAAAGACTGCCTATGCTGATGCTGAGTGACTATCCCTGAGTAATTATCCTCTTCCTCCTCAATGATCACGCTGATAGCTTGTAAGAACATTTTTGGTTCTGGGCGCCACCACCAGTGCCTAAGGCACAATTTTTCAGCCCCTGTTTAACAGGGGCGTGTAATTACAATTTTTGATGCAATACTTTGCAGCAGGGCTCGTTCCTGCGTACCAACTAGAGTGTCTGTGAGGGGTTGCAGTGTTGTGGCACCAGCACCAGTACCTAAGGCCTAATTTTTCAGCTCCTGTTCAACATCCAGGGGCATGCAATTACAATTCTTGATCTAAGATTTCACAGCAGGGCCCATTTCTGCACCCACCAAGAGCGAGTGAGGACTTACAGTGTTGTGGCACCAGCACCACCACCACCACCACCACCACCACCAAAGGCCCAATTTTTCTGCCCCTGTTCAACAGGGGCATGTAATTACATCTCTTGATCTAATATTTCACAGCAGGGCCCGTTTCTGCACCCACCAAGAGCGAGTGAGGACTTACAGTGTTGTGGCACCAGCACCACCACCACCACCAAAGGCCCAGTTTTTCTGCCCCTGTTCAACGGGGCATGTAATTACAATTCTTGATCTAATATTTCACAGCAGGGCCCTGTGAGGGCTTACAGTGTTGTGGCCACAACAACACCTAAGGCCCAAATTTCTGCTGAGTATATAGGGCAGGCCCCTACTTTCAAACATCTAATTTACAAACGACTCCTACTTGCAAACGGAAGGAGACAACAGGAAGTGAGATGAAATCTACCCCTAGGAAGGGAAATTCTCTCCTGTAAGAGTTAATATGGGAAAAACATTTCTCCTTTCCACTGATGCTTTCCAATCCTTGTTCCACAAAAAAACCCAAATTTTCAAAAAACATTTGTCATTGGGACAAAAGTGAGGTGAAATCTTCTGAAGAGGAGGAAAGACAGCAAAACAAATGTCACAGGGGTGATAACCCTTCCCTATGTTTTCCAAAAAGCTCAAAAAAGATTTTTTGGCTGGAGCTAAACACGTTAAAAGTGTACCCGTTCAAAATTACAAACAGATTCTACCTAACAACAAACCTACAGTCCCCGTCTTGTTTGCACCGCCTGTATACTGCTGTTCAGAGTATATAGGGCCTGGTGGCCCCACACCTTTCCTTATTTTAATTTGGGTGTGGGGTTCCCCTTAATATCCATACAAGACCCAAAGGGCCTGGTAATGGACTGGGGGGTACCCATGCCGTTTGTCTCACTGATTTTCATCCATATTGCCAGGACCCGACATTACATTAAACCCGCAAGCAGTTTTAGTGTCAAATATATTTTTATTAACAATATCAAAGAATATTTATACACAAACATTGGTAGTCAGTTATTAATGACAAAGACATCATTGAATATTTCTTAGTCCAGCGTACAGTGTATGGTTAAATCTTGTGTGAAAGGGGACTATCATCAACCGGTAATATAATATAGTAATAAACTGTCTATAAAGACTTATAAATTAGTCTAGGAGAGACTGTAATCACTGACTATAAGGTCATATTGGAGTTCAGAAAAGCAAGGAGAAAGAAAAGAAAAGCAGAAGGAAAAAGAAAAAGAGGGATAGGATACAGGGGGAGGGAAGGGGCGTGGAGCAGACCTCGGCACGGCAGCACATACAAGAAGTATTGAGAGTGAACAATTGTGTCTAATCTCAAGTAGTCAATAAAGTTTTCAAGGCGTCTGATGTTGAGTATTCAATCCAGATAAGCCATAGGGTTTTGAATTTATCAAAAGTATCGTTATCCAAGGCCAACCTTTCCTCCATGCGCATAATGTCATTCATCGTCGTCACCCACAAAGTAAGTGGGGGTCTAGTGGGGGTTTTCCAAAATAAGGGTATGATCTCCCTAGCAGCCGGTAAAAAGAAGCGTAAAAGGGAGCGTTTCTGTGAAGTGATGGAACAAGGGAGCATGGACAGTAATGCTATTTCTGGGGAGGGTGGCAGGGGTTGATCATAGAGACTACTATAAATGGAGAAAACCTGGGACCAAAGTGGTTGAATAGATGAGCAGTCCCACCATATATGTAGGTAGCTTCCATCTTCTGAGCCACACCTCCAACAGGAGGATGGGACCGAGGGGAAAATTTTGTTGAGGGATTGGGGGTCCTTGTACCATCGGGAAAGAAGCTTAAAATTGTTTTCCTGTGTATAACAGGAAATTGAGGATTTATGCGTAAAGTAATATGATTTTTGCCAATCCTCTGAATGAAGTGCCCTTCTCAGCTTCGTGGCCCACTTCTTGGTGTATGAGGGGGGTCGGTTATGTAGTAGTGTAATTTGTATCGTGTATAGGGTGGAAATTAAATGTCTGGGGGTTTCCGCGAGGGAACATAGTTGTTCAAATTCCGTTAAGGGTCTGTGGATTTTAGATGTGGAGAACAGGTTGGAGCAATAGGAGGATATACGGAGGGCTGTGAGCCAATTACCTTGTGTATTTGGGAGGATGGGTGCACCAGAGGTAGGGTTTACAATTGATCTCGCTACAGGCCACATAGAGCGTAAATATGGGCCGATTGTGGTAGAGCCTTCATCCTGAGGGAGTGCGGGGTGGTCAAATAGGGAAGTGAGTGGAGAGGGGTCTGAGGATAGAAGGGTCTGCATGCCTTTCTTGTACCAATAATGTAAAGCTGCAGTCGTCAGTGGGGAAGTAGAGGAGAGTAAATGTAAATGTCATCCGTATCCCCAAAGTAAGGCCCTGAGATCTAAAGTGGCTAGATCCTGTTCCACCATGGTGGATGCTTTGGGGAAAGGGCGAGGGAACCATTCTAGGACCCGGGATAACAGTGCAGCTCTATGGTACTGCTCATAGTCAGGTAGACCCACTCCGCCTTGTATTTTGGGATATGTGAGTAAATTGTGGCGAATGCGGGACATGCCATTTTGCCATATGAATCTTATGGACAAAGAGCGAAGAGATGTGAAAAATTGTTTAGGGACCAGAATAGGAACGGTTTGAAATAAATATAGTAATTTTGGTAAGGTGTCCATTTTCAATGTATTAATGCGCCCAAACCAAGGTAATGTGGAGGGGTTCCATGAATCTAATTCCTTTCTAATCCTGGCTAGAAGGGGTATATAATTTAAAGTATAGAGATCAGAAAGATTGGCAGGAATCGTGATCCCTAGAAAAGAGATGCCTCTGGAACCCCATTGGAAGGGAAAATTAGTCTGTAGTTGGGTAAGGGTGGTACTGGGTAATGATATGTTTAAGGCCTCAGTCTTAGACATGTTTAGTTTGAAGTTGCTAAACTGTCCAAATCTACGAAATTCGTACATCAAGGAGGGTAGAGTAGTATGAGGTTGTTGTATGTAGACTAGCAAATCATCTGCGTAAAGCGAGAGTTTGTGTTGAGATGAGGGTGTCTGAATTCCTACTATAGATGTGTTTTGTCTAATGGCTTGGGCTAGGTGTTCGATCACTAAAAAAAAAAGAAGGGGAGAAAGGGGGCAGCCCTGTCGTGTGCCATTTGAGATCTGGAATGAAGCGGAGGAGGAACCATTGACCAGAACTGATGCTGAGGGACGTGAGTATAGGGCCATGACCCTAGAGAAGAAGGTGGAGCCCAGTCCTATCTGTTGCAAAGAGAGGCGTAAAAAGTCCCAATTGACCCGGTCAAAGGCCTTCTCGGCATCAAACGAGAGCAGGCAAGCTTTTAGGTTGTGTTTTCGGATATAGGAAATGAGGTGAATAGTTTTCGTGGTATTGTGCCTAGCTTCTCGTCCAGGGACAAATCCCACCTGGTCTCTATGTATTAGTGATGGTAGAATAGGAGATAGGCGGTTAGCCAGGACCTTGGCGTAAAGTTTAATATCCAGGTTAAGGAGTGAAATGGGGCGATAACTGCTGCATTGAGAGGGGTCTTTACCAGGTTTGGGTATTACTGAAATATTAGCTGCTAGGAGGTCTCTAGAGTTAAACGCGCTAGTTAGTAATGGGGTCAGATGTTGAGCAAAGTATTTATAGAATCTCGGGGAGAACCCATCGGGGCCAGGGCATTTATCATTTTTCAGGTTTTTAATAGCGGCAGTGAATTCCTCTGTGGTAAGGCGGTCGTCCATGGTAGCTGTCTGTTCAGGGTTTAGATGTGGCAGGGCTGTGTCAGAGATGTAGTCTTGCATGGAGGATAGGTGTGTGTCGTTGGTAGGGGTCGTCCCGTTTGGAGTGTGGAGATTGTATAAGTTTGAGTAGTATTGTTTAAATGTGTCGGAAATGCCACTGGGATTATTAATTTTTCGTTGGTCAGATGTGCAGATTTGTGGAATAGGTCGGCGTGGGGGGCGAGGGTGGAGAACTCTCGCGAGGTGTTGTCCACATTTGTTGGCTAGAGTGTAATGTCGGTTGCGTCCTTGGTCTCTGGCTATAAGGGAATTAGCATCGAGTAAACGGAGCAGGTCTCTGCGTGCATTAGATAGGTCGGTATATGTTGCAGGGTCTAAGTCTCGCTTATGTGTAACTTCAAGCGTTTTAATCAGAGATAGGAGACGTGAGATATCGGCCATTCTGGCTTTTTTTAGCCGAGAGCCATGCTGGATTAGTGTCCCTCTGATTACACACTTCAGAGCTTTCCATTTAATAAGGGGATTAGTATCATCTTGGCGGTGATCTGTAATGAAGTCACTAATCGTTTTTTCGACTGCTGCAACACATACCACGTCAGTGAGTAGATTGTCATTAAGTCGCCATGAGGACTTTGGTGGGTGTGCTAGGTTGAGGTGTACGGGTGCGTGGTCCGACCAAAGGATATTTCCTATGGAGGCCTTGAGTGGTGTGTCTAGTAATGATTGGGAGATTAAAAAGTAATCGATACGGCTATAGGATTTATGGGCTACTGAGTAACAACTGTAGTCTCTCTCTAGGGGATGCTGTATCCTCCATATGTCTACGAGCTGTGCCGAGTGTAAAAGGGATTTTATGTGTGTAAGAGTCGTGTGGGACATAGCTGACTTACCCGAAGAAGTGTCCACGGCTGGAGAAAGAGTTGTGTTGAGGTCACCACCTAGAATGACACAAGGACCCCCAAATGATAGCAGTTTGTTTAGAACCTTGGACAAAAAGTTCCCCTGATCCTGGTTTGGTCCATAGACATTAGCCACTGTAAAGATAGAAGAATTAAATTTAAGTTTGAGGAATAAATAACGCCCTAGCGGGTCTATCAGGGAATCTAAGACTTCTGGATGGAATGATTTATGAAAAGCTATAGATACCCCTTTGGATTTTGCATGTGGGTTCGTGCTGTGGAACCATTGGGGAAAGTGAGGGTTTTTGAGGGATGGAATCTCTGAACCCCGGAAATGCGTTTCTTGTAAAAGAAGGATTTTAGTTTTAGTCTTATGAAAGTGGTACAACACCTGGCTTCTTTTTTCGGGGGTATTGAAGCCTCTACAATTATAGGACGATAGAGTTAGATGCTCAAGTGAAGACATAGTGGGAATGAGGAGAGGTAACAGTATATGTTAGTAGTATCCGTGTCAAGGTCCATCCAGCCCAAGGATAGGGGAGTGAGGTAAGTGGGTAGGTAGGGGGAAAAGAAGAAGTGGAAAAGGAGAGAGGAAAGGGGAGGGAGAAGGTGAAAAAGAGAAATAGGTAAAAAAGTGAGCCACTAGGTGGCAGTATTAGGTAATCTTTTGAGTGTAGAAACATTTCTGTAAAGTGCTTATAAACTAGCATCAATAAAGTGCGCAAACAGGCACTACAAGTACTAAGGGGGGGAATATGGTGAGCACCTAGAGCGCCTCCCGATCCCGGGGTCCACGGGGGGAGTAAAAGCTGGTGTAAACATTATGTAACCATCAATTCGTTGTCATAAGGTAATATGATAAGAACAGATAAATAACGACCTATCACATATAACGGGTGTACCCCCACTCCCTCCCAAACATATAAGAGAAAAAAAAAAGAAAAATTTAAAGGGGAAAAAAATGTAAGCAGTGCTATAAAGCTTTCACATATTAAATCACAGTTAAGAGCGAGTTCCTATATGGGTGGGGGGGATAAGTCATAATTATAGAACTCATCCGCCCCAGCCTTGTCCCCACAAAAGAGGAAAAAAAAAAAAATACAGTAGATAATAATAGAGAAAAAATGGTGAAAGGATCATCCTGAAAAGGACATCCAGCTAGGATAATGTGGTGGGACAAAAAGGCGTCTGTAAAAATGCTGATGCGAAAAAGGCCGCGAGATCACCGTTATCGGCGGCGGGAGAGGTGCCACCCCCCCTCCCGCCGCTCTCCCGCACCCTCCGCCGCTTACCGGAGCCGTCGGTAGCGGCGGAGATCGGGTCCTTTCCCTGCTTAGGTATGGAGACGAGTGAGGCTAAGATGGCCCCCACCCGTCTCCATACCATGTGACGGCCGGAGCGACGTCATTACGACGGCTCCGCCCACTTCTCTTAAAGGCACAATTATTTTTGTGTCATTTTTTTAAACGACTTTTTTTTTTTTTTTTTTGCATTTTAGTCTAAATATGAGATCTGAGGACTTTTTGACCCCAGATCTCATATTTAAGAGGACCTGTCATGCTTTTTTCTATTACAAGGGATGTTTACATTCCTTGTAATAGCAATAAAAGTGATCCAAATTTTTTTTTTTTTTAAAAAACAGTGAAAAAATAAATAAAATAAAGTAAAATAAATAATAAAAAAAAAATAAAATTTTAAAGCGCCCTGTCCCGACGAGCTCGCACGCAGAAGCGAACGCATACGTGAGTAGCGCCCGCATATGAAAACGGTGGTCAAACCACACATGTGAGGTATCGCATGTAACGCAAAACATGCAATCTGTAGAATTTTTCTAAACGTCGCCTATGGAGATTTTTAAGGGTAAAAGTTTGACGCTATTCCACGAGCGGGCACAATTTTGAAGCGTGACATGATGGGTATCAATTTACTTGGCGTAACATTATATTTCACAATATAAAAAAAAATTGGGCTAACTTTACTGTTGTCTTATTTTTTTTTTCAAAAAAGTGAATTTTTTCCAAAAAAAAGTGCGCTTAGAAGACCGCTGCGCAAATACGGTGCAAAAAAAAGTATTGCAATGACCGCCATTTTATTCTCTAGGGTGTTAGAAAAAAAACAATATATAATGTTTGGGGGTTCTAAGTAATTTTCTAGCAAAAAAACCTGTTTTAAACTTGTAAACACCTAAAATCCAAAACAAGGCTGGTCTTAAAGTGGTTAAAGGAATATTTCACTTTTTTTTTTTACTTTAAGCATCATTAAAATCCCTGCTCCCGAAAAAACGGCCGTTTTTAAAAGTTTTTTTTGCATTGATACATGTCCCCTGGGGTAGGACCTGGGTCCCCAAACCCTTTTTAGGACAATACCATGCAAATTAGCCTTTAAAATGAGCACTTTTGATTTCGAACGTTCGAGTCCCATAGACGTCAATGGGGTTCTAACGTTCGTGCGAATTTTCGGTCCGTTCGCAGGTTCTGGTGCGAACCGAACCGGGGGGTGTTTGGCTCATCCCTAATGGAGGGCTGTCGCTACATCTGATATAAGCTGGACTACAGGATGCAGCTCTACTCCTGTAACAAAAGCAATATGCTTTTCTGAAGCTCTAAGGGCTTGAAACTGAAACCGACTTCTGTTTGACGATTTGCGCTAAATACTGGTTAGTAAGTGATGTCTTAAACCGAACACTGCCCTGTTGGAGTAAACAGTTGAAATAAACCCCAACAGCATGTAAAGATTTTAATTGTGAAAGATTCTCTCTCGCGGTTGACGAAACCTCCTGTCTTCAAAATTTTGCAAACTAAAGGGCCTTTGGCCAAATTAAACCTTGTTCTTGCTGACACCTGCAACCTCAAAAGAGTATAGGGTAAGGTTTACGTCCAATCTGACCTACAAGAAGACCAGAACAGCTGCCACCAGAGGCGCAGTAAGAATAATATATTGCCATGCAAAATAGAAAAAAAAAACACAAGTTTGTTCCAGATCTTGGCATAGAGGCTGTTAGTAGCGTGCCTTTCACACCCCCCAAAGTAGAGCTCACTCTTGGAGCAACACTGGAGCAATCTAGGTTGTGCGGCTTCCCCTTCCTGCCATTATGATTGCATCTCTGGTCTGTGCATGTGTGAAGGGGAATCGACTTCTGTATTCTGAAGTAGAAAGCCAGGAAGCACTAAGACTCCTATGGTCAGAATGGAGGGGTGGTCGTGACTACCATGCTCATTCTTGACAGCTTTCAGAGGAATTTCATTACGAGAGAAGTTGAGGAAACATATACAGTAGGCTTGATTGCAGTTTCATGGAGAAACTCAGCTTCTGTTCTCTGCTTTGGGGAGCGGAAACCGAGTCAGACCTGTTCTTAAATTGGCCTTTGCTGTGAGAAGCAAAGAAGCCTGTCTGTGGTAGGCCACCTGTGGACAAGCCTCCCCCTCATGCTCTGGCAAGCTTGCATGATGGACAGTATGTCTGTGTATTCCAGTCCCCTAGGAAGTAAATTGCTTCCGGAATTTGCTGGTGATCTTCCTACCCAGACATTCTGGGTTCTACATCTCTCAATAGCATATTGCCGCGCGATCCTCCCTGGAGCTGAAAATATGCAATTGCTGTCCTGTTGCTCAACCGTAAGATGACTGGTCACCCTTGATTCTCTGTAGCAAGGTCAAAGTGATAAAAAAAGGCTGCCTGACCTTCCAGCGCTTTCGAGACTACCTTCCTTGGCTAGCAAACTCCGCTTGCCTTGACCAACAGACCCTCGCAGTGCGCCTTCCAGGCTGTCTTGCCAATATGATTCATCACATTGATTCAGTCAGATGGTTCGTGACATCCTCAAAGTCTTTCCATCACCGCGGACCACTATACATACTGCCTGACACTGACCGTAGCTGCGCCGGATCCCGTTTCCTATGTTGTAGTTGAAACTAGCAACGGTGCCCATGTACACAAGGTATCATCAGTATGAATGACAACATTTCGGCCAGGAGGCTGAGACACCTAGAAGTCCTCCCGGAAGTAGAGGAATCTGATCTCAGAATTCTCCTTATGACCGTCACCGTCCTTTTCTGATGGAAGCAAAACAGAGGAACCAGTAGAGCCCCCACAGGCACTTTAACTGTTGGAAAACAAAAGTTGCCTTTTTTTTTTTTTTAAATGTAGAAAGGAATGACGCCCAGGTAGTGGCGAATCTGGAGACCCTGTTCTCCAAGAGGAACTTACATGGCACTGAAACCTCTGTGAATATTCTTAGAGATATTCATAGGCTAAAAGGTAGGCTGATAAAGTGGAGATGTGTCCAACCAATCAACAAATTTACTTACTTTGGAATAAAAAAAGAAAAGAAAACATTTTCAGGTTGTGAGGCTAAGAATCCTGACGATCTAGCGAAAGCCTCCAGCCATCTGCTGCAAGCGAATGCTTCTCTCCAACCCCCGCAACCTACAAACAGGGGTGGGTAGGAAACCTACAATCTCTCCTGTGATATGGGACCAGGACAGCTCCCCTCTGAGTCTGAAGTGTCTGTAAGTATTGTAACCGCCGTGGTTGCGGTGGATCTGGCAGCTCCGAGGGGGAGAAAAAGGTCCGGAGAAGGAACAGTGAGGAATCCACCGAAGTGACCATGAGTGCCTATCCTCCAAGGATCTGCACAATTCACTGTCCAGTAACAGTGATGCCCACTGGAACTTACCTTAAAAGTCTGGGCATGCACGCGGTAAAAGGGTTTTGTGGGTACCTGCGGTACACCCAAAAATTTTCATTTATGGACCTTATGAAAGGTTGCCCCTAGAGGAGCGGAACCTAGCGGGAGAAACATATTTCTCCCTTTATTTTTTATTATTTATTTTTAGTTATATATAAATATTTTTTTTACTTTCCTGCTTTCTGTTATGGGAGAAGAACAGACCCTCCTCCTGTCACTTCCGACATGGCTGTCTCTGGTTTCATATCAAACAGAGATCTTGCACTATAAAGTGACTATTCCAATTTTGTTTCTAGGAAGCCAAACACAGCCCCGGGTCTCAACCCAATGGGTACCCCTAGCCGTAACTGAGTATAGCATTGCCTTGGCCAGGCACCAGGTTGAGACTATTGCTGCTTCCGCAGTGAAATTTGCTGATACATCTTGGCCGGGTCCCAAGATATCACCCCTAAGGATTTCCTCTCCAACCATATCCTGGGAGCAGAAATCCAAAGTACCCATCACCAAGGTAAGGGCCTCTGTTGAGTGGCAGGCCCTTCCCAGCCGCCACCCTATTGGACAACAGTGTAGGCATGGATTTCAGCAATGCTATATCCGCCTTGAATTAAACCAGTTTCCTAATGGAAAAGCGATTGCTCATTGAAAGGGTAAATAGGACTTTGTCTTTTAACCCATGTAATGGTCTGCATGACTGCCTGGATGCACAGTTCTCCAAAGAAAAACTGACACCAAGTAGCTCCAGATCTTCCTCTGGTGCAAGGGAGCTAAAATCATTTGCAGGCTGCGCCCCCTCCTCAGGAGTACTGAGAGGATGAGTGATCCATGAGGCAGATTGTTCTGCTAGTGGCTAGACCCGCAACAAGGGGGCTGACTAGCTAGAGTAATTACAGTGAGTTTAAAACAGAAGTTTTGTGCCACCTTATAAGTAATAACGACATTCGGTATTACCTGTCAGCTGCAAACTTCAACCAGGCCGACTTCACTCACCAGCCTCCTGGGCATAGGCACTGCGCCACAGGTCCTGCAGGACTCTTGTTGGGGTGCTGGGTCTGGAAAAGAAGAGCTAAGACGTTTTCCTTGGAACCTCTCTCCTGAGTGGGAGAGGCATCTGAGCTATGCTTCTCTGAAGAACGTCCGCCTTTCTATGGCCTCTGGCTCTGGCCTGAGAGCGTGGGCACGCGGAGCTGAAGCAAATCAAAGCAATCCGCATGAGAGGGCACTCTTTTCCTGAAAACTTACCGACACGGTGGTCCCCACCCTAAGTGTTGAGGGTCTTTTGTATGGGTGGTGACTGATACTTGAACCGTGGAGAAATGGGACGACCAGCTGAGAGACGGACAGCCACAGAAAGACAGAGAAGAGGAAAAATAGATAAGGCAACAGCGACTTCGCTTCTTCCTCTAATAATGTATATCTAAATATATACATCTACACACTTTCTCCTCCCCCCCCCCTTTTTTTTAAACTATATGCATGCATATATAAATTCATGCACATACCACTCCATATAACACCCCCCCACACACATACATACCAACCAACATAACAACACACACACATATATATACAAACATATACAGGTAAAAGCCAGTAAATTAGAATATTTTGAAAAACTTGATTTATTTCAGTAATTGCATTCAAAAGGTGTAACTTGTACATTATATTTATTCATTGCACACAGACTGATGCATTCAAATGTTTATTTCATTTAATTTTGATGATTTGAAGTGGCAACAAATGAAAATCCAAAATTCCGTGTGTCACAAAATTAGAATATTGTGTAAGGGTTAAATTTTGAAGACACCTGGTGCCACAAACTAATCAGCTGATTAACTCAAAACACCTGCAAAGGGCTTTAAATGGTCTCTCAGTCCAGTTCTGAAGCCTACACAAACATGGGGAAGACTTCAGATTTGACAGCTGTCCAAAAGGCGACCATCGACACATTGCACAAGGAGGGAAAGACACAAAAGGTTATTGCTGAAGAGGCTGGCTGTTCTCAGAGCTCTGTGTCCAAACACATTAATAGAGAGGCAAAGGGAAGGAAAAACTGTGGTCAGAAAAAGTGTACAAGCGATAGGGATCACCGAGCCCTAGTCAAGATTGTGAAAAAAAACCCCTTCAAAAATGTGGGGGAGATTCACAAGGAGTGGACAGCTGCTGGAGTCAGTGCTTCAAGATCCACCACCAAGAGACGCTTGAAAGACATGGGTTTCAACTGCCGCATACCTCGTGTCAAGCCACTGTTGACCAAGAAACAGCGCGAAAACCGTCTCACCTGGGCTAAGGAAAAAAAGAGCTGGACTGCTGCTGAGTGGTCCAAAGTCGTGTTTTCTGAGGAAAGCAAATTTTGCATTTCCTTTGGAAATCGAGGTCCCAGAGTCTGGAGGAAGACAGGAGAGGCACAGGATCCACGTTGCCTGAAGTCTAGTGTAAAGTTTCCACCATCAGTGATGGTTTGGGGTGCCATGTCATCTGCTGGTGTCGGTCCACTCTGTTTCCTGAGATCCAGGGTCAACGCAGCCGTCTACCAGCAAGTTTTAGAGCACTTCATGCTTCCTGCTGCTGACCTGCTCTATGGAGATGGAGATTTCAGGTTCCAACAGGACTTGGCGCCTGCACACAGCGCAAAATCTACCCGTGCCTGGTTTACGGACCATGGTATTTCTGTTCTAAATTGGCCAGCCAACTCCCCTGACCTTAGCCCCATAGAAAATCTGTGGGGTATTGTGAAAAGGAAGATGCAGAATGCCAGACCCAACAACGCAGAAGAGTTGAAGGCCACTATCAGAGCAACCTGGGCTCTCATAACACCTGAGCAGTGCCAGAAACTCATCGACTCCATGCCACGCCGCATTAATGCAGTAATTGAGGCAAAAGGAGCTCCAACCAAGTATTGAGTATTGTACATGCTCATATTTTTCATTTTCATACTTTTCAGTTGGCCAACATTTCTAAAAAATCCCTTTTTTGTATTAGCCTTAAGTAATATTCTAATTTTGTGACACACGGAATTTTGGATTTTCATTTGTTGCCACTTCAAATCATCAAAATTAAATGAAATAAACATTTGAATGCATCAGTCTGTGTGCAATGAATAAATATAATGTACAAGTTACACCTTTTGAATGCAATTACTGAAATAAATCAAGTTTTTCAAAATATTCTAATTTACTGGCTTTTACCTGTACATACTGCAGAGGTTAAGCCTGGGGCAGGGTTAAAAAGGGGTTAATCGAAGAGGGCAGGTATTTCCCCTTCAGACCTGCTAATTGTCAGCTGGGCTGAAAGTCTCAGAGAGGAGCTGTTTGAGTAGGAATGAGAGACACAGGAGCATGCTGTGTGTGAAAATGTCCATTGCTGGGAGGTATGCTGGGTGAGCTTACCACAAAGACTATAGCTCTGATTGGAGCCATGAACTATTATCTATAAGCCTGTGTGCTGCTGAACTGTGAGCTGTACCTGTGTGCACAACCTTGAGACAAGACAAGTCTGTCTTATCTTATGTCATTTTGCTGAATAAAGCCACTTTTGTTTTAATGGGCTGTCTCAGAGCCATCTGTCCACCCCTCTGATCCCCTACAATACATACACACAGACACACACAGACACACACACCCCAAACCTATACATACACAACCTACAAACATAAGCTATACCTACAGCCGGCCTAGGACAGCAAAGGACAGAGAACCTGTCTAGGGGGAGTAATGTACCCAGACTAGTGCCACTGCAGGAGGAAAAGAACAGGAGGTGCAGAAAGTGAGAAAATGACAGGAGACAAACAAAGGCAAAAGGTAAGAAGGATGCAAAGCTGGCCTCCCTAAACCCAACAAGCGTTGCAGACACCAACCTTAAAGGCAGATTTCATTCCTAAATAGGAAAAACTGCTCAGCTCCATCGAGACCCACAGAATGGAGCTTTCCCACCACTGTAACCCCTTTCTCATCTGGCCCAACACTGAACCCCCCTGTTTTTCTGTCCCACCGCTGAACCCCCTTCTCATCCCTCCCACCACTGTACCTCCTGCACATCTGCCCCACCACCGTACCCCCTTGCTCTTCTGTCCCACCACTGTAACCCCCCTGCTCATCTGCCCCATCAATGTACCCCTTTTCTCATCTGCTCCACCACTGTACCTCCCTGCACATCTGCTCCACTGCCGTACCCCCATGCTCTTCTGTCTCACTACTGAATTAACTTCCTATTTGTCCTAACACTGAGCCCATCTGCTCATCTGCCCCACCACTGTAACCTGCTTTCTCATCTGCCCCACCACTGTACCTCCTGCACATCTGTCTCACCTCTGTACCCCCCTGCTCTCCTGCCCCACCTCTGTTCCCCCTGCTCTCCTGCCCCACCACTGTAACCCCCAGCTCATCTGTCCCACCAATACACCTCCTTTCACATCTGCCCCACTGCTCTACCCCCCTGCTTTTCTGTCCCACCACTGAACCCCCTTCTCATCTGTCCCAACACTGAATCCCCCTGCTCACCTATCCCACCACTGTAACCCCCCTGCTCTCCTGTCCCACAGCTGAACCCCCTTCTCATCTCTTCCAACACTGTACCTCCCTGCACATCTGCCCCAACGTTGTACACTCCTGCTCTTCTGTCCCACCTCTGAACCCCTCCTGCTCATTTTCCCCACCGCTTTACCCTCCTGCTCATCTGCTCCACCGCTGTACACCCTCTTCTCATCTATGCTATGTGTGATATGCAGAGTGGTGAAAGGCAGCAGAGATGAGACACATCCAGTATAACAAGTATAGGCGCAAAACAAGTCAGTCCCAAGGGGAAAAGTCCAGGCCCAGACGGGTTCACCTCATTATATTTTTCTAGATTTAAACAAATATTGATACCCAGATTAAGAAATTATTGGAATAAATTAGGCCCAGACTGTAAAATGGGGGGAGATGCGCTATTGGCGGCTATAACTCTAATCCACAAAGAAGGCAAAAACAGGGAGTTGTGCTCGAGTTATAGACCTATTTCCCTGCTAAATGCTGACGTAAAGTTATTTGCCAACGTTTTGGCAGGGAGGCTAAAAAGTAAAAATGACCGCCCTGGTGCACCCAGACCAGGTGGGGTTTGTTCCGGGAAGGCAGTGCAGGGATAACGGAGTAAGGTCGGTGCTTCTAGCAGAGTCCATCAAACGAGGCGGGCCCCCAGTTCTATTCCTGTCAATGGACGCAGAAAAAGCGTTTGACAGGGTAGACTGGGGGTGGTTGTTCAAAACATTAGAAACAATGGGGGTGGGCCAGAGATTTATCGAGTGGGTAAAAATACTATACTCCGACCCAACAGCATATGTGAAAATTAATGGGGTGACTTCTGTGCCCTTTCGGATGGACAACGGTATGAGGCAGGGTTGTCCACTGTCCCCCCTCTTGTTTGTTTTAACATTGGAACCTCTGCTATCGTCCATTCGTGGGGACCCAGACTGTAGCGAGGTTGAAATAGGATCTGATGAGCATGAAGTAGCTGCTTTTGCAGATGATATATTGTTTTATATTACAAACCCTAGAATTACTATCCCGAACATACTCAAAAACCTGAAAAAATTTGGGGAGATATCAAATTTTAAAATTAATCTCGGGAAGTCGGAGGTCCTTAATTTAAATGTTAGAAAGGAGGAGGAGGAGTGCCTTTCAAGATCCTTCCCCTTCCCTTGGAGGAAAAAAATTGGCTATTTGGGGGTCAAGCTTTCAAATAATTTGAAGGATCTGTATGTAAACAATTATATCCTCCTACTAGACAAAATCAGACGAGAGGTTGGAAGTCTGTTCTATCGACCCCTTTCATGGTTTGGACGCATAAATGTGGTGAAAATGACTTTATTGCCCAAAATTCTTTACAGATTCCAGATGCTTCCTATCCCCCTCCCCCAGGTGTTTTCCGAGCTTTAAAAGGCCTGGTACTGAGGCTTGTCTGGTGTGGCAAAAAGCCTAGAATTTCCTGCTCGGTCCTGAGTAGGAGGAAAGAAAAAGGAGGACTGTCATTGCCAGATTTTTATAAATATTACAAAGCGGTGGTTCTGACACGAGTTATTGAATGGTCAAAGGGGGGTTTAGAAAGGAGATGGGGGGGGCGTGGCTTGGACATGGCGGAGTAAGGACGTGTAGATCCAGAGCTCCCGACTCCCGACCAGTCTAACCCGGCTGATATGCCCGTTCTCAACAACATTTCTGCTGGCCATGAGATATTATAAGCGTCAGAGGGGCAGAGGATCGTCCACAGCGGCTCAGGCGAACCAGATTGACCGATTTTTCAGAGAAAAACCCTGCTCCACGCCGGCAGTGAACTGCAGAGGAACACGTGGCGACAGTGGGCCCTCATCAACCCTCTCTCCCATCATGGAGGTCTCACACAGCCCAATGCATAACTCCCTCACAGGCATCCCGCCTTTGTTAGACTCTCAGTCCGGCACTTCGTACAGCCAGGGGATGTCTACTCTCACACCCAGGGATGCAGACGACATCAGGGCACTACTGAAAGCCCTCCCAACCAAAGCAGACTTAGCAGCCATGGTGTCGCAGGTGGAGGAGCAGCACCGCCGGGACTTCCAGCAAGTGCGAGAGGAAGTGCAGAGTATCGATGTGAGACTTTCCAGCGGGAAAGCAAATATGGAGGCGCTGGAGGCTCGTGTTGCTCACTTAGAGAGGACACAGCAGTTAAGCCAAGAACAGTTGGCGGAGATGCAGCTGCACGCAGAGGATCTCGAGAACCGAAGCCGCAGGAACAAGTTGCGGCTTCGGGGGATACCTGAGGCCACGGGGTCTGAGAATCTGCAGGAGACTGTGCGGGCAATCCTACAAAAGATCATGGAGCCAGAACCCGCTGTGCAGTGGGAATTTGACAGGGTGCATAGGGCGCTCGGCCCCCGGCCAGGGGAACAAGACCGTCCCAGAGATGTGATCTGCCGGCTTCATAGGTACGCACAGAAAGAAAGTATCATGAGAGCCGCCTGGCAGAAGGGAACGGTGGATTTCGACGGGGCGGCTATCTCCATCTTTCCGGATATCTCTCGGGCAACCCTACGGAGGAGAGCTATGCTCAAACCCCTGCTGGAATATCTGCGCGGCGCCCAACTTCAATACCGCTGGGGATTCCCGCTACAGTTAACGGTCCGTAAGGCGGGCGCCTCTTACACACTGAGATGCCACTCGGATCTCCCGGAGCTGTTTCATTTCCTGGAGATGGAGGAGATCCCCATTCAGGACTGGCTGTGCTACCTTTCTGGCGGAGATCTTCGACTGAGACCGCAGGCGCCTCCTCCGACACAGCCACGCCGCTCCTCCAGACGCAGACGGAGGGATCACACACCAATCAGAGCCCAAGATCCGGAGCCGTAACACCAGCGGAAGCCCACAAGTGAGTGTCCCCGGGACTTGAACTTTCTGCCGTCAGACTAAAGGACATTTCCCCTCTCCCCCTCTCCTCTCCCTCCCCGCTCAGCCTGCTAGCTATGCGGCCCCTAAGGTCTGACTCCAAGACGATTGGACCCCGACCCCCCTTCCCCACCTGGAAGTGAGAGACTGTCTTGCCCCTCCGCACCCTCCCCCTCACCCAGTGTGCGCTTCACTGACAGTGGGATCAGAGATCATCTGCCTAGCATTTGTTTTACGTATAACATGTATTGTCTCTGTCCTATTGCACTGATTTCAAGAGGATCGAGAGGGGGGGGGGTGTTGTATGTGGGTTTACTAAGGGGGGACTAATTGTTTGGAGCTTAATTGTCCCATTTGGTGTGGGCAGACACAGCATCCAGTTGAGGGAAACCTCGTGAATTGTGCAGATATATTGGAGATGCTGCTCGGCCTGCATTGGAGGACCCCCCTCCCTCTTCCTTCCTCCATCCTCTCCTCCTGACCCGCGAGTTCATGGCTCCTCCTTCCTATTTGGCCGCCCCTTGTGCCCCGTTTCCTTCCTTCCCTCCTCCTTACCTTCTCCCTACCACGTCCTTGCCGCATTTCCTCCCTCCCCCGCCCATTCGGTGGGGATGGGGGACTTCGGGGGAACAGGAGCTGTGGATGGGGGGGGGACGTGGTTCAGGGGATCAACTGCCAAGCGGCTGATGGGGTAAAGCAGAATATCCCGGGGACTTCTTGCAGTGAGGTTATCTCTTCCACTCAGTTGGTAATTCCCTCTTCCTGAGCAGTGAGGTGGAGATTTGTTTCCTGCAGGAGACGCATTTCCGTGCTGACAAAACACCTAGTCTCAAGAATAGTCTCTTCCCAATGACTTATCATGGGTGCACGCCTGACTCCAAGTCCAGGGGGTAAGCATTCTTATTCGCAATACTACTCCGTGGCAGGAGAAAGATAAATGGAGCAACACAGAGGGTAGGGCATTGTTTGTGAAAGGGACACTGGGTGGCTCTATGGTTACCCTAGTGAACCTTTATCTCCCAAACACAAACCAGATTACTTTCCTAGAACCAATCTTGATCAAGCTGGGAGAGTTTGTTGAAGGGGCAGTGATACTGGGAGGGGACATGAATTTCATCATGGACCCTATTTTGGACTCATCTAAGACCACCTCTCAGCTCTCCTATGCGGCACTGAAACGCCTAAAGAAAAGCTTTTATGCTTTCCATCTAGTAGACGTGTGGCGGATTCTTCATCCGAACCAACGAGATTACACTTTCTATTCGCACCCCCATGACTCATATACCCGAATTGATCTAATTATGATGCCCCAATCCCTTCTATCTAGGGTCACGGCAGCTTCGGTTGGATCTATTACATTCTCAGATCATTCCCCGGTTATGGTGGACATAGACATCTTGACACCCACAACCAAGCAGTGGATGTGGAAGATCAACGATTCTTTGATCCAGATGCCTGAGGTGGTCGCGGAGGTATCTAAGGAATTGAAGCAATTTTTTGCCGAAAACACAAACTCAGAAACAGCCCCAACAATGGTTTGGGAAGCCCACAAAAGCTACATTAGGGGTCTCTTAATAAAAATAGGGTCCCGCATCAAGAAGGCCAGAGAGCAACAGACCTTGGAACTCCTAGGTAAAATCCGATCCTTAGAGGCCACCCATAAACGGTCGCTCGCTGAACAAGCATTGGCAGATTTAACTGCATTGCGGAATCAATTACGTACCATGGCTCTACATAGGGCAAAAGAGGTGATAGCCAAATGCAGGAAAACGTTCTATATGCACAGTAACAAAAGCGGTAAACTGCTGGCACGAGCTCTCAGAGCCCAACGAGCACGAACGTTTATCCCTGAAATATATACGGAAACTCACCACAAGGTTCACACCACAGAAGCCATAGCAGAACAGTTCCGAGAGTACTACACCTCTTTATACAACTTGACTCGTCCTTCCTCTGGGGGGGCGTCACAGGTGGAACGGGGTAAGATACAAGATCACCTACAAACATCTGGGATGCCTCAACTATCAGACGAGGATTTAAAGGGACTGGAGAAACCCATCTCGGCGGACGAAGTAACCCGTGCGATGGCGAGCATGCAATTGGCTAAAGCCCCGGGTCCGGATGGATACTCCCTGCTTTACTACAAGACCTTTGGGGGTCTTTTGACCCCACATTTCATCTCGGCATACAACGCTGCAGGTGAAGGCCTTGCCCTTCCCAGAGACACACTACGCGCTCACATTAGGTTATTCCAAAGGAGGGCAAAGACCCCTTACTATGCCAAAGCTACCGGCCGATCTCATTACTAAACATTGATTTGAAAATGTTCACAAAAATTCTTTCCATTCGTCTTATAGACCTGATCCCTCAATTGATTCACTCCGACCAAGTGGGATTTGTTCCCTCGAGGGAGGCACGTGACAATACAACTAAAGCAATCAACCTAATTTATGCGGCCCGGAAACTGAAAACTCCGATGGTGCTCCTGTCAACAGACGCGGAGAAAGCGTTTGATAGGGTAAGCTGGCCTTTTCTCTTCGAAACCCTCCGGAGTTTGGGTCTCAGAGATCGCATGATGAACTGGGTGCAAGCAATCTACTCCTGCCCTTCGGCACAGGTCAAGGTGAACGGCCACCTGTCTTCATCATTTCAAATAACAAATGGGACGAGACAGGGGTGTCCCCTATCACCTCTGATATTTATCCTGACCCTCGAACCTTTCCTAAGATTTATCAGGGATAACCCGAATATCAAGGGGCTTAGATTGAATGATAATCTTTCCCCAAAAATAGCTGCCTTTGCGGATGATTTGCTTTTCTTTCTGACCATTCCACTGACGTCCATCCCAAATCTGCTTGCGGAACTGAAGACCTACGAAGAACTGTCCTTTTTCAGCATTAATTACCAAAAATCCGAGGCTCTAGAGATTGATCTGCCACCATCCTTGGCTGAGTTGATTAGAGTAGACTTCCCTTTCAGATGGGCTTCATCCCACATTAAATACTTGGGCATCTATTTGCCAAACAGAATAGAAGAAGTCTTTTCTCTCAACTTCCCTCCCCTCTTAACAGCTATAAAAAAGGATCTCCAGGCCTGGCAGAAAGGAATGTTTTCATGGTTTGGGCGGTGCGCCATATTAAAAATGAACATTATGCCGCGGTTACTTTACCATTTCCAGGCTCTCCCTGTACGTATTCCTGCGTCCTTCCTTAAAGCAGTCAACAAAACATTTGGGAGGTTCGTTTGGGCTCAAAAACCACCACGCTTAACCCAGACAACCCTTAGATTACCAAAGCTAAGAGGGGGTATAGCATTACCGGATGCAAATCTCTACTTAATGGCATGCCACTTAACCAGGATATTAGACTGGTGCCGACACAGTACCTTGAAGCAGTGGGTCCAAATAGAATACGCCTTAGCAGGAACCAGACTGGAATCGTTGCCTTGGTGTCATAAGCCCATGCCCAACCGAATAATTAAACACCCGACAGTGGGGGAAACGTGGCAGACGGCCCGCAAAGTTTTCCGCGATTTTTTGGTCGCTCCGCTCCCGTCCCCACTCACCCCTATTGTTGGAAATCCAGCGTTTGCCCCAGGTCTCGATGACCCCAGATTCTTACAGCTGCTGGAGGTTGAGCGTTCGCAAGCAAGACACTTTCTTATCAACGGCCAGTGGAAGAACAGGCAACAAATCACAGAGGATCCAGCCCTAGCGGGCCTGTCTTTTTGGCAGAAGATTCAACTTTCTCATTTTATTGGCTCGCTGCCTAGGCCTGAGAGGCTTGAGAGGCAATTAACGACCTTTGAACTGATGTGTGTGGAACAAACTCCATTGAGACATGCCATCTCCCTGACTTACCAACTGCTACTTGACCAACGTCAGGACTTCAGACTTCCCTACATATCCAAGTGGGAGAAGGATCTAGGGGTGAAATTTACAGAGAAACAAATAGATCGGCTCTTTCTTTTTGCTCATAAGATATCCGTATGCACCAGACATCAAGAGGCGGGATACAAGCTATTAGCCCGGTGGTACTACACCCCGGAAAAAATACATCAGATGTTCCCCCAGAGTTCAAACCTGTGTTGGAGATGTGGAGAGGAGACCGGTTCCCTGCTACATGTCTTTTGGTCATGTCGAATCCTCCGCCCTTTTTGGACGGAAGTACGGCGCATAGTGCAAAAATTCACGGACCGAGAGATACCTGAGACCCCTGAATTCTTTCTTCTTCAACACCACGAGTTTCCCACCAAAGTCTATAAGAAATCAGTTGTCCCTCTCCTGATCACGGCGGCGAGGAATTGCATCCCCCTGTGTTGGAAGCAGGCGCAGCCCCCTTCGGTGTCCATGTGGTTGAGAAAGGTATCAGAAATCAGGGCAATGGAAGACCTGGTGGCCACAGAGAGAGGCCTAAGTGAACAATTCTCCAAAAAATGGTTTTGGTGGCACGAGTTTGTTTACTCTGCGGAATACAATGAGCTGTTGGTTTAATCCACAATGAGACAGCGTTCTCGCACGTTTCCCCCGAAGGGGGTGGCGAAACTGGTCGGGGGTATGTTTTACCCCCCCCCCGTTTTATTTATTTATTCTTTTTTTTTTTTTTTCCTCTCCTCTCCTTGATTTCTCTCTCTTCTCATTTATTCATCTTTTTTTCTTCTTCTCTGACTCTCTCTCTTGGGTCGCTTGATCCCGGATCAAAGTGATCCACACTATTCTCCTCTCTATATAAAATACGGTATTTACCGTGTAAAGAGTGGTCGTGTGTCATACGGAGCCCCCCTTTCCTTTACAATCTGATGGTACCCCATGGATAACGAAAAGTTTGACTTATGTATGAAAGACTATACATCGGATTGTCATGGACGAGACTGTCATTGTATGTATTCATGTTTTATTTTTAAGGGATTGTCTCTGTGTTTTCACATGATTACCTCTTCCAAAAATAAAAATAAAGAATTTAAAAAAAAAAAAAAAAGAAAGGAGATGGGTAAATATTGAGCACAGTATTAGTAATAAGGTCCTAGGTCACATAATTTGAAATCCACCTGAATATAGAGCACTAGACACAGAATGGATGCCGACATTAACACAGAATGCTTTAAAAGGTATGGGATCAGATACATATGCAAAACAAATGGACGTATAATTCACCTTTGATATCACTGAAAGAAAATAATTTTTTTGCACCGGGGATGAGGGAGGTGGGAGGGAATTGGATTAAAAGGGATAATTTGCAAATAAAATATGTTACAAGAGATGGGAAAATATGCACGTATACTGATTTAAAAGATAGGACGGAGGATCTGTCATTGCATCCTTGGAGGTATCTCCAGCTGTCTGTATTCATCGGGAAACTTCCAAAACCCCTGAGGGGAGTAGAAGGATACAGACCCCTGGAAAAGCTCTGTGAGGGGGAGCACCAGAGGGGCCTAATATCACAAGTCTATAAAATTCTAAGTGAGAGAGAGGAAGCGGAGGAACCTCATTACATTAAGGTTTGGGAAAGGGAATTGGGATCACGCTGTGATAAATACTTATGTTTCAGGCTGTTTCCACTATTGCGTCCCCAAAGTCGCGCGCTTTACACTGCGATTGTGCGTTGCGATTTGTGTTGCGTTTTGTTGCGACTTTAATTACGACTTTGTGCGACTTGGATGTTCTGCGATTTAGTCCTAGTGTTGTATGTTTGTTAGCAAACATGTTGGCTATGCAGTATGTTGGGTCAGCAGTCATTTTGGCTTCTGTAGCAGCATTTATAGATCAAGAAGAGGAGGATAACCGGAGGAGGAGAAGGCATCGCTTTTGGATACATCCCATCATTGCCCAAAGGGAAGTGAGAGGCCAGTTTGGGGTCCTTTACAATGACCTCCGGGCTCATGATGAAAAATTTTTCAACTATACAAGGATGTCAATTAGAAGGTGAGAACATTTTTTGATGTCAACTTGCAAATGCTGCCAGATATATTTCTCAAAATGTGTATATGCCTGGTCATTATTACTCTTTTTAGTATTTTTAGATTTGAATAGCTCGAAGTGTTAACTAGAACCTGATCAAATTGTTAGAAAAATGTAACTCCATTTGTAAATGTTTGATTTTTACATGGTCAGTGTAGATACTAGCCCTATTTTTTCTCTTTACAGTTTTGATGAATTGTTGGCTTTGCTCTCTAGTCATCTAGAGCGCCAAAACACCAGTTTCAGAAGGAGTATTCCATCTGCTGAAAGATTCATAATAACATTGAGGTAAATGTTCATACCTACTGTTTCTTCTTCTTAACTTCTATGTGGATTTTGGAGATCCACATCATTCTTTCATCATCTTTACATGAAGTCCAAAAATAACTACTAGCATGTAATTGTGCGTAAGCTTCGTTTTAAAATCTTAACTCTGCCTCTACATCACCTGTGTCTTTCTCCTGCTCCTCTTCTTCCTTCTTCACTTCCTCAGGCACCTCCTTCCTAGCTCTGTTTTTTGGGTTTATTGATGTAGCTTAGTGTCAATATGTATCATTATCCTAAAATGTATGTACTTTTCCATTTTAGGTACCTGGCAACTGGACATTCCTTTTCCAGTTTGCATTTTGAATTTTTGGTTGGCAAAACTACAGTCAGCACTATTGTCCACGAGACCTGCAGAGACATATGGAATGTCCTTAGTGATTTGGTTCTGAAGAAGCCCACTTCCGATGATTGGTGCAAGAAAGCGGAACTTTTCTGGGATCGTTGCAATTTCCCAAATTGTCTAGGGGCAATTGACGGCAAACATATGAGGGTAGTGATGCCCATTGGCAGTGGAACAAAATACTATAATTACAAAAAATATTTTTCTTTTGTCTTACTTGCAGTGGCTGATGCCAATTATTGTTTCAGCTATATAGACATTGGATCATATGGCAGCAGCTCAGACTCAAGTATTTTCCAAAGATCTTCCTTTGGAAGAATGTTGCAGGAAAATGCTCTGGACCTGCCACAGGACTGTCCGTTGCCAGGAACAAATGGGCCGCCAATGCCATTTGTGTTTGTTGGGGATGAGGCCTTTGCTCTCAGTGAGCATCTATTAAGGCCTTATTCAAATCGGTGTTTGAGTGAAGAGAAGCGAATCTTCAATTACCGCTTAACGAGAGCAAGACGAGTGGTAGAATGTTCTTTTGGCATTTTAGCCAACAAGTGGCGTTTGCTCCATACCCCCATTAATTTAAAAATGGAGAATGCAATATCTGCAGTAAAAGCAGCATGTGTTCTTCACAATTTTGTGAGAATTCGTGATGGCTATCTTTTTGAAGATTCCCTCATGCACGATCTGGAAGGTGCACAATGGAGTGCCAGTAGGGGCACCACCAATGGTGCCAGTGTGCGTGAGGGATTCTCATCTTATTTTCTGTCTGCTGCTGGTTCTGTCCCCTGGCAGCAGGATGCCATAGCATAATGTATGTCATGCATTTTCTGTGAATATTATTTTGATGTATGTTATGTTTCAGTGCATCCAAAAGCATAATAACAGGTAGTTTCCTCAAATTAGAAAAAAGGATAAGCCGAAAATGCACAATGTAAACAAAATAATTTTTATTTTATTTTTTTTTGTGCAGGGAAGCACACAAAATTTTTTGGTTATGTGTTTGGGTGAACTACACCATTTTGTTTATTTTTTATCAAGCACAACAAATAGTGAAATAATAAACTATTTCTCTCAGAAAAACACGTAAATAAAATTATTTCAAAAATATAAAAAAATATCTGAATCTTTTTTACAAGACAACTCTTTTTGCAATAAGGCAAAAATAAAGAAATACGTTCCATGAACTTAAAATTACAACAGTTGTTGTTTTGGCCTCCTCAACCAAACAAAAAATAGAGAACAAGTCTTAAACACACCTCAATAATAATTGTAAATTACAATTGCTCGTATGTTTTGTTTTCAGTGGTCCCGGAAACTGAACTATTTGTTGGTCCAGGGAAATCCACTGATGGACCAGGGTAATATTTCCTTTCCAGAAAAGGTGGAACATGACTGGGTGTAGGCTGCCTAAGTTGGTGAGTGGTTGGGGGGCCAAGGGTAGAGGTAGTGGGGTCAGGAATTGGATGCAACATGCGTGGCCTTGAGGGATTCAGTATATTACCATACTGGTCACAGTATGGACGGTTTATTGGTGGAGCATACTGTGTACTTGGAAAGTGAGTGTATTGTTGATAAGGGGGATATTGGGGAAGGGGGGGTTGCATATATGCTGAGGATGTTGTTGGCCCCTCACCCACAAATGATTGAGCAGTTGACATTAAAGCCATCCTGAGTGCATATTTTTTCTCAGGGGGTACCTGTTTACATATGCCTAAAATTACAGTGAGAAATGCTGTGTCTTCACACTGGTTTTCAGCCATTTTAGTGGACATCTGATTGACTACCTCTAAAATTTTATCCATGGGTTTACCTGGCCGGGCACTGACCCTTGAAGACCTTCGCAAAGGCCTAGAGACATTGCTAGGTCCTGGTTCTGCATCCTCCTCATTCATTGAGTTTGATGTTGACCTTGATTCATCTACGAACAGTTCCTTGTCAACATTGTCTTGGAATTGTTCTTGCTCCTCCTCCTCCGCAGCTTCCTCTGCCTCATCTTCTGCTGGCAAACCCTGTGTGCTGTCTTCCCAGCTTGCTTGGGTTCTGAAATACAAATCACATATTTTTAAAGTAAGCATTACTATTTGATATGTAGAATTCGTAACATATGCCTGCTGATAACTTACTCTCGCATTTCCAACACTGGTTTCAAAAATTCAAGATCCCCGGCATGGGCATATGGGGCTAATCTTTTAGAGCCGGAACCACTCCTTCCTTCTTTTAATTTGCGTAAGTACCGGTTGTAGCAGTCTTTGAGACTTCTCCATCGAGTTTGTAACGAGTGCACTACAAAATATAAAGCAAAGTATACATTTTTTAAAACAAATTTAGTCACTGCCTATAGGTCATTCATTTGCTAGGCTGCATAATTGATATGGATGGTGTTAAAACAACCGCTACATATATTACCCATGACACCTACATAATTTGACATGTGCTGGAGGATGTTGACAGGGCCATCTTTAATATTATTTAATATTATTAGGACCGTGGACAAAAATTATTTGCTGGCCCACACACACAAATTTACTTTCCTGCAGCCACAGGTAACAGGAAAGTAACTATATAAATGACACCATCAACACAGATAGTGTTGACATGGGATTACCTCCTGCCAAACCATTGTGATCTCCTGCCAGGAGAAGCGGTCCCCACCAAGAAAAAACAGTGCACACAACCATTGGTTACAGAAAGTGTTAAGCAGCATATATCAACCACTTACTTTTTGTAGAACGTTCTGTGGCTGAGAAAGAGTCCCATGTCTCATAATATATGCGAGCCACCTCCAACCATGCTCTCTCCTTCTTTGCATGATCTTTGTAACCTGGATCTCTGAGGTCATATATTGCCGGACGTTGTCTGACAAGCCGAATAATTTCCTCATTGTCATGCACTTGTCGCTTATTTTTTTTAGCCCTAGGCATGCTTCCTGCTGTCTTCCACACTCACATACATCGATATAGGAAGTGATGTATTTGGGAGGAGCAGAGATCATGTGCTTCCGTAGACTTCCGTGGAAGTCGCAACAAAGTCGCGGTGTCAGACATGTACATACGACTTCATTGCGACTTAATACCTTTCTATGGAGAACAAGTCGCACCGAAGACGGAACAAAGTAGTGCAAGAACCTTTTTTCGAGTCGCTGCGACTTGAGTCGCACCAATGAGAACGGGGACCATTGAAATACATGGGTTTTGACTTGTCATGCGACTTGACATGTGTCAAGTCGCAAAATAAGTCGCACTAGTGGAAACAGAGCCTCAAGATATGGAAACTGTTACACAAATCAGCAGTGGACAGCAAAAGGACCGAGACAAACTATAAATGCCTGGCAAGGTGGTATGCCACACCAGACAAGTTGAGAAAGTTTGCTCCAGAGAAATCTGGAGAATGTTGGAGAGGATGCGGGGAAGTGGGGACCATGGCGCACATTTGGTGGGATTGCGCGATCATCAAAACATACTGGAAAAGGATAATGGAACTGATTAGAAGTATCATGGGTAAAAGTGTGGTAGAAGATCCGTGGGTATGTCTGTTTCATGGCACAGAGGAGCCAATCAAGCAATATCAAAACTCCGCAGTCCCTATACTGTTGGATGTGGCTAAGATACAGATAGCGAAGAACTGGCTCGAACCAGGGACTCCGAATATCCGTGATTGGCTCTTCTGTATAAACGAGATATACAACATGGAGGGTGGGGAGGAAGGAGGACCGGAATCTGAGGATGGGGAAACCCGGGGAGATAAATGGTCAGGATGGCGGATTTATAAAAATTCATGGAGCTACCTGGAGGAGGTGACAAGGGGTGATTGATTTTGAGGATTAGCGGAAAACCCAGTCAGATCAGGCATACTCCAAGCCTGCAGTGGGGCGGGGGGGGGGGGGGGGGGGAATGGTTGGGGCTGGTGAGGGATTGCTGTTATTAAAAGTGAGATTGTTCCTCTCTGTTGGAAGAGAGATATATATGTTTGTAATTTTGTACTGGAAAATTTATATTAATAAATAATTAAAAAAAAAAACAAAAAAAAAAACAAGTCAGACATCATAAACATTCTGATACAAATCTGCTAAAAAAAAAAAAAAAAAAAATTCCTCAGCTGCAACAAAACACAAGTAGAGAGGTGACTCTGGGTGCAGTATTTAGGAAATAACGCTTTTAATAATGGATGTAGATCAACTCACATTTTGTAGGAATAAACAGTATTTACACGTTCAGCATGGTCAAAAGTCCTTTACCACAAAAGGGAAAATGTATGATTTGAAGGACTTTTACAACTGCTCCTCAGATTTTGTTGTTTATGGGCTCAGCTGTCCATGTGGCCTAGATTACGTAGGCCGGACTATTCGAGCGATTGAAGGTGGTACTGACCCGCATAGTGTCCCAAGACACTTTTTTAAAGCTCATCAACAGTCTACGGTTGGCCTGCAGGTCTGGGTAACTGAGCAAATCTAACTCTCTCCCAGCAGCAGAACGTTTTTAAAAAGCTGTGTGCGAGAGAAACATTCTGGATTTATAATTTAGACGTTCTCTCGCCTGGCGGAATTAACAAAGGAATCAAAATTTCCACCATTTTATAACAATATAAAATAATTTATTATATTCTTTTGTATCAGCTTTTATAATTTTTTTTGCATTATTAGGCCTCCTCCACTCACTTCAGGATGGACGTCAGCAGATGTTTGGGATAGCTCAATACTAACACCCACTACAAGACATTTTGTAACCTAGAGTGTGGCTATTTGCTGTATCGAAGTTTCATACCAATTTACGTTCAACTACGCAAAACTCTTGGTTAGCTACAATTAATTAGTCATCTCTATCCCACACTGCACTACGACATCCGCTGAGTTCTATGACTGTATGACATCAATTGGCATACTGTTTGGAGGTGTATGCAGTATCAGGTTCACATAATCGAAAATGCATGGTAGTTTTCACTCTGTCTTGAACGCCCCTGATGAAAAGACCCCACAAATGTCCTGAAACGCATCAGGCCGAATATCCACAAAACTACCATGCACTAACGATTTATTGTTGAAACTTGTTGTTTTTAATCATTATACTCTTTGGTGATGTTTGCACCTGAATAATTTTATATCTTCTTTAAAATAAATATTATTCATATATTTTTGTTTATTTTCTCCTTTGTTGCCTACAAAGTCCCTTAATACTCATCTGGGGGTATTCGTTCGTTAATTTTTTTTTTGCATTATTTTTAGCTTCTATTGGTTGTTTTTATTAGTATTTAATACACCTAGTCTCATTGTTTTTAAATATGATTATTTTTTTTAGATTTTGTCTCTTCTTTTATTTTTTTTCCGTGACCCCTGCCATGTGTTTATTTTATTTTTTTCCGTCACCCCTGCCATGTGTTTATTTATTTATTTATTTATTTAGTTTATCTCATTATGCCATTCCAATGGTAACATTTTATTACATATGACCTTTGTCCAGAACCGCTTATATGATTGTTTCTTTTTTAAATTGCCCTGTTTTTTATAATCGCTTAGTTTTTAGCTTCATTGTGTTGTTTGTTCTGTATACACGCCTCCTACATCTTGCTCGTTACATGACCCCCCTCACGTTCCCATGTCAGCCCTCTATAAAGTCTAGTCGTGGTATTTCTATCTTAATCTGTTGACAAAGGAGCGCGACTTGCTTACATCGTCAAGTGCGCACGCTCTCGAAACGCGTCCAGCTTTGATGACGTCATCCTTCCGCAGCAAGATGTCCTGTGCTTTCCACGCCTCGCTCTGAGGACGCTCTCCGGAGCCGGCGTCCTCCATCTGCCGGAAGATCTCACAGTTGTCAGCAAGGATTACTGCCTAGGACTCGGGGATGCGTCACTGTATTATTAATACCATGCCTGTTTATTCCTACAAAATGTGAGTTGATCTGAATCTATTATTAAAAGCTTTATTTCCTAAATACTGCACCCAGAGCTGCCTCTCTTTTTGTGTTTTTTTTTGAGACACATCCACCTGTCCTGGCACACTTATCTTGCTGATCCACCTCTCAAATCCAACCCACGTGCTCGTATGTGATGTACAGTATGTGATGTTTGTGATGGAATATGATTGACTTTAGCAGTGGCCAATGACAGTCCTCCTCCTCCTGGAAACAGGGACCGCCCCCCCTAGCAGCACCTAATCTCTTCCCCATCACAAAAGCTGACGATCGCAGCTACAGCAAAGTTAGAGAACCAAACAATGTTTCCCATCTTTTATAATGTGTGGGGGCACAGTACCTCCCCCTCAGTGCCGGTGCAGCGTGGGGAATTCAGAAATTGGAATGCATCCTTAATGTGAGAAAGAAGACACCTAACATGCGGTTTCAAACATGTACAGTACAGGCATACCCCACTTTTAAGTACACAATGGGGTTTATTTACTAAAGCTGGAAAGTGCAAAATCAGGCTCACTTCTGCATAGAAACCAAACATTTCTCATAGTCTCATGCATAAAAGTGTCAGCGTCTGGAAAAATACCCAGGTTTGGGGTCTAGAGTCAGTGGAGACCCCATGTTGTCATGAAGGAAATCCACCAAATGTTTCCAGAATCACTGTATGTATGGGCAGGACCATAGGAGGTGGAAGAATGTGCCTCTTGGTTACATAATAGACATGTGGAGGGTTGCCCCTGATTAAATTTGGCCATTCTTACAGGTGTGAGGTATGTGCAATGTAGAATATAAATTTGAGTTAGTCTGTCAGATAGTTTGGGCGAGACAGCTTTGCATGTGTCGAGTGCCTCATTCCAGTCTTCGAGGTTCCCTATGTCTCCTTCCCATCATGATTTTATATTGTAGGCCATTTTCGTTAATGAGGGAGTATGAAGCATGTTATAGAATATTGATATTAATTTTTGAGGGTCATTGCTTTTGACCATATCCATTATAGGATCATGGGTGGGGTTAGGTAACGATTCTGGGAACTGGGAGTGAATAGCATGTCGGACTTGTAGAAATCGAAAAAACGTGATTTGGGAGTGTAAATTCTAGTTTTAATGCATCAAATGTTTTTAATGCGCCAGCAAGTAAGTGCGAGAGGTAAAAAATTCCACTTCTACACCAGGCCTCCGAGTCTGGCACAGTCAAAAATTCTTTCTTGGCATGTTTTATTATGCCTGATGGGAGAATAGTCGTTATGTGAAGGTATGTTCAGTTTGACAGAGGCCAGTCTCCATATCTTCCTATAGTGGTTTAGGAGGGAGTTGCGTTCCTCTTTTTTTGTAACACTCTCGATGCCCGCTGCTATAGCGCAGATGGGGTCAGATGTCAGTTGGGCTCAGGCAGGGCATAGGAGTAAGGTAAATGTCTTCCTGTCTGTTTTATCTATATGGAACAATTGGGATAATTGGGATGGCAAGTAGTATAAACTAAAGTCTGGTAAGGCCGTACTGGCCAGATCAGTGGGTTTTTTGAGTAATCGCCATGCCAATTTATGTCTATTCTTCCCCCAAACAAAGGGTTTGAGAATTGCATCAATGGTTTTGAAATATTTTAGCGGTAGATACACAGGGGCGTGCCACAGTATATATAGAATTTTAGGAAGGAGTATAATTTTAATGAGGTTGATACAACCTAGTACTCTGAGAGGGAGACGTGCCCATATTTGTGTTTTAGATTTTATCAGGGCAAACAGTGGTTCCACATTGAGAGAGACATAATCGATAGATGACCTAGTAACGCTCACTTCTAGGTATTTGATATTGTTTACTCGTTGTAGGGGTAATTGGGTCTGTAGTAATTGATTTTGAGTCCGGAAAATGAACCGAAGTGTTCAATTGTTTGTAGGGCCTCAGCTAGAGAGGGGCCTGAGTCAGCTAGATATAGTAATGTGTCATCTGCGTACATGCATATTTTTTCTCCTAGGTCTCCCACACTTAGGCCTTGTATCAATGGGTTGCATCTGATGGATATTGCTAGAGGTTCTGTAGCTAAAGCATACAGTAGGGGGGAAAGAGGGCAGCCATGTCTGGTACCTCTGGAGAGTTCAAAAGTATCCGACTGCCATCTGTTAGCTGTTACTCTGTCTACTGGGGCCCTGATACAGTGAGCGGACCCACCTAAGAAATTTAGGACCAAAGCCGTATTGTGCCAGGCATTTTCACAAGTAGTTCCACTCCACTGAGTCGAAAGCCTTAGCAGTTTTAAGTGTCACCACTACACTCTCCCCAACATTGTCGTGATGGGCCTGCATATTTATGAACAATTTCCTAAGATTGAATGAGGTGTTCCTGCCTGACATGAAGCCAGCCTGGTCCTCATGTACTAGGGTTAGGATAACTTGATTGAGGCGCAGCGCCAAGATTTTAGCCAGAATTTTGATGTCCACCTGAAGCAGGGAGATGGGTCTATATGATTCGGGGAGGTCCAAATCTTTGCCCTGTTTGGGGATGAGCTCTATAATTGCTTCTCTCATGGATGCTGGTAAGGTGAAAGTCTCAAATAGGTGGTTGTACAGGGTTAGTAGCTTAGGTTAGAGAGTCTTACTGTACTGTCAATAGAATTTGATGGGTAGACCATCTGACCCTGGCGATTTGGATCTAGCAAAGCTGGCGATTGCTGTTGCTATCTCCTCGGTTGTTAGTGGTGCCTCAAGTGTATCTATCTGAGCTGAGGTCAATTGGGGGAAGGTGAATTCTTCTAAGAAGCGATCTATCTAATCTATTAATTCGGGATATCAGAGGGGCCCTCATGTGTGGATTGAATGAGTCCCATATGTTCTCAAATGAGGCAGAGTGTGCGTTTTCATGGAAATACCTTTTCCATTCATAGTCCATCTGACCATCATTTGGTAACAGTGAGAGCCAAAAAGGGTTTAGTCTCCATGTCCTGGGTGGTTTACCTATAGGGACAGCTAGTGTAATACAGTACGGACTATTGATCCGACCAGAGTCTAGGGCAAAAGGCTTCATCTAGTAGATGGGGCACTAGTATCTGTGATAGTAGGATAAAGTCTATGTGGGACATCGTGTTGTGGGTAGAGGAGCAGCATGAGAATGCTCTGGCGTTTGAGTGTTTAGTCCTCCATGAGTCTGTTAGATTGAAGGTTGATATTAATCTGGCAAACCTGGTAGATGTAGAGGGCCTAGGGGTTAAGGCAGTCTGCTGTGCTCTGTCTAGACTGGGGTTTAAGGTAGCATTGAAGTCTCCCAGCCAAATGGCAGGGATCGTCGGATGCTGTGCCATAAAGTCAAGTCCCTCCGTCAAAACTGTCATGCAAAATGGGGGTGGTACATAATAAGCCATCAGCAAAAACTTATATATTTTGGCATGCAGAAAAACATAGCGACCTTGTGGTGTCTGAGCTCAGGTCACACAACTCAAAATGCAGGGACTTGGTTATGAGCAAGGACACCCCTCTTGCGTGTGTGGCATAAACTGAATGATATGCCCAGCCAATCCAGGGGCGTTTAAGAGCAAGCTGTAGACTGCCGTCTATATGTGTCTCAACCAGGACTATGACGTCTGCCCTTTGTTTTTTAATACATGATAGGACGGCTGAGCGTTTAATTCAGTCCCATAATCCTCTAACGTTCCAAGTTAAGAACTTCAGAGATGCCATGGTAAAGTATGATGTAAATGACAAAGGAGTTTGATCATGTAGTACCACAGTGTCACACAAGAGGGGGTCCTCACCCCATATACGTCGGCAAGCCCTCTAGATTGTAAAGCATGTAGAAGTATACTCAACATTGCATTCTCTAAATGATAGCATTGTACTTTCGATTTAACAATTCCCCCTCCCTCCCTCCCTCCCAACCCAACACTGGTGTAGGCATATTCCCATAACAAAACATGAACTTGCATGAGAAGTGTGTCAAACACTTCGTTCAAGTAAGGCTTCATATACACGGGACATTGTTCAACCTCATCTGAGCTATATAACTTGACAGCTAGAAACCGGCATTTAGCCACGTTTGCGCCTAGAAACATTTGGAAAAAAAAAAAATAGTATTTTTAATTTTATTTCAAAATAGCCAAAAATGAAAAACGTCTGTAAACAAAAACGCGTTTGGAATGCCTCTAAATGCCTCTAAACACAGCTTCTGAACGCATTTTTTTTTTAGATGTTCTAAACACATCTGCCTAGAAACGACTGTAAACGAACCTGTGTACATGCACTGATAAGATAACAGAGGAGAGTTCAGGAGCAGTTGAAAAAAAATGCCCAACTGCTCCTAAACATCCGTTTACCAGCAGCAGTGTACATGAGGCCTAAGAGAGTAACATAAACAAAATCTGAATCAGGGCCCTGACTGATGAAGGCATACCTCCCAACTTTCTGAGATGGGAATGAGGGACAACTATTAGCAAAAGTACATAGGCATAGGACACACCCCCTACCATGCCCCCCTAAAGGAAAATTGTACAAAAGAAATAAATTGTTTAAACCCACAAGTGCTTTTTTTGCCACTACTAACTCCCGTTATATTGGTTTTTGGAATTTACAAATGCAGCAATTTAGAAATTGGATGAAAGGTTTAGCACTGTATGTAACGGGAGTTAGCAGTATAGTCACTGTTTATCTGGCGCTCCAGATGGAGTAATCCTTAGGGGTATAGTCTGTGGCTGTAATAGCTGGATGGTGATGTATCCATAGAAAGGGGTATTAAGGGTTAAAAAGGAAGGCAGCCATCCTTCAGAGTTTGTCCAGAACTCTGCAAGACATGTAAGGAAAAAACAGGGAGGGGGAGGCGCCGACCTGAGTGTAGTATTAAAATGATGATTTTAATAGGATAAGATTAAAAACACTTACAAGATGATAGAAGATGCATGCTCGTCAAAGTGAAGTGCAGTCCTTGCATTCCACATGGCTCTGTGGGTCCCACCACTGTTCCTGATAGCTGGAAAGGATTGAGCAGCTGGCTGGAATGGATCACGGTGTTTTTCCAGGAGCAAAGGAACCAAGCAGCTCCACACAGACCAGCATGGACCGTGGAACAGGAAGTGATGTCACCGGCGTCTGATTGGACATAGGCTGGGCTGGAATCTTGTCAATCAGGGCTGCAGTGATGAAAGGCTATGCGCTCAGAGCTGACTGCTCCTTCTATTGGCCTGCTGCTCTCTAAAGGAGGACAGCTATATATACACAATGGAGAGCATGTGGGTGTGGTCGTGGGACTGGAACTCCCAGCAGATCAATCATTAAACAATAAATTATAGCAAGGGGCAAGGTGAAGCAGGGGTTAACAGTCTCGGATTGACAAAAAAAAAATAATAATATTAAATATATATATATATATATATATATATATATATATATATATATACCGTATTTATCGGCGTATAACACACACTTTTCCCCCTTAAAATCAGGGGAAAATCGTGGGTGCGTGTTATACGCCGATCCCCGCTAATTGTGAGCTATCAGCGGCGATCGCCGCCGACATTCACATAGCGAGTAGTTTTAAATATGGCGCCGCGGAGTTCGGAGGGACTCGGCGGAGCTGAACGAGCGCCGCCGAAATCACAGAGCCGAGATACACATAGTCAAGTGTATTCGGCTCTTTCCGGCGCCGCTCACAGTCACGCCCAGTCCCTCCATTGGACCTGTGTTATGTCCATCATAGGGCGGGACTGGGCGGGACTGTGAGCGGCGCCCGAAAGAGCCGAATACACTCGACTATGTGTATCTCGGCGGCGTTCGTTCAGTTCCGCCGGCGCCGAGTCCCTCCGAACTCCGCGGCGCCATATTTAAAACTACATGCATGTGTATGTCGGCGGCGGCGGTAGGCATGGACACTGGGGGCAAGGCTGCACTGGGGCAAGGCTGCACTGACAAGGCTGCACTGGGGCAAGGCTGCACTGACAAGGCTGCACGGGGCAAAGCTGCACTGACAAGACTGCACTGACAAGGCTGCACTAGGGCAAGGCTGCACTGACAAGACTGCACTGGGGCAAAGCTGCACTGACAAGGCTGCACTGGGGCAAAGCTGCACTGACAAGACTGCACTGGGGCAAAGCTGCACTGACAAGACTGCACTGGGGCAAAGCTGCACTGATAAGACTGCAATAGACACTGAAAATGCTGCAATGACACTAACAAGGCTGCAGATGAACACTGATGAGGCTGCATTGATGGGCATTTTAATGTAAGTTTATAGTTTATTTTCCTTAAACTTCCCTCCTAAAAGTTTTTTTCCTTAAAATTCTCTCCTAAACTTGGGGTGCGTGTTATACGCCGGCGCGTGTTATACGTCGATAAATACGGTATATATATATACATGGTGTAGATGGTCCTCCGGAATGGAGGACCACGAGGTGGAACTCTTAACGCATATCTGTCGGCCTGGAGGGCCAGCAGGTAGCTGGAAAACGAACCCCTAAACATGGCGTCTGTCCCATAAATACCCTCCCCCAGAATGCAACTCAGAGGACCACCTCCACCGAGTTGTCTCCGGGACAGAGGAGCACTCATACGCTTCAACACGTTGCCTTTCCAACACCAGTCCATGGTGACAACGACACCCACCGGCACAGTGTGGAACTACACGCAACTCAGCCAAGCTGGAACAGAGGCAAATCTAACTTCACCTAACAAGTAACCCACAAAATTTAGCTATCAGCGGTAGATTAAAAATCTACCAGCGCTACATATATATATATATATATATATATATATATATATATATATATATATATATATATATATTAGGGCTGTGGAAATTAAAGATTAATTCCTCGATTCATTTTTTTGATCGATCAAAATTCTTTTGATCGGCACTCACCTCTCCGCCGGTTTCCGGGTCTTCAGGGAGTTCCGTCGGAGATCCGGTGACGTCACGGACATCTACGTCACCGGGCTCCTCCCCCTTCCCCAAGTGCCTCCGTCTGCTACTGAAGGGAAGGAGGGGAGGAGTCCGGTGACGTAGAAGTTCTGATTGAACGTAACGCGTACGGGGGAGGAGCTACGCATGACGTCACCCGCTGCTGCTACGGAACTAACACGATTGTCGGCTTTACATGCTGTGTTTTTATCATCTTTATGTGAGTAGTTTGTGTTTGAACACAAAAATTAAATCTTATACTTAAGCTGTGAGCACTTAGATCTTTTCTTTCTACCAATGACCTGGCATCCTTGCTGAGATCTAAGGAGACATGAGAGAAGTTTATGGTCCGTGTTAACCCTTTTAATATCCGCTTGCATGACCACCTGTTTGCACAGGGATCCTTGCCATAAGGTGAGAGTGATTAGTTAGACCGGAGGTGGAGGGATTGTCACGCTACTGTGGAAAAAAAAAATTACTTACGTCAGTGCTACAGTTTGAATTTAAAACGTATTTGTGAGAACTGTGAAGTTAAGTCATGGATTGTGGAAACTAACTAGTGTCGGGTGATTGTATATAGTGAATAGTGTATTTATATATATATATATATATAAATAAAAGTATATAAAATAAAATAAAATTGAAAAAAAAATAAAAATAATAATAATAAATAAATGAATAAATAAATAAAATTTAAAAAAAAACTTTAAAAAAAAAAAGGGGGGGGATTGTATGCATGTAAACACGAAGAGGCGATGGAGGGGGAACAGGCTGTAGTGTAAAGAATTATTAATAATAATAATGAACAGTAAAAATAAAGTTGGTGCTGTGTTCCCCCTAGTTGGTATACAAGGGATGTATATGTGTGTACACCAAGTGGGGTGCACCTAATAATGGATCATGCAACCTGCATATATGTCTGCACATACACATATATACATACACACACACACATACATGAAATATAAATATAATATATTTGCTATACCACTCCCGACCGGTAGAGCAGAGACAGACCTGTTTGTGGGGGGGAGAGACAGGGGTAAGAGGAAGGTAGGAAGGAGGGGGGAAAAACAAACCAGAAATGGGCATGTGATCTGTTATAATAAGGTGTATGCGTCTAATTCCTCATTGAGTCCCCCTGGCGAGAGGGAATGGAGGGAATATATCCAGAAAGTCTCCCGCTGGCAGAGTAGTTTGAAATGCTCCGCAGCAGGCAAACCTCCGGAGATGGCCCCTATGACCCACACCTTCAGGCCTTTGGTGGACTTTTGATGTTCAGTCAAAAAATGTCTTGGCACACTGTGCTCATCACATCCCTGTTCGATGAACCGCCTGTGCTTGCCAAACCATTGGCGGAGGGGACGGATGGTTCTGCCAACATATAGGAGGCCACAAGGACAGGTCAGACAGTATACTACATGATCACTGGAGCAATTGTGAAACTTTTTTATAGGGTAAGTTTTTCCTTTTGTAGAGAAGCTTTTTTGTCCATGCTGGACAAATTTACACATCATGCATAATTTTTTCTTGCATTGAAACATGCCCACTAGTGGGATCAGGGGGGTGTAGGTGGTGAGACCTGGCTTGGGTATGCAGATCTTACTTGGCGCAATTCAGCTCTTGATATTTTTGGCCTTGGTAGGAAACGTTGGGTTTGGATGTTAGGGTGGAACCCAAAAAAGGATCTTCCAGCAGGATGGGCCAGTTCTTGATGAAGATTTTTTCCATTTGTCTGTAGCGGTCGTGGAACTGGGTGGTAAACCTTTTTGGCTGGAGCCCTTCTGGCGTGTTGGGTTTAGGTGTTGGTTTAGCCTGATACTGATGGAAAGCCAACTCTTAACCCAAAAATTTCTGGACAAGGGATACCCCTCAGCTCTCATAGATGATGCTTTCCATCAGTATCAGGCTATCAGTATCAGGCTAAACCGACACCTAAACCCAACACGCCAGAAGGGCTCCAGCCAACAAATCATGCTGGCTGTATGTGGCTTTGGCCTGAGTGTTTCGAGCATCTAGGTCAGGGGTGCCCAACCGCATGTGGCCCGCGGCGCCCTCCAATGTGGCCCACCATGTCTTGCTCTGAGATGGCGGGTCAGCAAGCCCAGATCGCAGGTTCCAGACCCGCCATCTCTGAGCATCAGCGTGAAGAATGGAGCCACCGCTAGAGGAAGCAGAGCCGATGCTTCCTGTATAGCACCGGCTCCTTCACAGGCGGAGTGATACCAAATGTACTCCGCCTGTGACAGGAAGCATCGGCTCTGCTCTCTACTGCAGCTGCATGCTTCTGTCACACTAATGCATGGGAACCCGCAATCTCGGACAGCAGATAGCATTGCCAGAGCCAGCAGTACCAGTATCAGCCACCAGTACCAGCCACCAGTACCAGTCACCAGTACCAGCCACCAGTACCAGCCACCAGTACCAGTATCAGCCACCAGTACCACCAGTACCAGCCACCAGTACCAGTCACCAGTACCAGCCACCAGTACCAGCCACCAGTACCAGTATCAGCCACCAGTACCACCAGTACCAGCCACCAGTACCAGTCACCAGTACCAGCCACCAGTACCAGTCATCAGAACCAGTACCCGCCAGCAGTACCAGCCAGCAGTACCTGCCAGCAGTATCAGTACCCACCAGCAGTAGCAGTACCAGCCAGCAGTACCAGTACCCACCAGCAGTACCAGTACCAACCAGCATTAACCGCCAGCAGTACCATTACCCACCAGCAGTACCAGTACCCACCAGCAGTACAAGTACCAGCCAGCAGTACCAGTACCCGCTAGCAGTACCAACCAGCAGTACCAGTACCCGCCAGCAGTACCAGTACCAGCCAGCAGTACCAGTACCCGCCAGCAGTATCAGTCCCCACCAGCAGTACGAGTACCCGCCATCAGTACCAATACCCACCAGCAGTACCAGTACCAGCCAGCAGTACCAGTACCTGCTAGCAGTACCAACCAGCAGTACCAGCCAGCGGTATCTGCCAGCAGTACCAGCCAGCAGTACCAGCACCTGTCTGCAGTACCCAACAGCAGTACCAGCCCTGGAGGACAGCCAGCAGCAGCCACCAGTTATAACCACCTGGGAGACAGCAGCAACCAGCTGCAGGAATCCTGAGGAAGAAGTGAATATCAAGGTCAGTTGAGATGCAGGTAAACCGCTGTGCATCAGTGTGAAAGCAGCCTTAGGCCCCTTTCACACGATCGGTCCAATCGAGTCTGCCTGTCTGTTTTTCAGGCGGACCCAATCGGACCCTCCATTCACCTCTATAGAGATCAAGGTCAGTTGAGATGCAGGTAAACCGCTGTGCATCAGTGTGAAAGCAGCCTTAAGCCCCTTTCACACGATCGGTCCAATCGAGTCTGCCTGTCTGTTTTTCAGGCGGACCCAATCGGACCCTCCATTCACCTCTATAGAGCGGCAGATGTAAACAGACTCGTGTCTGCTTACACCCGCCTATCTGCAATCTGATCTGCTTAAAAAAACAGAAGGGGATCTGTTCCCTTCTGTCTGGGCAGATCAAAGGGCCCTTGGGGTAGAGCGGGCTGCATCTGTGTCTGCTCTGCATATGCAAAGACACAGACTTGCCATCCGCCCGCTACGCTCATTGTGGCCCGCGACCTGTTACCAAGTCGCTAAAGTTGCCCTCGCTCCTCAAAAGGTTGGGCACCCCTGGTCTAGTTAATGACATTCAAGATACAGTTGCGAGTACCCTGGCAAGGTAGCGCCGGTTGGAGTGTCATTGGTGATTAGGCGGGCTGGTCACCAAATGGTTATATTATTTCAGGTGGTATAGAAAGTAGGGCCTCTCTATTGCAGTGGGGGGGGGGGGGGGGGGAGAGAACAAGAGGAAAATATAGAGTCAAACCGGAGACATTGAAGGGGGAGCTTGTTAGGAAGTTTACAGTACCTGTAAACCTGTAAGTAAGTGGAACAGTTTCCCCTATTTTGTGGAGAAGGGGGCTTGTGGTCCCTTGTTGCAGCACCCAGCTGTGTGCTGCATATTGTAGGTTATTCGTTCACTCTCTTGTTGGTTTCTCGGCACTCTAGCCAGGCGATGGTGTCCTCAGGAGTTTCAAAAAAGATGGCGCGGTCATCATCTTCTACACCAAGGCGTGCAGGGAACAACATTGAATATTTAAGATTTTTGATACGCAGGCGTCTTTTGGCTTCTGTAAAGCTTTGTCTGCGCTTCTGTACTTCAGTGGAAAAATCAGGGAAAATGGCAATCTTGACATTGCCAATGGGTATATTGCCTTTCACTCGTGCCATGCGTAGTGCTGCATCTCGGTCTTTGTAAGGGCCCTTTCACACTGGGGCGGCGTTGGCGGTAAAGCGCCGCTAGCGGGGCAGTTTTACCCCCTGCTAGCGGCCGAGAAATGGTTAAAAACCACCGCAAAGCACCTGTGCAGAGGCGCTGTGCCGGCAGTATAGCCGCGATCTCCCATTGATCTCAATGGGCAGGAGCGGTGAAGGAGCGGTATACACTCCGCTCCTTCACCGCCCTGAAGATGCTGCTAGCAGGACTTTTTTTCCCGTCCTGCTAGCGCACCGCTCCAGTGTGAAAGCCCTCGGGGCTTTCACACTGGAGACAAAGCAGCAGCACTTTAGGGTCGGTTTTCAGGCGCTATTATTAGCGCAATAGCGCCTGCAAACCGCCCCAGTGTGAAAGGACCCTAATTGTCAGAAAACATGAATCAGACTGAGACAGATGTACAGTTAAATCACACTTGTTTAATAATAATAAAAAAAGGTAAACAGAGTAAACGTAGTCAAAACATAGCCAGAGTTCAGGAACCAGAACGTATAGTCAGCCAAAACGTCAGGGAGCCAGAGATGAGCATAGTAGAACAGCAAGCAGGATCTGGAGCCAGAAGGACTGTCAGCCAAGCAAGTCTTTAACAGGAACACAGGAGAGCATCTCTAGAGATGTGACCGAGGCGAAGGCAGAGATCATCTGGACTGGACGGATTAAGTAGGCAGTACTGACAAGCAAGATATCAACAGGTGAGTCAGTGTGGAGAGATAGGAGCTGGAAATTAGTCAACAGCTGAGCAGCCAGCTTTGTGAAAGAAGGGCTGAGCCCTGCCCTGACAGTACCCCCTCCTCAATGACCCCTCATCCTCGGAGTACCACCAGGCTTAAGGAGAAAAAGGCTATGAAAATCACAGGGGCATGTACGTCCGAGGATGAGACCCAAGAGCATTCCTCCAGACCATACCCTTTCCAATGCACCAGGTACTGTATGCACCCACAGAACCTACGGGAGTCAACAATGGACTGTACTTCATACTCCTCATGGCTCTCAACCTGTACAGGGTGAGGACAAGGCACTGAGGTGGTAAAGTGTTTGCATACCAAAGGTTTTAATAAGGAGACATGAAATACATTTGAGATATACATATTAGAAGAAAGGTCTAATGCGTAAGCCACTGGGTTAATCCTGCGAAGAATACGGAAAGGCCCAATAAACCAAGGTGCGAACTTCAGAGAGGGAACACGAAGTCGGAGGTTGTGCGATGACAGCCATACCCTGTCCCCAACCTGGTAGGAAGGCCTAGGCAGGCGTCTCTACCTATCATTAGCATGTCACGAAGCCTCCTGGACTTGTGCCCAAGTGGAACAAAGACCACAGAGATGCTCCTCCAATGCAGGAATACTCTGCGGAACAAATGAGTTAGGCAACATGGAAGGTTGGAAACCATAGTTTGCCATAAACAGGGACAATCGGGAAGCAGAATTCAAGGCACTATTGTGAGCAAACTCCGCCCACAGTAAGAGGTCTGACCAGTTGTTTTGATGGTCAGAAATATAGCAACGTAGGAATTGCTCCAAGGACTGATTGGCTCATTCTGCGGCCCCATTAGACTGCGGGTGATACTCAGAGACGAAAGCAAGCTGAATTTACAACTGAACACAAAAGGCTCGCCAGACCTGGGACACAAACTGATTACCCCTGTCTGAGACAATCACCTTGGGTAGCCCATGTAAGCGAAAGATCTCTCGAGCAAAAATCAAAGCCATTTCCTTAGAAGTGAGCAACTTCTTAAGTGGAATACAATAGAACATTTTCAAGAACTGGTCAACCGCCATAAGGATAACTGTGTTGCCCTGGGAGTTGGGTAACTCCACAATGAAATCCATAGACAGGTGGGTCCTTTCTCCATTGGTAATGGGTTGTAGGAGGCCCACTGGAAGGTGTCATGGAGTCTTACTCTGAGCACACACGGAACAGGCAGCTATGAAGGTGGTTACATCAGCACGTAGACTAGGCCACCAGAATTGTTGGGAAATGGCCCAAAAGAGTTGATTTTTCCCAGGGTGGCCAGCAGCCTTGGGAGAATGGTAAGTCTGGAGCACAGCAGTACAGAGACTCTCTGGGACAAAGCAGCGGTCACAAGGTTTCTCAGGAGGAGCATGGACCTGAGCAGCAAGAATTTTGTCACCCAAAGGAGAAGTGAGACTGGTGCGAACCATAGCCAGAATACGATCAGGAGGAATCGCAGGAACCGGAACTGACTCCATCTTGGAAGTGGAAGAAAATTGTCGTGACAAAGCATCAGCCCTTACATTCTCAGTACTGGGTAAGAATGAGACAATGTAATTGAAACTAGACAAGAAAAGAGCCCTTTGTGCCCTTCTGAGAGAGAGGCGTTTAGCCTCAGACAAGAATGTTAGATTCTTATAGTCAATAAGAATGAGAACCGGCACAGTGGTACCTTCGAGGAGATGTCTCCATTCTTTCAGGGCTAAAATGATCGCCAACAGCTCTCTGTCACCAATCTCGTAATTGCACTCCACAAGTGACAATTTCTTGGAAAAGTAGCCACAAAGATGCATAGCGCTCTCAGAGATAGGACGTTCAGACAGAAGGGAGCGCCAACTCCAGTTTTAGAAGCATCAACCTCAAGGATAAAAGGTAAAGTAGGATCAGGATGTGCCAACACAGGAGCAGAAACAAAGGCAGCCTTGAGACTCTCAAAGGCCTTAATGGACTCCGGAGACCAACTCTGTGGGTTACCGTCCTTTCTGGTCATATCAGTTAGGGGCTTGACTAGAGATGAGAAGTTATGAATAAACGTCCGATAATAGTTGGCAAAGCCAAGAAGACGCTGCAGAGGACGTAAAACCACGGGTTGGGGCCACTGTAGGACTGCTGAAAGTTTCCCTTTCTAAATATGAGAATATCGTTAATAAATTCCTGGAAAACTGCTGAGGCGTTACAAAGGCCAAAAGGCATTACGAGGTACTCATAATGGACTGTTCTGGTATTAAAACGCAGTTTTCCACTTGTCGCCCTCCTTAAACTTCATAAGATTGTATGCTCCTCTCAAATCAAGCTTTGTGAAAATCGTTGCTCCCTTGAGGCAGTCAAATAACTCCGTAATTAACGGAATCGGATAGGCATTCTTAATCGTGAAACGATTGAGACCCCTATAATCAATGTAAGATCTCAGTTCACCACTCTTCTTCTTAACAAAGAAGAAACCAGCACCAGCAGGAGACGAAGATTTGTGGATGAAACCTCGAGAAAGTGCGTCTGCAACATACTCCTCCATGGCCCTATCCTCCAAGACCAACAAAGGGTAAACCACGAGGGGGTATGGCACCAGGTTGAAGGTCAATTACGCAATCATACGACCGGTGTGGAGGCAAACTACCAGCTTGACCTTTGTCAAAGACATCGCTAAAATCGCAGTACTCCTCCGGCAGGGAGGAGAATGAAGAGGTGCACAGGACCTTGGCTACCTTCTGGAAGCATGTTTTACTACATTGTGGTGACCAGGAGAGAACCTGAGCACAGAGCCAATCAAAAGAGGGGTTGTGCCTCTGTAACCAATAACCAATAACGGAAACTTAGGTGAGGAAATAACTTGGAATTGGATTATCTAATGGTGAAGAGCCCCTACGGCCATGGACAACGGAACAGCCTCATGAGTCACATGGGCAGGCTGTAGAGGTCTCCCATCAAGAGCCTCAATGGCAAGTGGAGTGTCACGCAGCTGCAGTGGAATCGAGTGCTTTGATGCAAAGGCAGCATCAATGAGCAGGCCTGCAGCCCCAGAGCTGACGACTCAGCCCAAGAAAGGGTAACCAAAACCATCCTTCTGGATAACTGGGGACAAATCAACGCCACCTAAGGTCTATCCGTGAGAGGATCTCAAGGTTCGGGCGTTCCCTGGACAGGTAGGACAAGACTTCAAAAAGTGACCTGCCTGGCCACAATAAAGGCATAATCTCTCCATCCTCCTAAAGGTTCTCTCATCCACAGAGAGACGCGTGAAGCCCAAGTGCATGGGTTCATCTTCACTGACCGACTCGGTACCAGAAGGCATGGGAGGTGAGGGAGGCAATGGTGGGACTGCAAAGTTCGGAGACAAATGTACAGGAGGCTTCCGCAAGTGCTCCTTAAAAAGGGAGTCTTTCTCTGAGTCTGGAGTCAATGAGGATGGCAAACGTGATCAACTTCTCCAGCTCAGTGGGTATATCTCGGGCTGCTATCTCATCCTTGATGGTATCCGAGAGACCATGAGAAAAAGCAGCCACGAGGGCCTCATTGTTCCAAGCAACCTCTGCTGCCAGAGTACGGAATTCAAAGGTGTAATCGGCAACAGTTCTCGTACTCTGTTTGATGGACATGAGGCACTTGGCAGCAGAAGTGGAGCGTGCGGGAATGTAAAATACCCTTTTAAAAGAATCCACAAACTCAGGGTAACTCAGGACAACAGGTTTTTGAGTTTCCCATAGAGGGTTTGCCCAGGACAAGGCTCTCTCAGAAAGCAAAGATATCACAAAACCTACTTTGCTTCTGTCCGTGCGAAGCGCCTGGGGCAGCATATCAAAGTATATCTCAACCTGGTTGAAAAACCCTCTGCATTGGACTGGATCACCCCCAAATCGCTGGGGAAGCGGAGCGGAACCAGACATAGCTCTTATAGAGGTAATACTCAAGGCGGGTGCCTGCAAAGAGACTGGAGCAGCAGCAGGGACGGCCTGCAACACAGGTTGTACTGGAGCAGCCACAGTGGGAGATTCCAGGTGAGCCGTGCAACTCAGGAGTGTTTGTAACACCATGGCAAACTGATCAATGCGGTGATCCTGCTCATCCAATCTGGAAAAAATATTACAGTGGATTGACTGCATCTTCTGAATTCATGGCCTTCGTCTACTGTCAGACACCATGAATCAGACTGAGACAGAAGTACAGTTAAATCACACTTGTTTAATAATAATAAAAAAAGGTAAACAGAGTAAACATAGTCAAAACATAGCCAGAGTTCAGGAACCGGAACGAATAGTCAGACAAGCCAAAACGTGGGTCACCCGTTACGTAACCGGGTGACCCCGCCCCCTCTGAGGTCACGGGGAAACCCATGGGGAAGTCCCCGTCAAGTCCCTGTGCGTCAGAGGGGGGCAGGGTCACCCGGTGGCCCCGCCCTTTCTTATTTAAGAAGTGTCAGAAGAAGAGAAGCGTCACACAGCGGGAGCCTCCCATGGATGCTGAGCGGCCCAAGGACAAAGTGGAGAAGAAGACGCTGGACGAGAACACTGGAGCATGAAGCAGAGGATCGGAGGAAGAACCAGAGGAAGAAGAAGATGGAGGAAGAACCCGAAGGAAGAAGACCCAAAGAAGATGGAAAGAAGAAGACTATAAATAAAGGAATTGTCAAAAACTGTCTCTTGTCATTTTTAACATTTTTGACACTTTTTTGTGAAATGGTAATGGTACTTTTGTACCCCATTACCATTTCACACAGGGAGGGGGCAGGATCTGGGGGTCCCCTTGTTAAAGGGGGCTTCCAGATTCCGATAAGCCCCCCGCCCGTAGACCCCAACAACCACCGGCCAAGGGTTGTGGGGATGAGGCCCTTGTCCTCATCAACATGGGGACAAGGTGCTTTGGGGAGCCGCTATCCCAAAGCACCCTCCCAATGTTGAGGGCATGTGGCCTGGTACGGTTCAGGAGGGAAGGGGGCCGCTCTCTTGTTCCCCCTCTTTTCCTGCAGCCTGCCAGGTTGCGTGCTCGGATAAGGGTCTGGTATGGATTTTTGGGGGGACCCCACGCCATTTTTATTTTTATTTTGGTTCAGGGTTCCCCTATGGGTAAATCCCATGCCGTTTTTATCAATGAACTTTTATGTGTATTGTCGGACCAACAATTCATTAATAGCTGCGAGTAGTTTTAAATGACTTTTTTTCCTTTGATATGTCATTTTGCTGTCAGACTGTTCTAAAGACAGGAAACATGCGCCCCTTTACAGGCATACTATAGACACCCCCCAGGTACGAAAGAATAAAGGAGTATTACACTTTTATTGTTTCACTTTAAGCATTATTAAAATCACTGCTTCCGAAAAAACGGCTATTTTTAAAACTTTTTTTTTCATTGATACATGACCCCTGGGGCAGGACCCAGGTCCCCAAACACTTTTTATGACAATACCATGCATATAAGCCTTTAAAATTAGCACTTTTGATTTCTCCCATAGACTTTTAAAGGATTATCTGCGACTTTTGAATTTGCCGCAAGCACCCCAAATTGTTCGCTGTTCGGCGAACTTGGGAACAGTCGATGTTCGAGTTGAACATGAGTTTGACTCAAACTCGAAGCTCATCCAAAATGGTCATCCTCTGGCACCATTTGGGGAGGGAGCCGGGAGTCAGGGAGGACGTGGTATAGTGTTGGCAGAGAGTCCGGGAGGTGTAATATGGCCGCCAGTCTCTGAGCCTTGGCCGAAGCCACGGTCCGTCCCTGAGGCGGCTGCCGTGTGGAGGAGCGTCTCTCTGCTTGGACCGCCGCCTGGCCGGAAGCCTCTGGAGCCGTGGCTGTATGTGTGCAGGGTCCCTATGGGGATCTTTCAGACTGCTTCAGGAGATTGCCGGAGTGCAGGATCAATTAAAAGCAGGAGTAACGGACGGAGCTCAGGTCACACATGTCTTACTCCATGCTGCGTCAGGCCATGCCCCGGTATAGATAACTTTTTAAAATTACCACGTTTCCCCCCTCCACACTCTTGGGCCAGAATGCAATATTTTCAATGCCTTCCACTACTTGATTTACAAATACCAAAATATTGTCTTTGGACTAAAAGGGGAAAACATTTTAGATTTCCTTTTAAATTCTGTCTGTACAAGTACTTATTCAGTGTGCTCGGCCAAGATTATGTCCAAACCCAAAGAGTCAATCTCATCTATATGGTCATTCTCATTTAATAATTCCACCAGTTCTTACAAGGCTTTGGAGCTATGCCTATTGTAGTGGGCTCCCTACAATACTTTTGTTATATCTTCTGGGATACCACCTTCTTTATTTTGAATGACCCTGAGGATGTGGTTGCATGCAAAGGGATTTAAAGAGATTGTAAAGGTACAATTTTTTCCTGGGAAATAAAGTTTAAGTCTCATATATAATCTAAATGTATAATGCCGCGTACACACGGTCGGACTTTTCGTCTACAAAAGTCCGACGGACGCCGACGGACAAAATACGGCTGACAATCCGATCGTGTGTGGGCTTCCCCGGACTTTCAGCAGACTTTTCCAGCGGACAGTCTGACGGACTTTAGATTTGAAACATGCTTCAAATCTTTACGTTGTAACTATGCCGGACCCAGAAATCCGCTCGTCTGTATGCTAGTCCGACGGACAAAAAAAAGACGCATGCTCATAAGCAAAAACTAATCGGAAGCACTCGGTCTAGTAAAACTAGTGTTCGTTTTGTAGGTAGCACATTCCTCACGCTGCAAATTCTGTGATCGTTAAATGCAGCGCATTAATGTCTTCTTTAATAATGCTATAAGAACGAAGATGTTTTGCTGTTCCTATTCACACAGAGTTCTCCCAAACTGATTTCTGGATTCTTTTTCTCTTTGATCTCATGAATGATATAGTATTATTTTTAAAAACAATGTCTCCATACTAATAATAATTTTTACACTTGTTTTTTTGGGGGGAGTCATCTTTTATTTTAGGTTTTATCCAGATTTTTATTTTATGATTGTTGTCGAACTTATTTTATCTTTATCTACCTTTTTTTTTTTTTTGGGTTTGTAAAGTTACCGCAAAGAACCATTTTTTTATATTTTTTTTGTTTTAGTTTTGTAGTTGTTAAATTGAACACAAATACATTTTTCTTTCATTTTTGTTTGTTTTTAATTTTGTTTGTTTTAAGTTACCACAATGAACCATTTTTTTGTTTATTGTGATTTTTTCTTTTGTATATAAAGTTAACACAAAGAACCTTTTTTGGTTATGTATAATTTTTTTTTTTAAGTTACCACTAGAACATTATTTTTTTGTTTTTGTGTGTTTTTGCAACCTCAAGGAGATTGTTGTCCCTTGTTAATTTGACATTGTGTCTAAATCAATGATGTTAATTAAAACACATAAAGTCTTTTCATAAACTCAAATATCCATTTATTTATGGTCAAAAGAAAATAAAGAGGAAGTCAACGCTGGAAAAAGTCTGTGGACAAGAAAATTGGGATCTTGAGGAGTCCATATAAGAGGGAGCACTACAACAGCCTGCGTCTTCTGTCAGACCAGACTGAACCCAGGTCATCACTTTCTTCTCTTCCCTGCAGCCTTTCCTCCACGCTGCCCTGCACCCTTCCCTGCAGCCTTCTTTGGAGGCTATGGCTCTGGTGTTTGAGTTGTGGCAGGAGGAGAAGGAGGAGGAGGAGGAGGAGGAGGGGGGCTGCCTCATGTAATTGTGTATTGGCAGTTAGCTCGCCGTTCAGCCCCTTGTGGATCATTTCCGCCAAAAGTTTTTCGCAAATGAGGCGTTGGCCCCACTGCATTTGAAGCAGCCTGGTGGCACCCATAGGCCTCTTCAGCTTTGGGGGGGCTCCTCAAAAAATTGGTGGCCTCTCGCATGAGGCGCAGGGATGCCTCCTGTGTCACCGTCCCCTTCCTGGCCCTTTTTTTTGAAGGCGGAGGGGAGGCACTTGAGATTGTGTCAGGCTCCTACTGGGCCCAGCCACCTCCTGTCTGACACTGGGTCCAGCCTCCACCAGGATGACACTGGGTCCGGCCTCCTCCAGGATGACACTGGGTCTGGCCTCCTCCAGACTGTCCATGGGCCCGGCCTCCTCCTGCCTGCCACTTTCCCCACGTTCCTCCTGGCTGCCCTCATCCTGTGTATAAAAAAGGGACATAGTTTTAGGGTTTTTTTTGGGTTCATCAATGACACACAATTTGCTTCTCATGACTTTCAAATTCAATGTGAATACATCTCTTAATAAAAGAGTCTAGAAATCGGACACCATAATTTTTTAAAGCAGGTGACAAACATATTTGGCCACTACTGTCAATTGATATGTATACATCATTTTTAGGAGAAAATTATTTTAATCAATTATAACATCCAGTTAACATCATTAATATTAGGACAGTAAATATTTTTGAAATTAATTTACCTGACTCCAGATGGCCACATCCGGTTCTTCCCGGATGGAAGACCCAGCTTGGTCCTCATCAGCCTCTGCTGGGGTTGAGGGAAGGGTGCATGGAAGAGTGCATGGAAGGGTGGAGGGAAGAATGGAGGGAAGGGTTGAAAGTGATGCCCTGGCTTCAGTCTGGTCATCAAGAAACCGTAGTTTATTGTAGTACCACAGCCTGGGTACATATAAATCATCTGCTGATGCTCCTGATCTCATGGAATCCTGGATCTTGTTATGCTCCCTCTTATACATGTTCCTCAAGATCCCAATTTTCTTTAACAACATCTCCATCGTTGCTTCCGGGATGGTCGTCTGGACAAATGTCAGAAGTCTCTCCAGTGTTGACTTCCTTACATGTTTCAAATAATATGGTGTGGACAAGTGTGGCGCTAAACCGACAATACTCTATATGTACATCATTGGGCAAAACCAAACAGAATGTCAGTCTGAAAGGCAGTATGCGCAATGAAGTGTATTAATGAAACACAAAAATATTCGTGTAAGGACTGTTAGCCGACACTAACAGAGGTGATATAAGAATAATCGGAATATACCCTACAATAACTGACTGAAATAACCAAAAATGGTGGGGAGCAGTTACATATATAGGGACTTCCGTGAACTGGTACTAGTGTCAAAATACTATAATGTCACACTGAAAGTGCTAAACAGAAATACAAGATAATGGCAGAATACGGGTGAAAGTAATGGAATCAAAAGGTAAGTGAATACAATAAATAATAATAATGGTGTTAATATCGTGACTATGAAGTGCAATACGTCAACACTTTAACTCCTGATGTAACAAAAAGTCCGACATGAACTAATACGCTGCTAATATAGCCAAAAGTCCAACATAAATGTAGGGAATCAGCTGGGCATGTGGCTGGAACAATCGGCAACAACCGGGATAGATGGTATGGGGCCCTTAAACCCGGGGATGGCATCAACAGGATATGGTATCCAACAAATATGTAAAGGGAATAGGCGAAAATACCCTTACCAGCAGTGGTGGACTCACCAGCCAGCGGCTTGGGAGTCAAAGAGGCTTGCGATAAGGCGGGGGAGGCGACCCTCTATCACCAACAACTGAAGATGGGGGAGAACTGCAGCACTCACCAAACAAACCTATCTGGTCTCACCAACTACCGACGTCCGTGGCGTGGATGAGGAACTGCTCCCCAAAGGTCCGGCTTCATATGATTAGTTCATTCAGGACTTTCAAACCCTTCACTTTTTAACCCTCCAGGTCCCACTGCCCCTTCCATCAAAGTTTTTCGTGATCTTGTTGTACAGGATTTGGACAAATTACCCATTAAAAGGTCCTATAGCAACCCCACTTTAAAAATTGGACTCAAAAAACTCTGTGAACGCAAAGATTTAATCATCCGACGCGCGGATAAGGGAGGGGGGATAGTCGTTTTGGATAAAAACGATTACCATTTAGAAATGACTCGAATCTTAAGCGACACAGAAACCTATTCAAGGATCTACAGTAATCCCACTATCCCCTACAAGAGACTACTCACTGACCTGGTTGATACCGGGTTCCAACTAGGCATTTTAAACAATAAAGAAAAACGTTTCCTGATTCCAGTTGCTCCGAGAATTCCGATAATATATTATTTACCAAAAGTTCATAAAAGTGTCACTCAGCCCCCCGGTCGCCCTATCATTAGCGGCATTGACTCCATTACCTCTCGTATAGGGAAATATATCGATTTTTTTCTTACAACCCATTGTCCAATCCTTACCATATTTAAGAGATACCAAAGACACCATTTCTAAGTTGAATAATATCACTTACAGCAGCGATCTCCTTTTAGTTACAGCTGATGCTACGTCACTATATACCTCCATACCCCATGATGCGGGTTTTGCGGCAGTCAAACTCTTCCTATCCAGGGAAGAGTCCATCCCCAGAACCCAGCAGAGATTCATCATGGACCTGTTGAGGTTCGCGACCAAACATAATTATTTTTGGTACAATGGGGACTTTTTCATCCAACAAAAAGGAGTGGCTATAGGCGCTAAGTTCGCCCCTAGCCTGGCCAATATTTTTATGGCCCGTTGAGAGGAGGATGTCGTCTATGCCCTTGACCCTCCAGAGCTAGTCCTCTGGGCTAGGTACATAGACGACATCCTCCTCCTGTGGAGAGGAAGTGTTGAGTCTTTGCATGCTTTCTTTTCCACGCTAAATGATAATGAGATTGGGATTGAACTGAAATACGAGGTCAGCCCTTCCGCTATCCACTTTTTGGATTTAGAGATACTAGTAGTAGATAATCACTTGGAAACTAAGACGTTTTTTAAACCAACCGACCGGAATGGTTACATTCCGGTCGATAGTTGCCATCACGCCACTTGGCTAAAATCAGTTCCACGTAGCCAGTTCACGCGGATTAGACGCAACTGTAGCAATCTCTCAGATTACTTCCACCAGACACAGATTCTAAGGTCCCGGTTTGTCGATAAAGGGTACGACTTTGTTGAAATTGACAATGAAATTCACAATATTGCCCAGATCAGCAGAGAATCTTTGCTGGTTGGACAACCTAAAGGTGCTCATGACAATAAACACAAATGGTCCCTCCTGACAAATTTCTCTGTACAACATAAACAGGTTAAAGAGATCATATTGAGACACTGGAGGGTCCTTAAAAACGACCCAGTATTGGGGCCTGTTCTCCCGGAACGAGGTGGTGTAATTTATAGAGGGGCCCCATCGATTAAAAGTCAGGTTGCTCCTAACATCATTGACCCCCCTGTGATTCGGTCTTTCTTCCACAATATGAAGGGTTTTTTTCCTTGCCGCCGCTGTAACGTGTGCTCACATAATGTTTGTGGAAGGAGGAAAACTGAGACGTTTGTCTCTACCTCCACAGGTAGGGAATATAAGATCAAACATTTCCTGACATGTGAAACCAGATACGTGGTCTATTTGATCACGTGTCCATGTAAAAAACAGTATGTGGGCCGCACTATACGTACGTTTTCTGTGAGAGGGAATGAACATATAGCTAATATAAAAAAGGGCCTCACAAACCATAGCGTCCCCAGGCACTTTTTACATTGCCACATCCAGAATCCAAACGGAACCCAATTCCAGGTTATCGATAAATTTATCCCTAACTGGGGAGGTGAGTCCCTGAAAAGGGGCGTATCAAAATTAGAGACGTTCTGGATACACCAATTAAAATGTTATTCGCCTTTTGGTCTCAATATTGATTGGGACATAAATTCCTTTATCAATCAGTCTTAATATAGATCTTTGCGCCCGCCGCTTTTTATGATTATTTGTCTGGTTCATAAAAGTATGTATACTATTCTGTTTGCATAGTTCTATCTCCTGGCTCACCATTTAGTATGCATGGTACATAATCTTTAAACTCCAACTTTGTTTCTATTCTGAATGACGATTGGTTTCTAATTCTCCGTTGTTACTACATAATATTAGTTTGGTTTTTTTTCCCCATATGATCTATCCGATATGGACCTTTTGTCTGGTACCATATTTTGTTGGATCATGGGTTGGGTGATGCACGCTCATATGTCTCTTCCCATACTGTAACTCTCTTACATAGGGTGTTGACTTTTATTGCCATATTATTGCCAATTATGTGTATACCAATTTTATCTGGGATCTTGTTGTATTGATATATTGAATGGGAATATTACATAATATACTATCAATTTTTTAGAATTCTCCTTGATATTTAGAATACATGTTTGCGCCATATCAGTGTTCATATTTACCCTTCTCACTGTGCTTACTCTTCCATTGAGAGGGTTGGACCGCATTTGCGTTCCAAGCCTGAGTTCTGTTTGTTTCCTTTTCCCCGCTTACACCCACCAGCCTTATTATAATGAGGCGTGGTCCGCATATGTGTTCCACAGTTTTTTTCATATTTTCTTTCGTTTTTTTCGTCACTTCCGGCTGCCGTTGGAATGACGATACACGCTTTCAGTGCGATCTCCTGTTTGATACCGCACTCTAGCCTCATCCAGTCGTGTATTGGCTATGGGGCGTGTCGCATCCTAGTGAGAGCGGTGTCACCTGACCTGACATCTGGTTGGTGGAGTACTATCACCTGACCCTAACACTGTCGGGTTAGAGGTGACGCGGCCTTTCGCATTTTTTTAGTTGGTTAATCAGACTGAGGCTTGGTTATGGGCCATCTCTACAGGCATTGTGATTGGCTTATTGTGAACGCTGACGCCATCTTCCGGCAACCCGGAAGTGGTGTTACACATGGCGCGAACAGGTGCTGTTATTTGATAATTATGAGAATACAGATATATACAGGCATGAGTGGAAGACAGTCATATACCCCAGTCGAAGTCCTATAGGACGAAACGCGTCGGGTTGTTATGCCTGTCTTGCCACAATTGATCCAAGCGCTTTTTATATACCTGGCTTTCTTTCTTGGAACCAGAGTCTGTTTTTATTGCTTCGTTTTTTAATAAAGCTTTCAATAAGCTCATTTACACCATGGGGAGTTTTTCTTTTTGATCCCTATTCTATTTGAGGACCTACTTCCATCATATGAAGCCGGACCTTTGGGGAGCAGTTCCTCATCCACGCCACGGACGTCGGTAGTTGGTGAGACCAGAGAGGTTCGTTTGGTGAGTGCTGCAGTTCTCCCCCATCTTCAGTTGTTGGTGATAGAGGGTCGCCTCCCCCGCCTTATCGCAAGCCTGTTTGACTCCCAAGCCGCTGGCTGGTGAGTCCACCACTGCTGGTAAGGGTATTTTCGCCTATTCCCTTTACATATTTGTTAGATACCATATCCTGTTGATGCCATCCCCGGGTTTAAGGGCCCCATACCATCTATCCCGGTTGTTGCCGATTGTTCCAGCCACATGCCCAGCTGCTTCCCTACATTTATGTTGGACTTTTGGCTATATTAGCAGCGTATTAGTTCATGTCGGACTTTTTGTTACATCAGGAGTTAAAGTGTTTCATAGTCACGATATTAACATCATTATTATTATTTATTGTATTCACTTACCTTTTGATTCCATTACTTTCACCAGTATTCTGCAATTATCTTGTATTTCTGTTTAGCACTTTCAGTGTGACATTATAGTATTTTGACACTAGTACCAGTTCACAGAAGTCCCTATATATGTAACTGCTCCCCACCATTTTTGGTTATTTCAGTCAGTTATTGTAGGGTATATTCCGATTATTCTTATATCACCTCTGTTAGTGTCGGCTAACAGTCCTTACACGAATATTTTTGTGTTTCATTAATACACTTCATTGCGCATACTGCCTTTCAGACTGACATTCTGTTTGGTTTTGCCCAATGATGTACATATAGAGTATTGTCGGTTTAGCGCCACACTTGTCCACACCATAGCATTTTACAATTTGTCTGATTGTTGTGTTGGCTGCTTTCTCAATATTTTTGGTTGGCGCATTATTATTTTAGATTTTCTGTTATGTTTCAAATAATATTGAGGGTGTTTGACCTCCCACAGATTCCTCATCTCTCTGTATTTGTCAATGAAAGCCGACAAAAATTCAGGCTCTTTAAATTTGGAATTCATAATGTCTGTAAAAGATAAAGACACAAGACAAAAAACACTTATGTTTCTGCTAAATCCTCATCATCTTATCTCTACATAGGCCTCATCAATCTGTCAAGCCATATAGGCTGCTTGCTACAACGTTTTGACCAAATTTCAAAATTTGAAATTACCTTCGTTTTGTAGCGTCCCGGTCCACTATCATCTACGCACAGAACGTACATACGACACAATACGTAATAACGTTTTATACACTGCACATGCGTAATACTCCGCCTGCTTGGCCCGCCCCTGACGTTCTTTTTCTTTACGCATATACCCCGCCCTTGCCTCTACGCACAGAACGTACGTACGACACATGCGCAATACCTTTCTTTATAAACTGCGCATGTGTGAAACTCCGCCTGCGTCGCCCGCCCCTGACGTTCGATTTTAACTCATATTCTCCGCCCATTCTTTCTACGGTGCGTAGTGGGATGAATAATGGTGGAGACACATCAGGTGTGTACTACCTCAGGTAGCGACGAAAGCCCAGAGGCCAGAACGTCACGGTCTGGGAAGCCGAGATTTAAGGCCTCCAACATGTCCTTTAAAGAGATGGTGGAAATGGTGGCAATTCTGAAAAATAATGACTATGATGGGAAGTATGGACCGTACGCCTGGCCTAATTTTAGAAAAGCCAAAGTAATGGCGAAGGTGGTGAAGACATTACATCTTTCTATCTATCTATCTATCTATCTATCTATCTATATAGATATAGATATATATCTATATATATATATAAAGAGAGAGATATATCTATCCAGGCCTGTGCTGGCCATCGGGACTACCGGGAGATTCCCGGTGGGCCGATTGGCAGCGGGCCACTACACCAATGACTCTCTCTCTGACTGTGTCAGACAGTGACTGTGTCACTGTCTCTCTCCGTCCGAGCGTCGCCGGGCTGCTCCGCTCCAGCACTCGGCTGGCGGGCGGGCCGGCCGCCGGCGTCACAAAAGAACAGGCATTGACACTCCCCCAGGCACTCCCCCTAACAGCTATCAATATAGCCATTTGGGCGGCCTCTTTGTCCCGGCGCCGTGACGTCACTCACGGACGGAGGGCGGAGGCGGCCCGGGGACATAGGAGGAGGCGGAGCCAGGGCGATGTCACAAGCAAATAGAGATGGACAAGAAAAGAGGAGGAGGAGGGGCCGCCGGGGGGAGCAGCAGCAGCGTGACATGAGAAAGAACTTACTACAGAGGCTGCCTGTGCTACTCTGCATGTGAAGAAAACAACAAGTAAACGCTGTGCCCTGATGTGCCCTGATTGTACCCCATGTGCCCTGATGTGCCCTGATTGTACCCCATGTGCCCTGATTGTACCCCATGTGCCCTGAATGTACCCCATGTGCCCTGAATGTGCCCTGATGTTCCCTGAATGTGTCCTGATGTACCCCATGTGCCTGATGTGCCCCATGTGCCCTGATGTTCCCTGAATGTGCCCTGAATATGCCCTGATGTACCCTATGTGCCTGATGTTCCCTGATGTACCCCATGTGCCTGATGTGCCCTGAATGTACCCTGATGTTCCCTGAATGTGCCCTGATGTGCCCCATGTGCCCTGATGTTCCCGGAATGTGCCCCATGTGCCCTGATGTTCCCTGAATGTGCCTGATGTGCCCTGATGTGCCCTGAATGTGCCCTGATGTGCCCCATGTGCCCGAATGTGCCCTGAAACTGCTCTGATGTGCCCTGCATGTGCCCTGATGTGCCCCATGTGCCCTGAATGTGCCCTGATGTGCCCCATGTGCCCTATGTACCCTCATGTGCCCCATGTACCCTCATGTGCCCCATGTACCCTGATGTGCTGTACCCTGATCTTGCTGTGTTGTGTTGCCCCGATGTGCGCTGTGCCCCGATGTGCAATGTACCCTGATGTGCTGTGCCCTGATGTGCTGTGTTGTGTTGCCCCGAAGTGCGCTGTGCCCCGATGTGTGATGTACCCTGATGTGCTGTGCGCGATGTGCTGTGTTGTGTTGCCCCGAAGTGCGCTGTGCCCCGATGTGCGATGTACCCTGATGTGCTGTGCCCTCATGTGCTTTTACCCTGATGTGCACTGTGCCCTGATGTGCTGTGCCCTGGGCCATTCTGGATAAAGTCCAGGGCCACATTTTTGTCCCAGTCCAGCCCTGTATCTATCTATCTATAGATATATACACACACATCTATATATATTTAAATATATATATATATTTATATATCTATTGATATTTAGAGATAGATGTATATAGATATCGATCAATCTATCAATCTTTCTATCTAGATATGTCTTTATAAAATTAAAAATGTATTACACTAGGAACTCTACTCAAACAGACAATTTGTACACCACTTCACTACAATGTTTGAAGATTACTATGTAATAAAATATCTGTGTGCTAAGTATATTAATTTTTTGGTTCACATAGGGGAAAAAAGACTCAGCCAAGATGAACCCAGTCCCCCCCAACCGAAAGAACATAATTGGGAAATCAGCCCAAGTCCCACTGAGGATGTGGAGGAAGGAGAGGTGGGTGACATGGGCACCCCACCAGGTGAGTGTCTGACACACCAGCTTATGGTAATCTATGTATGGCTGCATATTTTTTGATGAAAATTTTAAACTCTATTTTAGGTGATCTGGTTGTGCTTGACTCAAGCAACAGCGCCACCCCCGAGGATGTTGATGAAGTATGCGACATGGGCACCCCACCAGGTCAGTGTCTGAAACACCAGCTTATGGTAAGGTAATCTATGTATGTCTGCATATTTCTAAACACATCTTTTTTTCATTCAATTTTAGGTCCGAGTGAAAATTTTACCACAGACAGTGACCAACGACTAATTGCTCAAATAATGGCCTGGAATGGGGAGATTGATCAAATGCGGAATCGGCTGGATCGTATGCAGCAGGAAATGAAGAACATGATCGATGTTTTGGGTCGAATCTAAATGCCCTTTTTCAACCCAAAAAACGTTGATCATGTTCTTCATTTCCTTGTTTGCTGACCCCATTCTTCTCTTTTTTATTTGGTATAAATTATATGCCTGTTTAAATAATAAAAAAAAAAAAATCTCAAAAAAATAGAGGCCTGTTTTAAAAAAAAAAAAAAAAAAAAAAAAAAAATAGAGGCCTGTTTTCCAAAAAAAAAAAATAAATAAATTAAAAAAAAAAATAGAGTCCTGTTTTTAAAACCCCCCCCCCCAAAAATAGAGGCCTGTTTTTAAAAAAACAAAAAATAAATAAATAAATAGAGGCCTGTTTTGAAAAAAAAACAAAAAATAAAGAAAAAAAATAAAGAAGCCTGTTTGTTAAAACCCAAAAAAATAAAAAATTATATAGTAAAAAAAAAGTAACCTAATTTTATTGTTCCAAATTTGTAAATATATAGATATTTTTTTGACTATCAACATTTTTTTACAAATGCATAAGTGAATGTATACAAAATATTAAAACATCTGTTTAGTAATTAACTAAATGTGTGGTTTGTTATTTCAATGCTCAGTATCAGTTTGTTTAAATTTTAAATAGTTGTTTACAGTGACAATGGTGCTTATTTAGTCAAGGAAAATACACTTGGCACTACAAGTGCTCTACCATAACCTAGGAGAAAGCCAAAAAGAAAGGCAAGCAATAAATATAATTCAATATTTCATCAAGATTTTTTATTTTTAGAAATTAAATATCCTGGGGCATTGCAATGGCCTCCCTACCCATAAAATAATTGACATATTGATCTTGAACTTGACGGGCACTTTGGGGGGCCAAACCAGTATGGACAGTATCCAGGCCTGTCAGATTGTCACTAATAAGTCCGGCCTCAGGCCCAACTGGCACAATATAATTTGTAGAATGTTTGTTCAAAAAGTTGTGCAGGATGCAGCACGCTAAAATGATGAAATTAAGTTTGTATTCCGCCAGGTTTATAGATGTCTGAAACAGGCGGAACTGGCTGGCCAGAATCCCAAAAGCATTCTCAACAACTCTTCTCACTCTGGCCAGCCGGAAATTAAAAACCCTCCTCTCCGGGGTGAGGGTTCTTTGGGGGAATGGCCTCATGAGGTGCTTGCTCAGAGCGAAGGCTTCATCTGCTATTAAGACAAAGGGGAGTCCTTCCACGTTATCCGCATCAGGTGGCAATCCCAGGCCACCACTCTGGAGACGCTGGCAGAACTCCGTCTGGGCAAATACTCCTCCATCCGACATCCGGTTATTCTTCCCCACGTCCACATAGAGAAATTCATATTGTGCCGACACCACCACCATTAAGACAATACTATGGAACCCCTTATAATTAAAATAGTATGACCCCGAATGGGGTGGTGGCACGATGTGGACATGTTTCCCATCTATAGCCCCTCCACAATTGGGAAAGTCCCAACTGGTGGCAAAATGGGATGCCACAGTCTGCCATTCCTGTGGCGTTAAAGGAAACTAGGGAATCAAACAAGAAAACAAAACTCAAAAATTTAGAAAAGAACATTGCAAGAACATTATACACTTAAAACATTATTGCCCAGCATCAGTATAACATTAAATAATTGACATCTTCTTGAATGAATAATATGGAAAGGCACACTTATCAGATTGCTCACCCCCTCTGATGGCACATTGTTACATTTTAGGGGGTGGTGAAATTAGAAATTAAAAGTTTAAGGACACGCAGGGTTTTATTGACTAAAGGCTACAAGACTGTGCAGTTTGAAAAGTGCAGTTGTCGCACTCTGCAAGTGCAGTTGCTCCACAGCTTAGTAAATGAGGTAAGGTAAAATGCTTCATGTTGCAAGGAGTACCCAATCACATGCAAGGGCAATTAATCCAAACACTTTGTGGCTTGCACATGATTGGATGATGGAAATCAGCAGAGCTTCTGCTCATTTACTAAAGCCCTGGAGCAAATGCACTTGCAGAGTGCAAATGCATTTTTCAAAGTGCGACATATATTTGTAAAAATCAACACCACAGAACATTATAGCAAATTATTAGGGGGGGTTTGGAAATCTAGTTAATGACACACACACTAATTGGATGGAGTCTATGGGGGGGTTTGGAAATCAAGTTAATGACACACACACACTATTTGGATGGAGTTTAGGGGGGGAGGGGTTTGGAAATCAAGTTAATGACACACACACTATTTGGATGGAGTTTAGGGGGGAGAGGTTTGGAAATCTAGTTAATGACACACACACTATTTGGATGGAGTTTAGGGGGGGAGGGGTTTGGAAATCTAGTTAATGACACACACACTTTTTGAATGGAGTTTAGGGGAGGAGGGGTTTGGAAATCAAGTTAATGACACACACACTATTTGGATGGAGTTTAGGGGGGGAGGGGTTTGGAAATCAAGTTAATGACACACACACTATTTGGATGGAGTTTAGGGGGGGAGGGGTTTGGAAATCTAGTTAATGACACACACACACTATTCAGATGGAGTTTAGGGGGGGGAGGGGTATGGAAATCTAGTTAATGACACACACACTATTTGGATGGAGTTTAGGGGGGGAGGGGTTTGGAAATCTAGTTAATGACACACACACACTATTCAGATGGAGTTTAGGGGGGGAGGGGTATGGAAATCTAGTTAATGACACACACACTATTTGGATGGAGTTTAGGGGGGGGGGTTTGGAAATCAAGTTAATGACACACACACTATTTGGATGGAGTTTAGGGGGGAAGGGGTTTGGAAATCTAGTTAATGACACACACACTATTTGGATGGAGTTTAGGGGGGGAGGGGTTTGGAAATCAAGTTAATGACACACACACTATTTGGATGGAGTTTAGGGGGGGTGGAAATCTAGTTAATGACACACACACTATTTGGATGGAGTTTAGGGGGGGAGGGGTTTGGAAATCTAGTTAATGACACACACACTATTTGGATGGATTTTGGGGGGGTGAGGGGTTTGGAAATCAAGTTAATGACACACACACTATTTGGATGGAGTTTAGGGGAAACAAAATACAATGCAGCTGACTAAATACATTCAAACTGAGTAAACTAGGTGGATATGTGCCCAGCATTGTATGCTGGGGAGGTTAGTGAAGGCAAATATACATGCATGACAAAAAAGAACAGGAAAAAATGACAGCATGCATGAGGAGAAAAAGGGGACATTCACACTATATTGCAATGATGGTAAGTAGTGTTTGAGTTAAGAAATACATTACATTATCAAAGAATAAATAAAATAACATGTGATGCTAATAAAAGAAAAAATTCTTACCTTAATATAGTCCTTCTGCATGACCTGAATGATGGCAGAACAGGTCTCTGGGATAATGATCCCCAGAGCCTGGGGGGAGATGCCTGTCGAGAACTTCAATTCCAGCATGCTTCTCCCTGTCGCCAAGCACCGCAACGTGGCAACTAGCCTCTGCTCCGGAGCGATGGCTTGCCTCATGCAGGTATCCTGCCTGCTGATATAAGGGGTAAGCAAAGCCAACAAACGGTCAAAAACGGGGTCCGTCACCCGGAGAAAGTTCCTGAAATCCTCAGGATTATTCTCACGGATCTCACGGAGCAATGGCATGTGACAGAACTGGTCACGCTGGAGCAACCAATTCTTGGTCCATGAACTCCTCCTCGCCCTGTTCATGGACTGGTCTTGGGCTGAAGAATGAACTACAGCACCAAGCACATACAATGCACGAGCTCTACGACGAGTAGGTACAGGTAACATGGCTTCAAAACGGTCGGCTGGTCAGAACGCACTTAACAGAACGCACTGAAGAACAGCAAGGCCTGTGAAGAGCGACCTAAAAATCAGCAACGAGCGGACAATAAAACAAAGATTTCTCAATGCCAACTGACCAAACGAACTGAAAAAAACGAGTCTCACAAGCGCGAATCGTCTCTCACCAAACTTCTACTAACACGAGATAAACACGAGATTAGCAGAAGGAGCCCAAAGGGTGTCATACGGGCTATTGAACTTCCGTTTTATAGTCTCGTCGGACTTGGTGTACGTCACTGCGTACTAGGCTGTCGAACTTTTGTGTGATCGTGTGTAGGCAAGTCCGTTCGTTAGAAAGTCTGCCGCAAGTCCGCTAAAAGTCTGTCGGACGGGCTGTCAGACTTTTGTAGACGAAAAGTCCGACCGTGTGTACGCGGCATAAGGATAAAAAGGTACCATCATCCAAAATTGATTGAAGAAATTGAAATTGGAACAAGGAAAGCCTGTCCCCAACAGGTCACCAAGAGGGGGGGGACTATCGCGGTGCCAACTTGAACAGAGTGCACAAAGTTTATAAAAAATATAAATTTTATTAATACAAACAATTAAAATTAAGAATAGGTATCCCAAAGTGACATATAAGGATTATATAAATATTATTTATATTATAAATACACGTTCTAATGCCATTTGGAAATATATCCCACTACATTACTATCCATTACATGTGTGCCACTAATACTGAATATGCTCCATAGAGGAGAACAGAGGTATAGTGGATCCTCCCAAATCATGCATTACTCTTAGTTCTCCATCCAATCTGACAGAGCTTGAGCTATTTTGCAAAGAAGAATGGGCAAAAATGTCACTCTCTAGATGTGCAAAGCTGGTAGAGACATAGCCAAAAAAACTTGCAGCTGTAATTGCAGCAAAAGATGGTTCTAAGTATTGACTCAGGGGGGCTGAATACAAATGTACGCCACACTTTTCACATACCGGTATTTATTTGTAAAAAAAATTTGAAAACCATTTATCATATTCCTTCGACTTCACAATTACTGTATTTATCGGCATATAACACGCACAGGCATATAACACGCAACTTCATTTTAGGAGGGAAATTTGAGGAAAAAATATAAAATTTTAAATAAAGCACTTTTAAACAAAATAAGGGTCAGTGCCCATCAATGCAGCCTCACCATTGCCCATCTGCAGCCTGATCAATGCATCTGCAGCCTCACAATTGCCCATCAATGTAGCTTGATCAATGTCCATCTGCAGCCTCACAATTGCCCATCAATTTAGCATGAACCATGCCCATCTGCAGCCTCACAATTGCCCATCAATGTAGCCTGATCAATGCCCATCTGCAGCCTCACAATTATCCATCAATGCAGCCTGATCAATGCCCATCTACAGCCTCACAATTGCCTATCAATGCAGCCTGATCAATGCCCATATGCAGCCTCACCATTGCCATGAATGCAGCCTGATCAATGCCCATCTGCAGCCTCACAATTGCCCATCAATGCAGCCTGATCAATGCCCATATGCAGCCTCACCATTGCCATGAATGCAGTCTGATCAATGCCCATCTGCAGCCTCACCTCAGATTACTGCTGCCTCGGAGGGGACAGGTAAGGGGGCGGGACGAGTGCCGTCAGATTACATACAGAGAGAATCTCCTGTTTACTCGGCGGCTTCTTTAATTCAATGTCCCGCCTCCTGGACCGGCTTCTATGATAGGCAGAACACTGGTCCAATGCCAGCCCAGGAGACGGTACTTCCTATTACAGAGGCCACTGAGTAAACAGGAGATTCTCGCTGTATATAATCTGACGACACTCATCCTGCCCCCCTCCCCGTTCCCTCCTAGGCATCCCAATTTGCCGTATTGGCGCATAGCACGCACACACTATTTGCACCCGAGTTTCAGGTTATACGCCAATAAATACAGTATGTGCTACTTTGTGTTGGTCTATCGCATAAAATCCCAATAAAATACATTTACATATATACTGTATACATTGGGAACTTTGGCACCAGGGGGTTTGAACAAGGAAATTGAGGTAAATACTTTAATATAGAAACAAAAAAGAGGAGGTTTGCCCAGGGTGGGGTTTTTAGGCAGCACAGTAATGAATTGAATCAGTTGTGTAGAAAAAATTGAATATATTTATTTGTACATAAGTGACCTGACATGGAAGTTTAAAACAATGAGCTCCAGTGGGAAGTATTTTAACATTAGTTCAGCTAAACATACATTTGTAGACATAAATTCATAACAACAATGTTGATATCATGAATTTTGAACCTGACGCGTTTCAACCCATACACTAGGGGTCTTCTTCAGAGGGTCAGTCTGCTGGTAAATACATACAAAATAGGCATACATATAAGAATCCCATTATATATAGTAATAGTAAAATTGCAATTAACATACGATACACGGATACAATATAGTTACCCAACAATGTATGTCCAGCCAGAAAGAATAGAAGCCTCCCACATGGAGATCCCTTAAAACAGTTATCTTTTTCTCCTCCCAAAAAGGGATCCCAGGCACCTCTACCGCCGCAGCAACCAAGGCCGGGGCAGCAAACCAATGATGCAGCTTACGAGAGGTCACACTTTAGGCACCGCCCACCAGGCCAGGAAACTGGCCGAAAAGCGAACCACAACTGTGATGAAGTTAAAGAGTCAAACTAAATAAACGCCCATGGGGGGGAGGGGGGGGAAGAAGCGCTAGGAAGTGCAGGAATGTAGGAAGTGAGGGATGTGATGTGGGTATAGTGAAAGTGACATGCATCAATCTAAGGATTTGGGTTAAGTGGGAAAAAGTGAAGGCATGCGTGAGAGGACGTGTGAGGATGCACCCAAGTGAACAAAAGGGGTTAAAAAGTGCCAAAAGGAGATCAAGGCGTGAGATAAGAACCAGTAAATCCAAACATTACCTTAAGGGGTGTTAGATAGCACATGTGACTGCACCATATTGCCCCATATGAATAGACTGTGACTTGTAACCCAACCTGGGATGGTCACAAGCTATATCGGACTCAGCGGATCAATATCCAATCCGAGTCGACCAGTCTAAAATACAATGATATAAGAAATTGGATGGTGGGTGGTGTGTCCTACCAGATACGGCACCTCATCCCGAGTCAAAAGATCTCAAAAAATGGGGGAAGAGGGGATGATGGGATTATTGCGGTGCCACCAAAATTCAAAATTACTAGAATGATATTTTATATAAAATCGTTTATTTTATTAATATCAAAAACATCTAAAATGTTTACATGAAAGAGTACAAAGAATATGCAAAGCGAAAACAAAAACAGAAATACAGTTCAAATGAATGACCGTCACCAAAGATGTTGAGGGGTGATCATAGTCTTATGTTCCCAACTAGTTTCGCCAAAACATTGGCTTCATCAGGGGAATGTAGAGATGTACTGCAGAGAGTAAAACCACTATAATAGAGAAAAAATGCATCATTGGATCAACATAATCTTGTACTGCTGGAGGCAAGCCAATCGCATCGCATAGTGGTCAAATTGCCGCCCCCCCCATATCCCACGGTCTTCCCACCCCCCACACACCTAAAACATACCATGCGGGCGCCCTTTAATTTCCCCGTAGCCAAATACTGGGCTGAGTGCAACTTCCATTCTCAGTGTCTTGGTGGTGTCCCCCTTGCGTTTTGGAGCCCGCATGGTATGTTTTAGGTGTGTGGGGGGTGGGAAGACCGTGGGATATGGGGGGGCGGTTGTCTCGTCTTAATCCACCACAGGTGTGCGCTGACAGCCGATCACGTCAAAGCAGGCGGCATGGCCGCCATCCAAACGGCCAAGTGTGAGTTCCCCGGCGTTCAGGAAGAGCCGGGCAGCTCCCACATTGCGTCACTTCTGTCACTTCCGCATGCGCCGTGACAAGGAGCGTCCGAGAGTGTTCTGGAACGCCGACGGCAAGGAGGAGGAATTCCCAACATGGCGCCCGGTACCAGCCCGGGCGTCCAATGGGGAAGAAGGGGCCTGCAGAAGCCACACCAAAGGCCAACCCCCGACCCAGAAACGGCAGCGGCCAAGGCACCGGAACCCTGGTGGGGAGGAGGAAAACAACATAAAGGGGACACAGAACAAAATGGTTATTTATTATAAAACTTGAACATGCTGACAAGGCAAGTATGCGAAGAGAAGGGAGACAATAATAATGTCCAATACAAATAGGCATTATCCCCCAAGTCCTAACAATTCCTTACACATACATAATACATAATAAACCTTTACAATTCAAAGGTGATGCCACTAGCCACTAGGCATCACATGTATCATGTATATATGAGACATCAGCAAAACATAGGAAACTCAATCACATACACTGGCAACTCTGCAAGATCAAAGTCAACTAAAAATTAATAATTAAAATGATATATAATACAGTATGTTTAAATCAGAAAGGGGGGAGATAAAAGAGGGGGGAAAAAAAAGACATGGTCAAAAGATCTTATTGGTTTTATTCACTTTTCAGCCAATATAAAGGAAGATAATATTACTGGGTTTTCCCCAAGGTAAAGACCTTTAGAAATGGGGCAAATGAAATAGCCTCGTTTAATCCTGGGAACAAGGTGGAATTTAATTTAAATATCCACCTCTGTTCGTGTTGCAACAAGGTTTTGTTCCAATCACCGCCTCGTTCTGGTATGTGAATTCGATCGAGTGCGGTGAAGGACACTTTGGGCATTCTATAATTGTGCACTTCCACCACATGTCGCCCGAGCGGTAGATAGTGATTGCCAATTTGCATGTGATATATATGTTTAGATATTCGACGGTGGAATTCCTGTTTCGTCTTACCGACGTAATATGCTCCGCATTCACATGACATGAGGTATACAATCCCTCGTGTCTGGCAGTTGGTAAAATGTGCAGGCTTAAAGATTGTACCATTCGGAAGATAAACAGTATTTATGTCTTCTTTGTGCATCCTTAAACTCGCTTTAATTTGTCCCTCAATGAGGTACCCCGTCTGAAGGTGGTCGAAGGATCAGCCGAAATAAACTTACTGACCTTCGGATCGTCCATAAGTATGGGCCAATGTTTTCGAATGATGTTTCTGATCACATTGTGTTACATAGTTACATATATAGTTACATAGTAGGTGAGGTTGAAAAAAGACACAAGTCCATCAAGTCCAACCTATGTATGTGATTATGTGTCAGTATTTCATTACCCCTGTATGTTGCGGTCATTCAGGTGATTATCTAATAGTTTCTTGAAGCTATCAATGCTCCCCGCTGAGACCACCGCCTGTGGAAGGGAATTCCACATCCTTGCCGCTCTTACAGTAAAGAACCCTCTACGTAGTTTAAGGTTAAACCTCTTTTCTTCTAATTGTAATGAGTGGCCACGAGTCTTATTAAACTCTCTTCTGCGAAAAAGTTTTATCCCTATTGTGGGGTCACCAGTACAGTATTTGTAAATTGAAATCATATCCCCTCTCAAGCGTCTCTTCTCCAGAGAGAATAAGTTCAGTGCTCGCAACCTTTCCTCATAACTAAGATCCTCCAGACCCTTTATTAGCTTTGTTGCCCTTCTTTGTACTCGCTCCATTTCCAGTACATCCCTCCTGAGGACTGGTGCCCAGAACTGGACAGCATACTCCAGGTGCGGCCGGACCAGAGTCTTGTAGAGCGGGAGAATTATCGTTTTATCTCTGGAGTTGATCCCCCTTTTAATGCATGCCAATATTCTGTTTGCTTTATTAGCAGCAGCTTGGCATTGCATGCCATTGCTGAGCCTATCATCTACTAGGACCCCCAGGTCCTTTTCCATCCTAGATTCCCCCAGAGGTTCTCCCCCCAGTCTATAGATTGCATTCATATTTTTGCCACCCAAATGCATTATTTTACATTTTTCTACATTGAACCTCATTTGCCATGTAGTCGCCCACCCCATTAATTTGTTCAGGTCTTTTTGCAAGATTTCCACATCCTGCGGAGAAGTTATTGCCCTGCTTAGCTTAGTATCTTCTGCAAATACAGAGATTGAACTGTTTCGTCTTACCGACGTAATATGCTCCGCATTCACATGACATGAGGTATACAATCCCTCGTGTCTGGCAGTTGGTAAAATGTGCAGGCTTAAAGATTGTACCATTCGGAAGATCGAAGGTTTTTTCACGTCTTATGTTTTGGCAAAAAGAACAATGTCCGCAGGGAAAAGATCCCAAAATAAAACAGTATTTATGTCTTCTTTGTGCATCCTTAAACTCGCTTTAATTTGTCCCTCAATGAGGTACCCCGTCTGAAGGTGGTCGAAGGATCAGCCGAAATAAACTTACTGACCTTCGGATCGTCCATAAGTATGGGCCAATGTTTTCGAATGATGTTTCTGATCACATTGTGTTACATAGTTACATATATAGTTACATAGTAGGTGAGGTTGAAAAAAGACACAAGTCCATCAAGTCCAACCTATGTGTGTGATTATGTGTCAGTATTTCATTACCCCTGTATGTTGCGGTCATTCAGGTGATTATCTAATAGTTTCTTGAAGCTATCAATGCTCCCCGCTGAGACCACCGCCTGTGGAAGGGAATTCCACATCCTTGCCGCTCTTACAGTAAAGAACCCTCTACGTAGTTTAAGGTTAAACCTCTTTTCTTCTAATTGTAATGAGTGGCCACGAGTCTTATTAAACTCTCTTCTGCGAAAAAGTTTTATCCCTATTGTGGGGTCACCAGTACAGTATTTGTAAATTGAAATCATATCCCCTCTCAAGCGTCTCTTCTCCAGAGAGAATAAGTTCAGTGCTCGCAACCTTTCCTCATAACTAAGATCCTCCAGACCCTTTATTAGCTTTGTTGCCCTTCTTTGTACTCGCTCCATTTCCAGTACATCCCTCCTGAGGACTGGTGCCCAGAACTGGACAGCATACTCCAGGTGCGGCCGGACCAGAGTCTTGTAGAGCGGGAGAATTATCGTTTTATCTCTGGAGTTGATCCCCCTTTTAATGCATGCCAATATTCTGTTTGCTTTATTAGCAGCAGCTTGGCATTGCATGCCATTGCTGAGCCTATCATCTACTAGGACCCCCAGGTCCTTTTCCATCCTAGATTCCCCCAGAGGTTCTCCCCCCAGTCTATAGATTGCATTCATATTTTTGCCACCCAAATGCATTATTTTACATTTTTCTACATTGAACCTCATTTGCCATGTAGTCGCCCACCCCATTAATTTGTTCAGGTCTTTTTGCAAGATTTCCACATCCTGCGGAGAAGTTATTGCCCTGCTTAGCTTAGTATCTTCTGCAAATACAGAGATTGAACTGTTTATCCCATCCTCCAGGTCGTTTATAAACAAATTAAATAGGATTGGTCCCAGCACAGAACCCTGGGGAACCCCACTACCCACCCCTGACCATTCTGAGTACTCCCCATTTATCACCACCCTCTGAACACGCCCTTGTAGCCAGTTTTCAATCCATGTACTCACCCTATGGTCCATGCCAACGGACCTTATTTTGTACAGTAAACATTTATGGGGAACTGTGTCAAATGCTTTTGCAAAATCCAGATACACCACGTCTACGGGCCTTCCTTTATCTAGATGGCAACTCACCTCCTCATAGAAGGTTAATAGATTGGTTTGGCAAGAACGATTCTTCATGAATCCATGCTGATTACTGCTAATGATATCATTCTTTTTTTTTAACAGAAAAAGTTTTTATTGAGCAATAAGACAATACAGATTTAGCAGAAGTCTTACATAAATCTTGTGACAAATAATCAGCGAGAATTCTACAGCGGTATATACATATATAATATATTTACATGTCTTTTTCTATCAGTGTTTAGTGTATCCACAGTTCTCATTTTGTCTTTGTTTTTTCTCCCTTTAATAGATGGGTTATAATATCCTATGCATTCATGTATCTAATAGAGTTGAAGAAGGGTGCGGAAATCTAATCTGTTTGATCGTGGCTGGTCCCTGTCCCCCTAGCCAGAAGTAGGGGGGGGCTGGGGGAGGGAAAGGAGGGGGGGGCTGGGGGAGGGAAAAAGTAGGGAGCAAGATGGGAGGGGGGGAAAGAAAGGAAGAAAGATAAGGAAAATAAAGAAAGAAGAGGAGGGGGGGGAGGAGAAGGAGGGGCTGGGGGGGGGGGGAAAGGGGGGGGGGGGGACAGCATCGATCCCAACTCGGTCCACAATTACCAGAATTAATAACTCCAGGCTCGGAGGTCCAGTGGTAGTTCAGTCCTGCTTCACCCCACTAGATTAAGTATGGGCTCTAATTATCTCTTCGGTATAGCAGTCCTTAACCTTTGCTCATCCGCACGCATCTACCCAGTTCGACCAAATTTTATCATATTTTTGTGGGCAGTTTCTACTTTCATAAGTAAGTCTGTATAAGGGTAACACATTGTTAATCGATCTCCGCCACATCTCTATGGATGGAGGTTCTGTTTGTTTCCACCTGAGAAGGATCTCCCTCCTAGCATAGAATAGTGAATAGGTTAGACATAATTTAACATAACGGTCCCCTTCTATATCATCTAAATGGCTCAATAGCAGGGTTAGGTGGTCAAGCGGTATTTGGACTCCACATATTGTCCCTAGAGTGTCTGCTACCGAGGTCCAGTATGGGCGTAACCTAGAGCAGGACCAGACAACATGGAAAAAGGAGCCCACTTCCACGCCACATCTGCTGCAATTGGGACTAAATCCAGGATAGATATTTGCTAGCCTCCGTGGCGTGTAGTAGGCTCTGTGTAAGAATTTCAACTGGATAAACCTGTCTCTAGCCGCAATCATAGACGGGATGAAGGTGGCTAAACATTCCTCCCATTCCTCTTCCCCTAGGGAGGGGATATCGGCCTGCCACTTGGCCATTGCCCTGTCTGCTTTTACATCATGTGCCACTGTCAAGTGGAGGTATAAGGATGAAAGAGGCTTCTCCAGTACACCTGAAATCAGGAGACGCTCGATTGGGTCTGGTTCAAGCATCACCTGGGAGGGAAACTGGGCTTTAAGAGCATGGTGCAGCTGCCGATACCTAAATAGGAAGGACCCTGGCACCGCATGGGACGACTGTAGCTCCCGAAATGGGACCACAGTCCCTCTTCTGATGACGTGTTTCAGTGTAACAATACCTTTCTTGGCCCAGCTCGCAGGATCAGGGATAGTTAGTAGGTGAGGGAGCATAGGGTTAGCCCAGAGTGGAGTATGCGGAGAGATACAGGCTTGCTTCAGGAGAGCAGCTCTAGAGGATTTCCACACCTGGATGGTAGCCCTCATAGGGCCCGTAACCGCATTGCTAGCCCTCACTCCCCTATATGGCAGATTGGAGAGGGCTGCATATGACCCCAGGAGGGCCGCCTCTAGTGTAATTGCTGGGTTGAATCGGGATTGGGAAAACCACCACCGCACCGTTACTAAGACTGCAGCCCAATAATAAACCAGAAAATTGGGCAATGCCAAACCACCACTAGATAACGGGAGATAAAGTATGCGTTTCGCTATTCTCGGGGATTTGCCTGCCCAAATAAATGAGACTACTATACTTTCCAACCGCTGAAAGAAAGATTTGGGAATTGGTATTGGGGTTTGTCTAAAATAATATAAAAATTTGGGTAGGAAGATCATTTTTAAGAGGTTTCCCCTTCCTACTGGAGTCAAGGGGAGGGTCTTCCAGGTGGAGCATTTCTGCTGAAGCTGGGAAAGTACCGGATTTATGTTTTTTTCCATGTAACCAGAAAGATCATTCCCCACCTTCACCCCTAAGTATGTGAATTCCTGCGTCCATTGTAAGGGAGTTCCAGTATCTATCAGGGGCATTGTTGGGTTAAGGGGAAAAAGGACCGATTTGTTCCAATTAATTTTAATACCGGAGAAGTAACCAAATTTGTTAATGATTTCTAAGGCTGCCTTTAGAGAGGCAGAGGCGTCTGCCAAGTAGAGGAGGGAGTCATCGGCATATAGGGAGAGTTTTTCTACCAAAGGACCCACTCGGATCCCCTTGACTGAGTCATCCGCCCTCAAAAGGGTGGCCAGAGGCTCCAGCGCTAGGGCGAACAGCGCCGGGGACAGTGGACACCCCTGCCTCGTGCCCCTCCCCAGCGTGAACGCCTCTGAGAGGGACCCGTTGGTGCGGACCCTGGCCATTGGATGGGAGTACAGCAAACGGATCCAAGCCAGAAATCTGGGACCAAACCCAAATCTGCCAAGGACTCTCCATAAGTAGCCCCACTCCACCGAGTCGAATGCCTTCTCGGCGTCGAGTGAGGCTACCACGCCCCGCTCCCCCGAGGAGGCAATTGCTATGTGTGTGTGTAGGCGACGAATGTTTATATCTGTACCCCTCCCGGGCATAAACCCCGTCTGGTCTGGGTGTACTAAGGCCGTGATTACTGTGTTCAGTCTATTTGCTAGGACCTTGGAGAGAACTTTTGTGTCTACATTGAGTAGAGATATGGGTCTATATGAGGAGCAGAGGGTCGGGTCCTTCCCCGGCTTGGGGATAACGACTATCACAGCCTCATGCATGGAATTTGGAAGGTGGCCCAATGATATCATTCTTATTACTAAAATCTTGTATATAGTCCCTTATCATCCCCTCCAAGAGTTTACATACTATTGATGTTAGGCTAACTGGTCTGTAATTCCCAGGGATGTTTTTTGGGCCCTTTTTAAATATTGGTGCTACATTGGCTTTTCTCCAATCAGCTGGTACCATTCCAGTCAATAGACTATCTGTTGTTGTTTGGAAAAGCGTAGAATGATCCTGGTAGGATCCATATCAGGAGCATTCACAGCCTTCTTTTGGGATAGCAAGTCACAACGGGATTGCGCAGCCGCTCGGTTGAAAGCCTTGCGCAAACAAGAGCGGCTGTAACCCCGTGCCAACAGTCTAGTTTGTAAATCCTGTGCTTCTTGCTTGAAAAGGACATCATCAGAACAGTTCCTGCGCAATCGCAGGTACTGTCCATATGGAATGGATTTCTTTAAAGCTGTAGGGTGAAAGCTATCCACATGGAGGATTGTATTTCCTGCGGTGCTTTTACGAAACAAAGTACTGGAAATTTGACCCTCAGGGGTGCGCCTCAACTGTACGTCCAAAAAAGTCATTTGGTCACAATCATAGGTCATAGTGAACTTTTTTATTATTTTTGTTTTGATTGAGACAATCAAAGAACTTTAGCAACATCTCCTCAGGGCCCTCCCAGACGAGGAGGACATCATCAATGTATCGTAGCCACATAAAAATGTGGCTCGTATACATGGCAAGGTTCTCATCATCCCGGAGGGCCCTCTCCCACTCCCCCAGGTACAGATTGGCGTAGGCCGGAATCCCATGCGCGGGGCCCCGTGCGTGCGGCGTGACGGGGGTGCGTCACGGCATTACGACGGGAGTGACGCAATGTCGGAGCCTCCCGGCTCTTCCTGAATGCCAGGGAGCTCACACTTGGCCGTTTGGATGGGGGCCATGCCGCCTGCTTTGACGTGATCGGCTGTCAGCGCACACCTGTGGTGGATTAAGATGAGAAATACACGCCCCCAGTAAGTGATACAAATATGGGTAGCAGCAACCACACATTTTCAGTTTCTTCCTGGTTGGTGAACTTGAAGCACATGCACTTTGCACACTGTAAGTATAATCTTTAGCGATGTGTCCTTGCACTGTTTTTGCCCAACATAGTCATGGCTTAGGTTGAAATTAATTATTTTTACACTGATTTTTACACATTTACTCAAAGTGATATCTTTATTATTCTTCTTATATCCATTGTATTTTAGACTGGTCGACTCGGATTGGATATTGATCCGCTGAGTCCGATATAGCTTGCGACCATCCCGGGTTGGGTTACAAGTCACAGTCTATTCATATGGGGCAATACGGTGCAGTCACATGTGCTATCTAACACCCCTTAAGGTAATGTTTGGATTTACTGGTTCTTATCTCACGCCTTGATCTCCTTTTGGCACTTTTTAACCCCTTTTGTTCACTTGGGTGCATCCTCACACGTCCTCTCATGCATGCCTTCACTTTTTCCCACTTAACCCAGATCCACAGATTGATGCATGTCACTTTCACTATACCCACATCACATCCCTCACTTCCTACATTCCCGCACTTCCTAGCGCTTCTAACCTCCCCCCCGTCCAGATCTTACCTTTTCACTTTTTTACACATGGTACCAACCAAGTCGGGTTGCAATACTACCTTTACTTTCCATATACTTTTCTATATATCCTTTTAACTAACTGGTCTTTACAATTTGATACAATAATACAAGTTTGGAGTTTTTTACTTTTTTACTTTCATATATGACGCATTTGGAGACTTCTGTCCCCTAGTGGCCGATTTGTCCACTTATTTATCTATTTCATTAACTCATATTCCATTAACTTGTCTTATACACAATGGGCGTTTATTTAGTTTGACTCTTTAACTTCATCACAGTTGTGGTTCGCTTTTCGGCCGGTTTCCTGGCCTGGTGGGCGGTGCCTAAAGTGTGACCTCTCGTAAGCTGCATCATTGGTTTGCTGCCCCGGCCTTGGTTGCTGCGGCGGTAGAGGTGCCTGGAATCCCTTTTTGGGAGGAGAAAAAGATAACTGTTTTAAGGGATCTCCATGTGGGAGGCTTCTATTCTTTCTGGCTGGACATACATTGTTGGGTAACTATATTGTATCCGTGTATCGTATGTTAATTGCAATTTTACTATTACTATATATAATGGGATTCTTATATGTATACCTATTTTGTATGTATTTCCCAGCAGACTGATCCTCTGAAGAAGACCCCGAGTGTATGGGTTGAAACGCGTCAGGTTCAAAATTCATGATATCAACATTGTTGTTATTAATTTATGTCTGCAAATGTATGTTTAGCTGAACTAATGTTAAAATACTTCCCACTGGAGCTCATTGTTTTAAACTTCCATGTCATGTCACTTATGTACAAATAAATATATTCAATTTTTTCTACACAACTGATTCAATTCGTTACTGTGCTGCCTAAAAACCCCACCCTGGGGAAACCTCCTCTTTTTTGTTTCTATCTCATAGGGGTGAGCAGCAATTGTTCTTCTCTTCTAGTGTCCCCTCTTTGCAATACTTTAATATAAACACCTAAGTCTTAATAGGTTAGGGGGACATTTTTAAGTACCTTCTGTTATATTATTATGGTAGGTTGATAATCTTTAGCACTTACATATATCCCTGTTTTATATATTTTCAGGAGAACCTTACGGTCTTTGCAGTTAAGACTGCTGGACCCTTAAGGTCTTTTATAAATTTGACATCATTGTAAGTATCATATTTTATTCATATAGTTTACTAGAATACTTCTGCTATTAGTGAAAATATATGTGTGTACTTTGTTATAATTCTCCCCCTCCTTCTCCTTTGTTCCCCGTAATCCCCCCTTTCCCCCCCCCCCTTCTGCCTCCTACCTGATTTTTATTTTATTTATTATTGAGTTTCTCATTAATGCATACTCATTAATTGTGGAACCATATTGATTTATATTGAATTTATTATTGTACCCGGTTTCCCCCGAAAATAAGACCTAGCATGATTGTCAGTGATGACTGCAATATAAGTCCTACCCCCCAAATAAGCCCTACCCTGTTTCCCCGAAAATAAGCCCTACCCTGAAAATAAGACCTACAAGGACTTTAACTGGGGCTTATTTGGGGGGTAGGGCTTATAATGCAGCCATCACCGACAATCACGCTAGGTCTTATTTTCGGGGAAACAGGGTATGTACATTTATTAATTATGGAGCCTTTATTTATATACAGGTACATGTATGTACACAGGTGTAGATAGTATATTTTCCAGCTCTCCACTTGTCCACAGTGTGTATAAATATCACTACCTGCACTCAGGGCCGCTGATAAGCCAGTACAACCAGCCCTGTTGTACCGAGCCCGTGCAGCTTCAAAGACAGTTCAGTGGAGAAAAACAAACAGAAAAACGCTTTCTAATTTACACCCCAGCTCATCCGCTCCTACTAGTTTAGGGGATGTTGTATTAATACATGGGCATAGCATAAAGGGGTGCAGGAGTCACCATAGCAACCCTGTATTTAGCTCCAGGGGGCCCTGGCTCCCTGCTCTCATTGTACACGCTGGATTTTTAAATCATAAAATCCTGGAAACAGAATACAGGTCCGATCCATCTTGTGTCTCCCAGGACGCCAGCTGAGCTCTGTACCCCAGTCCCGAGCTTCTAGTTTGCCTTCTCCCCAGACCCCAGACCACACTCCTCCGCTTCTCTCATTGACTGGAGGAGAGAAGTCTGAATTTTGGCTCAGAGGATTAGCAGCCCGGGACAGGAGCTTCTGAGGTAAGAGACACACTGCTGTGCAAGAGAGTTCTCTCATATGGGAACAGATTAGAACAGGCACAATGACACTGCATCTGACCTGCAAGCACAGATTCACAGACAGTCAGAAACGTTTTGTAATGTCGACGATCCTAACACCTCCTTAGGGGCCCCCTCCCCCCACCAATCTGAAATGGGGACTGATGTTGAGAGGTACTCTGATGTGATGGAGGGAGCTCTGATGTGATGGAGGGGCTATGATGTGATGGAAGGGGCTCTGATGTGATGGACGGGCTCTGATGTGCTGGAGGGGACTCTCATGTGAAATGGGGACTCTGTCTATTGTTCTGCTGACTGACAATATCCACTAAGGTGGGATAAGTTTAGATTTTTGCAGCGTCATTTGTTTTATTCAGTCTCCAAGTTTTCCCTAATATTAAAGTGTAAGTTCACCTTTACAGAAGAATCTGTAAGGTAAACTTACAGAGGACTTACTTACAGAGGACCTCCTCCTCACTCCCCATACCCCCCCCCCCCCCGCATTTTCTGCCAGTTATACTGACTTTTCTGCATACTTTAATATAATGCACATAAATAAGCAGATTGTAAGTGAAGCGATGTAGGTGCCACGAGTAACAAACATCCACCATATCACCCTGCTGCCCGACCTCCATATATCACATCCAAGACAATGAACAGTCTTTTGCTTTGTTTTGTTTTTGTTTATTGGGGGGTATAACTGCACATGTATAACATCTACAGTCTTTTCCCTGCATCACCATGCAGATTATTGCTCCTCCTCTGAGTAACTCCTGCAGACTATTGCTCCCAGGAACTCCTCATCAATGACCGTGTAAAGATTAGGACTTCACCCATGACCGTGTAAGGGTGAAGCTCCCAAGAATCCTTCCCTTCTGCACAAACTTATACTGTAGCACATTTCTTGTCACATCTTCTTCTATATGCAAAAGATCCCACTCTGAATAGTCTCTAATGCTGACTCTGTTTGCTGCTACTAGGCCAGAGGTCTGCAGTACCTCTCCCCGGAGGCCTAGTAGTTTAATAGCATGTGCTGAACGGTTGACTACTGTGCCCAGCTTGCAAATCCTGCGCCCTCGGGCCACATAGATTTGAGACTCAAAGAGGGACACTGGGGAAGGGGGGGGGGGGGAGAGGTTCTTGATATAGGATATCAAGTGGAAAAGCGGTTACTTTAGCAATGAGTGACCAGAGGTTGTTAGTTAATATAAACAATTTATTGAAAATTATTAAAGTCCACAGAATATGTGAGAGGCAACCATGGAAGCTATGCTAGCAGTATAAATATGGCAAAAAAACAACAACAAATATAGCCAAGGTATTGCTATACCAAGGGCAACATTAAAAACAGACACACATACAAAACGACACCGACAAGGTCCGGACTTAATATGCTGTTCGGCAGCTAGTAGGTCGAAATAAGTGTAGGCATGCACAATGGCATTGCTGTCTAGGGTAAGTGGTTAGTTTCAAGAACTATGCTGCCGAGGAGCATATACAGGGGGGGCGGGGAGGAAAGGGAACTATAGGGGGGTCAATGAGAAGATAGCCTGGCAGCCGGCTGACAGGAGTGAGCAATGGGCGTAGGTGGAATACCGGGCTGTTTCCAGCAAGAACTGAGTGGTAAAGGTTGGTGCAGATTGGTGTGCAAGGCTTAAACAGCTGGGCACGGTATGTAGTTAGAGTGGTCTGGTGACCGTAAACATAAGGAGACTGTATTCAGCACAAAGCACCACAGAGTTGCGGGTAAAGTCCGATAGTGAGACGCTGCTCATTTGCATATGGGTTGAATGTACGCCCGGTGTCTGTACCAGCTATGCAGACAGTTGTCAAAGTTACTATGCGTGTATTAAAGCAGGAGTTTGGTATGTTCCACTCATACGTTACCGCCCAGTTGAGGGGGGGAAAGGGGAACCCCGGAAACTCTGAAGTCAAGTCCTCATAGATGCTTTAATACACGCATAGTAACTTTGACAACTGTCTGCATAGCTGGTACAGACACTGGGCGTACATTCAACCCATATGCAAATGAGCAGCGTCTCACTATCGGACTTTACCCGCAACTCTGTGGTGCACACCAATCTGCACCAACCTTTACCACCCAGTTCTTGCTGGAAACAGCCCGGTATTCCACCTACGCCCATTGCTCACTCCTGTCAGCCGGCTGCCAGGCTATCTTCTCATTGACCCCCCTATAGTTCCCTTTCCTCCCCGCCCCCCCTGTATATGCTCCTCGGCAGCATAGTTCTTGAAACTAACCACTTACCCTAGACAGCAATGCCATTGTGCATGCCTACACTTATTTCAACCTACTAGCTGCCGAACAGCATATTAAGTCCGGACCTTGTCGGTGTCGTTTTGTATGTGTGTCTGTTTTTAATGTTGCCCTTGGTATAGCAATACCTTGGCTATATTTGTTGTTATTTTTTTGCCATATTTATACTGCTAGCATAGCTTCCATGGTTGCCTCTCACGTATTCTGTGGATTTTAATAATTTTCAATAAATTGTTTATATTAACTAACAACCTCTGGTCACTCATTGCTAAAGTAACCGCTTTTCCACTTGATATCCTATATCAAGAACCTCTTCCCCCCCCCCTTCCCCAGTGTCCCTCTTTGAGTCTTAAGCCCACGGGTTACAGCAATAGCACCGAACCTGGTGCGTGGTCAGAGGTTGATCAGTATTTAGACTGATTAACAGCTTACACAGTATTTGCTATCCTCCCCCTTCCCCACCCCCACTCTCAGTACCACATAGATTTGACACTATTCCCCACAGTCTCTCCTCTGATCCAGGACTCCTGATCAATGACCGTGTAATGATGAGGACTTCACCATTGACCGTGTAAAGGTAAAATTCCCTCACAGACTTCCTGGCATGTATCCCCATCCAGCCCTCCACTGTGGTACGCTCACCGACCTTTCTCTGCCCTGAGTCCATGATAGAGAAGTTAACCGGACCGTACGTTCGGACAGCTTCTCCTGCTCCTCTGCTCCAGGAATTCCTCATCAATGACTGTGTAATGATGAAGACTTCACCAATGACCATGTAAAGGTGAAGTTCCCTCACAGTTCTCCCCAGGCCTCCTCCTGCAATGAGCGCACCCCCCAGATGGGGGTGCCCTCCTGCTGCTGTCTAGTACTCCATTCTCCACTTCTCCCGGCCGACAACTCCCCCCAGTGGCCTGTTACCTGAGCTTATATGGGAGGCCTGCCCCCTGCCAAAACCAGTTGGGGACTGGACAGGGCTCCTCACATGAGCTGCCTGCCACTCCAGTTTCAGGCTCTGCCCCTCTTCCAGAACATTCTCCCTGGAAGCAGGTGAGGTGCCTGAGAACTAAAGTACAGGTGGTTACGCCCACTGCTACACTAACCACTCTCTGCCCCCAGATCAAAACAAACAGGCCTAGCCTTAAGCATAGGCCTGCCTAAATTTACCTATGCTGACAGTTTCCCTAGCAAAAAAACCTATGCTAACACCTACCTATGGTAGAGGATGCTACATTCACCCCCCCACCCCCACCACCACCAAAATCACAGCTGTCCCCAGCTGTGGAAATTTTTTTTTTTACAAAAGTACCTCCTGGGCCCAGGAGCAAAGGCATCCCATATCAATTAGTTGGATGGGGAAAGGGTGGAAACTTGGACAGGGCTATGCACAAATAAATTAGGTACAAAAGTGCAAAAATATAATATGTACAATAAGAAGAGAGCAGAAAGGGCGGGACTTTGTAATAGACATATTTATAATAATATTTAACTTGATTTTACAAAATTACTATCTAATTGGCTGACATTACTATTGTTTATTGTGCAGACAATTACGTAAGTGAACATGGGAATAGATACCTACTAAGTTGGACTTAATGAACTACTCCATAACAAAGATGAAGTAAAAGGGTATACAAAAGTAAAAAATGAGGATATCATCGAGATAAACCACCACACATAACTGCAACAAATCTCGGAGGACATCGTTAATAAATTCATGGAAAACTGCCAGGGCGTTACAAAGGCCAAAAGGCATTACGAGGTCATCATAATGGCCTGTTCTGGTATTAAACGCAGTTTTCCACTCGTCACCCCCTCCTTAACCACCTTAATACAGTGCACTTACACCCCCTTCCTGCCCAGACCAATTTTCAGCTTTCAGCGCTCTCACACTCTTAATAACTATTACTCAGTCATGCAACACTGTACCCATATGAAATTTGCGTCCTTTTTTTTCACACAAATAGAGATTTCTTTTGGTGGTATTTAATCACTAGTGGGTTTTTTATTTTTTGCGCTATAAATAAAAAAGACCGTACATTTTGTGAAAAAAATCCCTTTTTCTTTGTTTCTGTCATAAAATTTTGCAAATTAGTAATTTTTCTTCATAAATTTTGGCCAAAATTTATACTGCCACATATCTTTGGTAAAAATAACCCAAATTAGTGTAAATTATTTGGTCTTTGTAAAAGTTATAGAGTCTGCAAGCTTTGGTGCCAATCACTGAAAATTGATCACATCTGATGTACTGAAGGCCTATCTCATTTTTTGAGACACTAACAAGTCAGGAAAGTACAAATACCCCCCCAAATGACCCCTTTTTAGAAAGTAGACATTCCAAGGTATTAAGTAAATAGCATGGTGAGTTTTTTTTAAGTTTTTAAGTTTTTTTTCCCCACAATTCTTTGCAAAATAAAGATTTTTTTTTTTTTTTTTTTTACAAAATTGTCATATTAACAGGTTATTTCTCTCACAGAGCATATGCATACAACAAATTACACCCCAAAATACATTCTGCTATTCTTCCTGAGTATGGCGATACCACATGTGTGAGACTTTTGCACAGCCTGGCCACATACAAGGGCCCAACATTGAAGTAGCACCATCAGGCGTTCTACGAGCATGGTTCATTTTTTTCCAGACGTTTTTGGAAATTGTGGAAAAAAAATTAAAACGCATTTTTTTTACACAAAGTTGTCCATTTATCAGATATTTCCAACACATGTACACAGCCTGGCCACATACAGAGACCCAACATTGAAGTAGCTCCATCAGGCGTTCAAGAGCATAAATGACACATCTCATTTCTCAACCACCTATTTCACTTTTGAAGGCCCTGGAGCACTAGGACAGTGGAATTGACCCCAAAATGACCCCATTTTGGAAAGCAAACACCCTAACATAAAATCTATGAGGCATAATGAGCCTTTTGAACCGTTCATTTTTTTCCAGAAGTTTTTGGAATATGTGGAAAAAAAATTAAAACGCATTTTTTTTACAAAGTTGTCCATTTATAAGATATTTCCAACACGTAGAAAATACATAGCAAAAATGACACCCCAAAATACATTCTGCTACTCCTCCTGAGTATGGTGATACCACATATGTGAGCCTTTTTCACAGCCTGGCCACATACAGAGGCCCAACATCCAAGTAGCACCATCAGGCTTTCTAGGAGCATAAATAACATATATAATTTCCTGGCAACCTATCATTTTTGAAGGCCCTTCATATTTCTAACACATAGCATATACATACTAAGAATTAGAATCCAAAATAAATTCTATTGCGGAAAGAGTAAAAAAAAAAAAAAGCCTGTGCTTTTTGTTGTATCCACAGAGTAGAGCACTGGTCCAGGCAGCAGGCAGGGATGTGCTTAGCGACAGCAATAGTAATTATCCAGGCAGCAGGCAGGAATATTGTCTATAGTCAGCACAAGGATATTGTCAGCACAGCACAATCCATAGAAATTGTCCAGGCAGAGACAGCCAGCACAGTCATAATATTAGTCCTGGTACACTGTTACCTGCAGACACTCATTATTGTATCGCTCTCCAGCCCTTCATAAATATACTGCCTCTTGCTACAGCTAATTATTTGCATAGTCCAGGTAGCGGTGTGGTCCGTTCATGCGGCAGGCAGAGGCATAATGGCAGTAAGTCAGCAGCAGGCTGAGGGCCGCAATCAGGTAAGACCTGTGCAAAGGGGCACAGGGGTAGAGGCTTCGACCCACCCAAATCTCTATGAAGCCTCCGGACTCCAGACCCTAATCCAGAAATTCTGAAACCCAGAGAAGACAAAAAAAAATAGTTTTCTCCATCCGGAAAAACAATTCTGGAGCCCCTCACATATGTGAGACCCCTGGGTACTACAGTAGCAGGGCAACAGATCAGTCCAAGCGGTAGGCAAAAGCATAGTCCCTAAAACAGGCCAGGGTCAGTTCACGTGCAAGCCGTCCAAGCGGTAGGCAGTAGCGTAGTTGATAAAACAGGCCAGGGTCAGTTCATGTGGAAGCAGTCCAAACAGTGAGCAGAGGAATAGTCACAAAACAGGCTTCACTTGGAAGCAGTCGAAACGGTAGGCAGAGGCATAGTCAAGAAACAGGCCAGGGTCAGTTCACGTGGAAGGTAGTGGCACGGTTATTTGGGGAAGCATGGAAAATGGTCAGCACAGATGATGGAAATGGTTAAAAACATGGGCTAATATTTTACGGATGTATGATTACGTTGGAAGCATTCACCAATGCAAAGGCCAGGTTGGGAGGGACACTGGGGACAATGGTAGCTGGTATCTTTTCAAAATCCTCTTTTGCTGCACACGCAACATTTTTTTTGCCGTCTTCGGCCTGCTTCAGATGGTGGAATGTGGAAGGGGAAGTGGCGCTCATGAAGTCAGCTAACAGCATCAGAGCGAAGGTCTTGTGGGGGGGGTCTTTGTTGATAGATGAGGGACGTGACAACTTCTTCTATGAACTTTAGGAAGGGGGCAGGGCTTTCCATGGATTTGGTGTAGACTACGTAGGAATTATAAATGGCCAAATGGATGAGATAAATTGCTACCTTCATGTACCAGAATTGGGACCTCCTTATTGAAAAATAGGGCTGAATAGGGTCAAATAGGGCTTTATGTTCGGGTCAAACATGAGTTTGACTCGAACATTGGCTGTTCACCCGTTCGCCAAATAGCAAACAATTTGGGGTGTTTGCGGCAAATTCGAAAGCCGCGGAACACCCTTTAAAAGTCTATGGGAGAAATCAGAAGTGCTCATTTTAAAGGCTTATATGCAAGTTATTGTCATAAAAAGTGTTTGGGGACCTGGGTCCTGCCCCAGGGGACATGTATCAATGCAAAAAAAAGTTTTAAAAACGGACGTTTTTTCGGGAGCAGTGATTTTAATAATACTTAAAGTGAAACAATAAAAGTGAAATATTCCTTTAAGTTTCGTACCAGGGGGGTGTTTATAGTATGCCTGTAAAGTAGCGCATGTTTCCCATGTTTAGAACAGTCCCTGCACAAAATGACATTTCTAAAGGAAAAAAGTCATTTAAAACTACTTGCGGCTATAATGAATTGTCGGGTCTCGGCAATACAGATAAAAGTCATTGAAAAAAACGTAATGGGATTCCCCACAGTCCATTACCAGGCCCTTTGGGTCTGGTATGAATAATAAGGGGAACTCCGAAACCAAAATTTAAAAAAAAAAATTGCGTGGGTGTCCCCCCAAATTCCATACCAGGCCCTTCAGGTCTGGTATGGATATTAAGGGGAACCCCACGCCAAAATTTAAAAAAAAAATGGTGTGGGGTTCCCCCTCAAAACCATACCAGGCCCTTCCGGCCTGGTATGGATTTGAGGGGGGAGCCCCGCGCCAAAATTAAAAAAAAATGGAGTGGGGGTCCCACCAAAAATCCATACCAGACCCTTATCCAAGCACGCAACCTGGCAGGCCGCAGGAAAAGAAGGGGGATGAGAGAGCGCCCCCCCATCCTGAACCGCACCAGGCCACATGCCCTCAACATGGGGAGGGTGCTTTGGGGTAGCCCCCCAAAGCACCTTGTCCCCATGTTTATGGGGACAAGGGCCTCATCCCCACAACCCTTGCCCGATGGTTGTGGGGGTCTGCAGGCAGGGGGTTATCAGAATCTGGAATCCCCCTTTAACAAGGGGACCCCCCAGATCCTGGCCTCCCCCTATGTGAAATGGTAACGGGGTACAAATGTACCCCTACCTTTTCACAAAAAAAAGTTTAAAATGGTAAAAATGACATGACACGGCTTGGGGAAAAATCCTTTATTAACCACTTGCTTACTGGGCACTTAAACCCCCCTCCTATCCAGATCAATTTTCAGCTTTCAGTGCTCTCACACTTTGAATGACAATTACTCAGTCATGCAACACTGTACCCAAATGATTTTTTTGTCCTTTTTTTCATACAAATAGAGCTTTCTTTTGGTGGTATTTTATCACCTCTGGGTTTTTTTATTTTTGCGCTATAAATAAAAAAAGACCGAAAATTTTGAAAAAAAAAAAGAATTTTTCTTAATTTCTGTGATAAAATTTTGCAAATTAGTAATTTTTCTTCATAAATTTTGGCCACAATTTATAATGCTACATATCTTTAGTAAAAATAAACAAAAATTTGAGGAAATTATTTGGTCTGTGTGAAAGTTTTAGAGTCTACAAGCTATGGTGCAAATCATAAAAAATTATCACATCTGATGTACTGGTGGCCTATCTCACTTCTTGAGACCCTAACAAGCCAGGAAAGTACAAATGCCCCCCAAATAACCCCTTTTTGGAAAGTAGACATTTCAATGTATTTAGTTATAGGCATGGTGAGTTATTTGAAGTTGTAATTTTTTCCCACAATTCTTTGCAAAATTGAGATTTTTTAATTTTTTTTTCCCACAAAATTGTCATTGTAATAGCTTATTTCTCTCACATGGCATGTGTATACCACAAATGAAACCCCAACATACATTCTGCTACTCCTCCTGAGTATAGCGATACCACATGTGTGGGACTTTTTCACTGCCTGGCCACATACAGAGGCCCAACATGCAGATAGCACCACCAGGTGTTCTAGGAGCATAAATTACACATCACATTTCTCAACCACCTATTACCCTTTTGAAGGCCCTGGAGCACCAGGACAATGGAAACACCCATAAAATGACCCCATTTTGGAAAGCTAATACCCCAACGTATAATTTATGAGGCATAATGAGTCTTTTGAACGGTTCATTTTTTTCCAGAAGTTTTTGGAAAATGTGGAAAAAAAATGAAAACGCATTTTTTTTTACACAAAGTTGTCCGTTCATAAGATATTTCCAACACATAGCATTTAGATAGCAAAAATGACACCCCAAAATACATTCTGCTACTCCTCCTGAGTATTAAGATACCACATGTGTGGGACTATTTCACTGCCTGGCCACATACAGAAGCCCAACATGCAGGGAGCCCCATCAGGTGTTCTAGGAGCATAAATTACACATCACATTTCTCAACCACCTATTACACTTTTGAAGGCCCTGGAGCACCAGGACAATGGAAACACCCACAAAATGACCCCATTTTGGAAAGCTAACACCCCAACGTATAATTTATGAGGCATAATGAGTATTTTGAACGGTTAATTTTTTTCCAGAAGTTTTTGGAAAATGTGGGAAAAAAATGAAAACGCATTTTTTTTACACAAAGTTGTCCGTTTGTAAGATATTTCCAACACATAGCATTTAGATAGCAAAAATGACACCCCAAAATACATTCTGCTACTCCTCCTGAGTATTACGATACCACATGTGCGGGACTTTTTCACTGCCTGGCCACATACAGAAGCCCAACATGCAGGGAGCACCATCAGGTGTTCTAGGAGCATAAATTACACATCACGTTTCTCAACCATCTATTACACTTTTGACGGCCCTGGAGCACCAGGACAATGGAAACACCCACAAAATGACCCCATTTTGGAAAGCTAACACCCCAAGGTATATTTTATGAGGCATAATGAGTCTTTTGAACGGTTCATTTTTTTTCCAGAAGTTTTTGGAAAATGTGGAAAAAAAATGAAACCGCATTTTTTTTTTACACAAAGTTGTCCGTTTATAAGATATTTCCAACACATAGCATTTAGACAGCAAAAATGACACCCCAAAATACATACTGCTACTCCTCCTGAGTATTACGATATCAAATGTGTGTGACTTTTTCACTGCCTGGCCACATACAGAAGCCCAACATGCAGGGAGCACCATCAGGTTTTCTAAAAGCATAAATTACACATCATGTTTCTCAACACCTATTACATTTTTGAAGACCCTGGAGCACCAGGACAATGGAAACACCCACAAAATGACCCCATTTTGGAAAGCTAACACCCCAACGTATAATCTATGAGGCATAATGAGTCTTTTGAACGGTTCATTTTTTTCCAGACGTTTTTGGAAAATGTGGGAAAAAAATGAAACCGCATTTTTTTTACACAAAGTTGTCCGTTTATAAGATATCTCCAACACATAGCATTTAGATAGCAAAAATGACACCCCAAAATACATTCTGCTACTCCTCCTGAGTATGGCGATACCACATGTGTGAGACTTCTACACAGCCTGGCCACATACAGAGATCCAACATGCAAGGAACACCGTCAGGTGTTCCAGGGACACATAACATGTACATACCAAGAATTACAGCTCAAAATACATTATGCTGAGCAAAGCGTAAACAAAAGATTACCTGTGGTTGTAGTAGCGCAGTTGTACACAGGAGTATAGCACTGGTCCAGGCAGCAGGCAGGGACTAGGTCAGCAGTGGCGAACACAATTGTCCAGGCAGCAGGCAGGCTTACTGTCCATGTAAAGTCCAGGGTCAGCGCAGGCAGAGATATTGTCAGAAGTGCCAAAAATATTGGTCCTGGTAGTAGGCAGGTCCATGTGGTGTGGTCAGAGTGACAGGCAGAGGCATGACGGCAGTAAGTCCTACAGGCAGAAGTAGGGCCTCGTTCAGGACAGAATATGGACAGGGGTAGAGGCTTCTCCCACCCAAATCTCTTTGAAGCCTCCGAGTCTCCAGACCCTAATCTAGGATTGAGAAAACAAAAAAAATTGTTTTCTTCATCCAGAAAAACAATTCTGGAGCCCCTCACATATGTGAGACCCCTGTGTTGAATCCCACTAGTCCAGTAGCAGGGTACAAGATCAGTCCATGAGGCAGGCAAAAAACATGGTCAAACAGTCCAAGGTCAGTTCCAGATCAGGCAGTGGTATGTACAGAATCGTTAGGCAGAAGCATGGTCGAATAACAGTCCAGGGTCATTTCCAGATCAGGCAGAGGTATGTACAGAATCGGCAGACAGAAGCATGTTTGAATAACAAGCCAGGGTCAGTTACAGAGCAGGCAGTGGCATAAGGGGTGTGAGGGTAAATTGCAGGAACTGAGGCTTACGTTTACCATACTTCACTAATAATTTACTGAAGTATGGTAACGGCGAAAACATTCACATATGCAGAGGCCTGGTTCGGAAGGACATTGTGCACAATAAAAAGATGTGTCTCTTCTGAATCCTGCTCTGGTACACACTTTACATTTTTTTTGCCGTCGTTGGCCTCCTGGTTTGGGAGATATTTTATTGGGAAAGTGGTGTTCGGAGAGTCGACTTAGAACATCTGATCGGATATTTTCTGGTGGGCCGTTCGAGAATATAAGGGCAGTGAAAACTTCCTCCTGGTAGCCAAGGAAGCGTTTGGGGTTTTGGGTGGAGATACGATAAATTACATATGAATTGTATATGGCCAATTGAAAAAAATAAATTGCGACTTTTTTATACCAATGGTATGTCCGTCTTGTGGCAAGGTATGGTTCCAGCATTTGGTTATTGAAGTCTACTCCCCCCATAAACAAATTATAATCATAGATGCATTTAGGTTTTTGTATGGGGCCATTCCTTCTGGGGATTTCCACGAAGGTATCATTGTGGATTGAAGACAACATGTAGACATCTCTTTTGTCCCTCCACTTCACTGCCAAAATCTCGTTGTTTCGTAGACTTGCCATTTCTCATTTTCTCAATTTCTTATTGATAAGACTTTGAGGAAAGCCCTTCCGGTTCTTTTTTACGGTGCCACATGCTGGCGTCTTCTTCCGGTGAAGGTTGTGGAACAGGGGCAGAGATGTGTAGAAGTTGTCTACGTATAAATTGTAGCCTTTTTCCAGTAGGGGGTATATGAGGTCCCAAACAATTTTCCCGCTTGATCCCAAGTAGTCTGGGCAATTAGGGGGTTGCAGCTGGGTGTCCTTCCCTTCGTACACTTTGAAGGCATACATGTACCCTGTGGCTCAGTCACATAATTTGTATACCTTCACCCCATAGCGGGCCCTTTTACTGGGAATAAAATGTTTTATTCTAAGCCTGCCACTAACTTTAACAAGGTACTCATCCACACATATGTTTTGGTCTGGGGTAAACAGCTGGGGGAATACTTCAGAAAAATAATTTAGCGGCTAAAAAGCCTGTCATAATTTGGGTCATTTCGGGGAGGGCACTGGGTATTGTCATTGAAATGAAGGAACCTCATTATCATGAGGTATCTGTTTCTGGGCATTACCTTGGAGAATACTGGCATGTGGTGGATGGGGTGGGTTGACCAATAGGACATCAAAGTGTTTTTTTTGGTGAGTCCCATAATAAATGTGAGGCCTAAAAAAACCTTTAACTCCTCCACCGTTAGGTCTCTCCATTCGTAGGGACGGGCATAGTAGGACGTTGGATTATTTAAAATAAATTGCTGTGCATAAAGGTTGCACTGGGCCACAATATTTGATAGCATGTTTTTGGTAAAAATTAAATTTAAAAAATTTATTGGGGAAAAATTCTCCGTGTCCACCTGGTCTCCTGGCTGGGCAGTGAAAGGGGGAATGTTGGCTTCTCCTGAATTAGGAGGAAGCCACAAGGGGTTCTGCAGGGCATAGGGAAGGCTGGCATGGGTCCTTGGCCTTTCTTGCCGAGGTCCTGCGGTGCTGGTGGATGGTACTGCTGTGCTGGTGGATGGCACTGCTGTGCTGGTGGATGGCACTGCGGTGCTAGTGGATGCCACTGCCTCCTCACCAGAACGCCTTTGTTTGGCAGGCCGAATATCTTCCTCCTCTGAGTCACTCAGTGTTCCACTACTGAGGACTGGCTCATAATTTATGTCTGACTCAGAATTGGAGTCTGAAAGGGAAGCTGAAAAAGAGAGCTCCCTGTTGCTCTCGTCGGCCTGGGAAAGTATTTGGAATGCCTCCTCGGCGCAAAAGCGTCTTTTGGACATGGTTGCTGGTGGTGATGCGACTACACAGGTGTGTGCTAAGCCTGCACTGATGGGCACTGATGAGGCGGCACTGATGAGCACAGATGGGCAATGAGGTGGCACAGAGGGGCACTGATGAGGTGGAACAGACGTGCACTGATGAGGTGGAACAAATGTGCACTGATGAGGCGGCACAGATGGGCACTAATGAGGCGGCACAGGTGAGCACTGATGAGGCGGCACAGGTGGGCACTGATGAGGCGGAACAGATGTGCACTGATGAGGTGGAACAGATGTGCACTGATGAGGTGGCACTGATTGGCACAGGTGGGCACTGATTGGCACAGGTGGGCACTGATGAGGTGGCACAGATATGCACTGATGAGGTGGAACAGATGTGCACTTAGGTGGAACAGATGTGCACTGATGAGGCGGAACAGATGGGCACTGATTGGCACAGATGGGCACTGATGAGGTGGCACAGGTGCTCACTGATGAGGTGGCACAGGTGGGCACTGATGAGGTGGCACAGGTGGGCACTGAGGCGGAACAGATTTGCACTATGATGGCACAGATGTGCACTGATGAGGTGGCACAGATGAGGTGGCATAGATGGGGCGGCACAGATGGGGCGGTACAGATGGGCACTGATGAGATGGCACAGATGGGCACTGATGAGGTGGCACAGATGTGCACTGATTGATTTGACAGATGTGCACTGAGGCAGCACAGATGGGCACTGATGAGGTGGCACAGGTGGGCACTGATGAGGTGGCACAGGTGGGCACTGATGAGGTGGCACAGGTGGGCACTGATTGTGAAGATGTGCAAATGGACACTGATCACTGATGGCAGACAGGTGGGCACTGATTGGCACAGGTGGGCACCGATTGGCACAGGTGGGCACTGTACTGATGGAGCACTGCACTGATGGGGCACTGTACTGATTGGCACTGTAAAAAGGTTTTTGGAAACTCACAGATCGCTGACAGATTCTCTCTCTCCTCATACGCTGTCTCTGTGTGAGGAGAGAGATTCGGCAATGAGAGATGATGTCAATTGTTTACATCTGAGATCATCGCTCATTGGCCATCGCGCTGTAAATGGCCGCTGTGATTGGCCATTTACAGCGATCTGTGATTGGCTGTGTCCAAGGGACACGGCCAACACAGAATTTCCCTGATGAGCTCGTGAGCGTGCACAGGGAGCGAGGAAAGGGGAGGCCGTCATATGACGGCCTCCCAGGAATTGACATCCACGCTGTAGCCGTCATTCGGCTATGGCCGGATGTGAAGTGGTTAAAAAATAAAAATGTCTCACAAAGTCTTCTTCTCTTGCTCCCCTGATGGACAGAAAAAGAAAAAAAAAAGCCGCACCTACCCGCCTCCATGGGAAGCACCCACCGCATGACGTGTCCTCTCAGGTGACAGTTCTTTTATCACCCTCATTTATAGCTGGCTATCGCAGTAAGCGGCATTGGAGGGCTACAAACAGATATAAACAAAGCCTGGGGAATGCCCAGGAAAAAATTCCAAGCCTACATACCACCAGAATGCATGTGCCTCCACTGTGGGGACACTCATATTTTAGTGTTAGGACCACAGATATCAGGGTGCCGTGACGAGGCTCTGTGGCTTACGCATGCGTTTGCAAATGCGTGCGGACTAAACCCCTGTTTTTAACGCATACTGTTAGACAGGTTAATTTGGTTGTCTGCGAGCTGGTGGTAAGTAGGCTTGGAATTTTTTCCTGGGCATTCCCCAGGCTTTGTTTATATCTGTTTGTAGCCCTCCAATGCCGCTTACTGCGATAGCCAGCTATAAATGAGGGTGGTGGCAAGTTTTTTGAGATCACCTTGGCGTGTGTATTGGTCCAGCAACGCACCAGCACCTTTGCAGCCATTGTGCTATTTGCTGGGTGTCTGGTGTGCTCCTGTACCTTTAAGAAGGGATGGGCTGCCCTTCAGTCCACCTGCTCTCATTTATCCATCAGAATGCATGTGCCTCCACTGTGGGGACACTCATATTTTAGTGTTAGGACCACAGATATCAGGGTGCCGTGACGAGGCTCTGTGGCTTACGCATGCGTTTGCAAATGCGTGCGGACTAAACCCCTGTTTTTAACGCATACTGTTAGACAGGTTAATTTGGTTGTCTGCGAGCTGGTGGTAAGTAGGCTTGGAATTTTTTCCTGGGCATTCCCCAGGCTTTGTTTATATCTGTTTGTAGCCCTCCAATGCCGCTTACTGCGATAGCCAGCTATAAATGGGGGTGGTGGCAAGTTTTTTGAGATCACCTTGGCGTGTGTATTGGTCCAGCAACGCACCAGCACCTTTGCAGCCATTGTGCTATTTGCTGGGTGTCTGGTGTGCTCCTGTTGGGTGATGATAATGGGGGGATGGGACAAGTGTTGTGCTTGTGCAGTACAATACAGACACAGATCAATAACTCACTGCTCCTGGCTCTTCTCTCCTGACACTGGTGTGTGAGGAGAGAAGAGCTGCTAATAGCTAGTTACCGCTCTGTGTTTACATTTAGTGATGGCTGTGAAAGGATAAAACAGAGAGGAGATAAGGGCGATCTGGTGGAGGTGGATAGCTCTCAGAGGAATAATAGTGCTGAGGTTGCACTTCTGGTAGCATTTTGGTTAGAGGAGAAGCAACTCTTAAGATACAAAAAAGGAAAAGGAAGGCACCTCTAAGTGCAGTATGCAAAATTTAATAAAGTGTACAAAGGGTTAAAAGCACTTACAAGATTGTTGAGTGTTAAAAGACATAATAAAATCAGGAGTCCTCATCTGTGGCATGTGTCCATTCTCAGCATCGTGGTAGAGAGATGTGTAGAGCCGTCCAGCAGCTGTAAAGCGTTCTCACATGTGTTGTAGAGAGGAAGCAGCAGGGAAGCCTGTATTCACTACGGGACACGCGAGGCTGATGATGTCAGTGTAGAGAAGGGGGCGGTAACGCGTTTCGGAGCATGTGCGGCTCCTTCGTTAGACCTACGCCCATACTCCTCAAGCTGGCTTATGAATGGTGAGGGGGAGGAGTAAGGGGAGGAGTATGGGCAGATGTTGAATACACAATGATAAGGGAAGTGACAGATGTATTACGAGGACGGCCAAGATGACCGTGCACTCGCAAATTGGATCATTAACGTCAGTGCTATATACAATGAAGTCCTGAAGGAATTTGACACAGGGGTACTGGGCACAGATGGCAGTGGTTAAATTAACAATAATAAATAAATATACAAACGTAAGGTTGACATTGAATCAGTATACAGGTGTGTTACATGGTCGGCCGGGTGTCTACATGCATGTGTTACAAAGGCAGCCAGGCGTTTGCACACATGCAAATAGGGTCGTAAGTCTAATGTTGAGTTGGCAATGAATAAATATACAGCCATGTTACAAGGTCGGCCAGGCATGTGTTACGAGGCAGCCAGGCATCTATGTGCACGTGTTACAAAGGCAGCGGGGCGTTTGTACACATGCAAATAAGGTCGTAAGTCTAATGTTGAATTAACAATGAATAAATATGCAGCCGTGTTACAGGTGTCTGTACACATGCAAATGAAGTAATAAATCTGTTGAAAGGGGATTTAAAAAAAAACGAATAAGCGACAGTATATAGTGGATGTTGTGTGAATTGTACTGATTATGTCTGTAACAATGATAAAACAATGCTGAATATTACTTGACTATGAATAAGTGTATATGTGCGTTACAAGGGTGGCCGGGCGTCTATACACTAAAGACAGGTAGAGGAAAATAGTGGATGCTTATACAAGTTGTACGAATTGTGCAGATTATGCCTGTAGCAATAATCTCACGGTGAGAGGTATTACTCAACTGTGTATTAGTATATAGAAGTGTTACAGGGGCGGCTGGGCGTCTATAAACTACAGAAGGGAAATAGGAGGTGGTGAATGGTTATGCAAATAGTATAGATTATGCCTGTAGCAATACTCTGACGATAATAGATGATAATAGATAATAATATGGGCGGCACAGTGGTGCAGTGGTTAGCACTCTCGCCTAGCAGTAAAAAAGGGTCACTGGTTCGAATCCCAACCACGACACTACCTGCCTGGAGTTTGCATGTTCTCCCTGTGCCTGCGTGGGTTTCCTCCGGGTACTCCAGTTTCCTCCCACACTCCAAAGACATGCTGGTAGGTTAATTGGCTTCTGTCCAAAATTGGCCCTAGTATATGAATGGGGACCTTGGATTGAGGGTAGGGACTGATGTGAGTGTGCGATGTACAGGGTTAGGGACAAGGGTCAGGGTTGTAGACACACACTCACTCAGGTTGAACTGGATGGACTGGTGTCTTTATTCAACCTTACTAACTATGTAACTATGTAATAGACTAAATAATTATGCAGGTGTGTTACAGGGGCAGCCGGGCATTTACACACCCGCAAATAAGGACACAAATCTACTATAAAGAATTTACTTATAGTAATAGGTAATAAAATGTAATGGATGCTCTACAAATAGTACAGATTGTGCCTTTAGTTGTCAATAATAGATCATATTTGATTGAGACAGATGGCAGATATGTACATGTATAACAGGCAAACACCATGACGTATGGATATGATAATAAGAAGGAATGAATGATAAATGAACTACTAAATGTAGTAGATCATATAACTTACTGTAGTAGATCATATAACTTACACAAGATAAAATTAGGAGGTTGGAGGTGGAGAGTATACTAGTAGCGGATAACAAATAGACACCATGATATCACAATCTGTATTTTAAATGCACTATTTTTTAGAGTAAGGTGTTAATTTCCAATTCTTCATTAATATCTCCAGGCGAAAGTACGCCAAGAGTGTATATCCAACAAGTCTCCCGTTGGCAGAGACGTTTAAATCTCTCTGCCGCAGAGAGAGTGGCTGGTATGGATTCGATGATCCATACTTTTAGGTCTACGGTGTATTTAGGATGATGTTGGGTGAAATGTCGTGGGACGCAATAGTGGTCTTTACCGGCCTTGATGAATCAGCGGTACTCTCCAAAAAGCTGGCGTAGGGGGCGTATGGTTCAACCTACATAGTAGAGGCCACAGGAGCAGGTCAGGCAGTATACTACATGATCTGTAGAACAGAATTGCGAAATTTTGTATGTTTTATCTTTAATCGTGAATGTTTTTTGACCATGTTGTACAAAACTGCATGTAAGGCAAAGGGGTTTGCGGCATTGATACATTCCAATCATAAAAAAAAGTTGGAGTGGAGATGACATATTTGTTTTCTTTTTGAGTTTGCTTGGGGCAATCTTTCCCTTAATGTTAGGTGCTTTCCTATATGAAAATTTGGGTTTATTTGGTATACTGTCTTTGAGATGGGATCCTGCAGTAGTTGGGATCCATCTGTGCCCTGTACCCGTGTCAAATTCCTTCAGGACTTCACTGTATATAGCACTGACGGTAATGATCCAATTGTCGTCTTGGCCGTCCTTGTAATACATCTGTCACTTCCCTTATCATTGTGTATTCAACATCTGCCCATACTCCTCCCCTTACTCCTCCCCCTCACCATCTCATGAGTCACATGGCCAGGCTGTAGAGGTCTCCCGTCAAGAGCCTCAATGGCAAGTGGAGTGTCACGCAGCTGCAGCAGAATCGAGTGCTTCGATACAAAGGCAGCATCAATAAAAAGGCCTGCAGCCCCAGAGTCAATTAGAGCCTGTATCTCGATGGACGACTCAGCCCAAGAAAGAGTGACTGAAACCAGAGGCTTATCCTTCTGGATAACTGGGGACGAAACAACTCCACCTAAGGTCTGTCCGTGACAGGACCTCAAGGTTCGGGCGTTCCCTGGACTAGTAGGACAAGACTTTAAAAAGTGACCTGTCTGGCCACAATAAAGGCACAATCTCTCCCTCCTCCTAAAGGTTCTTTTATCCGCAGAGAGACGCATGAAGCCCAAGTGCATGGGTTCATCTTCACTGACTGATTCGGTACCAGGAGGCATGGGAGGTGAGGGAGGCATGGGTGGGACTGCAAAGCTCGGAGGCAAATGTACAGGAGGTTTCCGCAAGCGCTCCTTAAAAGAGAGTCTTTCTCTGAGTCTGGAGTCAATGAGGATGGCAAATGTGATCAACTTCTCCGGCTCAGTGGGTATATCTCGGGCTGCTATCTCATCCTTGATGGTATCTGAGAAATGAGAAAAAGCAGCCACGAGGGCCTCATTCTTCCAAGCAACCTCTGCTGCCAGAGTACGGAATTCAATGGCGTAGTCGGCAACAGTTTTCGTACTCTGATGGATATGAGGCACTTGGCAGCAGAAGTGGAGCATGCGGGAACATCAAATACCCTTTTAAAGGAGGTCACAAACTCAGGGTAACTCAAGACAACAGGTTTTTGCATCTCTCATAGAGGGTTTACCTAGGCCAAGGCTCTCTCAGAAAGCAAAGATATCACGAAACCTACTTTGCTTCTGTCCGTGGGAAACCCCTGGGGCAGCATCTCAAAGTATATCTCAACCTGGTTGAGAAACCCTCTGCATGGAACTGGATCACCCCCAAATCGCTGGGGAAGCAGGGCGGAACCAGACATACCTCTTATAGAGGTAATATTCGATGCGGGTGCCTGCACAGAGACTAGCACAGCAGCAGGAAAGGCCTGCAACTCAGGTTGTATCAGAGCAGCCACAGTGGGAGGTTCCAGGTGAGCCGTGTGACTCAGGAGTGTTTGTCTTGCTCATCCAATTATATTTTATATTTGGAAAAAATATTACCAACAAGTGTATTGACTGTATCTTCTGAATTCTTGTCCTTCGCCTACTGTCAGAAACCATGAAATCAGACCGAAAAAGTAAAAAAAAAAAACGTAGTGAAAACATAGCCAAAGTTCAGTAACGGATAGTCAGCCAAGCCAGAAGTCAGGGATCCAAGTAGTGGAACAGCAAGCAGGATCTGGAGCCAGAAGGGATGTCAGCAAAGCCAGTCTTTAAACAGGAACACAGGAGATAGTTTCTTGTGCTGTGACAAAGGCAAAGGCAGAGCTCCTCTGGACTGGATGGCTTAAGTAGGCAGGACTGACGAGCAGAATCATCAACAGCTGAGTAACTGTAGAGAGAGATGGGAGCTGGCAATTAGCCGACAGCTGAGCGGCCAGCTCAGAGAAGGAAGGACTGAGCCCAGCCCTGACACATCCACCATATCACTCTGCTGCCCGACCTCCATATATCACATCCAAGACAATGAAAAGTCATTTGCTTTGTTTTTGTTTATTGGGGGTATAACTTGGTTGGGGAAAAAGGGTATATGGGATGCCCATAGATCAAATTACTTTGCCATCATATTTATAGATTATAACTTCATTTGAGCCTGAAGAAATTATATGCATGTATAATATCTACAGTCTTTTCCCTGCATCACCATGCAGATTATTGCTCTTCCTCTGCGTAACTCCTGCAGACTATTGCTCCCAGGAACTCCTCATCAATGACCGTGTAAAGATGGGGACTTCACCCATGACCGTGTAAGGGTGAAGCTCCCAAGAATCCTTCCCTCCTGCACAAACTTATACTGTAGCACATTAATTTCTTGTCACATCTTCTTCTATATGCAAAATATCCCACTCTGAATAGTCTCTAATGCTGACTCTAGGCCTAGTAGTTTAATAGCATGTGCTGAACAGTGGACTATTGTTCCCAGCTAGCCCAGCTTGCAAATCCTGCGCCCTCAGGCCGCATCGATTTGACACTATTCCCCACAGGCTCTCCTCTGATCCAGGACTCCTCATCAATGACCGTGTAATGATGAGGACTTCACCAATGACCGTGTAAAGGTGAAGTTCCCTCACAGACTTTCTGGCATGTCTCCACATCCAGCCCTCCACTGTGGTACACTCACCGAACTTTCTCTGCCCTGAGTCCATGATAGAGAACTTAACCGGACCATACATTCCGATAGCTTCTCCTGCCCCTCTGCTCCAGGAATTCCTCAATAATGACCGTGTAATGATGAAGACTTCACCAATGACCGTGCAAAGGTGAAGTTCCCTCACAGTTCTCCCACGCCTCTCCCAGATGGGGGAGCCCTCCTGCTGCTGTCTAGTACTCCATTCTTCACTTCTCCCAGCCGACAACTCCCCCCAGTGGCCTGTTACCTCAGCCTATATGGGAGGCCTCCCCCCTGCCAATAACTGTTGGGGATTGGTCAGGGCTCCTCACATGAGCTGCCTGCCACTCCAGTTCCAGGCCCTGCCCTTCTTCCAGAACATTCTCACTGGAAGCAGGGGAGGCGCCTCAGAACTAAAGTACAGATGATCACACCCACTGCTACACTAACCACTCCCTGCCCCCAGATCAAAACAAACAGGCCTAGCCTAAAGCATAGGCCTGCCTAAATTTACCTGTGCTGACAGTTTCCCTAGCAAAAAATTCTATGCTAGCACCTACCTATGGTAGAGGGTGCTACATAAGTTTACAAAGTAAGACATGGGCTCTTCTCACTATACTTGATGTATATTTACCATCTTGTAGGTTTTTATTACCAAAGTTTTAATAAATGCTTTTTAATTACTGCAGTTAGATGGCGCGTCCCTCTTTTCTGTGTGGCTCCTTTGGGAGGGTTGCCCACTAGACACAGACTCCAACAATGCCTTTATCAGTCTCATACCCAAGCCCAACAAAGACCCCAGCAACATGGCTAATTACAAGCCGATTTCTTTGATAAACACAGACTTGAAGTTGCTAGCCAAAATTTATGCTACAAGGTTAAATGGCTTTATCGCCCGCTACATCCATAAAGTCGGCTTCCTTCTGCACAGACAAGCATTTAACCAAATTCACTGGGCCGTCGATCATATTTCAATACTTAATTCCTTTTGGGATGGGGAGACTACGGAAAGGGATGTTGCTTTCTTTAGACATAAGGAAAGCATTCAACATTTTATTTTGGACTTACTTCAGAATTTTGTCTAGATTTTAGTTTGGTCCTAAATTCCTCTTGTGCCTACAGACAGGTCTGCTGTTAGGAATTACGGCACCCCGTACAGCCTACCTGATGGGCCCCCACTTTCTATCCTAGCACAAACCTTCTCCCCCAAATCCCCACTGCCAGCACAAATCCCCCCTAATCCCTTCTAGCCCACCTGCTCCTGGCACAAAATCCCCCATCTCTCCTCCCAGCACAAATCTTCTTACTTCAATCCCCCTCCTAGGACAAATTCCCACAAATCCCTCTTTCTAGCACAACCCCCTCTAAGTTACTCTTCCCAGCCCAAATTCTTCCTCCCTACCGAAATCCCCCCCCCCCAGCACAAGCATCCCCTCTCCTGGTTCAACCCTCCACCCCCTACCTCCCCCCCACTCCCTCCTCCTAGCACATATCCCCCCTCCCTAAATCTCCATCACTTTTCCCAACACAGATAGCTGCCAGTCCCCCCTCCCCCAACTTACAGGAGGAAGCCACTAGGGATGAGCCGAACACCCCCCTGTTCGGTTCGCACCAGAACATGCGAACAGGAAAAAAATTTGTTCGAACACGCGAACACCGTTAAAGTCTATGGGACACGAACATGAATAATCAAAAGTGCTAATTTTAAAGGCTAATATGCAAGTTATTGTCAATAAAAGTGTTTGGGGACCTGGGTCCTGCCCCAGGAGACATGAATCAATGCAAAAAAAAGTTTTAAAAACGGCCGTTTTTTCAGGAGCAGTGATTTTAATAATGCTTAAAGTCAAACAATAAAAGTGTAATATCCCTTTAAATTTCATACCTGGGGGGTGTCTATAGTATGCCTGTAAAGGGGCGCATGTTTCCCGTGTTTAGAACAGTCTGACAGCAAAATGACATTTTGAAGGAAAAAACACATTTAAAACTACCCGCGGCTATTGCATTGCCGACAATACACATAGAAGTTCATTGATAAAAACGGCATGGGAATTCCCCACAGGGCAACCCCGAACCAAAATTAAAAAAAAAAAATGATGTGGGAGTCCCCCTAAATTCCATACAAGGCCCTTCAGGTCTGGTATGGATATTAAGGGGAACCCCAGCCAAAATTTAAAAAAAAAATTGACGTGGGGTTCCCCCGAAATTCCATACCAGACCCTTCAGGTCTGGTATGGATTTTAAGGGGAACCCCGCGCCAAAAAAAACAAAAAAAAACGGCGTGGGGTCCCCCTAAAAATCCATACCAGACCCTTATCCGAGCACGCAACCTGGCAGGCCGCAGGAAAAGAGGGGGGACGAGAGTGCGGCCCCCCCCTCCTGAACCGTACCAGGCCACATGCCCTCAACATTGGGAGGGTGCTTTGGGGTAGCCCCCCAAAACACCTTGTCCCCATGTTGATGAGGACAAGGGCCTCATCCTCACAACCGTGGCCGGTGGTTGTGGGGGTCTGCGGGTGGGGGGCTTATCGGAATCTGGAAGCCCCCTTTAACAAGGGGACCCCCAGATCCCGGCCCCCCCCCTGTGTGAAATGGTAAGGGGGTACTTACCCCTACCATTTCACTAAAAAACTGTCAAAAATGTTAAAAATGACAAGAGACAGTTTTTGACAATTCCTTTATTTAAATGCTTCTTCTTTCTTCCTTCATCTTCTTCTTCTTCTTCTGGTTCTTCTGGCTCTTCTGGTTCTTCCTCCGGCGTTCTCGTCCAGCATCTTCTCCGCGGCGTCTTCTATCTTCTTCTCCTCGGGCCGCTCCGCACCCATGGCATTGGGGGGGAGGCTCCCGCTCTTCTCTTCATCTTCTTCTCTTCTTCATCTTCTTCTTCCTTCTTCTCTTCTTCATGTCTTCTCCGGGCCGCTCCGCAGCCATGCTGTGGCATGGAGGGAGGCTCCCGCTGTGTGACGGCGTCTCTTCGTCTGACGGTTCTTAAATAACGGGGGGCGGGGCCACCCGGTGACCCCGCCCCCCTCTGACGCACGGTGACTTGACGGGACTTCCCTGTGACGTCACGGGGAATGCCACAGGGAAGTCCCGTCATGTCACCGTGCGTCAGAGGGGGGCGGGGTCACCGGGCGGCCCCGCCCCCCGTTATTTAAGAACCGTCAGACGAAGAGACGCCGTCACACAGCGGGAGCCTCCCTCCATGCCACAGCATGGCTGCGGAGCGGCCCGGAGAAGACATGAAGAAGAGAAGAAGGAAGAAGAAGATGAAGAAGAAGATGAAGAAGAAGATGAAGAAGAGAAGAAGATGAAGAGAAGAGCGGGAGCCTCCCCCCTCATGCCATGGGTGCGGAGCGGACGGAGGAGAAGAAGATAGAAGACGCCGCGGAGAAGATGCTGGACGAGAACGCCGGAGGAAGAACCAGAAGAGCCAGAAGAACCAGAAGAAGAAGAAGATGAAGGAACCTCATTATCATGAGGTATCTGTTTCTGGGCATTACCTTGGAGAATACTGGCATGTGGTGGATGGGGTGGGTTGACCAATAGGACATCAAAGTGTTTTTTTTGGTGAGTCCCATAATAAATGTGAGGCCTAAAAAAACCTTTAACTCCTCCACCGTTAGGTCTCTCCATTCGTAGGGACGGGCATAGTAGGACGTTGGATTATTTAAAATAAATTGCTGTGCATAAAGGTTGCACTGGGCCACAATATTTGATAGCATGTTTTTGGTAAAAATTAAATTTAAAAAATTTATTGGGGAAAAATTCTCCGTGTCCACCTGGTCTCCTGGCTGGGCAGTGAAAGGGGGAATGTTGGCTTCTCCTGAATTAGGAGGAAGCCACAAGGGGTTCTGCAGGGCATAGGGAAGGCTGGCATGGGTCCTTGGCCTTTCTTGCCGAGGTCCTGCGGTGCTGGTGGATGGTACTGCTGTGCTGGTGGATGGCACTGCTGTGCTGGTGGATGGCACTGCGGTGCTAGTGGATGCCACTGCCTCCTCACCAGAACGCCTTTGTTTGGCAGGCCGAATATCTTCCTCCTCTGAGTCACTCAGTGTTCCACTACTGAGGACTGGCTCATAATTTATGTCTGACTCAGAATTGGAGTCTGAAAGGGAAGCTGAAAAAGAGAGCTCCCTGTTGCTCTCGTCGGCCTGGGAAAGTATTTGGAATGCCTCCTCGGCGCAAAAGCGTCTTTTGGACATGGTTGCTGGTGGTGATGCGACTACACAGGTGTGTGCTAAGCCTGCACTGATGGGCACTGATGAGGCGGCACTGATGAGCACAGATGGGCAATGAGGTGGCACAGAGGGGCACTGATGAGGTGGAACAGACGTGCACTGATGAGGTGGAACAAATGTGCACTGATGAGGCGGCACAGATGGGCACTAATGAGGCGGCACAGGTGAGCACTGATGAGGCGGCACAGGTGGGCACTGATGAGGCGGAACAGATGTGCACTGATGAGGTGGAACAGATGTGCACTGATGAGGTGGCACTGATTGGCACAGGTGGGCACTGATTGGCACAGGTGGGCACTGATGAGGTGGCACAGATATGCACTGATGAGGTGGAACAGATGTGCACTTAGGTGGAACAGATGTGCACTGATGAGGCGGAACAGATGGGCACTGATTGGCACAGATGGGCACTGATGAGGTGGCACAGGTGCTCACTGATGAGGTGGCACAGGTGGGCACTGATGAGGTGGCACAGGTGGGCACTGAGGCGGAACAGATTTGCACTATGATGGCACAGATGTGCACTGATGAGGTGGCACAGATGAGGTGGCATAGATGGGGCGGCACAGATGGGGCAGTACAGATGGGCACTGATGAGATGGCACAGATGGGCACTGATGAGGTGGCACAGATGTGCACTGATTGATTTGACAGATGTGCACTGAGGCAGCACAGATGGGCACTGATGAGGTGGCACAGGTGGGCACTGATGAGGTGGCACAGGTGGGCACTGATGAGGTGGCACAGGTGGGCACTGATTGTGAAGATGTGCAAATGGACACTGATCACTGATGGCAGACAGGTGGGCACTGATTGGCACAGGTGGGCACCGATTGGCACAGGTGGGCACTGTACTGATGGAGCACTGCACTGATGGGGCACTGTACTGATTGGCACTGTAAAAAGGTTTTTGGAAACTCACAGATCGCTGACAGATTCTCTCTCTCCTCATACGCTGTCTCTGTGTGAGGAGAGAGATTCGGCAATGAGAGATGATGTCAATTGTTTACATCTGAGATCATCGCTCATTGGCCATCGCGCTGTAAATGGCCGCTGTGATTGGCCATTTACAGCGATCTGTGATTGGCTGTGTCCAAGGGACACGGCCAACACAGAATTTCCCTGATGAGCTCGTGAGCGTGCACAGGGAGCGAGGAAAGGGGAGGCCGTCATATGACGGCCTCCCAGGAATTGACATCCACGCTGTAGCCGTCATTCGGCTATGGCCGGATGTGAAGTGGTTAAAAAATAAAAATGTCTCACAAAGTCTTCTTCTCTTGCTCCCCTGATGGACAGAAAAAGAAAAAAAAAAGCCGCACCTACCCGCCTCCATGGGAAGCACCCACCGCATGACGTGTCCTCTCAGGTGACAGTTCTTTTATCACCCTCATTTATAGCTGGCTATCGCAGTAAGCGGCATTGGAGGGCTACAAACAGATATAAACAAAGCCTGGGGAATGCCCAGGAAAAAATTCCAAGCCTACATACCACCAGAATGCATGTGCCTCCACTGTGGGGACACTCATATTTTAGTGTTAGGACCACAGATATCAGGGTGCCGTGACGAGGCTCTGTGGCTTACGCATGCGTTTGCAAATGCGTGCGGACTAAACCCCTGTTTTTAACGCATACTGTTAGACAGGTTAATTTGGTTGTCTGCGAGCTGGTGGTAAGTAGGCTTGGAATTTTTTCCTGGGCATTCCCCAGGCTTTGTTTATATCTGTTTGTAGCCCTCCAATGCCGCTTACTGCGATAGCCAGCTATAAATGAGGGTGGTGGCAAGTTTTTTGAGATCACCTTGGCGTGTGTATTGGTCCAGCAACGCACCAGCACCTTTGCAGCCATTGTGCTATTTGCTGGGTGTCTGGTGTGCTCCTGTACCTTTAAGAAGGGATGGGCTGCCCTTCAGTCCACCTGCTCTCATTTATCCATCAGAATGCATGTGCCTCCACTGTGGGGACACTCATATTTTAGTGTTAGGACCACAGATATCAGGGTGCCGTGACGAGGCTCTGTGGCTTACGCATGCGTTTGCAAATGCGTGCGGACTAAACCCCTGTTTTTAACGCATACTGTTAGACAGGTTAATTTGGTTGTCTGCGAGCTGGTGGTAAGTAGGCTTGGAATTTTTTCCTGGGCATTCCCCAGGCTTTGTTTATATCTGTTTGTAGCCCTCCAATGCCGCTTACTGCGATAGCCAGCTATAAATGGGGGTGGTGGCAAGTTTTTTGAGATCACCTTGGCGTGTGTATTGGTCCAGCAACGCACCAGCACCTTTGCAGCCATTGTGCTATTTGCTGGGTGTCTGGTGTGCTCCTGTTGGGTGATGATAATGGGGGGATGGGACAAGTGTTGTGCTTGTGCAGTACAATACAGACACAGATCAATAACTCACTGCTCCTGGCTCTTCTCTCCTGACACTGGTGTGTGAGGAGAGAAGAGCTGCTAATAGCTAGTTACCGCTCTGTGTTTACATTTAGTGATGGCTGTGAAAGGATAAAACAGAGAGGAGATAAGGGCGATCTGGTGGAGGTGGATAGCTCTCAGAGGAATAATAGTGCTGAGGTTGCACTTCTGGTAGCATTTTGGTTAGAGGAGAAGCAACTCTTAAGATACAAAAAAGGAAAAGGAAGGCACCTCTAAGTGCAGTATGCAAAATTTAATAAAGTGTACAAAGGGTTAAAAGCACTTACAAGATTGTTGAGTGTTAAAAGACATAATAAAATCAGGAGTCCTCATCTGTGGCATGTGTCCATTCTCAGCATCGTGGTAGAGAGATGTGTAGAGCCGTCCAGCAGCTGTAAAGCGTTCTCACATGTGTTGTAGAGAGGAAGCAGCAGGGAAGCCTGTATTCACTACGGGACACGCGAGGCTGATGATGTCAGTGTAGAGAAGGGGGCGGTAACGCGTTTCGGAGCATGTGCGGCTCCTTCGTTAGACCTACGCCCATACTCCTCAAGCTGGCTTATGAATGGTGAGGGGGAGGAGTAAGGGGAGGAGTATGGGCAGATGTTGAATACACAATGATAAGGGAAGTGACAGATGTATTACGAGGACGGCCAAGATGACCGTGCACTCGCAAATTGGATCATTAACGTCAGTGCTATATACAATGAAGTCCTGAAGGAATTTGACACAGGGGTACTGGGCACAGATGGCAGTGGTTAAATTAACAATAATAAATAAATATACAAACGTAAGGTTGACATTGAATCAGTATACAGGTGTGTTACATGGTCGGCCGGGTGTCTACATGCATGTGTTACAAAGGCAGCCAGGCGTTTGCACACATGCAAATAGGGTCGTAAGTCTAATGTTGAGTTGGCAATGAATAAATATACAGCCATGTTACAAGGTCGGCCAGGCATGTGTTACGAGGCAGCCAGGCATCTATGTGCACGTGTTACAAAGGCAGCGGGGCGTTTGTACACATGCAAATAAGGTCGTAAGTCTAATGTTGAATTAACAATGAATAAATATGCAGCCGTGTTACAGGTGTCTGTACACATGCAAATGAAGTAATAAATCTGTTGAAAGGGGATTTAAAAAAAAACGAATAAGCGACAGTATATAGTGGATGTTGTGTGAATTGTACTGATTATGTCTGTAACAATGATAAAACAATGCTGAATATTACTTGACTATGAATAAGTGTATATGTGCGTTACAAGGGTGGCCGGGCGTCTATACACTAAAGACAGGTAGAGGAAAATAGTGGATGCTTATACAAGTTGTACGAATTGTGCAGATTATGCCTGTAGCAATAATCTCACGGTGAGAGGTATTACTCAACTGTGTATTAGTATATAGAAGTGTTACAGGGGCGGCTGGGCGTCTATAAACTACAGAAGGGAAATAGGAGGTGGTGAATGGTTATGCAAATAGTATAGATTATGCCTGTAGCAATACTCTGACGATAATAGATGATAATAGATAATAATATGGGCGGCACAGTGGTGCAGTGGTTAGCACTCTCGCCTAGCAGTAAAAAAGGGTCACTGGTTCGAATCCCAACCACGACACTACCTGCCTGGAGTTTGCATGTTCTCCCTGTGCCTGCGTGGGTTTCCTCCGGGTACTCCAGTTTCCTCCCACACTCCAAAGACATGCTGGTAGGTTAATTGGCTTCTGTCCAAAATTGGCCCTAGTATATGAATGGGGACCTTGGATTGAGGGTAGGGACTGATGTGAGTGTGCGATGTACAGGGTTAGGGACAAGGGTCAGGGTTGTAGACACACACTCACTCAGGTTGAACTGGATGGACTGGTGTCTTTATTCAACCTTACTAACTATGTAACTATGTAATAGACTAAATAATTATGCAGGTGTGTTACAGGGGCAGCCGGGCATTTACACACCCGCAAATAAGGACACAAATCTACTATAAAGAATTTACTTATAGTAATAGGTAATAAAATGTAATGGATGCTCTACAAATAGTACAGATTGTGCCTTTAGTTGTCAATAATAGATCATATTTGATTGAGACAGATGGCAGATATGTACATGTATAACAGGCAAACACCATGACGTATGGATATGATAATAAGAAGGAATGAATGATAAATGAACTACTAAATGTAGTAGATCATATAACTTACTGTAGTAGATCATATAACTTACACAAGATAAAATTAGGAGGTTGGAGGTGGAGAGTATACTAGTAGCGGATAACAAATAGACACCATGATATCACAATCTGTATTTTAAATGCACTATTTTTTAGAGTAAGGTGTTAATTTCCAATTCTTCATTAATATCTCCAGGCGAAAGTACGCCAAGAGTGTATATCCAACAAGTCTCCCGTTGGCAGAGACGTTTAAATCTCTCTGCCGCAGAGAGAGTGGCTGGTATGGATTCGATGATCCATACTTTTAGGTCTACGGTGTATTTAGGATGATGTTGGGTGAAATGTCGTGGGACGCAATAGTGGTCTTTACCGGCCTTGATGAATCAGCGGTACTCTCCAAAAAGCTGGCGTAGGGGGCGTATGGTTCAACCTACATAGTAGAGGCCACAGGAGCAGGTCAGGCAGTATACTACATGATCTGTAGAACAGAATTGCGAAATTTTGTATGTTTTATCTTTAATCGTGAATGTTTTTTGACCATGTTGTACAAAACTGCATGTAAGGCAAAGGGGTTTGCGGCATTGATACATTCCAATCATAAAAAAAAGTTGGAGTGGAGATGACATATTTGTTTTCTTTTTGAGTTTGCTTGGGGCAATCTTTCCCTTAATGTTAGGTGCTTTCCTATATGAAAATTTGGGTTTATTTGGTATACTGTCTTTGAGATGGGATCCTGCAGTAGTTGGGATCCATCTGTGCCCTGTACCCGTGTCAAATTCCTTCAGGACTTCACTGTATATAGCACTGACGGTAATGATCCAATTGTCGTCTTGGCCGTCCTTGTAATACATCTGTCACTTCCCTTATCATTGTGTATTCAACATCTGCCCATACTCCTCCCCTTACTCCTCCCCCTCACCATCTCATGAGTCACATGGCCAGGCTGTAGAGGTCTCCCGTCAAGAGCCTCAATGGCAAGTGGAGTGTCACGCAGCTGCAGCAGAATCGAGTGCTTCGATACAAAGGCAGCATCAATAAAAAGGCCTGCAGCCCCAGAGTCAATTAGAGCCTGTATCTCGATGGACGACTCAGCCCAAGAAAGAGTGACTGAAACCAGAGGCTTATCCTTCTGGATAACTGGGGACGAAACAACTCCACCTAAGGTCTGTCCGTGACAGGACCTCAAGGTTCGGGCGTTCCCTGGACTAGTAGGACAAGACTTTAAAAAGTGACCTGTCTGGCCACAATAAAGGCACAATCTCTCCCTCCTCCTAAAGGTTCTTTTATCCGCAGAGAGACGCATGAAGCCCAAGTGCATGGGTTCATCTTCACTGACTGATTCGGTACCAGGAGGCATGGGAGGTGAGGGAGGCATGGGTGGGACTGCAAAGCTCGGAGGCAAATGTACAGGAGGTTTCCGCAAGCGCTCCTTAAAAGAGAGTCTTTCTCTGAGTCTGGAGTCAATGAGGATGGCAAATGTGATCAACTTCTCCGGCTCAGTGGGTATATCTCGGGCTGCTATCTCATCCTTGATGGTATCTGAGAAATGAGAAAAAGCAGCCACGAGGGCCTCATTCTTCCAAGCAACCTCTGCTGCCAGAGTACGGAATTCAATGGCGTAGTCGGCAACAGTTTTCGTACTCTGATGGATATGAGGCACTTGGCAGCAGAAGTGGAGCATGCGGGAACATCAAATACCCTTTTAAAGGAGGTCACAAACTCAGGGTAACTCAAGACAACAGGTTTTTGCATCTCTCATAGAGGGTTTACCTAGGCCAAGGCTCTCTCAGAAAGCAAAGATATCACGAAACCTACTTTGCTTCTGTCCGTGGGAAACCCCTGGGGCAGCATCTCAAAGTATATCTCAACCTGGTTGAGAAACCCTCTGCATGGAACTGGATCACCCCCAAATCGCTGGGGAAGCAGGGCGGAACCAGACATACCTCTTATAGAGGTAATATTCGATGCGGGTGCCTGCACAGAGACTAGCACAGCAGCAGGAAAGGCCTGCAACTCAGGTTGTATCAGAGCAGCCACAGTGGGAGGTTCCAGGTGAGCCGTGTGACTCAGGAGTGTTTGTCTTGCTCATCCAATTATATTTTATATTTGGAAAAAATATTACCAACAAGTGTATTGACTGTATCTTCTGAATTCTTGTCCTTCGCCTACTGTCAGAAACCATGAAATCAGACCGAAAAAGTAAAAAAAAAAAACGTAGTGAAAACATAGCCAAAGTTCAGTAACGGATAGTCAGCCAAGCCAGAAGTCAGGGATCCAAGTAGTGGAACAGCAAGCAGGATCTGGAGCCAGAAGGGATGTCAGCAAAGCCAGTCTTTAAACAGGAACACAGGAGATAGTTTCTTGTGCTGTGACAAAGGCAAAGGCAGAGCTCCTCTGGACTGGATGGCTTAAGTAGGCAGGACTGACGAGCAGAATCATCAACAGCTGAGTAACTGTAGAGAGAGATGGGAGCTGGCAATTAGCCGACAGCTGAGCGGCCAGCTCAGAGAAGGAAGGACTGAGCCCAGCCCTGACACATCCACCATATCACTCTGCTGCCCGACCTCCATATATCACATCCAAGACAATGAAAAGTCATTTGCTTTGTTTTTGTTTATTGGGGGTATAACTTGGTTGGGGAAAAAGGGTATATGGGATGCCCATAGATCAAATTACTTTGCCATCATATTTATAGATTATAACTTCATTTGAGCCTGAAGAAATTATATGCATGTATAATATCTACAGTCTTTTCCCTGCATCACCATGCAGATTATTGCTCTTCCTCTGCGTAACTCCTGCAGACTATTGCTCCCAGGAACTCCTCATCAATGACCGTGTAAAGATGGGGACTTCACCCATGACCGTGTAAGGGTGAAGCTCCCAAGAATCCTTCCCTCCTGCACAAACTTATACTGTAGCACATTAATTTCTTGTCACATCTTCTTCTATATGCAAAATATCCCACTCTGAATAGTCTCTAATGCTGACTCTAGGCCTAGTAGTTTAATAGCATGTGCTGAACAGTGGACTATTGTTCCCAGCTAGCCCAGCTTGCAAATCCTGCGCCCTCAGGCCGCATCGATTTGACACTATTCCCCACAGGCTCTCCTCTGATCCAGGACTCCTCATCAATGACCGTGTAATGATGAGGACTTCACCAATGACCGTGTAAAGGTGAAGTTCCCTCACAGACTTTCTGGCATGTCTCCACATCCAGCCCTCCACTGTGGTACACTCACCGAACTTTCTCTGCCCTGAGTCCATGATAGAGAACTTAACCGGACCATACATTCCGATAGCTTCTCCTGCCCCTCTGCTCCAGGAATTCCTCAATAATGACCGTGTAATGATGAAGACTTCACCAATGACCGTGCAAAGGTGAAGTTCCCTCACAGTTCTCCCACGCCTCTCCCAGATGGGGGAGCCCTCCTGCTGCTGTCTAGTACTCCATTCTTCACTTCTCCCAGCCGACAACTCCCCCCAGTGGCCTGTTACCTCAGCCTATATGGGAGGCCTCCCCCCTGCCAATAACTGTTGGGGATTGGTCAGGGCTCCTCACATGAGCTGCCTGCCACTCCAGTTCCAGGCCCTGCCCTTCTTCCAGAACATTCTCACTGGAAGCAGGGGAGGCGCCTCAGAACTAAAGTACAGATGATCACACCCACTGCTACACTAACCACTCCCTGCCCCCAGATCAAAACAAACAGGCCTAGCCTAAAGCATAGGCCTGCCTAAATTTACCTGTGCTGACAGTTTCCCTAGCAAAAAATTCTATGCTAGCACCTACCTATGGTAGAGGGTGCTACATAAGTTTACAAAGTAAGACATGGGCTCTTCTCACTATACTTGATGTATATTTACCATCTTGTAGGTTTTTATTACCAAAGTTTTAATAAATGCTTTTTAATTACTGCAGTTAGATGGCGCGTCCCTCTTTTCTGTGTGGCTCCTTTGGGAGGGTTGCCCACTAGACACAGACTCCAACAATGCCTTTATCAGTCTCATACCCAAGCCCAACAAAGACCCCAGCAACATGGCTAATTACAAGCCGATTTCTTTGATAAACACAGACTTGAAGTTGCTAGCCAAAATTTATGCTACAAGGTTAAATGGCTTTATCGCCCGCTACATCCATAAAGTCGGCTTCCTTCTGCACAGACAAGCATTTAACCAAATTCACTGGGCCGTCGATCATATTTCAATACTTAATTCCTTTTGGGATGGGGAGACTACGGAAAGGGATGTTGCTTTCTTTAGACATAAGGAAAGCATTCAACATTTTATTTTGGACTTACTTCAGAATTTTGTCTAGATTTTAGTTTGGTCCTAAATTCCTCTTGTGCCTACAGACAGGTCTGCTGTTAGGAATTACGGCACCCCGTACAGCCTACCTGATGGGCCCCCACTTTCTATCCTAGCACAAACCTTCTCCCCCAAATCCCCACTGCCAGCACAAATCCCCCCTAATCCCTTCTAGCCCACCTGCTCCTGGCACAAAATCCCCCATCTCTCCTCCCAGCACAAATCTTCTTACTTCAATCCCCCTCCTAGGACAAATTCCCACAAATCCCTCTTTCTAGCACAACCCCCTCTAAGTTACTCTTCCCAGCCCAAATTCTTCCTCCCTACCGAAATCCCCCCCCCCCAGCACAAGCATCCCCTCTCCTGGTTCAACCCTCCACCCCCTACCTCCCCCCCACTCCCTCCTCCTAGCACATATCCCCCCTCCCTAAATCTCCATCACTTTTCCCAACACAGATAGCTGCCAGTCCCCCCTCCCCCAACTTACAGGAGGAAGCCACTAGGGATGAGCCGAACACCCCCCTGTTCGGTTCGCACCAGAACATGCGAACAGGAAAAAAATTCGTTCGAACACGCGAACACCGTTAAAGTCTATGGGACACGAACATGAATAATCAAAAGTGCTAATTTTAAAGGCTAATATGCAAGTTATTGTCAATAAAAGTGTTTGGGGACCTGGGTCCTGCCCCAGGAGACATGAATCAATGCAAAAAAAAGTTTTAAAAACGGCCGTTTTTTCAGGAGCAGTGATTTTAATAATGCTTAAAGTCAAACAATAAAAGTGTAATATCCCTTTAAATTTCATACCTGGGGGGTGTCTATAGTATGCCTGTAAAGGGGCGCATGTTTCCCGTGTTTAGAACAGTCTGACAGCAAAATGACATTTTGAAGGAAAAAACACATTTAAAACTACCCGCGGCTATTGCATTGCCGACAATACACATAGAAGTTCATTGATAAAAACGGCATGGGAATTCCCCACAGGGCAACCCCGAACCAAAATTAAAAAAAAAAAATGATGTGGGAGTCCCCCTAAATTCCATACAAGGCCCTTCAGGTCTGGTATGGATATTAAGGGGAACCCCAGCCAAAATTTAAAAAAAAAATTGACGTGGGGTTCCCCCGAAATTCCATACCAGACCCTTCAGGTCTGGTATGGATTTTAAGGGGAACCCCGCGCCAAAAAAAAAAAAAAAAAACGGCGTGGGGTCCCCCTAAAAATCCATACCAGACCCTTATCCGAGCACGCAACCTGGCAGGCCGCAGGAAAAGAGGGGGGACGAGAGTGCGGCCCCCCCCTCCTGAACCGTACCAGGCCACATGCCCTCAACATTGGGAGGGTGCTTTGGGGTAGCCCCCCAAAACACCTTGTCCCCATGTTGATGAGGACAAGGGCCTCATCCTCACAACCGTGGCCGGTGGTTGTGGGGGTCTGCGGGTGGGGGGCTTATCGGAATCTGGAAGCCCCCTTTAACAAGGGGACCCCCAGATCCCGGCCCCCCCCTGTGTGAAATGGTAAGGGGGTACTTACCCCTACCATTTCACTAAAAAACTGTCAAAAATGTTAAAAATGACAAGAGACAGTTTTTGACAATTCCTTTATTTAAATGCTTCTTCTTTCTTCCTTCATCTTCTTCTTCTTCTTCTGGTTCTTCTGGCTCTTCTGGTTCTTCCTCCGGCGTTCTCGTCCAGCATCTTCTCCGCGGCGTCTTCTATCTTCTTCTCCTCGGGCCGCTCCGCACCCATGGCATTGGGGGGGAGGCTCCCGCTCTTCTCTTCATCTTCTTCTCTTCTTCATCTTCTTCTTCCTTCTTCTCTTCTTCATGTCTTCTCCGGGCCGCTCCGCAGCCATGCTGTGGCATGGAGGGAGGCTCCCGCTGTGTGACGGCGTCTCTTCGTCTGACGGTTCTTAAATAACGGGGGGCGGGGCCACCCGGTGACCCCGCCCCCCTCTGACGCACGGTGACTTGACGGGACTTCCCTGTGACGTCACGGGGAATGCCACAGGGAAGTCCCGTCATGTCACCGTGCGTCAGAGGGGGGCGGGGTCACCGGGCGGCCCCGCCCCCCGTTATTTAAGAACCGTCAGACGAAGAGACGCCGTCACACAGCGGGAGCCTCCCTCCATGCCACAGCATGGCTGCGGAGCGGCCCGGAGAAGACATGAAGAAGAGAAGAAGGAAGAAGAAGATGAAGAAGAAGATGAAGAAGAAGATGAAGAAGAGAAGAAGATGAAGAGAAGAGCGGGAGCCTCCCCCCTCATGCCATGGGTGCGGAGCGGACGGAGGAGAAGAAGATAGAAGACGCCGCGGAGAAGATGCTGGACGAGAACGCCGGAGGAAGAACCAGAAGAGCCAGAAGAACCAGAAGAAGAAGAAGATGAAGGAAGAAAGAAGAAGCATTTAAATAAAGGAATTGTCAAAAACTGTCTCTTGTCATTTTTAACATTTTTGACAGTTTTTTAGTGAAATGGTAGGGGTAAGTACCCCCTTACCATTTCACACAGGGGGGGGCCGGGATCTGGGGGTCCCCTTGTTAAAGGGGGCTTCCAGATTCCGATAAGCCCCCCGCCCGCAGACCCCCACAACCACCGGCCACGGTTGTGAGGATGAGGCCCTTGTCCTCATCAACATGGGGACAAGGTGTTTTGGGGGGCTACCCCAAAGCACCCTCCCAATGTTGAGGGCATGTGGCCTGGTACGGTTCAGGAGGGGGGGGGCGCACTCTCGTCCCCCCCTCTTTTCCTGCGGCCTGCCAGGTTGCGTGCTCGGATAAGGGTCTGGTATGGAATTTAGGGGGAACCCCACGCCGTTTTTTTTTTTTTTTTTGGCTGGGATTCCCCTTAATATCCATACCAGACCTGAAGGGCCTTGTATGGAATTTAGGGGGACCCCCACATCATTTTTTTTTTTTTTTTTTTGGTTCGGGGTTCCCCTGTGGGGAATTCCCATGCCGTTTTTATCAATGAACTTCTATGTGTATTGTCGGCAATGCAATAGCCGCGGGTAGTTTTAAATGAGTTTTTTCCTTCCAAATGTCATTTTGCTGTCAGACTGTTCTAAACACAGGAAACATGCGCCCCTTTACAGGCATACTATAGACACCCCCCAGGTACGAAATTTAAAGGGATATTACACTTTTATTGTTTGACTTTAAGCATTATTAAAATCACTGCTCCTGAAAAAACGTCCGGTTTTAAAACTTTTTTTTGCATTGATCCATGTCCCCTGGAGCAGGACCCAGGTCCCCAAACACTTTTTATGACAATAACTTGCATATAAGCCTTTAAAATTAGCACTTTTGATTTCTCCCATAGACTTTTAAAGGGTGTTCCGCGGCATTCGAATTTGCCGCGAACACCCCAAATTGTTCGCTGTTCGGCGAACTTGCGAACAGCCAATGTTCGAGTAGAACATGAGTTCGACTCGAACTCGAAGCTCATCCCTAGAAGCCACTAATAGCCAGCAGGAGCATAGCTGCCAACAGTCAATTTTCCCAGGAAATTCACGGGATTCAGTCCCTTGTCCTGGTCTGTCTGTGTCCTGGGAAAAATCACAGGAAACTGGCATTGTCCCGGCAAACCGTCACCGGCCAACCACCAGCCACAGCTCCCGGCTATGAAAACATGGCCGTGTGGGGATCTCCATGCGGCTATCAGGTCTCTTCCGTGTGTACAGTGGAGAGGGGAGTCTCTGCCCCGAGCAGCTAATCGGCTTCTCTCCTCTGTGTGCAAGCAGAGCAATTCGCTTGTACACTGAAGCCGATTAGCTGTCCGTGTCGAAGGCCCCTCTCCACTGTACACACGGAAGAGACCTTCTAGCCGCATGGAGATCCCGCGGGCACCACAGAGCTGCCGTCTGCCCAATTCTCAGTGAGCTGACAGCCAAAGGTGCAGGTGGGATGCTGCAGGTGATCTGCTGGATGTTCTGTGTGTTGGGGGAGGAGTGCTGTGTTGGAGGTGCACATCAAGTCCTGTACCATGTCTGCACCCTCTCACCCACCATGTCGGCACCCTCTCACCCACCATGTCTGCACCCTCTCCTGTACCATCTCCACACCCTCTCTGACAGTCTCCTGTACCATCTGCACACCCTCTCTGACAGTCTCCTGTACCATCTCTGCACACTCTCTGACAGTCTCCTGTACCATCTCTGCACACTCTCTGACAGTCTCCTGTACCATCTCCGCACACTCTCTGACAGTCTCCTGTACCATCTCCGCACCCTCTCTGTACGCATTTTTTCTCATGGATAAACCATGCCTACAAATGAATGCCCCACCCCTAATTAAAATAAGACTCCACCTACATACAAAAAAGTGTCCCTATAAATCTTTTCAGAATGTTGCCAACAATGCTGTGTTCTGTCCTGTCAGAAGAGCATTCACCTACAGTATACAGGATCTTACTTTACTGTAGATCGCATTGCACTGCACACACACAGCACCCCCTATCTCCTCCAAGGGCTGCTCTTCTCCCAACAGCAGGAAATGTGGATAGGGGGCGCTGTGTAAACAGTGCAATGCGATCTACAGTAACAGCGATCTGTGGTCTTATGTGCTGTATAGTGGAATGTTCTTCTGACAGGAAAGAGAGCACAATACAGCAGACCTTTTTCCCAGCTGTGAGTGTGGGCAGGGGAAGGAGCTCAGAGGCGGCCAGCCTCATCATCCCTCCGTGTCTCTTACCCAGCAGCTAAAAGCCGGTGGGAGGGAGAGGGGGAGAAACCTGGGTGAGAGGCAAGGAGAGCATTGTTCTCCACTGATCCTCCTGCTGCTCGAGCCCCGTGTGCCAGGGCTCCCTACAGGAGGACCGGTGGTCCCCACCTAGCTGCGGCCTTGCCTACAGACTAGAGAGGGGCTATACTTCTGCTCCCCTTTCCATCACTTCCGGTACTCAGATGGGCTGCTCCCTCTCTCCACTCCTTTTCATCATTGCAATGGAAACTTTAGCTATAGGCATTCGGTCACATCCGGATGTTCTTGGGGTGGAGAGCGGGGGGGGGGCGCAGCATAAATGCTCGTTGTTTGCCGATGACCTGCTCCTTTTTCTCACTTGCCCCCACACTTCCCTTCCATTGCTCATGGATCTATTAGCTTGCTTTTGGCACATCTCGAGTTAGGCGAAATTGGAAGCTCTTAACATTAATCTGGATGAGGATGCCTAACAGAGCCTAAAGCATAGCAACCTAAATTACAATTACACAAATTTGTTTTCTAAACTGCTACAGTATGTGGAGGTGTGGTCGTCCATGGGCCATTTATCCTGGATGGGCAGAGTAGCTGCAGTTAAGATGGTACTCTTTCCTAGAATTTTATATTTCTTTTATCCCCCCATGTTGATTCCTGCCCTGACATCTGGAGATTTCAAAGCCAGCTCTTGAAATTCATTTGGCAACCCTGGGGCCATAGACTGTCACTCTGCACCAGAGGTCTTCAAACTGCGGCCCTCCAGGTGTTCAGGAACTACAATTCCCATCATGCCTAGTCATGTCTGTGAATGTCAGAGTTTTACAATGCCTCATGGGATGTGTAGTTCTGCAACAGCTGGAGGGCCGTAGTTTGAGGATCCCTGCTCTGCACGCTTTACAGGACACGAGAGGCCGGTGGGCTGGGTGTTTTGACCTCAAAAAAATACTATATGGCAGTGCAACTTATCCAACTGACTCAATTATACACTAGGTCTTACAGACCAGATTAGAGGTGCTGGAGGCCCAAGTCCGTACAGCGCAACCCATTGATCTCTTTATGTAGAGCCCCTCGAGGATCCAGCGGGCGGTACTCTGCCCTACCCTGTCCCAGTAGATCGCAGGGTCGCAGCAGTCACACTTGCGACCGGGCCCCGGCATTCCGCCATTGTCAGGGGCCCCAGCGGGGTTGCTAGTCCCATGGCTCAGAGCGGAGAGCATCTCTCATACAGCTCAGAGCTGAAAGTTCTCCCTGCTCTCTCCCTCCTTCCTCTCTCGCACGAGATGGCATAGCCGCTCTGCTCCTTCTCCCCCCTCCTGTGTGTGCTTTGCGTGAAAGTCAAGTGTGAAGCTAACAAGCTCACACCTTCCACAGTACACATACGGGAGAGCGGTGCGGGGAGAAGGAGCAGATTGGCTGTGTCATCCCATGCGAAAGAGGAGGGAGGTAGAGGGGACGTAAGAGGGATCAAGGAGAACTGTCGGCTCTGAGCTGTATATGAGATACGCTCTCTGCTCAGAGCTATGCTGAGGAGGCAAGCAGCATTGATGAGTACTGATTGGCTGCATTGATAGGCAGTGCTGATAGGAGGCATTGATGGGCACTGATAGATAAAACGGGGGGCGCTGCTGCTTCTAATTTTGACTGTCCTATCATCCTGGACCACAAACCTTCCTCACTGTGCTATGTTTTCTGTTGCACCATTGGCATGGTTATATCCTCTCCATAAAATTATCATAAATTTGTACTTAAAGTAGAACTATAGGCAACACTTTTGTTTTTCATTTTGGATAGAATAAGGGAAGGTTATAGCCCCTGTCAGTTTATTTTTTACCATCCCTGTCCCATTGCAGAGATTTCCCTTCACTTCTTGCCCCATAGCCAAACAGGAAGTGAGAGGAAATCTATGCAAATTAAGGGAATCCATTTCCCCCCCCCAGGCCCTCAGAACTAGTGTCCCCACTCGAAAATTTCAGGGCGGGTCTTAAACAGCAAGGGGTGTGGCCTTGACAGGAAGGGGTGGGTCATATTTAAATTAGGGTGTTACGAGTTTAGTCAGGCCTAGGGCAGCACAAAACCTAAATACACTACTGGATGTCGATCTATGCTCCAATAAAAAATATTGAAACAGAAAAAAAATTGTCAGACCCCTCTGAAATAGGTGTTTTTCACCCTTGTGTGCATTCCAGTCCAGTAATAAAGAAATATTTAGATATTCTTGATTTGTGTGGAGTACCTATGAATGCATTCTATGCATCAGGATAAAAAGCCTTCTGTGTGCAGCAGCCCCACTCCAGCGCCCCCTAATTATTACCTGAGCCCCATTTCTCTCCAGCGATGTTCACAAGTTCTTTGACTGCCCGGGACTCTCCTCCTGATTGGCTGAGGCACAGCAGCGGTGCCATGGTGCCAAAAGTCAGTTAGCCAATCAGGAGAGAGAGGGGGCGGGGCCAAATCAGGGCTCCGTGTCTGAATGGACACAGGGAGCTGTGACTCAGCTCAGGTGCCCCCATAGCAAGTTACTTTCTAATACAGTTTTAACTATGCACCAACCATAACTACTTTTGCTTAGTTTCAGAATTGATCTTTGTTATCTTTTCTACAAGGTTAAAAAAACCTTTCATCTGACCATGTATCTCTTCTTCCTGATGGGGGGGTGGGGGCAGGTTACAGTGTGCCTATATGCTATAGTCTTGCTCCCGAGCTGCCCAGTCTGCATCTATTGCCCTGCCCCCTGATCACAGCATTTGATTGACAGCAGCAGGAGCCAATGGCTGCTGCTATCAATCTGCCCAATGAGGAAGGAGACAGTGGCCAGAGCTGCTGCCCTCGTGCATGTCGCTGGATCGGAACGGGCACAGGTAAGATTAAGGGGGGCCGTGCAAATTGACAGCGCTTTGTAAGTACCTGTAATAAATAAAAAAATAAATAAAAAATGTATATATAGAGTGACATACACTTTAAGTCATATAAAGCCTGTACATTTTTAGATAGGTGAATTAGAACTGTGCAACTTTCCACAGGCTAAGAATAAATCTCATCTCATGGCGGAATGGACATTAACCACTTGCCGACCACCTAACTGTAAATATACCTTATTACTTTGATGTTAAATACAGGGGTTATGGCAGCAGTTAGCTGCCATAAACCGGGTATCTTTAGTTACAGTAGGCGATTGTCTTTTATATAAAAGTGGTCTCAGCGGGGGAGGGTCTCTGCTGAAAAAATATATATATATATAATCATACCTCCCAATTTTTGAACTTCAGAATGAGGGACAATTGAGGGAGTAAGTGAGCTGCGACGCGCGTAACGCCAAAATGGTGGGAGGGGCCTAAGGGGTGTGGTTAAACAAAACCCAACTATCTCACCAATGCCCTCAGCTCTCCCCAATGCCCCTAGTTCTCACTAATGCCCCCCAGCTCTCTCACCAATGCCCCCCCAGCTCTCTTACCAATGCCCCCAGCTCTCTCACCAATGCCTCCCTCCTCTCTTGCTAATGCCCACCCCAGCTCTGTCACAAATTCCCATCCTCCTCTCTTACTAATGCCCCCCCCGCTCTCTCACCAATTCCACCTTCTCTCTTACTAATGTCCCCCCAGCTCTCTCACAAATTCCCACTCTCCTCTCTTACTAATGCCCACCCCAGCTCTCTCACCTATTCCACCTTCTCTCTTACTAATGTCCCCCCCCCCAGCTCTCTCACAAATTTCCCCTTCTTTCTTACTAATGCCCCCCAGCTCTCTCATCAATTTCCCCTTCTTTCATACTAATGCCCCCTCCCCCCAGCTCTCTCACCAATTTCCCCTTCTTTCATACTAATGCCCCCCCCCCCAGCTCTCTCACAAATTCCCTCCCTCCTCTCTTACTAATGCCCCCCCCCCAGCTCTCTCACCAATTCCACCTTCTCTCTTACTAATGTCCCCCCCAGCTCTCTCACCAATTTCGCCTTCCTTCTTACTAATGCCCCCCCTAGCTCTCTCACCAATTCCCCCCTCCTCTCTTACTAATTCCCCCCACTTCTCTCAGCAATCTTCCCTTCTTTCTTACTAATGCCCCCCCCCCCCCTCAGCTCTCTCACCAATTCCACCTTCTCTCTTACTAATGCACCCCCCACTCTCTCACCAATTTCCCCTTATTTCTTACTAATGCCCCACCCCCAGCTCTCTCACCAATTCCCCCTTCTCTCTTACTAATGCCCCCCAATTCTCTCACAAATTCTCACCCTCCTCTCTTAGTAATGCCCCCCCCCCCCCCGCTCTCTCACCAATTCCACCTTCTCTCTTACTAATGTCCCCCCCAACTCTCTCACCAATTCCCCCTTCTTTCTTACTAATGCCCCCCCCCCCAGCTCTCTGACCAATTCCCCCCTCCTCTCTTACTAATGCCCCCCAATTCTCTCAGCTATCTCCCCTTCTTTTTTACTAATGCTCCCCCCAGCTCTCTCACCAGTCCCCCCCCCCTCCTCTCTTACTAATGCCCAGCTCTCTCACAAATTCCTCCCTCCTCTCTTACTAATGACCCCCCAGCTCTCTCACCAATCCCCCCTTCTTTTCATTCTTACTAATGCCCCCCCCAGCTCTCTCACCAATTCCACCTTCTCTCTTACCAATGCCCCCCCAGCTCTCCCCAATTTCCCCTTCTTTCTTACTAATGCCCCCATCAGCTCTCTCACCGATTCCCCCTCCTCTCTTACCAATGACCCCCCAGCTCTCTCACCAATCCCCCTTCTTTCTTACTAATGCCCCCCCAGCTCTCTCACAAATTTTCCCCTCCTCTCTTACTAATGCCCCCCCCAGCTCTCTGACCAATTCCCCCCTCCTCTCTTACTAATGCCCCCCCAGCTCTCTGACCAATTCCACCCCTCTCTTACTAACGCCCCCCCCCAGCTCTCTGACCAATTCCACCCCTCTCTTACTAACGCCTCCCCCCAGCTCTTTGACCAATCCCCCCTCTCTTACTAATGCCCCCGCAGCTCTCTCACCAACTCACCCCTCCTCTACTGCCCCCCAGCTCTCAGAAATGCAGATTAATGTGACTCCCTGTGCTTTTTTAAGCACAGTGCTGCTGACAGCTCCGAGTGTCAGGACTGTAGTATGGAGCCGAGGAGGAGTTTCAAAGCACTTCACTCGACTCGATGCTACAGTCCTGATAGCCAGGGAAAGACACCTCCGGCATCCCTAATGTGAGGGCAGCAATGCGGGCAGTTGTGGCGCTGGGACCCAGGGCACCCACCAGCAAATGTGGGCCATGTCCCCCCTGAGTGCCTGGCGCTAACACACAGAAGCATGTGGAGTGCTTCTGTGTGAGAAAGTTCAGTTCCTCTTACCTTTCAGGAGCACTGACAGTCAGAATTAGGGCAGTTGAGATGCGGCTGGGATCTAGGCCACTGGCAGATGGGATTGGGGCTCCTGAGAGATGTGATGGGACCGCTGAGAGGCCGGATCGGGAGCCAAAAGGGGGGCGGAGCTAAGAGGTGGCCTGCAAATTATGTCATCGGTTGCTGGGACGCCGGTGGTCCTAACAACTGCTGACTGCATTGAGGAGGGGGGGAAGAGCAGAGATTGCTGGCCAGATATTCTCCCAAAAATCCTCACTTGGTACTGTGTGTGAGAACACACATTGCACCCATTGATACCACTATGGAGTGGAGCCCAGGGCTAGAACTTGTTCCAGCCCTGGGTTCCGGGACTTCAGCTCTAATCCTCCATCTCTTCTTCCTCAGTTCTTCTCGTCCCGCATCTTCCTCCTGCTTCTTCTCCGCTCTGTCCGCATGATCCGCCTCAGTGGGAGTCTTCCGCCGTGTGGCGCTTCGGTTCTTCTGACACTTCTTATATAACGGAGGGTGGGGCCACCCGGTGACCCCGCCCTCCTCTGATGCACGGGGACTTTGGGGGGACTTCACTATGGCTTTCCCCATGTTGTCAGAGGGGGCGGGTCACCCGTTTACGTAACCGGGTGACCCCGCCTCCCTCTGACAACACGGGAAAAGCCATAGGGAAGTCCCCGTAAAGTCCCCGTGCGTCAGAGCGTCAGAAGCGTCACACGGCGGAAGACTCCCACTGAGGCGGATCATGCAGACGGAAGAAGAAGCCGGAGGAAGATGCGGGACGAGAAGAGCAGAGGAAGAAGAAGATTGAGAAGGAGAAGAAGAAGATTGAGGAAGAAGAAGAACACTGAAGAAAGACCAGAAGAAAGAAGATAGAAGAAGAAGAAGCGGAAAGAAGATGAAATTTATAAAGGACCTGTCAAAAACTGTCTCTTGTGTTTTTTAACCTTTTTGACACTTTTTTGTGAAATGGTAGGGTTACCCCATTACCATTTCACACAGGGGGGCCGGGATCTGGGGGTCCCCTTGTCAAAGGGGGCTTCCAGATTCTGATAAGCCCCCCGCCCGCAGACCCCCACAACCACCGGGCAAGGGTTGTGGGGATGAGACCTTTCTCCCCATCAACATGGGGACAAGGTGCTTTGGGGGGCTACCCCAAAGCACCCTCCCAATGTTGAGGGCATGTGGCCTGGAACGGTTCGGGGGGGGGCGCTCTCTCATCCCCCCTCTTTTCTTGCGGCCCGCCAGGTTGCGTGCTCGGAAAAGGGTCTGGTATAGATTTTTGGGGGGACCCCACGCCATTTATTTTTAAATTTTGGCGCGGGGTTCCCCTAAAATCCAGGCCTGGTATGAAGGGCCTGGTATGGAATTTAGGGGGACCCCCAGACATTTTTTTTTTTAATTTTGATTCGGAGTTCCCCTGTGGGGAAATTCCAATGCCGGTTTTATCAATGAACTTTTATGTGTATTGTCGGACCGACAATTCATTATAGCCGCGAGTAGTTTTAAATTACTTTTTTTCCTTTAGAAATGACATTTGGCTGTCAGACTGTTCTAAATATGGGAAACATGTGCCCCTTTACAGGCATACTATAGACACCCCCCAGGTACGAAATTTAAAGGAATATTACACTTTTATTGTTTCACTTTAAGCATTATTAAAATCACTGCTCCCGAAAATACTTCAATTTTTAAAACTTTTTTTTGCACTGATACATGTCCCCTGGGGCAGGACCCAGGTCCTCAAACACATTGCATATTAACCCTTAAAATTAGCACTTTTGATTTCTCCCATAGACAATTCACTATAGCTGACACCGCTATTACTTCATGACTTTTTTTCCCCTTTAGAAATGTCATTTTGCTGTCAGACTATTCTAAACACGGGAAAAAAGTGCCACTCTTCAGGCATACTATAGACACCCCCCAAGTATGAAATTTAAAGGAATATTTCACTTTTATTGTTTTACTTTAAGCTTTATTAAAATCACTGCTCCCGAAAAAACGGCCGTTTTTAAAACTTTTTTTGCACTGATACATGTCCCCTGGGGCAGGACCCAGGTCCTCAAACACTTTTTATGACAATAACTTGCATATAAGCCTTTAAAATGAGCACTTTTGATTATTCATGTTCGTGTCCCATAGACTTTAACGGTGTTCCCGTGTTCGAAGAAATTTTTTGCCTGCTCGCATGTTCTGGATGCAAACCGAACCGGGGGGTGTTCGGCTCATCCCTAGCAGATTGCAAGTGTTATGCCTTGTTCACACAGGCTGTCAGAACCTGGATCACCTTCTGGTGGCACTGTGGTTCCCAGAGCTGAATTTCAGCTGGCCCCCAGTGGGTGTCTGCCAGCTGCCAGCAGATCACAGTAATTAGCTCCTGATTCTGGCTGCTGGAAAGGTATATAACCCCTACCATGACTTTCATCAGTGCTTTAGTGTCTTGCCTTTTAGCCATACATCTGCTTGTTGATTATCTTGTTCCGTATCCTGTTACCCTATCTCTGCTCCCCGTGTTCTCAATCTCAGTCCTGGTCATGCCTTGTTTATGTCAGCTTCCCTCCATTTATACATAGTGTATTACAGTTAGATTGTTGGTTTGGTTTTGTTTTCTTTCGCTGTCACGTTTATTTTTCACTTTTGCTGTGTTTATGGTTTGTTGGCATTGGACAGGTGTGGGAGTTCACTGCTCCAAAGGCAATGATTAAGCACCATATATGGTGTAAAACGCTTTAGCTGTGCAGTTGGTCTGTATCTACATATGATGCTTTGATTTCTACTTTTTACAAAATAAAGGTGAATATTTGGATTGCGGATATCCAGCATCAATTTTTGTTTCTTTGGCATTGGACAGGTGTTGTGTGCATTAAAGTGGTCCTAAAGGCTCTAGGTTTTTTTTACCTTTGTGCATTGTATGCATGAAGGTAAAAAAAATATCTTTCTCTGTGCAGCAGTCACCCCAGTCCTCCCTAATACTTACTTGAGCCCCATCTCGATCCAGCTATGTGCACGAGAACTTTGGCTCTCCAGGGACTCTCCCTCCTCATTGCCTGAGACAGAAGCGGGAGCCATTGGGTGATCCCATTGCAAGCCGCTTGCTCTGGGGGCACTTGGCAAGAGGGAGATGCCAAGAGCACCAGGGACCCGAGAAGAGGAGGATCAGGGATGCTCTATGCAAAACCACTGCACAGAGCAGGTAAGTATGACATGGTTGTTCTTTAAAAAAAAAAAAGCCTTTAATATCACTTTAACCAGGCACTGCTAGGTGACAATGATAGGTGGCACTGATAGGCGGCACTGGTGGGCACTGATTGGCAGCACTGGTGGGCACTGATTGGCAGCACTGGTGGGTACTGATGATGATGATGATCAGTGCCCTGATTGTCAGGGCAGATGTCCCCTGTGTGGATTTGCCAATTTTCGGATCCCTTCTACTCACGCCCTGTCAGCCTGAGGGGAGGATTGCGGACAACCGGCAAATCCTGTTTACGTCCATGATCAGCTGTGATTGGACACAGCTCATCACCTATTAAGGATCCGCCGTGATTCACTCTTTACCCTGATCTGTGATCAGCCATGTCTGAAGGATGCAGCGATCACAGATCGCTGCTGATGCGTGCCGCAGGGGGACCGCAGGCAGCACGAGCATGGCAGAAAGTCATATAACAGCTCCCCGGCAAAGTGCAGCCGCGCTGTAGCGATCATTTGGCTATAGAGCAGTCGCAAAGGGGTTAATTAACTTTATTTTAATCATAGTCAGCTTGATTCCAGTTTTCAGAAGTGTTACCCACTGATCTGGTCATCCTTTTTGCACCCTACACGGGCGTATCAATGTATACCCCGTGCAAGGCTCGACTTTACCAAGTGTTCTGTTCATCCCTTAGCAGGCAGTCTCTTTAATGCCTATTGGAACACAGTGGCCACACGAACACAGCTGCTACTCCCAATTTGGCATCTGCATGGGTACACAGCCCTGAATGCAGACAGTGTGCGTTCAGGGCCATGCACCTGCACCTGCGCCTGCACATGGACATGCAGCATTTTTTTTTTCAGCGCAGCACACTACAACGCACAGTAGTGATTACCTCAGTGCACTAACATGTAATGTGTAAGGTGGTAACACACTTGTAACTGTACCACAATGCAAAAGTGTGATTTGGCCCCAAGTCATTTGAAAAGTTAAACAGGCCAATTACTGCTTCATATCACAAATGAACTACGAGTACATCTTTTGTAGAGAACAGATACATTAGGCCTCTTGCACATGGGAGTAAAAAATGCCAATTTTTTACTGATCCGAACACAGGTGCTTTGTTGTCTGTGGAACAAAGCACACAGCTTTGTAAAGATCAGTAATACTGCAATCATAACAGAGCCATTAAATATAAATAGAAAATGTTAAGTTTGAGTGCAAAAATTTGCATGCATATGCATGTATACACAAGTAAATACTGTACGCATATATTGCAACAATGGCAACAGAGGAAGATGAAGAAGAATTTTACGTCATGTATATACACATACGCACGTTAACATGCATATACCCGGGTATACATAAGGTCGGAAATTTGCTCAGGATCTTTCTGTCAACAATTAACCGAGTATAAACATCATATGACTTATGGTCATTTATATGGGAAAGAGGGGTTTTGATAAATAGAAAGATGATAATACCGAGATATCCACTTTAACCTATGTAATAAACACGAGGGTGCAGGTTCCTAATAATAAAGTGTGACGTAAAGTGGTACGAGGTACAAACTCTCTTTCTTTCTCTGCATATGTGTATATATATATATATATATATATATATATATATATATATATATATATATATATATATATATATATATATATATATATATAGTATGTAGAGCATAACTGCTATGTTAGGATTAGGTAAACGCTGTAGCCTGCTATCTACTGGAGCCATAACAAAGTACATATAGTGACAGAGAATGACAAGTGGCTTACCTGCACGCCAAGAATATTATTCCTCACAATATATAGATGATGTACGACAGCAAAACCAAGCCAATAATGGCAAAAAACATCAGGATGAAAATGTCCAGCATCTTGGAGGCCTTGGGATGCAGGAAAATAGTCTGGGAGGGGGCAGGGAGAGATGTGGACAGGAGGGGAGGGGGCTGCATCTGCTTACGCTGCCACTCTTACCTCTGTCATTCGCCTCCTCTTACATGCATGCTGCTACACCGTCAATGCTGTGTCATCATCAGCACAATAAGCAAAAAAAAAAAACAATCCTTCCAGGATGAATGTTCCATATACATTGCAGTACATTGCCCATATATTTTGCTATAATTTAACAGCAAAGGCAGTCCAAGATAATAACAGGCCATTTTCCTGATCTACTGCAAGAGAAAGAAATGCAAGGTTTAAAAGCAATGTTTAGAGTGAGTTATATTCCATATGAATAAAATGCACAATCACATCAGAAATACTTTTTTTGCATGATCACAATTTCAGCTAAGGTTCTTGTATATTCTTTGGTAAGAATATTTTTTATTTTTGATGTGATCAAATGCCTAATATAGGGGTCCTTTGTGGTTCTGAAATGTTGGACTCTTCCGCTGTGATGTGACCATCTTGAATAAAACTTGGATGGAATTTGAAGATCCTGGTTGTGCTGGTAAATGTGCATTGTTCACTATAAAAGGTGGGGTAGGAGGACACAGCAGTCATAGTATCCTGAATGTCTTGGAAGCTGTTGCAGGTAAAGCAAAGGGCTGAAAATGCTAGAGAGATAAAGTAGGGTCAGTTAAGAAATTGTACTTTAACCACTTGACCACTGGGCACTTAAACCCCCTTAATAACCAGACCAATTTTCAGCTTTTGGTGCTCTCACATTTTGAATGACAATTACTCAGTCATGCAACACTGTACCTATATGAAATTTTTGTCATTTTTTTTACACAAATAGAGCTTTCTTTTGGTGGTATTTAATCACCGCTGGGTTCTTTATTTTTTGCACTATAAAAGAAAAAAGACAGAAAATTCTGTAAAAAAAATGCATTTTTCTTCGTTTCTGTTATAAAATTTTGCAAATTAGTAATTTTTCTTCATATATTTTGGCCAAAATTTATACCACTACATATCTTTGGTAAAAATAATCAAAATTGGTGGATATTATTTGGTCTTTGTGAAAGTTATAGAGTCCAAAAGCTATGGTGCCAATATCTGAAAATTGATCACACCTGAAGTACTGACAGCCTATCTAAATTTTTGAGACCCTAATATGCCAGAAAGGTACAAATACCCCCCCAAATGACCCCTTTTTGGAAAGAAGACATTCCAAGGTATTTAGAAAGATGCATGATGAGCTTTTTGAAGTTGTTATTTTTTCCCACAATTCTTTGCAAAATCAAGATTGTTTAGTTTTTTGTTTTTTTTTTCACAAAATTGTCATATTAGCAGGTTATTTCTCACACACAGCATATGCATACCACAAATTACACCCCAAAACACATTCTGCTATTACTCCCAAGTACGGCGATACCCAATGTGTGAGACTTACACAGCGTGGCCACATACAGAGGCTCAACATGCACGGAGCACCTTCAGGCATTCTGGAGTGCCAAGGCCAATTCTGACATTTCTCTCCTACATGTAAAAATCATCATTTATTTGCTAGAAAATTACATAGAACCCCAAAACATTATATATGTTTTTTTAGCAAAGACCTTAGAGAATACAGTTGCGGTCATTGAAACGTTTTATCTCGCACGGCATTTTTCGAACGCCTTTTTTTTGGAAAAAAAACAGTTTTGTGCTTTAAAAAAAAAACAGTAAAGTTAGCCCAATGTTTTTGCATAATGTAAAAGATGAAGTTATGCCGAAGTAAATAGATACCTAACATGTCACCCATCAAAATTGCACACGCTCGTGGAATAGCGCTAAACTTTGCTACTTAAAAATCCCCATAGGCGACGCTTTAAAATTTTTTACTGGTTACATGTTTTGAGTCACAGAAGAGGTCTAGGGCCAAAATTATTGCTCTCGCTCTACCAATCGCAGCGATACCTCACATGTGTGGTTTGAACACCATTTTCATATGTGGGCAGGACTTACTATGCATTCGCTTCTGCATGCGAGCACACAGGGAAAAAAAAAAATTTAAAAAAATTTTATTGTTCATTTTACTTTATTTATTTTAGTTTGATGCTTTTGTCCAAAAAATAAATTTTTCGATCACTTTTATTCCTATTACAAGGAATGTAAACATCCTTGTAATAGAAATATGGCATGACAGGTCCTCTTTTCAGTGAGATATGGGGTCAATAAGACCCCACATCTCACCTCTAGGCTCGGAAGCCTGAAACAAAAAAAAAGTCCTGGCTTCGATCGTAGCAGTGAGTCGGTAGAAGCACCTGAGGGCGGCGGGAGGGGGGACGTCCCCTCTCACCTCCCGTAAGAGTGATCAAGCAGTGGAACAGCCGCTATGATCATTCTTATGGTGTAGGGAATCGCCGGCTGAAAAAGCTGATATCTGAATAATGCCTGTAGCTGCAGGCATCATTCAGATATCGCCGCACAAAGTCAAGGACGTCGTATGCGGGAAGTGGTTAAAACACATTTTTTTTTAACACAAAGTTGTCCATTTATACAATATTTCTAACACATAGCATGTACATACCAAAAATGACACCCCAAAATAGATTCTCCTACTCCTCCTGAGTACGGCGATACCACATGTGTGAGACTTCCACAGCCTGGCCACATACAGAGGCCGAGTACAGCCGAGTATGGCTGGGTATGGCAAAGTATGGCTGGGTATCACCGAGTATTGCAGAGTATGGCTGGGTATTGCAGAGTATGGCTGGGTATTGCAGAGTATGGCTGGGTATTGCAGAGTATGGCTGGGTATGGCAGAGTATGGCTGGGTATTGCAAAGTATTGCACAGGGTATTGCAGAGTATTGCAGAGCATTGCGGGGCATTGCAGAGTATTGCTGGGCATTGCAGAGTATTGCAGGGTATTGCTGAGCATGGAGGGATGGTTGAGCATGGAAGGATGGATCCATGGATGTGACTGCACATGTCACAGAGCAGCGCTGTGGGCACTACACATCCAGCCCACAGCGCTGCTGCCATCCGATCCCTCCCCCTCTGTACAGATTGGTTTGTTTACATGTGATCGCTCCGTCATTTGACAGAGCGATCACATGGTAAACGGCCGCGATCAGCGGCCGTTTACCGTGATCCTCTGGACCCGGCGGACCCGGATCCTTCCGTGTGCGCGCCGGCGCGCGGGAGCGGTTTTACGGGATCACGTCATAGTACATGCTTCCAGAGTTATCCAACCGCCCTGCAGCCGTCATTTGGCTATGGGCTGGTTGGTAACTGGTTAATTCTTATTCATAGCTCTTTGGGAAATCAACTCTTTTGCTGCTTTTTATTTTCCTAATATTTGGGGCCTTCTGTATTTGTCTTTCATTTTATTATGTGGTTGATTTGAGGTCAGCGTTCCAAAGCAAACTTTTTTTGCTGCAAGGCTTCCCTTAAAAAAACAGGTTTTTGTTTCAGGTGTGTTTTGGGTTTTTTTTTTTAAATATTTTGGGGGGGGTGTCAGTCTTTATTTTATGTTATTTTAATATGGCCTTAACCTTAGGTTTTTTCTGTAAGAGGCTTTTGTTTCATGGTGGTATTTTGTGATTTTCATTTTTTTTTTGCATTTAATTATCATTATTTTAGCGCCCCCCCCCCCCCTGACCTCCAAAGACCGGGTGGTGATTCCCAGAGACAGGGAGGGCTGACATTTCATCTCAGAGTGCAGGTTGCTAGGCATGGTGGGTGGTGTGCAAGGTAGAAAGATAGGCGACAGTCACTTTTATTTGAACAAAAGGGAAATTACTCACAACAGGAACAATTCAGAGAGGGAGGGGTAGGGCAGAGGACACCCTTAGTCAAGTAAAGCAGCAAACTAATAGACCGGCAGACTCCTTAAACACACTATTGCGAACACAGACATCGCATGTGATGAATATAGTGCAGCGCTAAAGTAGAATACTTTACTCAATATTTGCTGTATATGTTTCATTTTATATGCGATTAATTGATTTGTGAAAGATGGCCATGGTTGACGTTTTAGTTAACCACTTGCCGCCCGCTATATAGCAAAATGACGGCGGCAAAGTGGGGTGCGCAGTCTGACACACCGCAACTCCAATCGTGGTATGAAGCCTCTGACAGAGGCTTCATACCACGTGATCAGCTGTGACCAATCACAGCTGATCATCGGGTGAACCAGGAAGTGCCGGTAAACGGCTTTCCTTGGTTCACGCTGACAGGGAGATTCGATCGGAACGAGGCGGGGGGGGGGGTTGTCTGTGCTGATAATCAGCACATTGATTATCAGCACAGCCCCATCAAAATGTGCCCATCAACTGACAATCAATGCCCATTACCTGCCAGCCTGTCCCCCTCTATAAAGCCTGTCAGTGCCCATGAAATTACAGATCTTTCCCCCCCTCTTTCACTTCATCAGGGCCCTCCTACTGCAGTGGAAAAAACACCATATCTCCCTACTGGGGTGGGTAGCCTCCATAAAGATGACAGTCCTCCCAAAACTACTGTACCTGTTCCAAACTCTGCCTATGTGTGTACCCTAGGAACACAAGGAGAAAGCTTCAGACCGACTTGCTCCAATATACTTGGAATTACAAAAGGCATAGAATTCCCAGTTCGGTACTAATGGCGACACGATCAGACGGGGGCCTGGCTTATTCTAACCTTATTAAATATTATCAGGTGGCCCAGCTGCGGGCCTCTTGGTTTACCCAGCGCTCCTATAACAAATGGACGGAAATCGAAAAGTTGTGGCTCGCCCCAGTACACCCAAACAATCTACTTTGGAGTGCAAGCGCAGAGGTAGACCCCGACCATTTGTTGGGCCCTATGTCCCAACTTTGGCAGACATGGTGCAAGCTGGCACGCCAACATGAGCTGTCCTCTGACAGCTCGCTCCTGACCTCATTTGCCTGCAATCCCAAGGGGCCAGATAGCCTTACCCACCGAATGTCCTCACCGTGGGCTACGCGGAATCTTTTTCACTTTGGGAATCTGATGGATCCCCGGACTCGCAAACTGCTGCCTTTTGCCGAGCTACAGGCCAAATTTGATCTGCAACACCAGGAGTTCTATGGGTACCTCCAAATACGCCTTTACGACTTTTGCACCAAACCTGCAATTTTCCCCTCCAACCCCTTTTGAAAATCTAATATTAGCGGGATCTGCCCAGAAGGGCTTAATATCTGATATATACAAAATACTGAATGCATGTCCATAGGAGATCCCTATGGAGCAATGGCGGGTGATCTGGTCTCAGGCGGCGAAAAGCTTGCTCTGTGCGCTTTACAAGGAAAATACATATAAAATCCTCTAGTATATATGTGCAAAAATACAAAAAAATACTAAAGCGCTGAAATGGATATAAATTAAACCACTAATTAACGGGATTAGTAGTGTCCCTGTGCAAATATTTTTGACTTGGAAGAAAACCAAATAATAAAACCTGCAAAACTTAAAAGTGTTCAGACACCTAAAACAAAGTAACAAGTGACTCCCTGGTAGGAGGAGTCAGTGACGCACAGTATTGAGGCTAGTCAGCAGCTTGCAACGAGCGGTGTGAGGATCCACCGTGCCCCAAGCGACTGATTGTCTTCCATCCAGGCATTTGAATATCCAGGCTTACGTGAGTGCACTCATTGAAAAGCTTCTGTTTTTAAACAAACGTTTACTGCGCAATGATGTCTGTTCTTTATTATTGCATATATTCGCGATACCTGAGAATTCCCCTCTGGAAACACCTATATTATATTAAACAGGATTATTGGGAGATCTTGGTGAATAGATTTCGTGTTTTAATGTACATGGGACTACTCCTAGTAATACTGATGAAGTGGAATGTATAATTAATACAACTAAGAACGGCTATCAACTAACCTATAATTGGGAAATTCTGTTAAACCTTTTAACTATATTTATCATAATGATACTGGACTACATATAATGGTTATATCCTATTTTTCATTCGAATTATTATCACACATGACATTCGGGACTTTATTTATTATTTTTTGAGCACTACTTTATAGATTTTAGTGTTAATGACTTAATCACATTCACAAGTTAATCAATTTGGATGGATTTATATATACACTGAGTTTAATTGATTGGAAGGTTAATATTTAGCGCAACACATTATTTTTTCACATATAAAATCCTCTACTTCTGGTATATGACCTCAGATGTACTCCACTCCATTTATCCTACTAGCTCCGATTGCTGCTGGCACTGCCTTGGGGCTAGAGGAACCCTCCTCCGTATCTACTGGAGCTGCTTACTTTTCGTTACTGTTACTTTTTATTGACTACTACACCATTTATTTTTTACAAATGTGTGTTCTAAGAGTGAAAAAATATTGGAATAATTACCTGTGTCTGACGCCAGTGGTGGGCCTGCGAAACTTGGAGACTGTATTCACGGATTCCGGGACTCGTCCCCAGCCTGCTGCCTTCTCGGATGTTGGCACGGTTTGGCAGAAGAGTGTCACTTTTTCTTTTAGAACTGCAGCAACCAATACAACATTCTCCTCTTGGGTTTATACGGGCCCCCCTGATCTTTATCCTGATCTTTGTCCCTTGCTTTGGTGGGGCTGCTACATGTCTGAGTCAGCACTCTGTGATGTAGGGGGGACACATGTCTCCATTTTTGGCCATGCTTCCACTCCACTCTACCTCCATACTGCCTTCCAGGCCTCGACTAAACTCCACGCCTCCGTTCACCTCGAGTCCTCTCCCCTCCACGCCTCTCCTCCCCTCTATACTCCTCTCCCCTCCACGCTTCTTCTCCCCTCTACGCCTCTCCTCCCCTCCTCTCCTCCCCTACACGCCTCCCCTCCACGCCTCTCCTCCCCTCCACGCCTCTCCTCCCCTCCACACCTCTCCTCTCCTCCACGCCTTTCCCCTGAGTCCCCTCCTCCACTCCTCCGCTTCCCTCCACTCCTCTCCCTTGAGTCCCCTCCTCCACTCCTCCTGTCCCCTTCATTCTCAGTCACACCAACAACTCTCATACCAACACACTCACTAACACCAACATTCTCACTCACAAGACTTACACGTCCATTCTCACTCCCAGACATTCTAATTGCAACAAAACCACCAAACCACACAAAAACAACCACAAAAACAACAATCCCACTCTCTGCTCCTCCCTCACCACACCACTGTACACCCTCTCAAAATGGCATACAGGGGCGTAGACTATAGCCGCGTGTCGAAAACGAAACTAAAATACGAGATTGCGAATCATTACGAATGACCGCAAGGTATTTACAAAAGTATGAATACATTCGAAGCACATTACGTAAAATTACGAAATGTGTTCCGATTACGAATCAACAAAAACAAAACAATGTTACGAAAGTATGAATCAACGAAAAAGGCAATCTCACAGGAGATTGCCAAAGGAGCAATTACTAAATTACGAGTAGTATACCGAATGAACGAAAATTATTATCTAACAAAATTACGAATTTCGAATCAAAGAAAATTAGACTAACGGCATTACGAATCATTTCGTATCAACGAAAATATAACTATTACGAAAATACGAACGAGTCCGAATATGATACCTCGCATCCTATGAAATTACAAATCGTTAGACTAATGGAATTACGAATCATTTCGTATCAACGAAAATATAACTGTTACAAAAATACAAACTAGTCCGAATATGAAAACTCGCCTCTTACAAAATTACGAATCATTACGAATCAACGTAAACGAAAAGAAACGAAACAAAACTAAACTAATTTTTTTGTTGTACACATGTCTAGAGTTTTCCATCCAATTCTGGTCACCAGTCCTCCGAAGGAATGTGCTGGAACTGGAGAGAGTCCAAAGAAGGGCAACAAAACTAATAAGGGGACTGGAGGACCTCAATTATGAGGAACGTCTGCAAACACTAAATGTATTCTCGCTTGAGATGAGACACTTGAGAGGAGGCATAATAACTATCTACAAATCCCAGCATAGGAATTAAACTATTCAGTCCTAGGGAGTGTAAAAGGACACGGGGGCACACAATGAGGCTGGAGGAGAAGCGGTTTAACCTTAAATTGCGTAAGGGGTTCTTCACTGTTAGGGCTATAAGAATGTGGAGCCCTCTCTCTCAATTGGTGGTGAGAGTGGCGAGTATGAATATTCTTAAAAGACTCTTATGCCGTGTACACACGAGCGGACATTACGGCGGACTTTGCCCGGCGGACTTTTCGACGTACTTTCCGACGGACTTTGTGAATGAACGGACTTGCCTACACACAATCCACCAAAGTCCGTCGAATTCGTACGTGATGACGTACGACCGGACTAAAACAAGGAAGTTCATAGCCAGTAGCCAATAGCTGCCCTAGCGTGGCTTTTTGTCCGTCGAACTAGCATACAGACGGCGGACTTTTCGACCGGACTCGATTTCAACGGATAAATTTTAAACAAGTTTCAAATCTAATTCCGTCCAACTTTTGAGAAAACAAAGTCCGCTGGAGCCCACACACATCGAATTGTCCGACGAAATCCAGTCCGCCGGGCAAAGTCCGCCGTAATGTCCGCTCGTGTGTACACGGCATTAGACGTACATATAAAAGGACACAACATACAGGGATATGGGAAATCATTATAGACACTGATACACATATACCTTTACAGATTGAACTGGATGGACTAATGTCTTTTTTCAGCTTTACCAACTATGCAACTATTTATCGTTTCATAGGGCAGGACTTCATCAGCGTATAGGGAAGCACGTTATACACCCATGTTAAATAGTCATGCATATTCAACAGAAGGGCGGTACCACACCCATCGTTATATTTTAAGTACTTCCCATCCTGACCACAGGAGGGAAAGAGGGCGGTTAACATAGCACTGCTGATGATTAGTTAAAAAGGCTGTCCCCTTACAGAGAATATAAGCCTCAGGAAGTCAATCGTGACCCCACATACTGAAAAACAACAAAATAAAATCTAGTAAAAAAGTCGCTAATAATTTCTACTGCTATCATGATTAACCACTTCAATACCAGGCACTTTTGCCCCTTCCTGCCCAGGACAATTTTTAGCTTTCAGCACTGTCGTACTTTGAATGACAATTGCGCAGTCATGCAACACTGTACCCATACTAAATTTTTATCATTTTCTTCCCACAAATAGAGCTTTCTTTTGGTGGTATTTGATAACCTCTGCATTTTTTAATTTTTGCGCTATAAGGCTGGGTTCACACTAGTGCGACAAATGCTCCGACATTGGGAGCTCATGTCGCATGACGTGTGAAAATCAATGTTTCCCTATGGGAGCTGTCCTAACTGGTCCGACACAGGTCGGTCCGAGCGAGCGCCCCCCTCCTGAACCATACCAGGCCGCATGCCCTCAACATGAGGGGTGGGTGCTTTGGGGCAGGGGGGTGCCCTGCGGCCCCCCCACCCCAAAGCACCTTGTCCCCATGTTAATGGGGACAAGGGCCTCTTCCCGACAACCCTGGCCGTTGTTTGTCGGGGGCTGCGGGCGGAGGGCTTATCGGGGTCTGCGGGCGGGGGGCTTATCATGCCCCGGGGCTGTGACTTCATAAGGGGTGGGGTCACCGGGTGACATCACCCGGTGACCACGCCCCCCATCCCTATATAAGTCGTTGTGCACCACGCACACGGCATTACAGCGGGAGAGAGCGTTGTGTCAACATCGGAAGAAGAGAAGAGGGAAGAAGACGGCGGAGAAGACTGGGCCACCGCTAGCAAAAGAGCCGGCAAAAGAGCAGAAGATAGCGGAGGAGCCCAGCAGAAGATACCGGAGAGTGGAAGAAGAATTGGAGAGCGCGGAGAAGAGGCCGGAGAGCGTGGAGAAGAAGGAAGAGACCCCCAAAGTCGGAAGAAGACCCCCAGAGCTGCCTAATAAATTACTTTAAAAACCTCTCTAGTGTGTTTTTTTATTGACACTTTTTTCCTAGGTAAATGGGTAGGGGTACGATGTACCCCATACTCATTCACATAGGGTGGGGAGCTTCCGGATTCCGATAAGCCCCCTGCCCGCAGACCCCAACAACCAATGGCCAAGGTTGTCGGGAAGAGGCCCTTGTCCTCATCAACATGGGGACAAGGTGCTTTGGGGTGGGGGGGCCGCAGGGCGCCCCCCTGCCCCAAAGCACCCACCCCCCCATGTTGAGGGCATGTGGCCTGATACGATTCAGGAGGGGGGGCGCTCGCTCGTCCCCACCCCTTTTCCTGACCGGCCGGGTTGCGTGCTCGGATAAGGGTCTGGTATGGATTTTGGGGGGACCCCCATGCCGTATTTTCGGCATAGGGGGTGCCCCTTAAAATCCATACCAGACCAAAGGGCCTGGTATGCTCTTGGAGGGGGAACCCATGCTGGGTTTTTTTTTTAAATTTGGCGTGGAGTTCCCCCTCAAGATTCATACCAAACACAGTGCCTGGTATTGGCGGGGATCCAAGTCGGATCCCCATTCATTGAAAGTTGGACATATGTCGGCTTCAAGTCGCAGGGCAAAGTCGGATTCAAAGTAGGACGGCTGTCGTGTCGCACCAGTGTGAACCCGGCCTAAGCAAAAAAAAGCGACAATTTTGAAAAAAAAACTGATGGGCACTGATAGGCGGCACTGATGGACACTAATGGGCACTGGATTGGCAGCACTGATGAGGAGCTAGTGACAGGTTTTACTGAGTGGCACTGATTGGCACTTTGATGGGGCACTGACAGGCATCACTGATGGGGTACTAATTGGCACGTTTTTGGGCACTGTTGTGGGCACTGATCTGTAATTTCTTTTTTTTTTTGTGATTTCGTTTTTATTTACATGCATTCTCATGTTTTTTCCAAATAACAGTTTTATTTATATATTTTTTTTGACAGAGACACATGCAGTGCATTACATGGTTACTTAAACGGGAAGGCATCAACCTTCACAGACAACACAATCTGTTACACTATCACTCGATCATGTGGTGTTTTCATAAAGGCGACAGGGATCACATATCTAATGCTATTAGAACATTGTAAATGCATTGACATTGTTATCAACTAGATATATTAACTTGCATAAATGAAAATAGGAGTCACTAGGGGACTCATAGTGAAAGAAAAGAAAGGAGAGAGGGGGAAAAGGAAGTAAGAAGTCATCAGATTGGCTCATCTACCTGATCAGGGTGGGTCCTCCCGGAGGTGCCACAGCTCCCAGACCTTATTATGGGCCTCCAGTCTGTTCTGTATTCTGGCTGTCATTTTATCCATCATTTCCACATCCTTGATCCTGGCATGTAGGGCCTCAGGGGAGGGAGGGGAACGACGTTTCCAATTTAGTACCACAAGACAGCATGCTGCTGTGAGGATATGGCATGTCAGTTTCTTATAGGGGATGGGGATTTTCAGTGGTGATAAACCCAGTAGGAAAAATTTTGGAGTGGTGGGGATGGTGGTGGGGATCGGCCTTTCGAGAAGGCGGGCCAGCAGCTGCGGGAACGTCAAATACCCTTTTAAAGGAGGCCACAAACTAAGGGTAACTCCAGACAACAGGTTTTTGCGTCTCCCATAGAGGGTTTGCCCAGGCCAATGCTCTTTCAGAAAGCAAAGATACCTACTTTGCTTCTGTCCGTAGGAAACGCCTGGAGCAGCATCTCAAAGTAAATCAAAGTAAATCTCAACCTGGTTGAGAAACCCTCTGCATTGAACTGCATCGCATACTAGCACATTATGAAATACCTTAGAACGAGACACCAGCAGCCGGACCCGGTCAGCGCTGAGGGGGCTGAAACGTTGCCTCGCCATCTCTTCCATGGTCGCGGGCTTCGGAGCGGGGAGTGGTGTGATCCAAGGTGGATATCCATACCTCCCAACTTTTGAACTTCAGAATGAGGGACACTTGAGGAAGGAAGTACCCTTGCATAGCGCGCTGCGGCAAATGTGGGCGTGGTCAAACTTTTGACAGTGGGAGGAGCTTAATGGGCATCATTAAACAATACTTGGGCTTCCTTGTATAAAATATGCTTTTAATATTGTTCCACAAGCAAGAGTCTCATGGATACCTACATACCCCAGCACATTCATTTAAAAAAAAGGATAAAAGAATGCAGTGTTTGGAGTGCATTACGTACAAAGTGCAGGGTTGTAGGATGAGCTATATACAGAGTCCAGGGTTCTGGCATGAGCTATATACAGAGTGCAGGGTTGTAGGATGAGCTATGTACAGAGTGCAGGGTTCTGGCATGAGCTGTGTACAGAGTGCAGGGTTCTGGCATGAGCTGTGTACAGAGTGCAGGGTTCTGGCATGAGCTGTGTACAGAGTGCAGGGTTCTGGCATGAGCTGTGTACAGAGTGCAGGGTTCTTGCATGAGCTGTGTACAGAGTTCAAGGTTCTAGCATGAGCTGTGTGTGTACAGAGTGCAGGGTTCTGGCATGAGCTGTGTACAGAGTGCAGGGTTCTGGCATGAGCTGTGTACAGAGTGCAGGGTTCTGGCATGAGCTGTGTACAGAGTGCAGGGTTCTGGGGTGAGCTGCATTCAGAGTGCAGGGTTCTGGAGTGAGCTGCATGCAGAGTGCAGGGTTCTGGGTTGAGCTATGTACAGAGTGCAGGGTTCTGGGATGAGCTATGTACAGAGAGCAGGGTTCTGGGGTGAGCTATGTACAGAGTGCAGGGTTCTGAGATGAGCTATGTAAAGAGTGCAGGGTTCTGGGATGAGCTATGTAAAGAGTGCAGGGTTCTGGAATGAGCTATGTGCAGAGTGCAGGGTTCTGGGATGCGCTATGTGCAGAGTGCAGGGTTCTGGAATGAGCAATGTGCAGAGTGCAGGGTTCTGGAATGAGCTATGTGCAGAGTGCAGGGTTCTGGAATGAGCAATGTGCAGAGTGCAGGATTCTGGGGTGAGCTATGTACAGAGTGCAGGGTTCTGAGATGAGCTATGCACAGAGTGCAGGGTTCTGGGATGAGCTATGTACAGAGTGCAGGGTTCTGGGATGAGCTATGTACAGAGTGCAGGGTTCTGGGATGAGCTATGTAAAGAGTGCAGGGTTCTGGAATGAGCTATGTAAACAGTGCAGGGTTCTGGAATGAGCTATGCGCAGAGTGCAGGGTTCTGGGATGCGCTATGTGCAGAGTGCAGGGTTCTGGGATGCGCAATGTGCAGAGTGCAGGGTTCTGGAATGAGCTATGTGCAGAGTGCAGGGTTCTGGAATGAGCTATGTAAACAGTTCAGGGTTCTGGAATGAGCTATGCGCAGAGTGCAGGGTTCTGGGATGCGCTATGTGCAGAGTACAGGGTTCTGGAATGAGCAATGTGCAGAGTGCAGGGTTCTGGAATGAGCTATGTGCAGAGTGCAGGGTTCTGGAATGAGCTATGTGCAGAGTGCAGGGTTCTGGAATGAGCTATGTGCAGGGTTCTGGGATGAGCTATGTGCAGAGTGCAGGGTTCTGGGATGAGCTATGTGCAGAGTGCAGGGTTCTGGGATAAGCTATGTGCAGAGTGCAGGGTTCTGAGATGAGCATATATACAGGGTGCATGGTTCTGGGATGAGCTATATACAGGGTCCAGGGATCTGAGATGAGCTATATACAGGGTTCTGGGATGAGCTATATACAGGGTGTAGGGTTCTGGGATGAGATATATACAGGGTGCAGGGTTCTTGGATGAGCTATATACAGGGTGCAGGGTGCTGGGATGAGCTATATACAGGGTGCAGGGTTCTGGGATGAGCTATATACAGGGTGCGGGGTTCTGAGACGAGCTATATACAGGGCACAGGGTACTGGATGAGCTATATACAGGGTGCAGCAGAGGCGTAATTAGAACCTTCAGGGGCCCTGGTGCAAGAAACCATGAAGGGCCCCCTGACCTCCAGCCTGGGCCATTCCCTTCGAGCCCAGAGCCCTTCCCACTGATCCCATCACCGTTCATGGTCCCACAGCAGATTGGGCCTGGCCATGGTGGCAGAAGGCCAGGGCCTAGTTGCAAGTGCAACCTTTGCTGGTAGTTCCGCCAGTGGTGTCAGTGTGGACTGTGAATGGTGTCAGTCAGTAGGGCAGTGGACATGGTTAGTAGAGCAGTGGAAGTGGTCAGTATGGCAGAGAAAGTGGTCAGTATGGCAGAGAAAGTGGTCAGTAAGGTAGTGGACATGGTCAGTAGGGCAGTGGACATGGTCAGTAGGGCAGTGGACATGGTCAGTAGGGCAGTGGACATGGTCAGTAGGGCAGTGGACATGGTCAGTAGGGCAGTGGACATGGTCAGTAGGGCAGTGGACGTGGTCAGTAGGGCAGTAGACATAATCAGTGGGGCAGTGGACAGGATCAGTAGTTTTTTTTTATTGTTGTTATTTGATTTTTGTTATTATTTTTTATATTTTATCCATTTTATTTTTTAGAGTTTTTTTTACAGTTTTTGATGGGAGTTGGTGGCAGTGGAGGGCAGTATGATGGGGTGGAGGGCAGTATGATGGGAGGGGGTGTCAGTGGAGGGCAGTATGATGGGAGGGGTGGCAGTGGAAGGCAGTATGTTGGGGGCGGAGGCAGTGGAAGGCATTATGATGGGAGGGGAGGCAGCGGAGGGCAGTATGATGGGGTGGAGGGCAGTATGATGGGAGAGGAGGTAGTGGAGGGCAGTATGATGGGAGGAGGCAGTAGTGGAGGGCAGTATCATGGGAGGGGGGGTTAGTGCAGGGCAGTATCATGGGAGGGATGGTAGTGGAGGGCAATATAATGGGAGGGGGTTTAGTGGAGGGCAGTATTATGGGAGGGGTGGTAGTGGAGGGCAGTATGATGGGAGGGAGGGCAGTATGATGGGAAGGGTGGTAGTGGAGGGCAGTATGATGGGAGGGGTGGTAGTGGAGGGCAGTATAATGGGAGGGGGGTTAGTGGAGGGCAGTATAATAGGAGGGGTGGCAGTGGAGGGCAGTATAATTGGAGGGGGGCAGTATAATGGGTGGGGGTGGCAGTGAAAGGCAGTATAATGGGGGGGTTAGTGGAGGGCAGTATAATAGGAGGGGTGGCGGTGGAGGGCAGTATAATTGGAGGGGGGCAGTATGATGGGTGGGGGTGGAAGTGAAAGGCAGTATAATGGGGGGGTTAGTGGAGGGCAGTATAATAGGAGGGGTGGCAGTGGAGGGCAGTATAATAGGAGGGGGGCAGTATGATGGGATTGGGGCAGTATGATGGGAGGGGTGGTAGTAGAGGGCAGTATATTGGGGGGGTAGTGGAGGGCAGTAAAATGGGAGGGGGGCAGTATAATGGGGGGGTAGTGGAGGGCAGTATGGGGGGACTGTACAGCATGACTGGAGAGGGGCAGTGTATAGGAGGGTGCAGAGTAACCATGAGTGTACTCAGAGTCAGGGCAGTGCAGGGAGCATTTCTCCTACCTTTATTCCAGCGCAGTAACAGCCTTTGGGGAAGACCCGGAGTCGGGGGCGTGGGCGGGGGCGGGGCCGGGGGCGGAGCTTAGGTGCGAAGAGGAATCCTCCTTTGGCTAAATGCTGGGGCTCCACTCAGGGAAGACCCGGAGTCGGGGGCGGAGTCAGGGGTGGAGCCGGGGGCGGAGCTTAGGCGCGAAGAGGACTCCTCCTTTGGCTAAATGCTGGGGCTCCACTATCCTCCTTGTCGTGACGTCACTGGTTGTTAGACGCCAGGCGGGCCATGCCTAGCAACCAGTTGTTTTGGCAGTGAGCCAGGCAGCGTCTGGGGGTGAAATGAAGCGGTCTCGGCCAAAACTAGTACAGCGGGCAGTGAGGGACAGCGGCAATGCGGCGGCAATTTTTAGGGGGGCATCAGATCGGCCAGTGGGGCAATTCAGGGACATTGTATTGTCCCGGAATGAAGGTGCCCGGGACGCGGGACAGACCTCCCACAGCGGGACTTTCACGGGCAATCCGGGACGGTTGGGAGGTATGGGATATCTCCTAAACCGTACAGGTTTAAGAGATATTCATTTTAACTACAGGTAAGCCTTATTATAGGTGTAGCACCCTCTACCTTAGGTAGGTAGGTGCTAGTGTAGGTTTTTGTGTAAGCTGCCAGCGCAGGTAAATTCAAGCAGGCCTATGCCGTGAGCCAGGCCTGTTTGTTTTGATCTGGGGGGAGGGGAGTGGTTTAGTATAGCAGTAGGTGACTGACATGTGTTTCAGCTCTTGGGTGCCTTCTCTGTTTTCAGGTAGAAGGTTCTGGAAAAAGGGCAGGGCAGAGAGCTGGAGTGACATGGGGTGCATGTGGGAGCCTTGCCAATCCCCAACTAGGATTGGCAGGGGGCGGGCCTTCTAAATATACCCATGGTCAGCCTACTGTGGGGGGAGTTATCAGGTGGATGAACTGAATGATGGAGTGTTAGACTGTCGTGGTCTGAGGGAACCCCATTTCTGGCGGGGGTGTACCTCAGGCCAGGAGCTCAGGAGCCAGGAGGGAGCCTCTCCTTAAACGTTGGAACAGGAGCTGTAAGGACAGTTGGTCAGCACGTAGGAGTAAAGTCATTCAGGAAGGATTCAGGGCAGGTGTCAGTGAGTTGAAAGCACAGTGGAAAGCTCTGGAAGAGACATGCCAGGGGAGCAGGATGTAGAGCCAGAGCCAGACTGTGGGAAGTCGCTGCAGCAAGGAGGGCAGGCATGATTTGCATTTGGACTTGCTTGGATCAGTAGTCCATCTACATTTATTCTTCTCAATTAAATCGGTTGCTGCCACAAAGGGGTACTGCAGACCCCGGTCTATAAAGGGCCAGCAAGTAAAGACACTGGGACTTATTTAGAGTAAGGCCTAGTCATGTGCTGATGGTGTGACAGGAGTACTAAAGTTGGACAGTGAAGCAGTGTGCTGGAGGAAGTGTGCTGGAAGTAAAAGACTGTCAAGTTTAGAGTCAGCCATCTTGTTCTGCTAAAAGTATATCGCAGTTACTTTTATTCTGTCAAACAATATTCATCCTACGCAGGGCTTTTTTTCTCAGAAAATAGGTGCAGGAACTCACCCTTCCAGCCCAAATCCTCGCCCACAACCACGCCCAAACCCCACCCCAAACCACGCTCAAACTCCACCCCCAGACACACCTTCCTTAGAGGAGAGAAGTACAGTGGCGTCAAATAACTGTAATAAGTGAGGCCTTAGAACTTTGTATCACACATGGTTCAGGAATGTGTAACACACAAAGTACAGGACTCAGGACTTTATAACACACAGGGCTCAGGAGTGTGTATTGTGCAATTGTGAACGGTGCATATCACACAGGGTGCAGAAAAAAAAAACAGCAAACAGGATAGTACTTACATTCAATGCGAAGCGTCCCTTGTTCTCAGAAATATGGAGCATATAGCCCTGTGTACAGAGTGCAGGGGTCAGGAATATGTAGCATAGAGCCCAGCACACAGAGAACAGTGGTAAAGCTATGTAATATGCAGTCCAGCATACAGAGTGCAGGGCTCAGGGGTATGCAATGCAAAACCCATTATACAGCATTCTGGAGTACCATCCAGAGGCCTTTAACCATTTGCTTACTAGGCACTTAAACCCCCACCCCCCTCCCCTCCTGCCCAGACCAATTTTCAGCTTTCAGCGCTGAGGCACTTTGAATGACAATTGCGCGGTCATACAACACTTTACCCAAATGAAATTTTTATCATTTTTTTACCACAAATAGAGCTTTCTTTTGGTGGTATGTATTCACAGGTGGGATTTTTATTTTTTGCTAAACAAACAAAAAAAAGATGGAAAATTTTGAAAAAAAAAATCATGTTTCATAGTTTGTTATAAAATTTTGCAAACAGGTAATTTTGCTCTTTCATTGATATGCGCTGATGAGGCGGCACTGGTTGGCACTGATAGGCTGCACTGATGGGCACGGATAGGCACAGTTAAGGCAGCACTGATGGGGACACATAAGGCGGTACTGATGGGCACAGATAAGGCGGCACTGATGGCCACTGATAAGATGGCACTGATGGGCCCTGATGGGTGGCACTGATGGGTGGCAATGATGGGCACTGATAGGTACCACTGATAGATGGCAATGATAGGTGGCACTGATAGGTGGCACTGATGGGCGGCACTGATGGGCACTGGTAGGTAACACTGATGTGCAGCACTGTTGTTGAGACACTGATTGTGGGCACTGATAGGTGGCAATGTGGGCACTTTTAGGTGGCACTGATGGGTGGCATTGTGGGTACTGATGGGTGGCACTCTGGGCACTGATGGGTGGCGCTGGTGGGCACTGGTAGGCGGCACTGTTGCCTACTGTGATGGAATTATTGGATATCATATTTATATCAATGAGATTCAAGCGTACCATCATGAGGACTTTCTACTTTCTAATTAAATTACCATGCCCCATTTTGTATGATGTGTACGTGTATGTATGTATGTATCTATCTATTTGTATGTGTGTATATATATATATATATATATATATATATATATATATATATATATATATATATGTGTAATATATATTTATGGGTGTATATAGGTGTATTTTTTATAGGAACATGTACTAGAAGGTGGGCCTATTTACTGTTTTGGCATCTCAAACACACCTTTTGTGTTGGCCTGCTATCCGCATAGTAACTACCCTACTGTAGTGTTACCCTATTGTTCGTAGAGAGAGCCAGGGCAGACATTGCGTCTCTTGAGTCCTTGTAATGCTAAGTTATGGTATATCACAGAGGGCTGACGGTTGGAAATCAAGAGATAGTTAAAAAGGTACTCTTCAGGGGTAGCCAATCAGGATTCAATGCCACTTCTGAACCAATGAGGTGACCCTGAGTTCTGATTGGTGGGAGTGGGTTCTAACAACATACAACCAAATTCCCTGGGGAGGGCTAGGTCTCTTCTTCGGCGGACGGTCTAGGTGCAGGATGGTTACGTAAGACTTCTCCATACAATGTATCTCTATGGCTCTTTTCTTTCCTGTAACCTTTTCTATCGTAGGATTTGGCCGTAATACCTTATTAATCTCTTGATAGCATGGGTATGACCATTATAGCAATATTTATTATTATTGGTAACCCTGTTGTTTTTAAGGTTGTATCATTTATATTATAGTTGCTAATCTCATATTAACACAAGTTTCTTTTCTGTACAATAGTAAGTTTAAATAAATTAGATTGTAACCCTTTTCGAACAGGTATCATTCGTACTTAATTTCATGGTTGATTCGTATATAGATAAAAGGTTTTAATCACTTATGTACCATTAAGTATATAAGTGAGGTATGCATAAAGTTAGCCATGTCAGATGGTGCCTCCTTGTGTGAGGAAGTTTAATGTTGGGGTGAATGCGATTTGTATGGAAGACAGAGCTGGTGTTGTGTTTACCTGTCTCCCATCTGAATACCCAGACTAAAAAAACTTCTCAGATCTTTCCTTTTTTTACCTTTTGTCTATGTGAATATTTTGATGAGACTGATTTTGAGTATTGTATATATATATATATATATATATATATATATATAAAATGAAATTGTAAGTGCGAATAATGAGAGGAAAAGGATATGTGCTCTCTGCCAAAAAGCAATTTCAGTTGACCCTTTGAATGAGATTAGGCCAATCATTGTGATTGAAACGCACAGTGGGCATAGAGCTACGTTTCCACTAATGCAACTCTAAGGTCGCATGATTGAGTGTGACTGAGGTACGACTTTAATGCGACTGTGGTGTGGCTTTGAATGCAACTTTGATCCAGAGTCACATCAGAGTGGTGCAGGTCCCCTCTCAGAGTTGCTGCAGCATTGAGTAGCATAGATTGGGACTGGTGCTATTGAAATTAATGGGCTGCGACTTGTAATGCGACTTTGTGTCCAAAGTCGCATGGGAAAAAAAAAATTGCATCAGTGGAAACGGAGACTAGTACACACTGAATGATCTTCGATGTATGTATCTATCTTTCTGTGTAAACTACTAACTGGGGATCGTGAGCTTTGTAATTAGATCTGTAATGTTGTAACTCCTACAAATCGTATTGCAATTAGGTGTGCATCAGTTAACTACCTCCTGTACTACAAGCACGCAAAGGATCCTAATTATCCAAGTTCGTGCTAATAATTCTTGATATAACAGAAGTAAAAGCCTTTCGTTAAGCATTTCTTTTAGAGTACTTCAGAAAAGTCCACGGGGGGATTAAACTATTATTTAGTTTGAGAAATCTCCAGGCTGATTTTTTGAAGGACTATAGCCAGGACAGGGAATTGGCCTGGCAAGTAGCGAAAAAAAATCAGCAAGGGTGACAGGGGCAGTACCTGTCAACCCAATTCTTGGTCAGAGAGTAGCTACCTCTGTAGTAAAGGCAACCTGTAAAAAGGTTGGGGGAATCAGTTCAAGGTCCGGAGTCCGTAAAGGATGGGTAATCGAATCGCTTCAAAGAGGGCGTCTAACCGTGGGGAACCCTACCACTTGACCCCGAGGGAAGAGATGATAGATAAATATGGACCTTGGGTTGTGAAATATTTGCAAGATTGGGATAGTTGGACTGGGAAAAAGTATTCTAAAAGAGGTACTTTTAAGCTAAACGCTTGGGAAGCCCTGTGGTACAATCACCGCGGGAAGATGACACGAACAAATGAAAGAGATGCGTGGAGCGCGTGGATGGTAGAATCCATGCATAGAACTGATGATGTGAATATTTTTACGGTGGGAGTTAAGGAGAAAAAACACCAGATGATGCTGCGGAGTAGGGACAAGCAGGGACAGCCACTAGAGCCACATCCCCAGAGTAGTGACAGTGATGAACAGGGGGATGATGAGGAATGGCCAGGATTGGGGCCTTATACAGCCGCCCGGTCCTTGTTGGCCAGATACTCAGAAAGTGATAGGAATTGTCATCTATCAGCAGATGAAAAAAAGGGGAAGCTACAACTTGCTGCCAAGTTTAACACCCCAGTTAAAACCCCCAATGAATCACAGAAAAACTCTTCCTGTGAAACATTGAAACCACAGGAAAGAGATAGCACAGAAAACCAGGGGGAGGGAATGCTGGAATCAGGGGAGAAAAGTCTCCCCAGTTCTAGAGACCAGATACCATCAAAAGGGAAACTTTCTTCCCCTCTGACGGAAGACCCTCCCGAATATAGTAATCCTCCATTTACGGCCTGCGAGCCAGCATTCTCCCCTAAACGGCAGTTAACTAGCAATCCTGCTGCTGTAAGCAATACTGGCAGTTCTGCTACAGAGTACACAGCCTATGTACCTTTATACCCCGAAGTAACTAGCACCCCACAGCAAGGACCTGTGTGGTGTCACTCTAAGGGTGAAAGGATATCACCCAATGTGGGCACACTGGTGTACCATGGGACTGTTAATGCCACCCTTCAGGGCACTTTGCAGTTGGATAAAGTGCCCCCACCTGGCAGAAACAATCTTCCACAGTCTTATTGGGATTCTGTGACAGAATCCCAAAAGACCAATCCACAACTGATATCTTTTTCAGATGACTTATCTGTCTATCCTGTAAGAGAACAGGTGGTTTATGACAACAGTGGGAGATCCACGGGAAAGATGACACATCACGTGCCGTGGACTCCCTCTGAGATGAAAGGATTTCTGAGTGTTATCCCCCATCCAAGGACAGATCCCATTAAATTTGCCAAAGAGCTGCTAGACATCCAGGCAAGCTACAATGCAAACTGGGGTGATATGCTTCAAATAATGAAAAGGGTTTGTGGAGATGGGGATGTGGATGAAATCCTCAGTAAAACTTATATTCCACGGACCCTGTATGTTGACTCCAGCCATCTAGGAGATATACTCACTAAGCAATTGGCGCAGTTGATTAAAACAGTCTATCATCCCCAGTCTTGGACCAAGGTGTCAGCAGTGATCCAAGGTCCACAGGAAGATTGTATGACATACTACAATCACTTTAAACAAGCCGTGGAAACAGCCGGGGAGGACATTACTAACAGTGCCCTATCACCCGTATTGATACATAGCTTCATGACCGGGTTGAGAGGAAACATCAGAGAAAAATTGATGACTGCAAATCCAGATTGGAGAGATAAGCCCCTCTCCTCTTTGTTGTCACTTGCAACTGCTATTGAAAACAACATAGCAGATTGGGAGTCACAGAAACCTCAAAGGATCTGCATTGTCACTGATCCGTTGAACAGTGCAGATCTTGGAGAAAAACCAAAAGGGAAACCAGTTTGCTTCAACTGCCACAGACCCGGACACTTCAAGAAGGAGTGTACAGCTCCAAGACAGAGTAGGCCACCACGACATGGAGAGGAAATGGCCATGTTGGCATTAAGGGAGGAAGGTCTCCAGGCAGAAGGGACACTTTCTGTCCTGCTGACGGAAGAGGATGTGAAATTAAATCTCACTGAAAGAAGCTATAATAAGCGCACGGGAAAACCGCCGCTAATCTTTGCGGCCAGGTGGTTAGCAAAACAGTATGAGCATTTGAAAGTGCAAAACACATCCCTAAAAGAAGAGCTAGAGATCACCAAAGGTAACATCAGTACTTTAGAAGCTTCTATGTCAAATTCAGAGGCTATCCACCAGCAATTAGTACTAGAAAACAAAAGATTACAGGAGGACATTCTCCAGGTGGGAAAGAGACTGAAGGATGCAGAAGGTAGGGTGAAACCATTATCTGTCAGCTGCCAGGAGCCGTTGGATCAGTTTTCAGATAGAGAAGATAACAAGGTAACTGATTTGGGCAGGTCTGAATTCAGGGGGACGTCCTCCACACCTAAGGTATGTATCAACAAGAATAAATCCCAGGAAGGTAAGAGCTCTTTAAAAATTGCCCCTATATTTTGTAAGCCGCAGGTAAAAACTACTAATCCAGAAGAGGCCATCCCATATTCACAGTCATCTAAAACAAAGCCCTTTGTTAAGAGGTGTTGTACCACTTTAAATAAGATAAAATGCCACTTATGCGGATTACTGGGTCACATCGCGAGATTCTGTCTTTCCAGTTCCAGTCAAAAAGTCGGTAAACATAATCCATATAGGACCACAAGACGTGATTTTGAAGTGTACTCTGCATGCTTCGTCACATGGCCTAGAGGTAGGAAGTATGCACCACCTGGGTCAGGGGTCCCATTCCAAACTCCTGAGAAGGGACTAATGAAATGGGATGGATCTCTGAAAGAATTTCAACCTTACCAAACAGATGTTATGGGTTTAAGAAGAAGTACCGGGTATTATAGAAAACATGCTGATATGTGTGATGTCTAGAGTTCATCTATAACCTAGCAATTTGTGTGTGTGTGTGGAATATGCAATATATTTTGTATTGTGTGACGTTTGTTCTCAGCTGCTGACAGCCCACCCAAATGACCCCCCTTCTTTCTCACCAGGTCTGTGAAAAGGTGCAGCGAACTGTATTGACATGCAAATGACCTGAGCCAAGATAATTATCTGTACTAGTGAATTGAAAGATACATGTACTAAAATGACTTTGTTTTTCAGGAAAACAGTACTGGAGAGGGTCTTTGTGGTGAGGTATTATGATCTGTTGACAAATGGTACTGCTAAAAGGTTTTTCACGGATTGCTAATTTTTTTTTCAACCATGGTGAATACATTTTTTTTTTTTTTTTGGGGAATTATTGGTATACCATAAAACAAAAAATCCACGTGGTATTAATGTGTATTAAGTAATACATATTAATGATAAGTTGAGCTCAACAATTATTTGGTATCTTAAAAAAAAAAAGTGCACTGTTTATGTAATATAATGTAATGTATATTTGTGTTTCATATGCTAATGTCTTGTTACAGGTATATAACCATTGGATTATTTTGTTTCTAGGAGGAAAATGGAGTATTTATTACTAAATTTTATTGGTGTTTTATTCCTCAGATTCGATAATTGGGTTTCCTGGCTTTAAAGGGCACATCGGTCGGCTCGTGTACCCAGTACTGTTCAGTGATCCAGGCGCCTCAGTGCTGCAAGGGATATTTCTTTGCCCTTTGGCCAGTTGTGTTTGGTAGCAGAAGTTCCTCTAATTGGATACACATTATGCAATTTTTGTTTTCCACTTTCCTTCAGATTTACCTTCAGATGTGTAGTATGAGGGCCTGCCTGATGGCATACAAGTTGAGAGTGTATACTTTTGGGAGAACCTGGAGAAGAGTTGTGCAGGAAGATTGTGTAAGATATTGCACTCTGTGTTCTGGATGGAGAGGTCATTGCTGGGAAGGAAGCACCTGGGTATTATTTGGGACATAGACGAGTTTGTTTCTGTGTCCTAAGGAATACCGATGTAACGTTAGTCAGGGAACTAGAGGGTTCTTTGAACCTAACCATAGATAGAGGTGCATTGTATACCCTGGGCATGGTCTCTGAAATCCAGGCACAGGGATGGAGTTGTGTGGGCATGCTGTATTCTCCTCAGTGGATACCCATAGGTGTCCTTCCTGTCCTAGACTCCTTGCGTACCTTAACTAGTGGTCTGTGTCCTGCATGACAGGAAGACCAGTGCCCCATAAGGTGTGCAACCTCTATGAAGAGATAAGTGTACCTGGTGGCAGGTGGTTTTCAATCCGGGTATTCTGACTATTTCCCATCCTTAGGAAAGAGAGGCTTAATGGAGACTGTCTGTGGAGCTGGAGGTGGGGCACTGGGTACCTTAAAACACTATGGAGCTGGAGCTATTCAGGATCACATTGGGGGGGTCTTGTGCTACATATCAGGAAAGGGGTTAGGAAAGCCAACTTGCTCTGTCCAGCATCACTTTGCAGGGACAGACAGGTGGGGGATAGTATCCAGGTTGCCTATGAGTCGTAATAGATTGGTGGATGACTCAGTTCCAGGATCGTCAAAAATCTTACTTGCACTGTTCTCATCCCTAATGGCAGGGATGGAACATTGTGCAGATATCACGGTCAATCTGGGTACTATCCTATCAGACTCTACTGGATTACACCCTGGAGTCCATCTTGTTCTAATGGTTTGAGTATGGACAGCCTCAGATGACTGGTACTGATAAGTGCTAGAGGAAGGTAGGGGTTGTGCTATGGGAAAAGGCAACAATGCTGGCACAGGGGGGGGGGGGGGTCATGTCTAATGGATGCCGGGGTAGTGTCCCAACTGGTCCTAAACAAAGTTAAAACTACTTGAGACTGGAGACCAGGGTACTGGTGCTAGTATCACATGTCTAATGATGCACTGTTTTCAGCATCAGGTTAAATGGTACTCAGCAGGGTACACTACCTCGGGGAGTCTATAGTACACCTCCTCTGGCCCATGGCATGGATATAGCAGGAACACCGGGTTGTACCCCGATCACCCTTGAAGAAAGGTTTTATAGCAAACCTGACATCCCCTTACACCTACAGAAACTTCCTCTGGGATTTGGGGCTGAGTTAAAAGCTTGGCTGATGGATTTCGGACAACAGGATGAAATATTAAATGTACTAGGAGATGCTGAAAAACAAGCCACCATACGACTCACCCATGATCAAAATAGACTGATCCAAGTATCCCACGCTTTAGACGCAGATGTTAAGATTTCCTGGTGGGAAAGTTTATTTGGGTATAGTCCAAACGCTACAGCTTTCCTAAACATTTTGCTCCACCCTGTTGTTGTCCTAACCTGTGCAGCCTTATTGCTTTTCCTGATGCAGGTAATAATGTGCGTTACTATCAGGAGAATGAATGCCAAAGCTATGAGAATGTGCACCTCAATGAGGTATCTTCTCTCAAGGAACAGAAAGGCCACTAACTCAGAAACAAATCTCTGAGGAAGCCATATCCAATCCAGACCAGTACAAAGAAGTTGCGCATGTAAGAGAGGACCCTAGAACTATATTTTTCTTGTTCCAGGGATAAGCCTCTTCAATTTTTAGTAATAAAGTGCAGTCAGGTTTACCTAAATTCCAAAAGTTTTAATCATTTTTATTATTTTTTATTTATTTATTTTTTTAAATTATTTTTCTCTCCCTTTTGTTGTTAATATCTGTGTACCTGACCTGCAAAAATACTGTTAATGGGAGAGGAGGTTTTTTTTTTCACAAGAAAAACATTTTTGTTCTTTTTTGTTTTTTATTATGTTTTTTAACCAATGTATTCATTTTTCTTATATATATATATATATACAGATTCAAGGCTCTTTAACAGTCTTGGTTGGAGCAGCCTTCAATCTGTAGCTTTTTTCGTTTTTTTGTTCTTTTTTTTTCATTTCCACTATTTTTCCTGTTCATTTTCATTACTCACCTCTCTTCCATTCCTTTTTCTTCTTTAATATTATGCTCTCTGAGTTTTTTTCCTTTGATTTCTATCATCTATCTTCTCAAGATAATGTAACTAAGACATCAGTCATATCATTTTTGTTTAAAAAAGACTTTGCCTGCCCGCAAGTACCATATTTTAACTAAAGTATCCCTGGACATCCAGTTTTATGTCTTAATGTAATTCCACCTCCCCTAGTCTACCTACTGCCTTAACCTGAGCCCCGTGAGCAGGTGTGGTGAACCCAGGGACCTGGCAATAACAGACAGTATTGACTATCCCTACCATCAAGGGCCATGGATGATACTGGCTGTTGCTCAGACTCTGTACCCTGTGGGGAACCCACTCTACTCGTCCACATTACACCCTTTAGGAGTATTTAGTCTTAAATGGCCAACATTCTGCTCCTGTCCAGCATTTCTCCAATATCTGTACACTAACGTTCTCCTCTCTCTGTTTGTATTCATGCACGACTGTCTGGAGGCCCGCCCGACCCCCCCACCTGAAGAAGCAGCGACCACCAAGCTATTTCTTGAGATAAATGTGTCACGAATAAGACTTTCCTGGACTTTCCTTCACCATGCTGAAAAGTGCTGTCTCGCGGTCCGATCCAATCGATGCAACCATTACATGGTCTTACAAAGATACAGGACTGGATATGCCAGGATCCTGCCATCAATGTTGGAGTTCCGCTCCTCCAAGGCAGAGGAGTGATGAAACATTGCAATACAGACACTCATGGTTTGGATGTGAAGTCTCCAAAGGACCAGGATTTCTTTGCTATCTTAAGCCTACTTTGAGGAGTTCCGGCGTGTTCAAGAAAGGAAGAGGAGGCCGCAGTGGTGGTGGGGAAGGGTCGGGGCTTCTGGGCTGTTGTGGGTGGGTGCAAGATCATTGAAGGAGGACATAAGTTCAAGAATGAACTTCAGGGGGAAATGTGATGGAATTATTGGATATCATATTTATATCAATGAGATTCAAGCGTACCATCATGAGGACTTTCTACTTTCTAATTAAATTACCATGCCCCATTTTGTATGATGTGTACGTGTATGTATGTATGTATGTATCTATCTATTTGTATGTGTGTATATATATATATATATATATATATATATATATATATATATATATATATATATATATATATATATATATATATATATATATATATATATATATATATATATGTAATATATATTTATGGGTGTATATAGGTGTATTTTTTATAGGAACATGTACTAGAAGGTGGGCCTATTTACTGTTTTGGCATCTCAAACACACCTTTTGTGTTGGCCTGCTATCCGCATAGTAACTAAGTTACCCTATTGTTCGTAGAGAGAGCCAGGGCAGACATTGCGTCTCTTGAGTCCTTGTAATGCTAAGTTATGGTATATCACAGAGGGCTGACGGTTGGAAATCAAGAGATAGTTAAAAAGGTACTCTTCAGGGGTAGCCAATCAGGATTCAATGCCACTTCTGAACCAATGAGGTGACCCTGAGTTCTGATTGGTGGGAGTGGGTTCTAACAACATACAACCAAATTCCCTGGGGAGGGCTAGGTCTCTTCTTCGGCGGACGGTCTAGGTGCAGGATGGTTACGTAAGACTTCTCCATACAATGTATCTCTATGGCTCTTTTCTTTCCTGTAACCTTTTCTATCGTAGGATTTGGCCGTAATACCTTATTAATCTCTTGATAGCATGGGTATGACCATTATAGCAATATTTATTATTATTAGTAACCCTGTTGTTTTTAAGGTTGTATCATTTATATTATAGTTGCTAATCTCATATTAACACAAGTTTCTTTTCTGTACAATAGTAAGTTTAAATAAATTAGATTGTAACCCTTTTCGAACAGGTATCATTCGTACTTAATTTCATGGTTGATTCATATATAGATAAAAGGTTTTAATCACTTATGTACCATTAAGTATATAAGTGAGGTATGCATAAAGTTAGCCATGTCACTACTGCTAGGTGGCACTGGCAGGGGGCACAGGTGGGCCATGAGGGTCTGCAGGAGCTCGCCGTGATCGGGACTGATGTCCCTTTCACAGCTGCCGGTGATCAGCTTTTTTTTCCTCCTCATGCTGTCCGCTGAGCCAGGGACAGACCTGTCAGAGAGTCTGCTCTCCCCTATGGGGGGGAATCGGATGATTAGGGCGCCTGTCCATTTTCATCCGATCCGATAGACAGATGGAAAATAGGGTTTCCATCCGTCTGGATTTTGCGGATCAGGGCGGATTGGATGTCAGCGGACATGTCACCGCTGACATCCGTCGCTCCATAGAGATGTATGGAGCAACCGTTCAGATTTGCCTAAAAAACTGACAGGCGGATCTGAAAGGGGCCTAAAGCTCGCCCCAATCCACAGCTCTCACCTTTGCCACCCACCTCTGCACCCCCAGCTTTCCCTACAGATCTCACTTCTACATAACCACCCCCACCCTCCACAGCTCTCATTTTACACAACCTGCCTTCTGCCCTCTGCAGCTCTTACCTCTGTGCAAAGCTCTCTTCCCAGTTCTCCTCTCTGGACAAATCCCCCCCCCCTCCTTACTGCACAATCACCCCCCCTTCCCTTCTTTCAGTTATCCTCTCACTATGAACTCAGTCTCTGGAGGGCTCCCCCCCCCCCTCGTTTTTCATTCAGAACTTCCTCACCTCTTCCACTAATGATCCAGTGCCCCAGTCCATGTATTATGCCTCAGACGATTGAGAACTGTAGCTGGGGTGGAATTTCAGGGCTTCTCTGCTCCCTGCTCTGTGCTATAATGTGAGAAGAGGCGGGGACAGAAGCTGCTGCTTGAATCAACACAGGCAGCTGTATGTTGCCATGCTGGGACCTGAAGATCTCAAAAGGCAGCAGCCCTGTGTGTTCAGCACTAGTGTGAGATAGGTCAGAGCAGAGAGGGCTGCCTGTCAGAGGTGCCGGAACTGCGTTCCGCCGAGTTCTGGCAGAAAAAAAGCCCTGATCCTATGGGCATCCCATGTCCATTTTCCCCAACTAAGTTCAATCCCCTAATAAAAACAACAAAAACAAGCAAGAGACTGTTCATTGACTGAGAAGTGTGTCTAATGGATATCTGGCAGCAGGGTGAAATGTGTGGATGCTGTAACACAATCTAAGGTATGGGTCCCCGGTGGAATGCCAGTTATGGTAGATTAACTGGTAGTTACAATGGTGTATCTGCAGAATGTGGTTCGTCCCCAAGTTGGTGCAGTGCGGTAGGGACTGTGGAAGTAGTTTATGCAGAGACAAGGGAACATTTTTTGACACTTAGTGCCTCCAAGGATTGTCAACCAAAAGTGTTATGTTTTTGTTTGTTAATATTGGTTTACATAATTGTTAATCTTAATAAAGTAGACGAAAACGGCCATTTTACTCCAACCTTTTGTGTCAGTATATTTTTGGCAATTATAGTTGGGGCAATAAGATGGGGATACAGTAATTTATGATACAGAGAGTCAGGATACATCTGGGGTACTTTTGTCATGACGTTCTAATGTTGTTGTACAACTTATAACAGGCAAAAATAAATAGCGCTGTTGATTTAACTTTATCTTGACTCTTTTCTTCCGTCTTTAACAGAAAGCCCGAGCCGTATCCCTCCAGCGTCATCTTCTGGCAGAAAACAGCGGCCCAATACTCCTCAGGGTAAGTACACAAGCTGCCAATATAAAGAAACAGGACACACCATAATCATCTACACATTACACACAGGCATTATTATCATGTAAAAGATATTACCATCCATTTTCAAATTCATACGCACAACTCATACCTCAATCACTTCTCCATGAAATCATCCAGTGAAGTGTTGTGTTTTAAAGTATGAAACAATGAAGTGGATTTACTAAAAATGGAGAGTGCAAAGTCTGGTGCAGCCCTGCAGAGAAACCAATCAGCTTCCAGGTTTTATTGTGAAAGCTTAATTGAACAAGCTAACGTTAGAAGCTGATTGGTTTCTACGCAGAGCTTCACCAGAGTTAGCATTGTCCAGTGTTAGTAAATATTAGTGTTTATGAATGCTATCGTCAACATTGGCTATCTCATCTATCAACAAGAACAGCCTGAGGGGAGAGTGCAGTGCAACCCACACTCGCCTGTCCTTATTTTGGAGGGCATTGAGCTTCAGAATGAGCCAGAGCTGACCCCTGGTATTCCACATACTCCTGCCTTCTCCCTATGGTCAGAGGAGAAGGTCAAGGGTCAAAGTTCCGGCATGCTGCCACCATCTAATGCTGCCCCCAGAGTGCATGTACTCAGTGGCATAACTAGAACCTTCAGGGCCCCGATGCAAGAAACCATGAAGGGCCCCCCTAACCCCCCGGACAGGGCCCTTTCCTCCGAGCACGGTGGCGGAACAACAGGGCCCAGTCGCAAGTGGGTGGATATAAAGGAACCGATTTCTTCATTTCCCCCCACTTCTTCTCCTCTCCCTCCTGCAGGCATTCAGTGGCTGCAGGAGGAAAATGGAGAGATCGGTTCCTCTATGTCGGTGTTTCTCAATCTTTTTTCAGTCAGGGCACCCTTGAAGTATACCCCTAGGTCAATGGAGCTGTACTGCAACCACTCTGCAACTGTGTGCATTGCATGCAGTTGCAGCATTGTGATGATGCATTTAAAGGGGTTGTAAACCCTTGTGTTTTTTCACCTCCTATGCATTAAGGTGAAAAAACACCTGGCAGTGACCGGCCTCCCAGCCCCCCTGGTTTACTTACCTGAGCCCTGGAACTTCACCTGGCAGAGACGAGCTCTTTCTTTTGCCCGGGATTCTTGGCTCCTGATTGGATAGATTGATAGCAGTGCAGCCATTGGCTCCCTCTGCTGTCAATCAAATCCAATAATGTGGGCGTCGGGGGGCGGGGCCAAGTCCAGCATTCGTGTCTATGGACGCAAAAGCTGGACTTGGGAGTGCACCTGCAAGGTAACCCCCCGGGAGATCGCTTCTCCTATAGGGTTATCTGATAAGAGGATGAGCCGCGAGAGCGGCAGAGGGACCCCAGAAGTCGGTGTTCAGGGCCACTCTTTGCAAAACGAACTGCACAGTGGACGTAAGTATGACATGTTTGTTATTTAAAAAAAAAAAAACGCAAACCTTTACAATCACTTTAAGGGGTTAAAACAGGTGGTCAGGAGGCTGTCAAATGCCTCTGAAAAGCGATCTGAGCATGAATCACTTTTCAGAGGAACAGCATTTTTTTGCTGGTACTTTGAACAAGCAAGAAAAAAAAATCACTTCTGATTGTACACATATAGGGGGTCAGTATTAAACGCGCATACATAAAATGTGCATACATACATCTAAACAGTGGCGGCTGGCGCTCAAAATTTTTGGGGATGGCGCAAAAATTTTTTGAAAAAAAATCATTAAATGCAGCCACTGTGCCATTAAACGCTGCCACTGTGCCCATCAAACGTTTCCACTGTGCCCATCAAACGCTGCCACTGTGCCCATCAAAAGCTGCCACTGTGCCATTAATTGCAGACACTGTGCCAAACGCTGCCACTGTGCCCATCAAATGCTGCCACTGTGCCCATCAAACGCCACCACTGTGCCATCAAACGCTGCCACAGTGCCATCAATTGCAGCCACTGTGCCAAACGCTGCCACTGTGCCAATCAAATGCTGCCACTGTGCCCATCAAATGCTGCCACTGTACCAAACGCTGCCACTGTGCCATCAAACACTGCCACTGTGCTATCAAACGCTGCCACTGTGCCCATCAAACGCTGTCAGTGTGCCCATCAAACGCTGCCAGTGTGCCCATCAAACGCTGCCAGTGTGCCCATCAAATGCTGCCAGTGTGCTCATTAAATGCTTACAGTGTGCCCTTGAATACCCCCAGTGTGACCCACGCCCGCTCGCCGTCTGCCTGTCACTTACCCTGTCTTGGTGGGGCAGTGGGTGACAGCGGCGAGCGGGGTCCTCCATGTGTCTCCTGCCATCCTCATCTCCCGTCCTCTCCTCCTGATAGGCGTCCAATAGCGGGCTTGTCGTTTCAGCCAATCAGGTGACAGGTAACAGACCCGAGCACCTGATTGGCTGAGAGGCGGTTTAGTGTTAGGAAAGCGAATATTCATTCACTTTTCTAACACAGCTGAGTGACCTGAGAGCGCTCAGCATGGCGCTCACAGGTCACCCTTTTTGACGCCTATTAGAGCCTATGGCTCTAATCAGGTGCTTCAAAACCACCCCCCACCGCTGTAATTCAGCCGCCCGAAAAAGGGCCAGGCGCCTGAATAGGGGGTGGTGGCGACCATAGATAGATTCATGTAATGCATGAATCTATCTATTGGTGATAGAGGGGGTGGCAGGAGAGAGGGGGCAGCGCCCATGAGCCCTTAATGCACGGGCCGCAACTGCATCTAAACACACACACACATATACATAGATAAACACACACACACATAATACACACACATATACTGTATATATACACACACATATATATATATATATATATAAATGCACACACATATAAACACATGCAAACATACACATACACATGATGCACACACACATATAAACACACATACATACATACAGAAAGCCTTTTCAAAAACGGCAGTTTTTTACCTTACCCCTTCCTGCCGGGTACTGCAGTGTAGGGGGAGACAAAGAGCACAGCACACACTGCATTCAATTTAGATCAGTGTGACGAGCTACCCACACAGTGCTGATTACAGTTCGGCTGACGATCATGGAGCTCAGTCTCAGCCACTCTACTCCTATCGAGATATTCAGGGGGCTCTCAAGGGCCCCCTGTAGCATGGGGCCCGGTTGCCATGGCAACCTCAGCGACCCCTATACTTCCGCCACTGCATGTACTGCAGGAGCCACAGCAGTCGCCACCTCTTGCACGGGTGCCACCTGCTGTACCGCCTGGCCCAACTGTGCAACTTGAGAGGCTGCTTATAGAGGTGAGGAGATTGTCAAGTGACCAAAAGAAGGCTGTCATGAGACATGAGAAGGCTTACCCAGACCATACATCTTATAGGCAGACAGCAAATTGACAATTTCGAATTAATTTTGACCCGGGTAAACCAACAGCGCAATCAGGCAATGGAGCAATTGAGGATTTCGTTACTTGAAGCTATTTCCCGTCACAGTGCTTCATTGCCTGGGAGCTCCTCCGCAACTGAAAGCAGCAGAGAACACTCTCCTTCTGAAAGCTGAAGGCTACGTCTTACTCCGCCCCAGGATCCAAGCCAACTCAGTTGACCTTTTCAGGCCACATGCAGACTGGAGGTTTTTTTATGGTTGACATTTTTGGCTAGCAGATGGTTTTTTTTTTGCAGCCAATAAACTCCCCAGCATCCATGCGCACATAGGCTGTTATTAATATTATCAGCAGTTTTTGGTAGGGGCGTTTTTTAGCTGGAAAAATAACCCAGAACTAGTGGGTTTGGAGAGGCGTTTCATGTGTCAAAACACTCAAACTCTGATTAAAGCTTAAAGTGGATGTAAACCTGATTCATGAGTGTTGAGCTGGGCACATATATCTGCAGTGTTTTATTATCTCTCTCCAAAGCCCTAAGTCCTGTGGCTTTCTCCTGCTCCGTTCTTCTGTTATCAGCCTGATCATTTCTGACAAGTTCTCGTGATAAAACCAGCCTGAAATTTGTGCCAGGGTGGGTGCTATAAATAGATTAGCAGGCACTGGCAGCTGGTCAAATCACAGCACAGCCATGCCTCTGTGGAGCGGGGTGTGTCCCTTTCCTCCAATCACAGTTTACATTTTGTCTCACAGTTTATGGAAATAATCCACACCCACAGGTGAATCAGGAAGAGAAAATTCTAACAGGACGTGCACTTTCTAAACAGTGTATAAAGCTAAAGACAGCAGATATACATGTAAACTTATGTAGGGAGATTTGTTTCATCTGAGGTCTGTATCACCTGAGGCTGTTCACTTCACTGGGTATGTGAGTGTTTACATCTGTTTTAACGTACATGTAAATAAATATTAATCCTTAATACATACGTGTTGTTTGGCATTTTTACAAATTCTTGTCACTGTAAATAAAAATATTTTTTGTGTAATACTTTGATAGTTCGATTATTAATATGTGTTATTTTTTTTTACAATACATCACATATCTGGTTAATTAATAATTCATTCACACACACATGGTAATCATTCAGAACTTCACACGCTAAGTCCAAAATAGTTAAAGGAACCCAGTTTCTACTTCCTTTAACTAGATTTAGATTTTATGGTGCTCTTATTGATCTTTTGAAATCTTAATTGATTTTCCAAAATAATTTTAGTAGTCCAAAGTTTCTGAAATGGATTGGAAATGTTAATATTCACCTATTTGAGTATTTATCTTCTCTATTTAGCACAACGGTCTTAACTCAAAATTAAATGACTCTCAAAGATACAGCCTCATACATATTGCAAAAATCCCCTCTGTGCTTTTCTCAAAGTAGAAAGCAGGGGAAGGAGATGAAATGGGAGCTCAACTATCAGTAAGAAACGGAGGGGGGGGGGGGGTTTATTTACTAAAGGCAACTCCACTTTCCACTTGGAAATGCAGTCGCTGTAGATCTGAGGGGGACATGCAAGGAAAATAAAAATCAGCATTTTTGCTTGCACATGATTGGATGATAGAAATCAGCAGAGCTCCCCCTCATTTCAATCTTCCCCTAAGTTCTACAGGGACTGCACTTCCAAGTGCACTTGCAGTGCAAAGTGGAGTTGTCTTTAGTAAATCGACCCCATAGTACACTAACTCCAAGAAAAAACTTGATTATGCTCAACCATCCCAATATAAAATCAGTCAACTCACTATATATGTTAGAAAATAATGTCATATGATTATTATTAGTATCAAAACATTAAAAAAAATAAGCATTAAAAATTGGTACCATTCATGCAACAGCATTCATACTATATGTCCAGTTGTCCACCTCTAATGTACATATAATTATGACCAGTAGAAAAATAGATATATTGGTTTCAGTTGCACCTCCTGGCTCATGTTGTGGGGGAGTAGATATTTATAAGCGGGGTCCAATATATTGGACCAGTACTCCTGCAAGGGGCTGTTTATAGGAAGCTATCAAATAAACAGGACAATATATAAACACTTAACCCTTTGAGGACCAAGGGACGTATTTGTCCCATGTTTTTAATTGCTTGTATCATCTGATTAAGAACTTAAAATACCTTTTTTTGGTTTGAGTCAAAATATTAGTTCTTATCAACAAATGGATCTAGCATAATTCCTCCCCCAAAAATGACACGCGTGGAAATGGTTTTATTTATTGTTCAAATACATTCCTAAAGGGAAAAAAATATAATTATTTTTATATTGATGACAGTAATCTTATGGTCCTCAAAGGGTTAAACAGCCCCTTGCAGAAGTACTGGTCCAATATATTGGAACCCGCTGCGCTTATCCATATACAGTATCTCACAAAAGTGAGTACACCCCTCACATTTTTGTAAATATTTTATTATATCTTTTCATGTGACAACACTGAAGAAATGACACTTTGCTACAATGTAAAGTACCGAGTGTACAGCTTGTATAACAGTGTAAATTTGCTGTCCCCTCAAAATAACTCAACACACAGCCATTAATGTCTAAACCGCTGGCAACAAAAGTGAGTACACCCTTAAGTGAAAATGCCCAAATTGGGCCCAATTAGTGATTTTCCCTCCCCGGTGTGACTCATTAGTGTTACAAGGTCTCAGGTGTGAATGGGGAACAGGTGTGTTAAATTTGGTTTTATCACTCTCACTCTCTCATACTGGTCACTGAGGTTCAACATGGCACCTCATGGCAAAGAACTCTCTGAGGATCTGAAAAAATTGTTGCTCTACATAAAGATGGCCTAGGCTATAAGAAGATTGCCAAGACCCTAAAACTGAGCGGCAGCATGATGGCCAAGACCATACAGCAGTTTAACAGGACAGGTTCCACTCAGAACAGGCCTCACCATGGTCGACCAAAGAAGTTGAGTGCACGTGCTCAGCATCATATCCACAGGTTGTCTTTGGGAAATAGACATATGAGTGCTGCCAGCATTGCTGCAGAGGCTCAAGGAGTGAGGGGAGGGTTTCAGCCTGTCAGTGCTAAGACCATACGCCGCACATTGCATCAAATTGGTCTGCATGGCTGTCGTCCCAGAAGGAAGCCTTATCTAAAGATAATGCACAAGAAAGCCCGCAACCAGTTTGCTGAGGACAAGAAGACTAAGGACATGGATTACTGGAACCATGTCCTGTGGTCTGATGAGACCAAGATAAACTTATTTGGTTCAGATAGTGTCATGCATGTGTGGCGGCAACCAGGTGAGGAGTACAAAGACAAGTGTGTCTTGCCTACAGTCAAGCATGGTGGGAGTGTCATGTTCTGGGGCTGTATGAGTGCTGCCAGCACTGGGGAGCAACAGTTTATTGAGGGAACCATGAATGCCAACATGTACTGTGACACACTGAAGCAGAGCATGATCCCCCTCCCTTCGGAGACTGGGCCGCAGGGAAGTATTCCAACATAACAACCCTAAACACACCTCCAAGACGACCACTGCCTTGCTATAGAAGCTGAGGGTAAAGGTGATGGACTGGTCAAGCATGTCTCCAGACCTAAACCGTATTGAGCATCTGTGGGGCATCCTCAAATGGAAGGTGGAGGAGCGCAAGGTCTCCAACATCCACCAGCTCCGTGATGTCGTCATGGGGGAGTGGAAGAGGATTCCAGTGGCAACCTATGAAGCTCCATGCCCAAGAGGGTTAAGGCCGTGCTGGAAAATAATGGTGGACACACAAAATATTGACACTTTGGGCCCAATTAGAAAATGTTTACTTAGGGGCGTGCTCACTTTTGTTGCCGGCTGGTTTAGACATTAATGGCTGTGTATTGAGTTATTTTGAGGGGACAACAAATTTACACTGTTATACAAGCTGTACACTCACTACTTTACATTGTTGCAAAGTGTCATTTCTTCAGTGTTTCACATGAAAAGATATAATAAAATATTTACAAAAATGTGAGGGGCGTACTCACTTTGGTTAGATACTGTATCTACTCCCCCACACTGGCAACATGGGTCGGGGGTGAAACAAATATATCTATTTTTGTACTCCTGGTCATAATTACATTACATGTACATTAGAGGTGGACATGGCTTTTATGAGTATGAATGCTGTTGCATGAATTGAATGGTACCAATTTTTAATGTTTGATTTTTTTTTCTGTTTTTATACTAATAATAAACATATGAAATTTTCCAACGTATACAGTGAGTTGACAGATAGTTTTTTATTGGGATAATTGAGCATAATCTGTTTTTATATTTGAGTTAGTGTACTAATCAAACATGTTTACATACCTATGAAAACAAAACTGAAATAAAGCAACAAAACTTTTTAAAACATGTATTTAATGTAATAAAGTTTATAAACTTAATATAAACTTCATGAGGTTTCTTTTTAACGCACACCTCCTGACTAGGGGATGCATGTTTTTTTCAATCTTTGCGACAGCACAGAGAGATCAGGAAAAAAAACTCCTCGACTTCCTGATTGGTTGGGAAGCCAGTTCCATGCTCCCACACAGCACTGCAAATCAGAGGGAGGTTTTGAGATCCTATTGTTTTCGGTGAGATCAGAAAAAATCTTCCTTTGACCAGCACAGTACCGGTTTTGGAGGGAGTACTTGCAACTTGCCCAAGTGCTCAGTATTCGGCACTGATACTAGCATTGGTATAGGTGCATATATATATTGTACAGGATGCCGTGGCTTCTTGGAAAAAACACTATGTTTCCCCTCTGTTTGGACTGTGGTCCCTTTAAGAGAACAAAAAGGGTTAACTCACCTGTCAGAGGAAGTGGGTTTAAAACAAGACAGGAAGTTGTAGATGAGTGTGGAGGAGTGTAGAGGAGACGGTGGATGGTGGATGGTGGATGGTGGATGGTGGATGGTGGATGGTGGATGGTGGATGGTGTTTTTTGTGCACAGCGATACAACTGAATGGCACTGTCCTGCCTGGAAGCCTTCTGGTGAGGGAAGCTACCTGCAACTGAAATCAAGGACTGTTTAACTGCAATAGCAGTTCTGGACTCTGCAATTTGGTGAGACTGAAATCTCTTTCTTTTGTTTTTGCTGCTGTGAAGCTATTTAAGTTTAATAAACCTCCTTTTGACTGAAAAGTCTGTGTCCTGCGATCTAACTGGTTCCCCGAACTTTACAAGTGGTGCTCGAATGCGGGTAGGACAGAGTAACAGGCATTTTTTTTTTTGCTGTTTTTTTTGCATTGGACTTAAATTGACGTTTAACCACTTGAGGTCCGGGCCATAGCCGAATGACGGCTACAGCGCGGACCTCAATCTCGGGGAGGCCGTCATAGGACGTCCTCCCCTGTGCACGTGCACCGTGCGCACCCTGCAGGGCGCACGGTGTGCACGCTGTGATCACCGAGTCACGGAGACTTGGATGATCACAGATCCGAGTAAGGGGCCGGTCCCGGCCCCTTACCATGTGATCAGCTGTCAGCCAATGACAGCTGATCACATGATATAAACAAGACCTCGGTGATCGGTTTCATTTTCTTCTCACGCTGAGAGCGTGAGGAGGAAAAAAAAGCCGATCACCGGCTTATGTGAAAGGGACATCGGTCCCGAAGAGGAAGGAGGCACAGATGCCTCATCTGTGCCATTTGTCATTGCCACCTGCCAGTGCCCACAAGTGCCACCAACAATGCCCACAAGTGCCACCAACAATGACCACAAGTGCCACCTATCAGTGCCACCTAGCAGTGCTGCCATCAATCAGTGCCCAATCAGTGCCCAACACTGCCACCCATCAGTGCCCATCAACGCCACCCATCAGTGCCCATCACTGCCACCTATTGGTGCCCATCAGTGCCGCCTCATCAGCGTACATCAATGAAGGAGAAAAATTACCTGTTTGCAAAAATTTATAACAAAATATAAAAAAAATATAATTTTTTTTTTTTTAAATTCTGCCTTTTTCAATTTTTTTAACAAAAAATAAAAAACGCAGAGGGGATCAAATACCATCAAAAGAAAGCTCTATTTGTGGGAAAAAAATTATAAAAATTTCATTTGGGTACAGTGTTGTATGACCGCGCAATTGTCATTCAAAGTGCGACAGCGCTAAAAGCTGAAAATTAGTCTGGACAGGAGGGGGGTTTAAGTGCCCAGTAAGCAAGTGATTAAAGGGACAGTACAGTGGATTTATGTCCTGGGTTAAAGCCGCACAAACCCTGAAAGCTGAAGCAATGGAGGAGCTAATTAAACAGCTGTTCCTGGCTAATATGCAAGCGCAGGCTTGCCATGAGGAAGCTAATCAGCGCTTAGCAACCCTGCTGGAGGTACAGCAAGAAAATACTCACCTGTTGGTGGCCCAGTTGGCAGCCCAGCAAGCGACCCAGGAAGAGGTTATTCAGGCTCAGGTACTGCCTTAAAATAAGTAGTGCAGCAGCTTTCTCAGGGCCGTGAGCAAGTGGCTGTTGCCCCTGACAATCAGGTAACCGTGAGGGCAAGCCATTTTTTGCAGAAGTTGTCCCTGAATGATGATGTAGAGCCATTTCTTGCTACATTTGAGAGGACGGCAGAGAGAGAAGGGTGGCCCCAGGACCAGTGGGCCGGCCTAATTGCTCACTTTCCTCACCGGAGATTCTCAAAAAGCCTACTTCGACCTACCACCGGATGATGCTAAAGATTATCAAAAACTAAAGGCAGAAATACTGGCTCGTTTGGGGGTGACTACGGCCGTTCGGGCCCAACGAGTGCACCAATGGAAGTATTATCCAGATCGGCAACCCCGGTCTCAAATGCATGACCTGGTGCAACTGGTAAAAAAATGGCTGCAGCCTGAAGTGTTGTCCGGCCCCCAAATCGTGGATCGGGTCGTGCTGGACCTATACCTAAGGTCACTGCCAGACGATCTTCAACGATGGATCAGCCATGGAGACCCCAAAACAGTGAACCTCCTTGTTGAGATGGTGAAATGATATACAGTGGTGGAGGGTATGCTTGGCCCTACCAAGCGCCAAGGGCCCAGTCTGCCACGGCCTATTCGATCAACTGCCACCCTTCGAAAGGACGTCCCCAGGAGCCCTAGAACCCCACTCAACCAAAGCAAAAAGAGGATATCGACACGAACATTACACAACCACCGAATTTCTCTTTGTCCTCAATCACCACTGACACGACTAAAAACATCATCAGAAGCCTTCGAGACAGCACATCACCAAACGACATCATTCCCACTAAACTCCTGAAAGAATGTTCCGACATCTTGGCCCCTACCCTAACACACCTCATAAATCAATCATTCAAAGAAGGGACTGTGCCAACCTCCCTCAAGCAAGGCATCGTCAAACCCATGCTAAAGAAACCCAATCTCGACCCTAAGGACCCTAACTGCCGCAGACCGATAACAAGCCTCAACACCATCTCCAAGATTATAGAGAAAGCAGTAGTACAGCAGCTACAATGCCACCTGGACACACACCAACTCCTGGACCCTCTGCAATCAGGCTTCCGCCCAGGCCATGGCACAGAAACGGCACTTCTCAAAATATGGGATGACGCCCTTGAAGCAGCAGATGACGAAGAATCGTGTCCCCTGGTAATATTAGACCTCAGCGCAGCATTCGATACAGTGGACCACACTACTTTACTTGTCCGCCTCGCAGAAGTTGCAGGAGCTACAAATTCTGCTCTAAAATGGTTTGCATCCTTTTTAGAGAATCGCTCTCAGATAGTGAAAATAAGAACATTCACCTCGGAAACCCGGGCAATCTCCTGTGGAGTCCCTCAGGGCTCACCCTTGTCATCAGTGCTATTCAACATCTACATCTGCCCACTTCTCAATATCATCAGGAAAACGGACCTCTGCTTCCACTCATAAGCTGATGACACCCAACTCTACCTTCGCATCACCGGACAAAAAGACCTTCATCAGTAATTAGAGAAATGCTTCACTTTAATAGATGACTGGATGACCATTAGCTCCCTCAAACTCAACGGATCAAAAACAGAACTTCTTCTCCTACATGCTAACAAAAATTCCAAAATAAAGACTCCGTGGACACCTCCCACCATCCTCGGACAGACCATCTCTCCAAGCACCAAAGCCAAGAGTCTCGGAGTCATCTTTGACTCAGGAATGACAATGGATGCACAAATAGGATCAGTAGTTAACGGATCCCACCATCTCCTCCGCCTGCTACGTAGACTCATCCCCTTCATCCCAGAAGAGGACAAAGCGGCAGTTGTGGGAACAATTATCAATTCCCGACTCGACTACGCAAATTCGCTCTACGTAGGACTACCCCAATATCAGCTTGCGCGCTTGCAACTCATCCAAAACACGGCGGCAAGACTGTTAACAGGAAATAAACCCTGGGAATCCATTTCCTCATCCCTAAAGAGCCTACACTGGCTAACCATAAAGAATCGGATCACATTCAAGACCCTCTGCCTCACCCACAAATGCATACAAGGAAACGCTCCGCTATATCTCCGGGAGAAAATAAAACAGTACACACCTAATCGCAGTCTTCGATCAGCTAACCAAAACCTCCTCATCATTCCAAAATACCGCTACAAAGCAAAGGGGGAATGAAGATTCGCAGTCCAAGGACCTCGGCTATGGAACGCTCTTCCAACCAACATCCGCATGGAAGAAAACCATCAGGCCTTCAGGAAAAAACTAAAGACCTTCCTTTTCTAAGAAGCTGACAACAGAGCATGCATCTAGCGCCTTGAGGCGATTCAGTTCGCATTTGCAGCGCTTTCCAAATCATTCATTCATTCATTCAACACCCCGGGAAGGTTGAGAGTCACTCCCGGTACCTCCTCAGCGATCTGTTCCTGTTCGGAGAGGAGATTATGTACAATGTTGGCGATGTCATTCCTGGGGCCATACCCGGGCCCACTGCAAGAGGAGCCCATGGAATGCGGGGTTCTTCAGGGGGGGTCTTTTTATGCCCATAAAGCATGTACAACACATCTTGACCTTAGAGAAGGGAAATTTTGAGTGTGAAGTCCAAGTGAACCACCTCCCTGCCCGGTCTTTGCTGGACTCCGGAAGCATGGTAACCCTGGTTCATCCTAGAGTAATTGGGAAGATCGGTCCGGTAAGCAAAACTTTACGGGTTATGTGCATTCACATGGACACTAGAGAGTACCCTCTCATCTCGGTGTCCATCTCCACAGCATGTAGCACTGGTACTCAAGAGGTGGGGGTAGTAAGGAACTTGGTACATGATGTTATAATAGGATGAGACTGTCCATTATTTGCAAAACTGTGGGGACAAGGAGAACTTCCTGAACAGTCTAGAGACTGGGGAGAAACTAGTCCCTCTGTTCCTGCTTTTGAGGAGAATAACCCTGAAATGCCAAATGTTTTTAATGTGGATCCAGTTGATGAAAATGCTAATGATTTGGTTAATGGTGATGAAAGTAGTGCTGATACTGTTAAGGATGTCAAAATGTGTGGTTCACAGACCTACCTGAACACTGAGGGGGGGACCTTCCCCACTTCAGGTAATGCTGGGGGAAGAGGATGAGGATGTGGCCTCTACCCTTGCCTTGCCGGATTTGGGTGTTCCCCAGGGGGCATTTGGTACTGCCCAGATGCAGGACCCCACTTCGGCCTGTGCCCGGGAATAGGTTGTAGTAGTAAATGGAGTTCCCCAAGTGCCAGGTGCGAATGAGCGGTGGCCACACTTCGCAATATCTAATGAATTGCTTTATCGGGTTACCAAAGTGAGAGAAAATGTGGTAGAACAATTATTGGCACCCCAACAGTATAGAAGCAAGGTCCTGGACCTGGCCCATAACAATGTTTTAGGGGAACACCTGGGAGTTGAAAAGATGGAGGCACGGATCACCGACCGGTTTTACTGGCCAGGTCTGAAAGCAGAGATAAGGAGATACTGTACCTCTTGTCCCACCTGTCAGTTGACCGCTCCGGTGACCCACTTCCGGAGTCCTTTGGTCCCTCTGCCCATAATTGAGGTCCCATTCAAGAGGATAGCCATAGATATAGTGTGTCCCTTGGTAAAGTCGGCTCAAGGTCACTCTTACATACTGGTGATCCTCGACTATGCCACCCGATATCCTGAGGCGCTACCCCTGTGGAATACCTCCTCTAAGGCTATTGCCCGGCAATTATTCCAGTTGTTTACACGGACTGGTTTTCCCAAGGAAATACTCACGGACCAGGGCACCCCGTTTATGTCGAAGGTTAGGGCTGACATATGCAAGCTGTTCCGGATTAAACAGCTGCGCACATCGGTCTACCATCCCCAAACAGATGGTTTGGTAGAACATTTTAATAAGACCCTTAAGTCTATGCTCAAGAGAGTGGTACAAAGGGCTGGGAAGGACTGGGACTGCCTGTTACCAGCTCTCCTGTTTGCTATCCGGGAAGTGCCCCAGGCCTCCACTGGGTTTTCGTCCTTTGAATTGGTATATGGGCAGAGACCTCGCGGACTACTGGACTTTGTTAAAGAGGAATGGGAAAGTGAACCAAGAGTGTTCTTGAATATGTCTCCCAAATGCAGGAGAGGATCCGAACTGTGATGCCACTAGTCAAGGAACATTTGCAAAAAGCCCAGGAGGCTCAACGACGGGTCTATAATAGGGCTGCTAAAATAAGGAACTTCCAAGTGGGGGATCGAGTAGCAGTATTGATTCCAACTGTGGAAAGTAAATTCTTGGCCAGATGGCAAGGCCCTTTTGAAGTTGTAGAAAAAGTGGGAGAGGTAAATTATAGAATCCACCAGCCATGCAAGAGAAAACCATATCAGATATATCATGTCAACTTGTTAAAGCCCTGGACAGACAGGGAACCGGTGACCTCCCTGGCTAGTGCAAGACTTGAGCTTCGGTGTCATGGTTATGCAATAGAGTTTTCTGTCAGCTTACCTGTCTCCATATGTTCATCTCTAAAGACCAGCTGCCTCTCACCTGACTGGTTTTATAACCTCTCCTCTAAGCATGGCCCCACCCCAGGCCCTATCAGGGAACCCTATATTAACCTGTGCACTGCAAGCCAGCAGTGCTGATCAACCATTGTGTGTTAGCCTCCGTGTGTACTTGCTGTGTTTCCTACGTCTGATTCCAGTTACCGACTTTGGCCTGTTCTTAACTATTCCTGTCTGCTCGTGACCCTGACCTTTGGCGTGTCCCCGACCATCCCTGTTTGCCTGTGACCCTGAACCTTGGTGTGAACTCCTGTTGTCCTTGTCTGCTTGTGGCCCCGACCTTGGCTTGTCCCTTACTTTCCTTGTTGTTCCAGCCTGCTGCCTCCTTCCTCTTCTCCTGTAGTCTAGCATGAGCTGTGAGACCCTGGGGGCTGCGACCTGGAGCCAGACTGCAGCGCAGTCCGTCCTCTCCACTAGAGGCTCTGGTGAACACCTGCTCTCTCTTAGACTCCGCGCTCTGGGGAATCTATGCTCTAGCTCCCAGTGGGATCTGTGTCAGTGATCCAGTAAACCTGCTTCCTGAACCTCCCAGGGTTCAATCCGCTGCAGTCAGTCCTAGGGTCCACTACCTAGCGGTGCACTTCTGACTCCTACAGAGTGCATCTTTCACCTAGCCTCAAGGTGACCTGACAGTTTGATCAGCCATGGACCCGGCTGATGTGCCGCTACCCACAGATGATCTGTTGCAGGGCTTAGTTCGCAGACTTGAGACCCAGGAATCGCATCAGACCCAGGTGATGCGATTCCTTCAGGATTCGGCATCCCGTTTTGAACAGGTTCAGGCCTCATTAGGACCCCCGGTTCAACAACCTCAACCGCTATTTGCTGCTGCACCTATCGCACCAGTCGCAGTCACACATTCATTACATCTGCCAGCTCCGGCCCATTTCTCTGGGGACTCCAAGGCCTGCAGGGGGTTCCTTAGCCAGTGCACAATTCATTTTGAGCTTCTGCCCCAAAACTTCCTGTCCGATCGGGCAAAGGTAGCCTATATTATATCCCTCTTGTCCGGTGAGGCGTTAGCCTGGGCTGCCCCTCTGTGGGAACTAAATGATTCAGTGGTTTCTAGCCTGTCTGATTTCTTGAAACTTTTTCAGAATATCTTCGAGGAACCGGGTCGTGTCTCCTCAGCGGCCAGCGCCCTTTTACGTCTCCGTCAAGAGTCCACTTCTGTGGGACAGTACGATCTTCATTTTCGTACTTTGACTGCTGAGTTGGAATAATGAGGCCCTAGTTGCAACCTTTTTACATGGCCTCTCTGATAGAGTGAAGGATGAATTAGCAGGAAGATCTCTCCCTGCTGATCTGGATGGTGTCATCACCTTGTGTAACCAGATCGATATTCACTTTCAGGAGAGGGCCCTGCAAAAAAGATGCCAGCACTCCCCGTTCTTTAGGCAGCCTGAGCTCCATGTCCCTTCTCTTCATTCCGAGGAGCACCTCCTGCCTGCTGAGGAACCTATGCAGCTGGGCCAGACCAAGTTGTCTCCCGAAGAATGCACTAGGCGCAGAACTCTGGGCCTGTGCCTCTACTGTGGCGTCAAAGGTCATTTTCGTGATACTTGTTCTCTTCGTCCAGAAAAACGCTCAGGGCTAATACATCTGGAAGGTGGAGTATTGGACCCTGAAATATCACCTTCACCTTCTCGTCTTCTCCTTTCTGTGTTCCTTCATGTTGGCGCTTCCCCTCGTTCGGTCTCGGCATATGTGGATTCCGTAGCCGCTGGCAATTTCATGGACTGGGGAACTGCGTCTTCCATGAGACTTACCCTTTTGCCCCTTACAATGCCATTGGTGGTCTTGGCGATTGATGGCACTGTTCTCCCAGGGGGCCCTATCCGCTTCCAGACCCTCCCTGTTAAGATGTCGATAGGGACACTCCACCAGGAGTGGATATCCTTCCTTGTCTTACCTAAGGCTTCATCTCCTATCATATTAGGTCTTCCTTGGTTACGGCTCCATTCTCCACATGTTGACTGGACTGCTGGACAGATCTTGACTTGGGGTTCCTCCTGTTCCTCCTCTTGCCTACTCAAGGTTACCCCAAAAGAGAAACTTCCTGTTGCCACCATCCCAGTATCTTCTGCTCTTCCCGCTGCATATAGCGATTTCTGGAATGTCTCCTGCAATAGTCGGACTCAGGCACTCTCTGGGTCGTGTGGCACTCTGGATGAGGAGCCCACCTGTGAACCTGAGCCGATCAGTCACTCCAGTTTGCATGGCCATTTCCCTTTTGCCTGTCCCTGGACCCCCTTGGACACACGCCCAGGCTGGCTCGTCCACCAGTTCCACAGTCGCTGCGCCCTGCGATGCAATTCTGGTGGTCGCTGCACCTGGCGATGCTGTTCAGTCGGCCTCTGCACCAGTCCAGCCTATGCCCAGTGAGCTTCCTTCTTCTTGTTCAGGACCTTCTGTAACCTGGCCTCACAATACTACGCCTGTTCAAACCTGTTTAAGAGGCTCAATCCATCCTTTGGATAGACTGCCTCATTCGGCCAGGTGGGGTTTTCAATCTTTTGTTCAGGGCTCTCTGCATTCTGTTTGTGTTTTCAGCTATCCAGCTTAACTCTTGTAACACGTCACCTTCTAACCAGCCTGACCTCAGGGATCCACTGGCCTCTACCCAGTCTGATGGTCCTGTGTTGGATGTCCAGCTCATCTTTAAGGGTCTGGGGGACCCTGCTCAGACTTCTGATGGTCTTCTCGTGCCCTTACCCATTTCTAAGAAGCCTTTAGCACTCAATAAGTCCTCTTGTCCTCTCCCTACCTCGGTTTCAGTCTCTGAGGATAATCTTAAGTACGAGGTTAGTCAAGTTCTCGATTCCCGGCACCGTAGAAGCATTCTTCAGTACCTCGTACATTGGGAAGGGTTTGATCCTGAGGAGAGGTCTTGGATCACTGCATCCGAGATCTTTGCGCCTCGTCTGTTGAGGAGGTTTCATCTGGAGTTTCCCTTTAAGCCAGGGCCCAGGTGGGGGGTGGGGAGGCCTCTTAAGAGGGGGGGTACTGTCATGGTTATGCAATAGAGTTTTCTGTCAGCTTACCTGTCTCCATGTGTTCATCTCTAAAGACCAGTTGCCTCTCACCTGAATGGTTTTATAACCTCTCCTCTAAGCATGGCCCCACCCCAGGCCCTATCAGGGAACCCTATATTAACCTGTGCACTGCAAGCCAGCAGTGCTGATCAACCATTGTGTGTTAGCCTCCGTGTGTACTTGCCGTGTTTCCTACGTCTGATTCCAGTTACTAACTGTGACAGACTCACCCGGGACAGAGGCTATTGGAGGGGACTGAACGCAAGCCTCTTGCCAACAGATTATGGGCCCTGGATTTTAAGGGAACAATACTCTGCAAGGTGAATTAGAAATCCAGTCTGATCTGTACTAATCAGACTCAATCGTGTATATATTGTATGTTGTCTCATTCTGTTGTGGACTCTTTGCTGTGGTCATTTGGGATGTGTGTCCCTGTAGAGGGAGGGGGGATTCCTCCAGCAGCCCCCCTGCTGATAAGACTGATTCATACTGTTGGGACATATCCTATGAGGAGATGCTGGTTTAATCAACTCCAACTGTCTGTCTGTTGCCTGCTAGAAAGTGTATTGTAAATTAAGTCTAGTATGGGATCTAAGAGTCATTAGATCCCCATTGTTTGTGTTAATTAACTCTGCTATTGTGTGAAGAAGAGTTCGGAGTTGATTTGTGATAATGTTGATTGGGTTTTCTGTGCTACAAGACGGCCAGTCTGGCCTAAAGGTCATGACTGAGTCATCTAGGCTGTCTAAAGAGATTAGTTAATTAGCCCATGTTAATTAGGTTTCTGGTCACAGGTGTATGTTCAGAGTAATATGAACAGGAGGTATGCACCTCCTCTTTTACTGTATAAAAGAGCCTGTATTCCTTTCAATAAAAGAGATCCCTGTTTGAACTTACATACAGCTTGCCTGGTGTTTGTTCTGAGCCATCACAACTGGATTGGAACGGCACATAGCTGTGGTTCTAATCCCAGAGCATCGGATGACTGAACCATCAGACGTTGCGATCTGCAATCTGATTCTATAGCAGCAGAGGCGTGTCGGGAGAGTGGAACCGAGCGAGCAGGGGCTGGTTACGTTGGTTGGCAGCGGTGGGATTTGCTCTCCAGTTACTGGGACACTCCAAACCAGCCTGCAGGAGAGCCACTCTGAAAGACTTACTTGAGAGCCGGGAGGGACCGGTGGGATCGTGCTTCCTTGCTGTGAACACATCCAAACCATCACCTGGATCCAAGGTCCAGATAGCAGGAGAGGTAATGATACCAGCCACCATGGAAGAGGAATTCAGAAGGAGGTTGCGAGAGATGCAGATACAGCACAGAGGACCAGTATCAGAGCAGGTCCTGCTAGGATGGTTTGATTCTATCCGCTGCGAGCTCTGGAAGGAAGCGCTAGCCCGTGGGCAGCGAAACCAGGGAAAAGTTCTCCCCTCCATCCATGTAAGGTACTGGTCACAGTATGAAGTGCTAATGCTGTTATTGGGGGAACAGCCGAACCAGGAGTGGACAGCTGAGTTAAGCAGGCTGATCTGGGCAGAAATGCGGTTGGACAAGAGCTACAGAGCCCTCCGGTGGTATGTAGCCCAAGTGTGCCCGTGGACAGCGGATGACAGCCCCACGGAAGGCTTTCACTACGATGGCCTAGGATTGTTGTACTGGAGGCTGTCCAGGGACCCTGACTTTGGGAGTGGTCGGGAGTGGCGTTTGGAGGAAATAATGGAGCACAGAGAGCGAAGACTGAATGTCTCAGAAGTGCACTGGGCACAGGAAGATTTGGAGTTTCTGGCCATTCAGGAATGTGAGCTTGAGATGGCCTACAGACAGCTGCTAGACTCTGCTCAGCAGCAGGGTGGGGCTCCCTTTGCCTGGGACTATCAGGAAATACCAGGTGACAACTCTGAAATCCTGGCTGAAGAGTCGGCAATGTGGCAGAGTAACAGTGTGCTTTGCCAACCTGCCCCCACAGCTAGGGAGGCGGAGGTCTTATGGCGGATGCAGCAAGTGCTGACTGACCTTGATGATCCTGTTTCTGCATGGGATGATCTTGGATGGAGGAATGTGCCTGTCCAGCAGCATGCCAGAGAATCAGCAGTGGAAAATCTGAAGATTGCCGTTCCCAAACCTGAAGTGCTGACAACAGGGCAGAGCTCTGCTAACCTCTGCCCAGCACTGATAGCATCTTCTGGGTTCCATGGGCAGGAGATGGTGAACCTCTATGCCCAGACACCAGTTGCAGAGACAGGGGATTTAATAGACTTTTCTGCTGAGGAAGAACAACCTGATGAGCCTCCAGCAGAAGAGCTGGTATTAGGGCCAAACTTCACTGTGCTCTGCCCAGCACCAACAGCAGTATCTCTGGAGTTACAACAAACTTCTCCAGCTGAAGATCTGGTAACTGAACAGAGGGTCCAAGACCTCTGCCCCACACTTTTAGCAATTCCAGAGACTGGGGATTTAATAGATGTTTCTGTAGAGGAGGAACCACCTAGCAAACCCCCAGCAGAAGTGCTGGCAACCGGACAGAGGGTCCAAGACCTCTGCCCCACACCTGTGGCAGTTTCAGAGGCTCAGGGTGAGAAGATGGCAATCACTACCCAGCAGCAGATACAGGGGGAGAAGGGAGAGGAGGTGTGTGTTGTCCCTCCCCAACAGTTGGCCAGGGTGGAGGAAGCAGCCTTTCCTCCCCAGCAAAGATCTGTGCACCTGGGAGACAGTACCACAGACATGTTGTCCCAGCAGCCAGATGAGGGAATGGAACAGGAAGCAGCTGGCTCACCTCCCCAATGGCAGCTGCACAGTTGGGAGTGGAGGAATCCAGCTTCCTGCCCCAACGGTTAGCCAGAGCAGAGGTGTGAAGTCCCCAGTAGAAGTGCTGGCAACAGGGCAGAGTGCTACCAACCTCTGTCCAGCGCCGGCAACAACTGTGGAGATCCAGGGAGCTGGGTCAGTCGGCCCCTCTCTCCGGCAACAAGCTGATGTAGTGGAGCTTCTACTCCCAGCTGAATCACTGGCAACAGGGCAGAGCGCTGGTGGCCTCTGCCCTGCACCTACAGTTTCTTCTCAGCTTCAGGGAATTGGGACAGTGGTCCCCTCTGTCCAGCAATAGGCCAAGCCATGGAATGGTAAACACCACCCAGCTGAAGCGCTGACAGCCAGACAGAGAGTAAATGACCTCTGCCCCGCACCTACTGAGATCAACTCTTCCTTGCATCCAAGAAAGGAGATCATGCGGGAAGACTATGTGAGTTCACTCTGCCTGACTAACGCATGTCCGGACCAGGTGGAGGTCTGGGACCTTCTTAGTCAACCTTTGATGGGGGAGAAATGTGACAGACTCACCTGGGACAGAGGCTATTGGAGGGGACTGAACGCAAGCCTCTTGCCAACAGATTATGGGCCCTGGATTTTAAGGGAACAATGCTCTGCAAGGTGAATTAGAAATCCAGTCTGATCTGTACTAATCAGACTCAATCGTGTATATATGTATATATTGTATGTTGTCTCATTCTGTTGTGGACTCTTTGCTGTGGTCATTTGGGAAGTGTCTCCCTGTAGAGGGAGGGGGGATTCCTCCAGCAGCCCCCCTGCTGATAAGACTGATTCATACTGTTGGGACACATCCTGTGCGGAGATGCTGGTGTCATCAACTCCAACTGTCTGTCTGTTGCCTGCTAGAATGTGTATTGTAAATAAGTCTAGTATGGGATCTAAGAGTCATTAGATCCCCATTGTTGTTTGTGTTAATTAACTCTGCTATTGTGTGAAGAAGAGTTCGGTGTTGATTTGTGATAATGTTGATTGGGTTTTCTGTGCTACAAGATGGCCTGGTCTGGCCTAAAGGTCATGACTGAGTCATCTAGGCTGTCTAAAGAGATTAGTTAATTAGCCCATGTTAATTAGGTTTCTGGTCACAGGTGTATGTTCAGAGTAATATGAGCAGGAGGTATGCACCTCCTCTTTTACTGTATAAAAGAGCCTGTATTCCTTTCAATAAAAGAGATCCCTGTTTGAACTTACATACAGCTTGCCTAGTGTTTGTTCTGAGCTATCACAACTGGATTCGAGCGGCACATAGCTGTAGTTCTAATCCCGGAGCATCGGATGACTGAACAATCAGACGTTGCGATCTGCAATCTGATTCTATAGCAACAGAGGCGGTTTCACGCCCTCTTGAACTCTCTCTTCAAAGTTCTTTTCAACTTTCCCTTACGGTACTTGTCGGGAGAGTGGAACCGAGCGAGCAGGGGCTCATTACACCGACTTTGGCCTGTTCTTAACTATTCTTGTCTGTTCGTGACCCTGACCTTTGGCGTGTCCCCGACCATCCCTGTTTGCCTGTGACCCTGAACCTTGATGTGAACTCTGTTGTCCTTGTTTGCTTGTGGCCCCGACCTTGGCTTGTCCCTTACTTTCCTTGTTGTTCCAGCCTGCTCCCTCTTTCCTCTTCTCCTGTAGTCTACCGTGAGCGTGAGCTGTGAGACCCTGGGGGCCGTGACCTGGAGCCAGACTGCAGCGCAGTCCATCCTCACCACTAGAGGCTCTGGTGAACACCTGCTGGCTCTTAGACTCCGCGCCCTGGGGAATCTATGCTTTAGCTCCCAGTGGGATCTGTGTCAGTGATCCAGTAGACCTGCTTCCTGATCCTCCCAGGGTTCAATCCGCAGCAGTCAGTCCTAGGGTCCACTACCTAGCGGTGCACTTCTGACTCCTACAGAGTGCATCTGTCACCTAGCCTCAAGGTGACCTGACACTCAGGTTGGGGTAGAGAGTGTCCAAGTAGCAAATACCCTGTCTAAAATCTGAAGTCAGCAGACAAAGGAGTTCTTGCAGAGAAATAGAGAAAAATTTTCAGACTTGCCGGGGCTCACTAGTGTCATAGAGCATGGTATTATCACGGAACCAGGAGTCAAATTTTTGTCCGGCCCTACCGCATCCCAGAGGCTCAAAGGAAGGCTGTTTCAGAGGAAGTGAAAAAGATGTTAGACCTGCAGATTATTGAAGAATAGCAGAGTGAGTGGTCGAGCCCGATTGTGTTGGTACCGAAGCCCAACGGGACTCTGCGATTCTGCAATGATTTCTGGAAACTTAATGAAGTTTCACGGTTTGATGCCTACCCCATGCCCCGGGTAGATGAGCTTATTGAGAGACTAGGTCCAGCCAGGTATATCACTACATTAGACCTTACCAAGGGGTATTGGTAAATCCGTTGACTAAGGCTGCTAGAGAGAAAACTGCTTTTTCTACCCCAGAGGGGAGATTTCAGTACAAAAGAATGCCTTTTGGATTACAAACTGCTCCAGCCACGTTCTAGAGAGCAATGGATAGGATTTTATGACCTCACCGGGAGTATGCCTCAGTGTACTTGGGCGACATAGTCATTTTTAGCAGAGACAGGGAATCACACTTGTCCAAAGTCCAGGCAGTGCTAGACTCTCTTTGGAAGGAGGGGTTTACAATAAACCCTGAAAAATGTGCTTTGGGGAATGGAGGAGGTGAAATACCTGTGCTATATCATGGGTAGGGATGAGCTTCGAGTTCGAGTCGAACTCATGTTCGACTCGAACATTGACTGTTCGCAAGTTCGCCGAACAGCGAACAATTTGGGGTGTTCGCGGCAAATTCGAATGCCGCGGAACACCCTTTAAACGTCTATGGGAGAAATCAAAAGTGCTAATTTTAAAGGCTTATATGCAAGTTATTGTCATAAAAAGTGTTTGGGGACCTGGGTCCTGCCCCAGGGGACATGGATGAATGCAAAAAAAGTTTTAAAAACGGCCGTTTTTTCAGGAGCAGTGATTTTAATAATGCTTAAAGTCAATAAAGTATAATATCTCTTTAAATTTCGTAGCTGGGGGGTGTCTATAGTATGCCTGTAAAGGGGCGCATGTTTCCTGTGTTTAGAACAGTCTGACAGCAAAATGACATTTCGAAGGAAAAAACCCATTTAAAATTACTCGCGGCTATTGCATTGCCAGTCCGACAATACACATAGAAGTTCATTGATAAAAACGGCATGGGAATTCCCCACAGGGGAACCTCGAACCAAAATTAAAAAAAAAAAAATGACGTGGGGGTCCCCCTAAATTTCATACCAGGCCCTTCAGGTCTGGTATGGATATTAAGGGGAACCCCGGCCAAAATTTTTTAAAAAAATGACGTGGGGGTCCCCCTAAATTCCATACCAGACCCTTCAGGTCTGGTATGGATTTTAAGGGGAACCCCGCGCCAAAAAAAAAAAACGGCGTGGGGTCCCCCCAAAAATCCATACCAGACCCTTATCCGAGCACGCAACCTGGCAGGCTGCAGGAAAAGAGGGGGGGGACGAGAGTGCGCCCCCCCTCCTGAACCGTACCAGGCCACATGCCCTCAACATTGGGAGGGTGCTTTGGGGTAGCCCCCCAAAACACCTTGTCCCCATGTTGATGAGGACAAGGGCCTCATCCCCACAACCCTGGCCGGTGGTTGTGGGGGTCTGCGGGCGGGGGGCTTATCGGAATCTGGAAGCCCCCTTTAACAAGGGGACCCCCAGATCCCGCCCCCCCCCCTGTGTGAAATGGTAAGGGGGTACTTACCCCTACCATTTCACTAAAAAACTGTCAAAAATGTTAAAAATGACAAGAGACAGTTTTTGACAATTCCTTTATTTAAATGCTTCTTCTTTCTTCTATCTTCCTTCATCTTCTTCTTCTTCTGGTTCTTCCTCCGGCGTTCTCGTCCAGCATCTCCTCCGCGGTGTCTTCTATCTTCTTCTCCTCGGGCCGCTCCGCACCCATGGCATGGGGGGAGGCTCCTGCTCTTCTCTTCATCTTCTTCATCTTGTTCTCTACTTCTTTTCTTCTTTTTCTCTTCTTCTCTTCTTTATTTTCTTCTCCGGGCCGCTCCGCATCCATGCTGGCATGGAGGGAGGCTCCCGCTGTGTGACGGCGTCTCCTCGTCTGACGGTTCTTAAATAATGGGGGGTGGGGCCACCCGGTGACCCCGCCCCCCTCTGACGCATGGGACATGATGGGACTTCCCTGTGGCATTCCCCGTTCTTACCATTTCACACAGGGGGGCAGGATCTGGGGGTCCCCTTGTTAAAGGGGGCTTCCAGATTCCGATAAGCCCCCCGCCCGCAGACCCCCACAACCACCGGCCAGGGTTGTGGGGATGAGGCCCTTGTCCTCATCAACATGGGGACAAGGTGTTTTGGGGGGCTACCCCAAAGCACCCTCCCAATGTTGAGGGCATGTGGCCTGGTACGGTTCAGGAGGGGGGGCGCACTCTCGTCCCCCCCTCTTGTCCTGCGACCTGCCAGGTTGCGTGCTCGGATAAGGGTCTGGTATAGATTTTTGGGGGGACCGCGCGCCTTTTTTTTTTTTTTTTTTTTTTTTGGCGCGGGGTTCCCCTTAAAATCCATACCAGACCTGAAGGACCTGGTATGGAATTTAGGGGGACCCCCACCTCTTTTTTTTTTTTTTTAAATTTGGTTCGGGGTTCCCCTGTGGGGAATTCCCATGCCGTTTTTTATCAATGAACTTCTATGTGTATTGTCGGACTGGCAATGCACTGGCCGCGAGTAGTTTTAAATGGGTTGTTTCCTTCGAAATGTCACTTTGCTGTCAGACTGTTCTAAACACAGGAAACATGCGCCCCTTTACAGGCATACTATAGACACCCCCCAGGTACGAAATTTAAAGGGATATTACACTTTTATTGTTTGACTTTAAGCATTATTAAAATCACTGCTCCTGAAAAAACGGCAGTTTTTAAAACTTTTTTTTGCATTGATCCATGTCCCCTGGGGCAGAACCCAGGTCCCCAAACACTTTTTATGACAATAACTTGCATATAAGCCTTTAAAATTAGCACTTTTGATTATTCATGTTTGTGTCCCATAGACTTTAACGGTGTTCGCGTGTTCGAACGAACTTTTTTCCTGTTCGCATGTTCTGGTGCGATCCGAACAGGGGGGTGTTCGGCTCATCCCTAATCATGGGTAGAGGGGTAGTAAAACCTCAGGTAAACAAGATAGAGGTTATACAGAATTGGCCCTGTCCCCTCACAAAAAAGCAGGTACGTGCATTCCTTGGCATGGTGGGATACTACAGGAGGCTTGTACCCAACTTTGCCACGTTGGCGGCTCCATTGACAGATCTGACTAAGGGTCGGAAATTGGTCATGGTGGAGTGGAATGCAGACGCTGAGAAGGCTTTTTTTGGAGCTCAAGTCGGCACTGTGCCAACACCCTGTCCTGGTAGCACCCAATTTTTCAAAAGAGTTCATTGTCCAGACTGATGCTTCTGATGTAGGATTTGGAGCGATGTTGTCACAGGTTGTTCATGGCGAGGAGCACCTGGTAGTCTTCCTCAGCAGGAAGTTGACACCAGCGGAGAAAAACTACGCTATAATTGAACGAGAGTGTCTGGCCATTAAGTGGGCTCTGAAATCCCTCAGATATTACCTTTTGGGGAGGAAGTTTAGACTGATTTCTGATCATGCCCCTTTAACATGGCTGAGACAAGGAAAAGGGACTAATGCCAGGGTTACTCTGTGGTTCCTGGCACTCCAGGAATTAAAATTTGTAGTGGAGCATAGGCCCGGGAGACTGCATCAAAATGCAGATGCTCTCTCCCAAGTCCATTGTTTGAGCTCGACTGTTGCCTCCACCTCCTTGGCGTTGGGACATGGGGGGGGGGATATGTAGAGGACACCATGGCTGGGTCCTGGAAGGACGCTATGTTTCCCCTCTGTTTGGACTGTGGTCCCTTTTTAAGGGAACAAAGAGGGTTAACTCACCTGTCAGAGGAAGTGGGTTTAAAACAAGACAGGAAGTTTTAGATGAGTGTAGAGGAGACTGTGGATGGTGGATGGTGTTTTTTGTGTACAGCGATACAAGTGAATGGCAGGGGAAGCTACCTGCAACTGAAATCAAGGACTGTTTAACCACTTCAATACCCGGCCATAGTCAAATAACGTCCACAGATGGGATCTCCCATCCTGGGTGGACATCATATGACGTCCTCGGCTTTCCGCCGCTACTGCGGGCCCCCGGGGGGCCCGCAGAGCGGCGATCGGGGTAACGTTGTGTCCCTCAGGACACAGCCGTTCCCCGATAGGGCGGCGGAGCGTCGGTAACGGCGGATGCAGAGCGGCATTGGGCAGCGGCGTGTATTCTGCTGGTTCCGGCGGAAGAGCGGTGATCAGGGCGGTGATCGGAGCTGAGGCTTTTCCCCTGGATACAGCTCAGCCCCGATCACTGTAGCCAATGACATGGCTCTGCATCACATGACCGGCTGTGCCCAATCACAGCCGGTCACTAATGTAAACAAACACAGATAGTAACTGCTGTTGCTGGGCTCTTCTCCTCACACACCGATCCAGTGTGAGGAGAAGAGATCAGCTAACAGTGAGTTAATAATTACATGTACTACTGTGCCCAGAGCGCCCCTCCTAAATAAAGAGTACCTGTCACCTCAGAGTACCTGTCACCTCAGAGTACCTGTCACCTCAGAGTACCTGTCACCTCAGAGTACCTGTCACCTCAGAGTACCTGTCCATCAGGAGTACCTGCCACCTCATCACCTGCCACCAGAGTACCCTCCACCTCATCACCTGCCACCAGAGTACCCACCACCTCATCACCTGCCACCAGAGTACTTGCCACCAGAGTACCCGCCACCTCACCACCAGAGTACCTGCCACCAGAGTACCCGCCACCTCATCACCTGCCACCAGAGTACCCGCCACCTCATCACCTGCCACCAGAGTACCCGCCACCTCATCACCTGCCACCAGAGTACCCGCCACCTCATCACCTGCCACCAGAGTACCCGCCACCTCATCACCTGCCACCAGAGTACCCGCCACCTCATCACCTGCCACCAGAGTACCCGCCACCTCATCACCTGCCACCAGAGTACCCGCCACCTCATCACCTGCCACCAGAGTACCCGCCACCTCATCATCTGCCACCAGAGTACCCGCCACCTCATCATCTGCCACCAGAGTACCCGCCACCTCATCACTTGCCACCAGAGTACATACAGCCAGTCAGCCACTATGTCCAGAAAGATGTACACCTCAGAAGAGGCATACCAGATACTGAATCTGACCGATGAGAGCAACGGGGAGCTCTCACCGCTCAGTTCAGATTCTGGTTCTGATTCGGAATATGAGCCCCCTGAAGGCAGCACATCGGGATCCGAATCAGAGGAGGAAGTAGTCCGTCCAAAAAGACGACGGTCTGAAGACCAGGCAGCTACCAGCAGTGCCAGCGGCGGTAGACCCCAGGAGGAGGGGCCCAGTACAAGCGCTGCTAAACCCCAGGAGGAAAGACCCAGCACAAGTGGACGCCAAAGAAGTAGGGCCCAAACCCATCTTCCAGATTCCTTGGCAAACCCATTGTGGCTGCCTTCTACCACAGGGTCAGCCACGATCCCCCCTTTTACAGCACAGCCGGGTGTACAGGTCAACACTGCAGGATTTTCACAAATGGATTTTTTTAAATTTATTTTTCCCGAACGAATTGATTCAAGGCATCGTGGACCAAACTAATCTGTTTGCCCAACAATTTATTGCAACCAACCCCTGCTCCAGCTATGCCCGCCCTTTTGAGTGGAGACCGCTAACAGCAGTGGAGCTAAAATTGTTTTTAGGCCTAACCCTGAACATGGGGCTTACAAAAAAAAAATGAAATTCATAAGTATTGGTCCACCAAACCCATCCACCATATGCCAATTTTTTCATCAGCCATGTCCAGGTCCCGATACGAAATCATAATGCGCTTCTTGCATTTCAATGACAACTCACAGTGCCCACCCCCGAAATCACCCAAACTTTGACAAATTATATAAAGTTCGCCCCCTAATTCATTTTTTTCCCCAGAAGTTTGCCGAAGTTTATGTCCCTGAAAAAAATATATCTGTGGACGAATCCCTGGTGCATTTCACAGGCCGGCTGGGAATCAAACAATATATACCCAGTAAGAGGGCGAGGTATGGCTTGAAGCTTAACAAGCTTTGTGAAAGTGCCACCGGTTATGTGTACGCATTCCGTGTGTACGAAGGGAAAGATTCCCAGCTCCAGCCCCCTGAGTGTCCCTCGTACATGGGAATAAGTGGGAAAATTGTTTGGGAGTTGGCATTCCCACTCCTCCAAAAGGGGTACCATATTTATATGGATAATTATTATACGAGTTTGCCCCTTCTCCGCCACCTATATCTCAAACAAACTTTGGCCTGTGGTACAGCTAGAAAAAACCGAAAGGGCTTCCCACAGTGTCTTGTCACCACAAACATTCCAAGGGGGGAATCGACAAGCTTGAGGAACGAAGAAGTGTTGGCTGTGAAGTGGAGGGATAGAAAAGACGTGTACATCATGTCCACCATCCACGATGACACCTCGGTGGAACTTCACAGAAGACGCGGTACCGTTTGCAAGCCTACCTGTATCACTGAGTACAATAAATACATGGGGGGGGGGGTGGATTTAAATGATCAGTTGTTGCAGCCCTATCTTTCAACAAGAAAATCCTTATTCTGGTACAAAAAAGTCGCAATTTACTTTTTTCATTTGGCCCTTTTTAAATTCTTTCATAATCTACCAAAAATCCACAGAAACACCCACCACCTTCATAAAGTTTATTGAAGACATTGTCACTGCCCTGATTTATCAACAAGTATCCCCCCCAGAAAGCATTCGCTCCGATTCTGTCAGCAGACTACATGAGCGCCATTTCCCAGACCATTTTCCACCAACAGGATCCGGAAGACGACGCCAAAAAAAATGTCGGGTGTGCACCAAAAGAGGAATTATTGTATCATTGTACCGACTGTCCCTCCCAACCTGGCCTTTGCATCGGAGAATGCTTCAGGCGATATCACACTCTGGAAAATTATTAGTCCATATTTCTAATACTGCCATTTCCCCGTTTTTAATTTCTGTCCTGAATATTTCCCTTCCTCAACCAACCATATTATTGCCTTTTATGTGAACCGACCCTGGCCTGTTTCTCGACTATTCCTCTGCCTACCGTCTGCACTGTTTTTCCGCCATGTTTTTGCCTTTCACGTGAACTGACCCTGGACTGTATCGACTATGCCTTTGCCTACCGTCTATTTCTGCCTTTTACCTGCACTGACCTCGGCCTGTTGACCATGTTTTTGCCTGCCCCTTGGATTGATCTTTCACCCTGCTACACAGGGGTCTCACATATGTGAGGGGCTCCAGAATAGTGTTCGGAGTTCAGAAAACCAGTTTTTGGTTTTCTGTGTTCCCATAACAGGGTCTGGTTGCCCAGAGGCTTCAAAGCGATTTGGGTGGGATTCCTGCCTGCTGCATGGACGATCCTTTGATCCTTTTGCTGCTGCTGACCACATCCCTGCCTGCTATCTGGACTAATGCTTTGGCTGTGCTGACATCTCTACCTGTACTGACTATTCCTGCCTGCTGCCTGTTTTGCTGTCGCTGTCCACGTTCCTGCCTGCTGCCTGGACCGATGCTCTTCTCTGTGGACCACTGCACTACTATAAAACTGCAGGTAATCTTTTCTTTACCCTTTACTCAGCAGAATGTATTTTGGTTTGTAATTGGTATGTACAGTACATGCTATGTGTTAGAAATATGAAGGGCCTTCAACAATGTGATAGGTTGGCAGGAATTTGTGTGTAATGTATGCTTCTAGAACAACTGACAGTGCTACTTGGATATTGGGCCTCTGTATGTGGCCAGACTATGTAAAAGTCTCACACATGTGGTATCACCATACTCAGGAGGAGTAGCAGAATGTATTTTGGGATGTCATTTTTGCTATGTACATGCTATGTGTTGGAAATATCTTATGAATGGATAACTTTGTGTAAAAAAAATGCGTTTTCATTTTTTTTCCCACAGTTTCCAAAAACTTCGGGAAAAAAATGAACCATTCAAAAGACTAATTATGCCTCATAGATTATACGTTGGGGTGTTAGCTTTCCAAAATGGGGTCATTTTGTGGGCGTTTCCGTTGTCCTGGTGCTCCAGGGCCTTCAAAATTGTAATAGGTGGTTGAGAAATGAGATGTGTAATTTATGCTCCTAGAATGCCTGGAGCTGCTACTTCAATGTTGGGCCTCTGTATGTGGCCAGGCTGTGTAAAAGTCTCACACATTTGGTATCGCCACACTCAGGAGGAGTAGCAGAATGTATTTCGGGGTGTCATTTTTGCTATGTACATGCTATGTGTTGGAAATATCTTATGAATGGACAACTTTGTGTAAAAAAAAATGCGTTTTCATTTTTTTCCCACAGTTTCCAAAAACTTCGGGGAAAAAAATGAACCATTCAAAAGACTAATTATGCCTCATAGATTATATGTTGGGGTGTTAGCTTTCCAAAATGGGGTCATTTTGTGGGCGTTTCCATTGACCTGGTGCTCCAGGGCCTTCAAAATTGTGATAGGTTGTCATCATATGAGATGTGCAATTTATGCTCGTAAAACGCTTGACGGTGCTAGTTGGATGTTAGACCTCTGTATGTGGCCAGGCTGTGTAAAAGTCTCACACATGTGGTATCACTATACTCAGGAGGAGTAGCAGAATGTATTTTGGGGTGTCATTGCAAGTATGCATGTGCTGTGTGAGAGAAATAACTTGTTGTTATGACAATTTTGTGAAGAAAAAAAAAATTCCAAGAATTGTGGGAAAAAATTACAACTTCAAAAAGCTCACCATGCCTCTTGCTAAATACCTTGGAATGTCTGCTTTCCAAAAAGGGGTAATTTGGGGGGTATTTGTACTTTCCTGGCTTGTTAGGGCCTCAAGAAATGAGATAGGCCTTCAGTACATCAGGTGTGATCAGATGTGATCATTTTTCAATGATTTGCACCATAGCTCGTAGACTCTATAACTTTCACAGAGACCAAATAATATACACTAATTTGGGTTATTTTTACTAAAGATATGTAAGCAGTATACATTTTGGCCCAAATTTATGAAGAAAAATTACTTATTTGCATAATTTTACAATAGAAACTAAAAAAAAGTGTTTTTTTTTTTCAAAAATTTCTCTCTTTTTTCGCTTATATTGCAAAAAATAAAAAAACCAGCAGTGATTAAAGTACAGTGTAGCATGACTGAGTAATTGTCATTCAAAGTGTGAGAGCGCTGAAAGCTAAAATTTGGTCTGGGAAGGAAGGGTGTATAAAAGCCCTGTGTGTGTATGTATATATATATATATATATATATATATATATATATATATATATATATATATATATATATATATATATATATATATATATACTCTATATATATATACTCTATATATATATTATACATCCTAAAAGTGGTGTGCACTGGTAATACTTACCTGTGAAGTACTTGATGACTCAAACTGTATATAATCAAATCTGTCTCGCTCCTCATCCATCAAGGTCTAGTGGTATTTTCACTAAACTGTGAAAGAAAGAGACAGAGGTAGATAAACAGAAATAATTAATTGGAATGAAGGAAGGGGAATAAGGAAAAAAATTGATGAGCTGCTCACTTGTTTGTGTGTGCAGTAGGGTAAATCTTTTTCATGCTTTAATTCCATAGTGTGGGGAGAGGTCTTCAGAGTGCCATCCCCATCACCAATGCCCAACGATTTTCCCATAGATGGTAGCAGGTGCAGTCTTCATTTGCAACACCATAGACAGTAGGAGGAGAAAATACAAAGGAATGGAATACCACTTTTTGTGAGAGTATTGGTATCCATGGAGTTTTGGTTTTGGGAGGACTCAGAGCCACGGAGTAACTGCAGGATTTATTTTATTTTGTTTCTCTTAATTTTATACTAGTATAAGAAGGAACATTGAGTATTGTGTATGCACTATGCATGCAATAGAAACTCCAAAAATTTGAACGAACAAAATATATAAATGATAACTGATAACATTTGCAGCCCATGATAAATGGGCTGCAACTGGCTCTAGGTCGCGGACCCCAGGGTCTCCCAGCTCACGCTCACGGTAGGCTACAGGAGGATGGAGAGGAAACAGCAGCCCAGGACAGCAAGGGATAGTAAGGAGATAGCCAAATGTTGGGGCGACTAGCAGACAAGGATAACAGAGAACACGCCAAAAGTCAGGGTCACAGGCAAACAGGGATAGTCGGGAACACGCCAAGATCGGTGACAGAGACAAACTTAGAGCACACGGCAAACAGGAAGCCAAACACACAATATTGCACGGCAAGGTGGGCTTGGAGAATACGCTGTTAAATAGTGGTTCCTGTTGAGGCTAGGGTGGAGCCAAACAGAGGGAAGATTACCTAAGCATGCAGGTGTGAGAGTACAAGCCTCAAGACACAGACCAGGTAAGAGACAAACAGGTCATGAATGTATTACTGCAAGGTCATGACAGTACCCCCCCCTCTTACGAGGCCACCCCCTCCCTCGCTTTGGACTAGGCTTGGAGGGGAACTTCAAATGTAACTTCCTCAGAAGACGAGGTGCAAAGACTTCAGATGCAGAAATCCAAAATCTCTCCTCAGGACCGAAACCTTTCCAATCCACGAGATATTGAAGGACACCTTTTTATAGAAGCGAGAATCCAAAATTTGACTAACCTCGTACTCCTGATCATCTTCAGAGACTGGAGCCAAGGTAGGGAGAGGTCGAGAGAACTTATTGAAAACTAAAGGTTTCAGAAGGGATACATGAAAGGAGTTTGAGATCCTGAGGCTTTTAGGGATCTGGAGTTTAAAACAAACAGGATTCCGCTTAGAAATTATATTGTAAGGACCAATGAATCTCGAGGCAAACTTGAGAGAAGGAACCCGTAGTCTGATGTTCCTGGTAGAAAGCCAGACTGTCTCCTGGCTGTAGAGAAGGCGGCTTACGCCTGCGACAGTCAGCAAAACTTTTGAACTTGTTGGCAGCTTTCTGGAGGGAATCATGAACGTCAACCCACAAGGAATTGAATGATTCCTGAACAGTAGCCAAAGCTGGGATGTCAGAAGAACAGGTCATAGGAAGAGGGTGCTGAGGATGTCTTCCATAAACAGTGACAAAGGGTGTCTTCTGAGAACTGACGTTGACATGATTGTTGTGGGAGAACTCTGCTCACGGGAGTTATGATGCCCAATCATTGTGATGAGCCGAGTCCAAGGTACGGGGAAAGACCTGCAACTCGTGATTAACCCTTTCAGTCTGGCCATTGGATTGGGGATGGTAAGAAGAGGTAAAATCCAAGGTAATGTTGAGGGATTTGCAAAAGGCTCTCCAAAAGCGAGAAGTAAACTGAACACCCCTGTCCGAAATGACATGGGAAGGGACACCATGAAGACGGAAAGTCTCTCGTTTGAAAATGGGAACCAAGGCAGGAGAAGAAGGGAGACCAGGAAGAGGAACAAAATGGGCCATCTTGGAGAATCGATCAATTACCACCCAAATGACCGTATTCTTCTCAGAAGGTGGAAGATCGGTGATGAAGTCCATGGCTATGTGAGACCAGGGCTCCTTGGGAATGGGCAAGGGCATGAGAAGACCAGCAGGAGCCTGCGTGGAGGACTTAGGCTGGGCACAGACATGACAAGCCTTAACATAGTCTTTGATATCCGAACGGAGAGTAGGCCACCAGTAGTGGCGACTGATGAGGAGGAAGGATCGAAGAAACCCCGCATGACCTGCCACCTTGAAGTCATGTGCCCAACAAAGGATCTTCGCTCTTAGCTCAGTGGGGACGAAGGTCCTGCCAGGAGGAATTTTTGACTTTAGGGTGGTAGAACGGGCAAGGATGCATGAAGTAGGGATAATCGGCTCAGGTTCAATGGTAGGCTCCTCATCCTGAATGTCAAAAGATCTAGAGAGTGCATCAGCCCGACTGTTGCAGGAGCCAGGTTTGAATGTAATGGTGAAGTTAAAACGGGAAAAGAAGAGACTCCACCTGGCTTGTCTGGGATTCAATCGTTTGGCATTCTGTAAGTACTGCAGATTTTTATGGTCAGTGAAAATTGTTATGGAATGTGGGGAACCCTCCAAGAGATGACACCATTCCTCCAACGCCAATTTAATCGCAAGAAGTTTCCGATCACCATTAGCGTAATTCTTCTCCGCCTGAGAAAATTTTCTGGAGAAAAACGCACATGGTAGACGTTTTTTCCCAAAGGATTGAAGAAGCACAGCTCCCACCCCAGTTGAGGAAGTGTCCACTTCAATAAAAACTGGATCCCCCTGGTCAGGTCGCCTCAACAAAGGTCCAGAAATGAAGGCCTGTTTCAAATCATGAAAGGCAGAGACAGCTTCGGGGGACCACTCCTTGGCATTAGCACCCTTTTTGGTCAAGGCGATAATTGGTGCAGCAATAGAGGATTATTTCCTAATGAACTGCCTATAGAAATTAGTGAGCCGAAGAAAGCGCTGCGTGGCTTTGAGGGCGGCAGGAAGAGGCCAGTTGGTAATGGCTGAGACTTTCCCAGGATCCATACGAAGACCGAAGTTAGAGACGAAGCATCCCAGAAACAGGACTTCAGAACATTCAAAAGAATATTTCTCCAGCTTGGCGTACAGATTATTTTCTCAAAGGCACTGAAGTACAATCCGGACATGGTCTCTGTGAACCGACAGACTATGCGAAAAGATGAGAATGTCATCCAGGTAGATGACAACAAATTGGTAAAGCAGATCCCTGAAGATTTCGTTAACAAAGTTTTGGAACACCGCTGGGGCATTACACAAACCAAAGGGCATGACCAAGTACTCGTAATGCCAATCTCTAGTGTTAAATGCAGTTTTCTATTCATCCCCTTCCCGTATTCGGATCTAATTGTATGCACCCCTGAGGTCCAACTTGGTAAAAATGGAGGCACCTTTCAATCTGTCAAATAGTTCCGATATTAGGGGTAGGGGGTATCGATTTTTGATTGTTACTGTGTTTAGGCCTCGGTAGTCAATGCAGGGTCTTAGGGTACCATCCTTTTTGGCAACAAAAAAGAACCCTGCTCCTGCAGGCGATGAGGATTTCTGGATTAATCCTTTTTCTAGATTTTCTGCAACATACTCAGACATGGCCTGGGTCTCTGGGATGGACAGAGGGTAGGTACGACCCCTGGGTAGAGCTGCTCCGGGAACAAGGTCAATGGCACAGTCAAAGGACCTGTGAGGAGGAAGCACCTCAGCTGACTTTTTACAGAACACATCCCGGAAATCGCTATATGCAGCGGGAAGGGCAGAGGATACTGAGGTGGTAGCCACGGGAAGTCTCCCCTTAGGGGCAACCTTGAGTAGGCAGGAAGAGAAACAGGAGTGACCCCAAGCCAGGATCTGCCCAGAAGTCCAGTCAATGTGTGGAGAGTGGAGCTGCAACCAAGGAAGCCCCAATACGATAGGGGTTGAGACCTTAGGAAGGATAAGAAAGGATATCCACTCCTGGTGGAGTATCCCTACCGACATCTTAACAGGAGGGGTCTGGAAGCGGATAGGGCCCCCTGGAAGAACAGTGCCATCAATCGCTGAGACCACCAATAGAGTGGTGAGGGGTAAAAGGGTAAGGTTCATGGAAGATGCAGTTCTCCAGTCCATAAAGTTGCCAGCGGCTCCCGAATCCAGATAAGCCAAGGCCAAGTGGGAGGAAACGCCAACATGAAGAAACATCGAAAGAAGGAGACGAGAAGATGACTTTTCTGGGTCCAATACTCCACCTTCCAGATGTATTACCCAAGCTTTTCCTGGACGAAATGAGCATGTGACCTTTGCCCCCACAGCAGAGACATAGGCCCAGAGTTCTGCGCCTGGCACATTCCTCGGGGGATGGCCTGGTCTGGCCCAGCTGCATGGGTTCCTTAGTTGGCAGGAGATGCTCCACAGGACGAAAAGAGGGGGGCTGATTAAGGACCAAGGAGTGCTGGCGTCGCTTTTCTAGGGTCCTTTCCTGAAAACGAGTATCAATCTGGTTACACAGGGAGATAACTTTGTCCAGATCAGTGGGGATGGTTCTTCCTGCTAATTTGTCCTTCACTCTATCAGAAAGACCATGCAGAAAGGTTGCAACTGAGGCCTCATTGTTCCAGCTCATCTCAGCCGTCAGTATGCGGAAAGAAGAGCATACTGTCCCATAGAAGCAGACTCTTGGCGGAGACGTAAAAGGGTGCTGGCAGCTGAAGAGACACGACCTGGTTCCTCAAAGATATTCCGGAAGAGTTTCAGAAAATTAGAGAGGCTAGAAACCACTGGGTCCTTCCTCTTCCACATAGGGGCAGCCCAAGCTAAAGCCTCGCCGGACAGGAGAGAAATAATATAGGCTACCTTTGCCCAATCAGACTGGAAGTTTTGGGGTTGGAGTTCGAAATGAATGGTACACTGGCTAAGGAACCCTCTGCAGGCCTTGGAATCCCCAAAGTAACGGGACGGAGCTGGTAAGTGCAAAGGGTTAGCGGCTGTGTAATAAATAGCTTAATATTGTATAAAAAGCTTTCAATAATGATGATTGATTGTGAGACGAATTTTCTTAATTATGTCTGAGTCAGCTTAAATCAAACTGTGTGTTTTTATTGTACACACATAAACTTGGAAAACACTTACAAAAATAGTACATTCATATTCAGAATTAAGGTTGTTTCATATATGCAAAAAATGTTCAAGTATAGTTCATTTGTTTCAAAGATCTGAAAAAAAGTTCTTAAAGTCATTAGACCATGTGCTCTTCTTTTGTCTTGGCTTTCTTAAAGATGGCCGATTAACTTCTTGTATCCTGGAAGAAATTCTGTATGCATAGAAGAGAGAGCTGTGTGTCTTGAAAACGGAGATGTGTGTAGCTTGGAAGAAGGAAGTAGCAAGAGAAAGAAAGCTATATTGCTTCTGCTTATATGAACTCAGGCTTTTCAAATTCGCGCCCAAACACAAATCCCTCCCATACACTCCCCTTTCTCCTCCTTTTACAATGGTGGGGGCTACGAGAGAGCAACATCTGTTTTCTTTTAAAGCAGAGTTTCGCGAAAAATTTTTTTTAGATGTCAGCAGCTGCAAATACTGCAGCTGCTGACTTTTAAAATAAGGACACTCACCTGACCCGGGGTCCAGCGATGTCGGCACCCGAGACCGAACCATCCCTCGGCCCTCAGGTGCTGCCGCCGCCATTCTCACTGAGGAAATCAGGAAGTGAAGCGTTGCGGCTTCACTGCCCGGTTCCCTACTGCGCATGCGCGAGTCGCGCTGCGCGTCTACACTGGTCCCCGTTGTGTTGTGGGAACTGTGTATTTCCTACAACACAACGGGGGTGGGCGGGGGTTTTGCGGCTAGCTGCAGCTAGCTATTCCCCAAAGTGGGTGCAGATACCTGTATTATACAGGTATCTGCACCCTCCTCCCCCCTGAAAGGTGCCAATTGTGACACCGGAGGGGGGGAGGAATCCGATGAGCGGAAGCTCCACTTTAGGGTGGAACTCCGCTTTAAACAAAACCTTCTATACATGAAACAAGATATGTGTGAGAGACTCGGACTAAACATCATACCACTTAACAAAATTGCATATATCAAACAGAATATCGGTTACATAGGAATATGTTAATACCATACATATATTATTTACAAAATCCATCAAAGTCCTGACAGATTCTAGACTTGCAGTCTCCGTTAATGAGTCGCCATCTGGATGCCATTAACTCAAAGTCTGCCATTCATACAATTGTAGAGAATGCATATTCTTTTTATAGAGCCAATCAAAATTTAGATTAATTAAATTAAGAATATAACAGGCTGCGACTGTAAGCGGAGCTGATACGGCAGCCAATTGCGGTTGTGGAACCGGGGAGCCTAAGGAGGCTTGAAGTTGTTCAAAGCAGGAAGCCAAATCCTGAAGGAATTGCATCACCTGGGTCTGATTAGATTCCTGGGTCTCGAGTCTGTGGACTATGCCCTGCAGTTGCTCATCAGCAAGTAGCGGCATATCAGACGGGTCCATGGCCGTGCAAACTGTCAGGTCACCTGTATCCAGGTGACAGATGCACCCCGTTGGGGTCAGGAGTGCACAGCTATGATAGTGGACCCTAAGGCTGACTGCTGCGGATGGAACTCGGGGTGGTTCAGGAAGGCAGGTCCCCTGGAGCACCAACACGGATCCCACAGTGAGTTAGAGCAGAGATTCCCCAGGCCGCGGAGTCTAAGAGCCAGCAGGTGTTCACCAGAGCCTCTAGTGGTGAGGATGGACTGGGATGCAACTGGCTCCAGGTCGCGGCCCCAAGGGTCTCCCAGCTCACGCTCACGGTAGGCTACAGGAGGATGGAGAGGAAACAGCAGCCCACGACAGCAAGGGATAGTAAGGAGATAGCCAAATGTCGGGGCAACTAGCAGACAAGGATAACAGAGAACACGCCAAAAGTCAGGGTCACTGGCAAACAGGGAGAGTCGAGAACGCGCCAAAGGTCAGGGTCACAAGCAGACAGGGATAGTCGGGAACACGCCAAGATCGGTAACAGAGACAGAGACAAACTTAGAGCACACGGCAAACAGGAAGCCAAACACACAATATTGCACGGCAAGGTAGGCTTGGAGAATACGGTGTTAAATAGTGGTTCCTGTTGAGGCTAGGGTGGAGCCACACAGAGGGAAGATTACTTAAGCATGCAGGTGTGAGAGTACAAGCCTCAAGGCTGATACACAGACCAGGTAAGAGACAGACAGGTCATGAATGTATTACTGCAAGGTCATGACACCATTCAATAATACCTTGAGGCTGATCCCAGCTTCCCAAGCTCTCTCAGTCTCTAGTACTTTCTGACTGAGTGATAACTTTCATATGTTAATAAACATGTTCCTTTCATTTTGGATAGATATCATATTTTTTTTTATATAATTAATTCTTTATTAAACATTTTCCTTTCCTTTATAACAATTAACATTTACATGGCATAAAATCAATATCATAACTCGTATATCTATCTATATACCTCCAAGTGTTTGTGCCCTTTGTATATTATTTGTATATTATTATGAAAAAAAAAAGGGGTGGGGGTGTGAGGATAATAAAGGTAAGGTAGGGGGTGGCAGATCTGCAGATAAAGCCCCCTCCATAATACGTTTATGCCACATAATCACAAATTTAATTTAACACGCTTCATTCTTAAAAACAATAAAGAGAAGAGAACAAAGAAACAAAAAACAAAAAAGAAATTGTTGTGGATCTTCCTTATTTATCTACCCATTGTCAGATTCCCCTTTAAACTTTTTCAGATTACCAGCAATAGTTTCTAATTAGTTTCATGGTCAAGACTTTTCCACTTTGCCCATATTTTATCAAATTTATCTTGTTTATTTCTAGTCCTATAGACCCACTTTTCTGCTTCCTTTATCTCATCTACTTCCATTTTCCACTCTCTCAACGTAGGGCATGTAGTCTGTTTCCAGTGCCTAGGTACTAACCTCTTTTCTGCGTTTAATAAATGTGGTATTACATTGTTCTTGTAAGATTTTATGGATCCCATGCTCACGTGGAATAAGAAATGTACTGGTGTTAGTTCTATACACTTACTTGTCATTTTTTTTGATCCAAGGTGTTATTTTTTCCCAAAATACCTTGATTTTAGGGCATGTCCACCATATATGAAGAAATGTACCCCTTTCTTTACATCCCCTCCAGCGATTATCTACAGTTGAATATATCTGTGCCAATCGTACCGGGGTTCTGTACCATCTAGACAAGAATTTATATGACATTTCCTGGATAGATGAGCTTACAGACGAGAAATGTGTTATTTCTATAAATTTTTTTCCTTGTGATGGAGTAAATGTGCAATTTAGTTCATTTTCCCATTCCTTAACAAAATATGGTGTTGTATTTTCTTGTTCACTGAGCATTAGTTCATACATTTGAGATAGTAAATGATTGGGTTTTGATATCTTCATACACATCTTCTCGAATATGGTTAAATCATTCTGGGACCTTAATTGATATTCTATTTTTTTAAGAAGTTTTGCATTTGGTTGTATCTCCATCCTGCCATCCTCATGTCTCCTGTGATGATACTAGTTCAGCTTGGGGCATCAGAGTACCCAAGGGAGCATATCTTAGACACATTGTGTTTCCTCCTGATTCCCACGGACATAATGCTCCCTTTTCTTCTCCCGGGGGGAACCATGGATATCCTCCCAATGGGGCTAGAGGGGATATTCTAGGAGCAGATTTGCCTGTTTTATTTAACCTATCCCACACTGCCAGTGTGTTTCGGGTTAATGGGGATGTCCATTTGGAAAGTCCCCTATCCTTGACTGATATCCATGGTGCTCCCGCCAAGTCTCTTCCTGACATATTTTTCTCCATCACCACTCATGCTTTATTTTCGGAGTCATGACACCAATTTAAAATGCGTACTAAAGACATTGCTTTATAATAAATTGCAATGTCTGGCATCCCAACTCCTCCTCCTTCCTTTTTACTTCTACGAAGAATATTATATGGTATTCTAGCATTCCCATCCTTCCAAATGAAAGACAGAAATGCTCTGCGTACCTTTTTGAAAAATATTTGAGTGAGTGGTATGGGTACTGTATACAATACATATAATAATCTGGGTACTATATTCATTTTAAGGGTGTTGATCCTTCCAAACATTGTTAAAGTAAGTCCTTTCCATCTACGCAGATCATCTATTTTAGCAAGTACGAAGCTGTAATTTTGTTCATATAATAGTTTCACATCTGCAGATGTCTGCACCCCCAAATAGGACAAGGACCTCTTATTCCATATAAATGGGTATTTATTTTGCAAAGATTTAGTTAGTAATGATGGCACATAACTAGGTAATAACACCAATTTCTCTAAATTTATTTTAAAGTTTGATAATTCCCCATATCTTATCACTTCCTGTATCACTTCTTTAATAGATTCTTGAGGGTTTGATAAAAAAAATAACAAATCATCAGCATATGCTGACACTTTATTTTCTCTGGATCTGATTTCTACTCCCAGTATTCCTTTATTTTCCCTTATTTTGCATAAGAAAGGTTCTAACACCAGGGCAAACAATATTGGGGACAATGGGCAGCCTTGCCTTGTGCCATTTCGAATTTCAAAACTGCTTGATAGGGTTCCGTTAACTTTTACCCTTGCCCTTGGTCCTGCGTATAATGCTGATACCCACCCCATCATCCTTTCCCCCAGACCTATTCCCCTTAACACTTCCATCATGAATATCCAATTCACTCTATCAAAGGCCTTTTCGGCGTCTATTGATAGCACTACCTTTGATATCTTACCAGGTCCATTCTGCATCCAATGGAGAACATGAAGGGCCCGTATAGTATTGTTTCTCTTCCCACCATGAACCCCGTTTGATCAGAATGTACCAAATGTGTTATTCTATCTTGCAATCTAGTTGCTAATATTTTTGCGAGTAATTTAGTGTCTGAGTTTAAAAGGCAAATAGGTCTGTAGTTTGCGCAATGTTGTGGGTCCTTTCCGGGTTTTGGTATTACTGTTACAAAAGCCAGCAGTGCTTCTGAGGGTAGCGGATTCATTGCTGTAATTTGATTGAAGTAGTTGCATATTGGTAATAGTCAGAATATTAATACATTTTTTATAATACGCATTTGTTAGGCCATCTGGCCCTGGGCTTTTCCCCATTGGCAGATTTTCTATTGCTTTTTTTTATTTCCTCTACCGTAATCTGCTCCTCCAATCTTTCCACCGCCTCCGAAGGAAGAGGTGGTAATTTTGATTCTTTAATATATTCTCTAATTCCCCCTAATTAATCTCCTTCTTCTGACCCCAACAAACTTGGATGTATATTATATAGACCCCTGTAGAAATGTTCAAATTCCTTAGCTATAGATTTAGTGTCTATTATCTGTTTATTATTTGCTCGGATGCTATGAACATGGGAAATCTCTTGTTGTTTTTTTAGTTGTCTGGCTAATAATTTGCCACATTTATTCCCATGTGCATAGAATCTATATTTATCTTTGGTCCTTTTATCCAGATATGTAGAGAGATTTATTCTAAGCTTTTCCAGCTGTTTTGATTCCTCAGGGTCGAGACTGCTTTTGTGTTTAATCTCTAGCTCCTGTATTTTTCCTAATAAATCCTCCAACTCCTTCCTTTTCTTCTTTTTAACTTGTGAACCATGGGCTATCAACTCATCCCTAATAACAGCTTTATGTGCCTCCCATATTGTTTGTTCTGAAACTTCTCCTGATGTATTTTCCTCAAAATAACTTATTATTTTCTTTCGTATATCTTCCGCTATCTGTTTGTCATCAAGCAATGACTCGTTTAATCGCCATGTCTGTTCCCGCTGACCCACAGACATCGGAAGAAATTTCATTATGACTGGGGCGTGATCGGAGATCGTTATTGGCTCTATTTTCACTGCTCTCACTTGTTCCAAATAATACTGGTCGACCAAAAATAGGTCCAGCCTAGAATATACTTTATGGGTTTTTGAATAATAACTATAATCTTTCGCCCCCTCATTAAAGGCCCGCCAACTATCTACCAGATGGAGGCATCGTAGCTGCTTTTTAATTTGTTTAAGCTCTTTAAATGAGAGGGCAGTTTTCCCTGATGAAGTATCTAATTCGGGATCTAAGATAATATTAAAATCCCCCCCCAGTATTACGCAACCTTCCTTAAACGTATCTAGTTTTCTTAACGTTTTCAATAAGAAATCTACTGTACCACTATTTGGAGCGTAAATAGCTGCAAATGTGTAACAAAATCCATAAATTGTTCCTTTAATAAACAAATACCTCCCCTCTAGATCTGTATGTATAGTAATCAAGGGACATGTTTTCCCTATAGCTATAGATACTCCTCTTGCCCTTGCTATTGGGGATAGTGTATGAAACCATTGATTATATTGAGATAACGGCAATTTAGAGACCGATCCTGGCGTAAAGTGCGTCTCCTGCATGTAGATTATATCCACAGCCTGGTGACACACTTCCTGCCACAAGCGGCCCCTTTTCTGGGGTGAACTCAGTCCTCTTACATTATATGTCATGATCCTCAGTGAGTTATCCATCAGCTGTTTCCTCAAGAGATGCCCAGGATCTATACATTTTAAACTTATTGCTGTCTATTATATTATCCTTTTCTGTTAGGGAATCTGTATCAAAAACTAAAAACCTAGACCTGCCACAACAAAACCCCCTACTAATTAGGGTGTGCCATCTACCAGGAGGTTAAGCCCATTTGGGTGCTCCTTGCCCACCTCTCACCCTCCTGCCCATCTGCTTAATGCAGATTATCCAATCCTTCATCAAGACCTACCTACTTGTAATGGGGGAACCTTTCCCTCATTTGTATCCTAGACCATTCCTTCTAATTTTTTCTTTTATAGCTGCTTCCTCTATTTTAACACACCTTTTCCATCTTTAGTCCTGAGGAGAAAAGGGAGAAGCAAAAAAAAAAGGGGGGGGGTGAGTGGGTAGTTCCCTTCCCCTCTTCCCCTTCCTCCGTCTCCTACCCATTAACTTATGATATTTCTATAATATTTCTAATTATTTTTTCTATTTGAGTCCTCTATCGGTTTTTCTTTGGTACTTGGGACCAGGGTTCAGGGCGTTGTATCATGATGTTCACATTATTTCTTCTCCAGTCATCAAAGTCAATCAGGGGAAGGTCCAATGTCTCCACAAACTTTTTGTTATGGTTATGCAATAGAGTTTCTGTCAGCTTACCTGTCTCCATGTGTTCATCTCTAGAGACCAGCTGACCCTCACCTGACTGGTTTTATAACCTCTCCTCTAGCATGGCCCCACCCCAGGTCCTATCAGGGAACCCTATATAACCTGTGCACTGCAAGTCAGCAGGGCTGATCAACCATTGTGTGTTAGCTTTCGTGTGTACTTGCCTGTTCTTAACTATTGCTGTCTGCTCATGACCCTGACCTTTGGCGTGTCCCCAACCATCCCTGTTTGCCTGTGACTCTGAACCTTGGTGTGAACTCTGTTGTCCTTGTCTGCTTGTGGCCCCGACCTTGGCTTGTCCCTTACTTTCCTTGTTGTTCCAGCCTGCTGCCTCCTTCCTCTTCTCCTGTAGTCCACCGTGAGCGTGAGACCCTGGGGGCCGCGACCTGGAGTCAGACTGCAGCGCAGTCCATCCTCACCACTAGAGGCTCTGGCGAACACCTGCTGGCTCTTAGACTCCGCGCCCTGGGGAATCTATGCTCTAGCTCCCAGTGGGATCTGTGTCAGTGATCCAGGAGACCTGCTTCCTGAACCTCCCAGGGTTCAATCCACAGCAGTCAGTCCTAGGGTCCACTACCTAGCGGTGCACTTCTGGCTCCTACAGAGTGCATCTGTCATCTAGCCTCAAGGTGACCCGACACTTTTTTAGGTCATCCTTTGTACGGAGTACCGCTGTTTTCCCATTTCGAGTTGCTGTTATACAAAAGGGAATCCCCATCTATATCTAATTCCCGCCTGTCGCATTGCTTGCAATAATGGACGCACCATTTTGCGTTGCATTAAAGTTCTGCGTGATATATCAGGGAATAGAGAAATTTGTGCCTCTTCAAATCTAATCAAGGGTATGTCTCGTGCAGTCTTCATTATAATCTCCTTCATAGAGTATTTATGAATTTTACATATCACATCCCTTGGCCTTTCTTTATTCTGCCTCATAAGAGGGTTAATGCGGTGGACCCTGTCTATTTCTACTGGTTCCTTCATACTCTACCTCATAATTTGTGAAAAAAGTTTTTGTACTGTTGCTAAGAGATCTTTGTTACTATGCAAAAACAGGAAAGAGTGGGATCAAAGGGACAGTGGCTGATGTTGGCCCGATAATGCTCCCACCCTGGAAATGACTGGACTATATCGGTACAGATAGACAACAATGAACCGTTAGGTAAAAGGATTTATTACAAAGAAAGATCCCACTCTTTCCTGTTTTTGCATACTAATTTGGATGATGGTACGTTTTTAACAATTTATTATTTTCGATTACATGAGGCTATACTCAAAATTTGTGCATATTCATTGGGTGGATAACACACCCCTTTTTCTCTCCCCTGAGTGGCTCTAACTTTAAGTTTACTACTATTTATGTATATCCATTATCGATTACGTTGGTAGTTGCCCCTCCTACACGGTTCAGACATGTGGACCTTCCCATTACGGTTCAGGCAGACCTACCATTTCCATACAGCCATTCTTCTAGCCATCTTATTATATCAAGTTTGGACTTTAGGTTCAACTTACTATGTTTCATTAGTTGGGTCATTCAGCTTTAACTCACTACCTTTATCTAAGAGTATGTGTTTTATGGACCGGAAACTTTCCGGCCCAACTGTGATTGTTTCTGTTACCCACATTTATAATCCTTAGCTGATTTTTACCCACGGTAACTACTCTTCCTTTAATTTAACCCATTATATTGTTATATCATGGCATTATTTGCAACTATTTTTGTATCAATTCGAATGTAGCACTGTATGGTGATACCTGCCTCCTGTGTCATTGCATCCCTAATTCAATCACCTTGGGATACCCTTCACCAATCAAATCATATGGCCTCCCCTCTGTGGGTCGTCATTACACTACATCACCTTCATTATCTCTCACATTCACGGCACACCTTTTCACCCTTAATGCACTTGTTCTATATTTACTGTCCTTCACTCCCCACAATTCCATTTACTTTATTACTTTCCCAACTGTTTCGTTCACACACTTCCCATCATCCAGAATGTGCCCGCAGTCCAGTGATCATCTTTGGCTGCGGTTCCTCACTTTTATTACCTACCAATAACCATTCCTAGTGCACTACCCCCTTCACTTTACACAATGGCTCCCGTTAGTGGGTTCCCCTTGTAATCTGTGCCGTCTATGGAGTGTCAATTTCCTCTGTGTTTACCAAACACCGTAATTGTTATTGTGGCATTCACACTGCCACCCATACCCAATTTTACTTGTAATTGTTTACATAATTAATTATTTATTTTCTTTTTTATCATTGTTAGATTGTTGTTTTATTGTTGTGGCGATCCCTGGGTGCCTGGTGCGGTTCCTGGCTGCCTATGCCTCCCTTAGCGGCGGACTTGTGTTTCTCCTGGCAGGGATGACATTTATCCCCTGCTTGCTCTCGTCGAGCCCAGGGCTCTCCGCCCATTGGCTCGCCTTGAACGCGCTTGCGCAGTAGCGCTGGTTGCGCAGTGCGGAGAAACTGACCCGGCAACGTCGGGCGCCGCCAGATGGTGACGTCAGACGCCGCCTGACGGCGGCGTCGTGGGCGTTTCCGGGTTGGGGAGCTCACTTAATGGGCCCTCGGGCCTTTTGGGTGAGCAGTGCTGCTCTCCCCACTAAAGGTTGCACACGTGGGCTTGGATGGAAGGGACGCCTCCGTTGTCCTACCGGGGATCTCATTGGGTACGTTTGTCCTTAATTTTACCCTTGGATACTATCCTTTACCCCACGTTATCTATTATTGATACCGTTTCATGGATACTATCCTGTATCTCATGTTATATGCGATACATTTTTATTGACAGACTTCCATATCACCCTGTGGGTATCCCCTTACACTGCTGGGCTCCCACACCCGTGTATCCCCTTTGATGCCCCACTTGGTGGACATAGTGGGTGCTCCTGCTCCCTACGGGCCATCCGACCTCTGCGCTATCATGAAGCCTCTATGTGGCTTGGTACCTTATCACCCCTTACCATGGTAAGCTACAACTTATGCCTCAATATCACTAGCGAGGGTGCGGGCAATTTTACCCCTCTTTCCCTCCCCTGTTTCTGTGCCCTGTCTGTCCTATCTTGTTCTCCTTTCCCCCCCCTTTCCCCCCCTCCCGTTTCCTCTTTCCTGATCGACTCTTCGTCCTTCCCTTCCCCTTCCCCCCGCCTCCTGTTCCCTTCCCACCCTCCCCTCCCCTGGTTTCCCTCCCTTCCCCTTGCCCCCCCTCTTCCCCCCCCTTGTGCCCCCCCTTCTCCCTCCCCACTACCCTTCTTGTCCCTCCCCCTTTCCCCTCCTTCCCTGTTGTTTCCCTTCCCCCTCCCCCCCCCTCCTCTTTCACCTCCCCATCCCAATCTTTCCTTCCCCTATTTTCCATCCCCCATTTTTATCCCCCTCCTCTTTCCTTCTTCTCTTTTCCCCTTTCTTCCCCTTTGCCCTTATTTATCTCCCTCTTCCATGCTAACGGCTATTCTCCCCCTTTTTTTTACCCCTAACCAGCTAACATACTAGACCCCTCAATTGCTATTTGTTCTCCATTCAGGGAATTCCGCACAATCCCCCTTGTCCGCCGCGGGGGAGTTATGTTTGGGCAGCTGGGTGCCACACATATTCACCTAGATATAGGGTAAGCCATTTCTTTATTTACCTCTCATTGTGTTTTTTCTACATGCTGTATTATGATTTTTGTATGTATATTGTCTGCATTATTTTGTACTATCTGTCTCATAGATTGGTCCTCCTGAGGAAGCGGTAATACCGCAAAACTAGTCGAGAACCAGACCATTCTATACCCTGTAACAACAGATGTCTCTTGGGCAATTCCGAGCCTCTGTTTTTGCAATTTTAACAAGTACACTATGTAATTTCTTTCTTTGTAATAAATCCTTTTACCTAACGGTTCATTGTTGTCTATCTGTACCGATATAGTCCAGTCGTTTCCAGGGTGGGAGCATTATCGGGCCAACATCAGCCACTGTCCCTTTGATCCCACTCTTTCCTGTTTTTGCATATTAATTTGGATGATGGTACGTTTTTAACAATTTATTATTTTCGATTACATGAGGCTATACTCAAAATTTGTGCATCTTTGTTACTATATTTCTCAGGTAAGTCCCGTATCTGTATGTTTTGCCGGCGATCCCTGTTCTCAATATCGTCCAATTGATCTCTATATGTGTTCATCATATCTTCCTTTTGTCTTATAATATCTTGAACCTCTCCCACAGCATGTTTAATTTCATCTTGGCCTTCCTCTAGCACTTCCACTCTATTTCCCACAGCCGGCATTTCCTCCCTTTGATCTTCCACTGCCTGTTTACAAGATTTCTCTACCGTGGATATCAGTTCTTGAATATCTATTTTCGTGGGTAATGCTTTTATCAGCTCTCTGATATCTCTGAAGTCTTGGTCATTAGCACCCCCTGCTGTCTCCATCTCTGCACCTTCCGTACGGAGCACACGCTCCCCAACAGCACCCTCCACTAGTTCAACAGGGAGTAGGGGCGTCGCCGTCTCCTCCAATCTTTGCTCCTTTGCTGAGGGTCTTACCCCTATTCCTGCAGGGTCCTGGTCATCTCCCCTTAGTTCTGTCAGTGGTTTGGTGGCTTGTATTAAGTCCTTTGAATTTTCCTTTGGGATTACTTCCATGGTAACTCCCTGTTTATCCACTAGGTGTGTTACTCTGTCCTTAAGGGGTATTGATGTCTCCAGCCCCTGCTCTATTGGGATATCCCCCGGCTCTGGAAGACCCTCTTTGTCTTTTTTAAGTCTGTCCCCCCAAGAAATTTCGTCCATACCTTTAGGCTTCTGCAGGGTACCTTTCTGCTCCATCTCACCAGACACTGTGTGTCCGCCACAGCCACCGCCACCGCCACTCCGCTCCATCCCTCCTTCCGAAATCTGCCTGCCTCTCCTGTTTGTTAGCGGGCTCCGGTTCTGTGAGCTGTGACCATGCGCTGTGTGGGGTATAGGTGAGCCGCGCTCGGCTTTCCCCCGAATGCTCCGATTTCTGGGCTTCCGTATCTGCTCATCTCCGCTCTTGCAGTGCTGTTCTCCTCTCTGCGGCGTCATATATGCCCTCAATCCACCGGTCACGGTCCTGCTTCCTCCTCTGGCTGGATGAAGGGCTGCACACCTACGAGTGGTCACATCCACCTCCACTGCAATAGCTCTCCTCTCTGTCTTCCTCCTATCAACACTGTGTGTTGCTGGCAGCTGGAGCAATCAGCCTCTAATCTGGTACATCAGCTGCAGCTCTCTCTCTCTCTGTGGTCCGGGTGTGTGAGGGAGCTCTCACCTCACACGTCTACTCCTCCCATCGCCTCAGGTCTGTATTCAATCAAACCTGACTCATAATAAACCATTTTACAAATATTATATACTATTTTCCAATAGCGCTCCCAGTAATGAAGGCTCCTCTCCGTCTGTCCACCATCTTTTTTCTCGTTCTTATTTCTTCTACAGCAGAATCCCAGTCATGTCATTGAACACCTTTTTGCTCTCACAGACCAGCGTTGTCTTTGTTTCCCAGGCCCTGGATAGATATCATGACCTGTCCTGCACCATATTTGGTTTTGTTGAAATTTATATTTGGCATCTAATCTTGGAAGAGATTGAATTAAAGATAGACTTATGGCACATAGAATAGAGGTAGAAGACAAAGTAGCACAGTTAATCAGTATAAAAGTTTAGGGCAGGGTATCCCAGTTTTAGTAGGTTTACTTTTAGAAATGCCATCTGCTCCATCAGCTGTGGAGCCAGTTGTGATCTCTGCGGGGAGAGAATATTTCCAGTAATGGAAAATACCTGCTCGCTTTGGACTGAGGTTGGGGGGCAGGATTTAAGCTCTTGGGCTACAATGAAGAGAGCAGGCCAAATCCCCCTCTTTTCATGCTAATATTGTAAAGGCACAGTAGTAGCGGGCAAATGTGGCTCAGAAAGATAAGCCTTTACTGTATCTGACACACTACTTTGTTTCCTGAGGGGCAGTCTCATGGGTCCAATCAAACGATCTAATGTCTCTGCCCAAATCTCGTCTGCTCTGGTTGTGTTCGCAGCAGTGGTACTGATAGGTGTTGACACAGTATCATCGGCAGGCTCCTCCAGTTCTTCTTCCTCCACCTCTAACAGCATAAATAATTGTCTTTGCCTGTCACACACCCTCTCAATTAATTTATCCCTCCAGGTGGTTAGTACATTGCTGTGGAGGGGCATTTTGCCCTTTATTCGAGGACCACACATTGAGGCAAACATTAGCTCAGGGCAAGCTTCTATGAGGTTGTCAGGAAAGGTTCCATCCGCTGGTAATACTATCTGACATTTGGCATGCAGTACCGAGGTCCACCAGCAGGTGTCTCCTGGCAGTTTAGAACTGTCAGGAGAGCTTTCCCCTGCTGGTGTTATGTGATCTTTGGGCCGCAGTACTGGCGTCCACCAGCGGGTGGATCCTGGCAGTATGGAGATTATATCACCTCCTGCAGTCAGGCATCACCTGAGCCTGATTGCAGGAAATGGTATAAATACCTGCCAAGGCTCACACATCCTTGCCTTGGTATTTTCCTTGAGCCCTGATCTGTATCCTGTTGACCTGAAACCTGATTCTGAACCTGATTCCTGATCCCTGCATCCTGAACCTATTTGTACCTGTTCCTGTCTGTTCCTGTATCTCTGGATCCTTGCCCTGCAGCCTGATCCCTTCCACCTTGCCCATGTCTGTCTTACTCCTTATCCCCCATCTGCTGATCTCCTGTTTATGACCCCGGCCTGGCTAAGACTATGATTCTGATATCCCCTTTTGCTGTATATGCTGGTTAATTTGTTGTCACTGTTTGGTTGTTTACACTGTTGGTAATGATGGTGCGGTTATATTTGTGTGCTTTTTATTAATAAATTACTTACTTTTTCACTTACTAACGTTTGGTTCACTCTGTCACAATCACGCAGTTCTGGTCACATCTGATTTATGACAGAATATCAAGGCCATCTCTGACCAGAAATGGCTGACCAGAAATGGGCTGTACATTTTTGGTGTGTTTTGCTAACATGAATGCCGATGAGGTTGTTTATTTTTTTTCTGCTGGCATCAGAGAGTAGTGAATATTGCCGCCAGGCTTTGAAAGGTTGGGCTAGTGACCAGCTGCTTGAAATGATCCGTTTGGCTCACTCCCTGGTCGATCAGGGTTATCTACTGTTATATACCAAATGTATGTTTCCCCATCACCCATGGCAGCCTCAGTCGCAGCCCAGTATATGCTGCTCCCAACCTAATACCAATATCCAACTTCTGCTCCCCGCACTTATCCTGCCTTCTACCCACCTGCCTCTTCTCAGCTGCCTACAAACCCACAAGAACTTCCCCCAGCTACTGGTACCTCTTCTCTGCCATATCCCAATCCTCCTTTCCAGTCTGCTGCACCCCTTGCCTACAGTCCTGCAGTTAGCTACAGAGCTTCAGTGGCTAAGCCAAAGAAAAAAAATGAATTTTTTTCTAACCAAAACGATCCTGCCATTAATCCAACCTGTCTCCACACCCGCCAATCTGTCCCAGCTTGAAGTTCCGGTGCCTGTGTCACGTACCTGATGGCGGAGCCCAGAATGCAGGGAGTGGCCTCTCGTATGCCCCTGCCGAGCTTGATGTGCTAGTGCCTGCTGCCCAGCCTGATGAGCCTCTGCTGCCCAGCCTGATGTGCCTGTGCCTGCTGCTCAGCCAGATGTGCCCGTGCCTGCTGCCCAGCTTGATGTGCCCGTGCCTGTTACCCAGTTCGATGTGCCTGCCACCCAGCTCGATGTGCCTGCCGCCCGGCTCAAAGTGCCTGCCACCCAGCCTGATGTGCCTGCCGCCCAGCTCGATGTGCCTGCTATTCAGCTTGAGGTTCCTGTGCCTGCTACCCAGTTTTACGCACCTACTGCCCAGTTTGATGTGTCGCTGCCCACTGCCCAGCCTGAGGTGCCTCTGCCCACTGCTCGGCTTGACGCCATGAACTTTCCCCAGCAGCGACTAGTTGGAGCGTCCGGAGGTCACTCCTTTGAGGGGGGGTACTGTCAAAGGTTCTATCCGCTGGTAATACTATCTGACATTTGGTGTGCAGTACTGAGGTCCACCAGCAGGTGTCTCCTGGCAGTTTGGAACTGTCAGGAGAGCTTTCCCCTGCTGGTGTTATGTGATCTTTGGGCCGTAGTACTGGAGTCCACCAGAGGGTGGATCCTGGCAGTATGGAGACGATATCACCTCCTGCAGTCAGGCATCACCTGAGCCTGATTGCAGGAAATGGTATAAATACCCGGCAAGGCTCACACATCCTTGCCTTGGTATTGTCCTTGCAAGGGTGTGTGACCAGAAGTGGCTGTACATTTTTGGTTCAGTGTGTTTTGCTAACATGAATGTCGATGAGGTTGTTTATTTTTCTCTGCTGGCATCAGAGAGTAGTGAATATTGCTGCCAGGCTTTGAAAGGTTGGGCTAGTGACCAGCTGCTTGAAATGATCCGTTTGGCTCACTCCCTGGTCGATCAGGGTTATATACTGTTTGGGGAGGTGCAGCCTTTGATCAAAATTTGTACAGAGCTGGCCCTGCCCTGTATTCCTAAGGGCCATGATGATTTCTCTCCTCCTTTTAGTATTAATCAGGTTGTATCCCTGGTGTGGCTTCTGGAAGATGATCCCACATACTTTTGTGAGCACTACTCAGCCTGTTCCCAACAGGTGATAACAGAGTGCGTTTTGTCTGTTCAGTCCTTTGTTAGATAGGGAGATTTAAAACTTCAGTTTGTACAACCAATACTCTCAGCATGGTCTGATATGATGCAACCAGCCCCAGCCAAACAAACCACCTCTGCCATCAGACACCTGCCTACCCAAAATGTATGATGGCAGCCTCAGTCACAGCCCAGTATATGCTGCTCCCAACCAAATACCAATATCCAACTTCTGCTCCCTGCACCTATCCTGCCTTCTACCCACCTGCCTCTTCTCAGCTGCCTACACAAGAATTTCCCCCAGCTACTGTTACCTCTTCTCTGCCATATCCCAATCCTCCTTTCCAGTCTGCTGCACCCCTTGCCTACAGTCCTGCAGTTAGCTACAGAGCTTCAGTGGCTAAGCCAAAGAAAAAAAATGAATTTTTTTCCAACCAAAACGACGTTCTGGTGCCTGTGTCCCAGCTTGAAGTTCCGGTGCCTGTGTCATGTACCTGATGACGGAGCCCAGAATGCAGGGAGTGGCCTCTCGTATGCCTCTGACTCGGGAATCCCTGATAGAGGAAACAGGGACTCAAGAGTAGGGATGAGCTTCGTGTTTGAGTCGAACCCATGTTCGACTCGAACATCGGCTGTTCGACCGTCCGTCGAATTGCGAACGATATGGGCCGTTCGCGCCAAATTCGTGTGGCGCGTCACGGCCCATAATTCACTGCGGCATCGCAGTGCATTGCTGGCTGATGATTGGCCAAGCATGCACTATGACCCGCATGCTTGGCCAATCACAGCGCCGTCAGTAGAGAGAGCTGTAATTGGCCAAAGCCAGGGTGGCTTTGGCCAATTATGGCTCAGGGGATTTAGTACACGCCCCACACTATATAAGGCCGCCTGCACGGCGGCCCTGTGTAGTGTGTTCCGGTGTGCTGATAGAGAGAGAGACAGACAGTGTCATTTGATTTGAGTTAGCTAGATTAGGCTAGATCTGTTCCTGCTATTTACATTTAGTGCAGTGCGTCCTGCTCACAGTGTTCAGCTAGATCCGTTCCTGCTATTTACATTTAGTGCAGTGCGTCCTGCTCACAGTGTTCAGCTAGATCCGTTCCTGCTATTTACATTTAGTGCAGTCAGTGCGTCCTGCTCACAGTGTTCAGCTAGATCTGTTCCTGCTATTTACATTTAGTGCAGTCAGTGCGTCCTGCTCACAGTGTTCAGCTAGATCTGTTCCTGCTATTTACATTTAGTGCAGTGCGTCCTGCTCACAGTGTTCAGCTAGATCCGTTCCTGCTATTTACATTTAGTGCAGTGCGTCCTGCTCACAGTGTTCAGCTAGATCCGTTCCTGCTATTTACATTTAGTGCAGTGCGTCCTGCTCACAGTGTTCAGCTAGATCCGTTCCTGCTATTTACATTTAGTGCAGTGCGTCCTGCTCACAGTGTTCAGCTAGATCTGTTCCTGCTATTTACATTTAGTGCAGTGCGTCCTGCTCACAGTGTTCAGCTAGATCTGTTCCTGCTATTTACATTTAGTGCAGTCAGTGCGTCCTGCTCACAGTGTTCAGCTAGATCCGTTCCTGCTATTTACATTTAGTGCAGTGCGTCCTGCTCACAGTGTTCAGCTAGATCCGTTCCTGCTATTTACATTTAGTGCAGTGCGTCCTGCTCACAGTGTTCAGCTAGATCTGTTCCTGCTATTTACATTTAGTGCAGTGCGTCCTGCTCACAGTGTTCAGCTAGATCTGTTCCTGCTATTTACATTTAGTGCAGTCAGTGCGTCCTGCTCACAGTGTTCAGCTAGATCCGTTCCTGCTATTTACATTTAGTGCAGTGCGTCCTGCTCACAGTGTTCAGCTAGATCTGTTCCTGCTATTTACATTTAGTGCAGTGCGTCCTGCTCACAGTGTTCAGCTAGATCCGTTCCTGCTATTTACATTTAGTGCAGTCAGTGCGTCCTGCTCACAGTGTTCAGCTAGATCCGTTCCTGCTATTTACATTTAGTGCAGTCAGTGCGTCCTGCTCACAGTGTTCAGCTAGATCCGTTCCTGCTATTTACATTTAGTGCAGTGCGTCCTGCTCACAGTGTTCAGCTAGATCCGTTCCTGTTATCTTCCTACTGACAGGCAGGCTTGTCTGGTTACAGTATATAAAGCTACCTGAAGAAAATTACAGGTGTTCTATCCCAGCTTAGTGCAGCTACAGGCCATTAGTATGTCTGGAAGGCCAAGAAGGAGAGGCAGACAGTCACAAGCCAATAAGAGAGGGCAAGCAGGCTCTGTGTCTAGTGCTGGTCGTGGAGACGGTGCATCCTCATCAGCCCGTGGCCATGGGACACGCTTGGCCTTTTTTTCGGCAGCTGGCCGTGTTGAGCCGCAACATGCAGAAAACTTGGTCGAGTGGATGACCAAGCCGTCCTCATCCTCCTCATCCTCTCTCACCCATGCCCAGGGTGCTTTGTCTGGCAAAGCAGCGGCCTCTTCCCTCAGCTCAATGTCATCAGTGACTCCTTCCCTAGCTCCACCATGTCCTCATGAGGATTCCCTCGAACTGTTTGACCACAGTGTTGGGTACATGCTGCAGGAGGATGCCCAGCGTTTGGAAGGCTCTGATGATGATACTGAGCTCGATGAAGGCAGTAACATGAGCACGGACAGAGGGGTGCCCAAGAAGGACAGCAATCTGGCAGTCATGCTCCCCCTGCTGCAGCATACTGCCAGGTTTGCTCCAGTGATGAGGAGGGAGGGGATGATGAGGTCACTGACTCAACGTGGGTGCCTGATAGGAGAGAGGAGGAGGAGGAGGAGGAGGAGGCGGCACATCACCAACGAGGCAGGATGCCCTCCAGGGGCCAGCCTAAGGGCAGCACATTGACTGCATCACACCCCAAAGCTCCACATGTGCAGGGCGCTGCAGTCTCTGCGCGTTATTCAAAAAGTTCTTTGGTGTGGGCCTTTTTTGAGACGAGTGCATCAGATCGCACCGCTGCTATTTGCAACATATGTCTCAAGCGTATCTCGCGTGGCCAAAACATCTCCCGCTTGGGTACCACATGCTTGACCAGACATATGTTGACCTGCCATGCAGTTCGTTGGCAAGCATATCTAAAAGACCCACACCAAAGAACAAAGAGGATTTCTCCTTGCTCCTCATCAGCTGAGATTTCCAACCCCACTAGACCTTCAGTCCTCTCTGAGACCTGCAGTGAGAGGAATGAAGGTGTAGAATTAGGTGTGTCACAGCCAAGTACTTGTGGGCAATCTGCTTTTGGTACACCGACGCCAGATTGTACCAGGCAAATTTCCCTGCCCCAGCTGCTGCACCGCCGAAAGAAGTTTGCTCCCAGCCATCCACATGCCCAGCGGTTGAATGCTAGCTTGGCAAAATTGCTAGCACTTCAACTGCTGCCTTTTCAGTTGGTAGACTCTGCCCCCTTCCGTGAGTTTGTGGAATGTGCGGTTCCTCAGTGGCAGGTACCCAAACGCCACTTTTTCTCACGGAAGGCGATTCCGGCTCTCTACCGGCATGTGGAAGGCAATGTCCATGCCTCGCTGGACAGGGCGGTCGGCGGTAAGGTGCATATTACCGCTGACTCATGGTCCAGCAGGCATGGACAGGGACGTTACTTAAGTTTCACGGCGCATTGGGTGACTCTGCTGGCAGCTGGGAAGGATGCAGGACAAGGTGCAGTAGTGTTGGAGGTTGTTCCGCCACCACGCCTCCAAAATGCTGATTGTGACACACCTCTCTCCTCCACCCCCTCCTCTTCTTCTTCCTCCATGGCCTCTTCCTCGGAACCAGCGGTGCTCCGTAGGCGTTCAAGGGGCTACGCAAGTACGCAGGCCAAAAGATGCCATGCAGTGCTTGAGCTGGTGTGCTTGGGGGACAGGAGCCACACTGGGGCAGAGGTTCTGTCAGCTCTGCAGGGGCAGGTTCAGAGGTGGTTGACGCCACGCCAACTTAAGGCAGGAATGGTGGTTTGCGACAATGGCACCAACCTCCTCTCTGCCCTCCGACAGGGACAACTGACCCATGTGCCCTGTTTGGCTCACGTCCTTAACTTGGTGGTGCAGCGGTTCTTGGGCAGGTACCCGGGCTTACAGGATGTCCTGAGGCAGGCCAGGAAAGTCTGTGTGCATTTCCGCCGGTCATATAATGCCAGTGCTCGGCTGACGGACCTCCAAAAGGAGTTTAACCTGCCCAAGAACCGCCTAATCTGTGACATGCCCACCAGGTGGAACTCGACATTGGCCATGCTGCAGCGGCTGCACACGCAGCAGAGGGCCATCAATGAGTACCTGTGCGACTATGGCACCAGGACAGGGTCAGGGGACCTTGGTTTTTTTTCCCCACGCCAGTGGGCCATGATCAGGGATGCATGCACTGTCCTGTCACCATTCGAGGAGGCCACGAGGATGGTGAGCACTGACAGTGCATGCATCAGTGACACTGTCCCCCTTGTCCACCTGTTGGAGCACACGCTGCGTGGAATAATGGACAGGGCACTTGAGGCAGAACAGAGGCAGGAAGAGGAGGACTTCCTTAGCTCTCAAGGCCCCCTTTATCCAGACAGTGTTCCTGCGTGCCCGCCGATCACACAGGAAGAGGACGAGGAGGAGGAGGAGGAGGAGGAGGAGGAAGATTGTGTCAGTATGGAGGTGGAGCCTGGCACTCAGCATCAGCAGTCTTTAAGGGATCAGTCCCAAGGAACACATGGACTTGTACGTGGCTGGGAGGAGGTGGCTGCGGACGTTGTTGTCCTTAGTGACCCAGAGGACTCCGGACCGAATGCCTCAGCAAACCTACGCTGCATGGCCTCCCTGATCCTGCAAAGCTTGCGTAAGGATCCTCGTATTCGTGGTATCAAGGAGAAGGACCAATACTGGCTGGCAACCCTCCTTGATCCACGTTACAAGGGTAAGGTTGCGGACCTTATCTTGCCATAGCAGAGGGAGCAGAGGATGAAACATCTTCGGGAGGCCTTGCAGAAAGGTCTGTGCAACGCGTTCCCAGAGACTGGGAGGTTACAAACTCCTGTTTCTGGACAACGTGTTGCTGAGGCTTCGGTCAGTCAAAGAAGGAGCGGTGGAGAAGGTGGCCGTCTGACCGATGCGTTCAGACAATTTTTTGGTCCGCAGCCCCAAGGTATGATCGGTTCCAGCAACCATCGCCAGCGTCTGTTTTACATGGTGCAGGAATACCTAGGGGCAAGATCAGACTTGGACACCTTTCCCACCGAAAATCCTCTGGGTTACTGGGTCTTGAGGATGGATCACTGGCCAGAGCTTGCACAGTATGCAATTGAGCTACTGGCCTGTCCTGCATCCAGCGTTCTTTCGGAACGCACATTCAGTGCTGCTGGAGGCGTGGTAACTGATCACAGGGTGCGTCTGTCCACTGACTCGGTCGATCGGCTGACCTTCATAAAAATGAATCAGTCTTGGATCACCACCAGCTACCAAGCACCTGATGCTGATGTAACTGAATAATTTTTTTCAGATCCCTTCAAAGACTGCCTATGCTGATGCTGAGTGACTATCCCTGAGTAATTATCCTCTTCCTCCTCAATCATCACGCTGATAGCTTGTAAGAACATTTTTGGTTCTGGGCGCCACCACCAGTGCCTAAGGCACAATTTTTCAGCCCCTGTATAACAGGGGCATGTAATTACAATTTTTGATGTAATACTTTGCAGCAGGGCTCGTTCCTGCATTCCAACTAGAGTGTCTGTGAGGGGTTGCAGTGTTGTGGCACCAGCACCAGTGCCTAAGGCCCAATTTTTCTGCCCCTGTCTAACAGGGGCGTATAATTACAATTTTTGATGCAATACTTTGCAGCAGGGCTCGTTCCTGCGTTCCAACTAGAGTGTCTGTGAGGGGTTGCAGTGTTGTGGCACCAGCACCAGTGCCTAAGGCCCAATTTTTCTGCCCCTGTCTAACAGGGGCGTGTAATTACAATTTTTGATGCAATACTTTGCAGCAGGGCTCGTTCCTGCGTTCCAACTAGAGTGTCTGTGAGGGGTTGCAGTGTTGTGGCACCAGCACCAGTGCCTAAGGCCTAATTTTTCAGCTCCTGTTCAACAGGGGCATGTAATTACAATTCTTGATCTAATATTTCACAGCAGGGCCCTGTGAGGGCTTACAGTGTTTTGGCCACAGCAACACCTAAGGCCCAAATTTCTGCTGAGTATATAGGGCAGGACCCTACTTTCAAACATCTAACTTACAAACGACTCCTACTTGCAAACGGAAGGAGACAACAGGAAGTGAGATGAAATCTACCCCTAGGAAGGGAAATTCTCTCATGTAAGAGTTAATATGGGAAAACAATTTCTCCTTTCCACTGATGCTTTCCAATCCTTGTTCCACAAAAAAACCCAAATTTTCAAAAAACATTTTTCATTGGGACAAAAAAGTGAGGTGAAATCTTCTGAAGAGGAGGAAAGACGCAAAACAAATGTCACAGGGGTGATAACCCTTCCCTATGTTTTCCAAAAAGCTTAGAAAAGATTTTTTGGCTGGAGCTAAACACATTAAAAATGTTCAAAATTACAAACAGATTCTACTTAACAACAAACCTACAGTCCCTGTCTTGTTTGCACCGCCTGTATACTGCTGTTCAGAGTATATAGGGACCTTTCCTTATTTTAATTTGGGTGCGGGGTTCCCCTTAATATCCATACAAGACCCAAAGGGCCTGGTAATGGACTGGGGGGTACCCATGCCGTTTGTCTCACTGATTTTCATCCATATTGCCAGGACCCGACATGACATTAAACCCGCAAGCAGTTTTAAATGAGATTTTTTCCTTTAAAAATGACATTTGGTGCAGGGACTGTTCTAAACATGGGAAACACGCGTCACTTTACAGGCATACTATAGACACCCCCCAGGTACGATATTTAAAGGAATATTTCACTTTTTTTTTTTTACTTTAAGCATCATTAAAATCACTGCTCCCGAAAAAACGGCCGTTATTAAAAGTTTTTTTTGCATTGATACATGTCCCCTGGGGTAGGACCCGGGTCCCCACACCCTTTTTAGGACAATACCATGCAAATTAGCCTTTAAAATGAGCACTTTTGATTTCGAACGTTCGAGTCCCATAGACGTCAATGGGGTTCTAACGTTCGTGCGAACTTGCGGTCCGTTCGCGGGTTCTGGTGCGAACCGAACCGGGGGGTGTTCGGCTCATCCCTACTCAAGAGCACAGAGGGCCACAAGTGCCTGGCAGGTGGCAGGTGTAGGGGCTGATCCGGACCTCTGACGTAGCTGAAGGAGAGCTAGCAGGAACACTGGAGCAGCAGCAGACAGCAAGGAGGTGTTCTGTAGTTTGGCAGGAGCACTGGCACAGCAGAATGTAAGGAGATGCACTGGAACTTGTCAGGGACACTGGAACAGCTGGCTGCAAGGAGGAGCACTATAGCTTAACAGGAACTCTGGAACAGCAGGCAGTAGGAGGTGTTCTGTAGTTTAGCAGGCGCACTGGCACAGCAGACTGTAAGGAGATGCACTGGAACTTGGCAGGAACACTGCAACAGCTGGCTGCAAGGAGGAGCACTGTAGCTTAACAGGAACTCTGGAACAGCAGGCTGTAGGAGGTGTTCTGTAGTTCAGCAGGAATACTGGCAAGGTCAGACAGGCTGGGTCAACACTGGCGGGCAGAGCAGGTACCAGACGGTATGCCTCTTGGCGCCAAGCGCTGTCACACGCGCCCGGGCACAGATCGTACGTGCCCACTTGCACCGTCACGCACATGCGTGCGGCCGTTCACACCGCCCCGCATGACCCGTGCGCCCGTTCCTGCCAGTGCGCACCCGCACACGTCCGCTGGTTCTAGTAACAGGGATTCTGCGCACAGATCTTCCATCGGCAACTGTATTACCAGGACTTCTTTCATGACAGCCAGTGTCCCAGCCTGAAGTCTTGGTGCCAGTGTCCCAGCCTGAAGTCTTGGTGCCAGTGTCCCAGCCTGAAGTCTTGGTGCCAGTGTCCCAGCCTGAAGACCCGGTGCCTGTTTCCCGGGCTGAAGACCCGGTGCCCGATTGCAGTGACCGTTTCCCGGTCTGAGGTTGCGGTGCCCATTTCCCGGTCTGAGGTTGCGGTGCCCATTTCCCGGTCTGAGGGTGCGGTGCCCATTTCCCGGTCTGAGGTTGCGGTGCCCGTTTCCCGGTCTGAGGGTGTGATGCCAGTTTCCCAGCCTGTGGAGCCTGCTGCCCTGCCAGACCACCAAGAGCCTGCTGCCCTGCCAGACGACCCAGAGCCTGCTACCCAGCCTGATGTGTCTCTGTCTGCTGCCCAGCCTGAAGCATCCCTGTCTGCTGCCCAGCCGGATGTGCCCCTATCTCCTGTCAAGCCAGATGTGTCCCTCTCTGCTGCCCAGCCTGACATGCCCCTGTCTGCTGCCCAGCCTGATGTGCCTCTGTCTGCTGCCCAGCCTGAAGCATCCCTGTCTGCCGCCCAGCCTGATGAGCCTCTGTCTGCTGCCCAGCTTGATGTGCCCGTGCCTGCTGCCCAGCTTGATGTGCTGGTGCCTGCTGCCCAGCCTGATGAGCCTCTGTCTGCTGCCCAGCCTGATGTGCCCATGCCTGCTGCCCAGGCAGATGTGCCCTTGCCTGCTGCTCAGCCAGATGTGCCCATGCCTGCTGCCCAGCTTGATGTGCCCATGCCTGTTGCCCAGTTCGATGTGCCTGCCGCCCAGTTCGATGTGCCTGCCGCCCAGTTTGATGTGCCTGCTGCCCAGCCTGATGTACCTGCCGCCCAGCTCGATGTGCCTGCTATTCAGCTTGAGGTTCCTGTGCCTGCTACCCAGTTTGACGCACCTACTGCCCAGTTTGATGTGTCGCTGCCCACTGCCCAGCCTGAGGTGCCTCTGCCCATCGCCCGGTTTAAAGCTATGGACTTTCCTCATGCCCAGCCTGATGTGACTCTGCCCACTGCCCGGCTTGACGCCATGGACTTTCCCCAGCAGCGACTAGTTGGAAAGTCCGCCCCTTTGAGGGGGGTACTGTCAAGAAAGGTTCTATCCATTGGTAATACTATCTGACATTTGGCGTGCAGTACTGAGGTCCACCAGCAGATGTCTCCTGGCAGTTTGGAACTGTCAGGAGAGCTTTCCCCTGCTGGTGTTATGTGATCTTTGGGCCGCAGTACTGGAGTCCACCAGCGGGTGGATCCTGGCAGTATGGAGACAATATCACCTCCTGCAGTCAGGCATCACCTGAGCCTGATTGCAGGAAATGGTATAAATACCCGGCAAGGCTCACACATCCTTGCCTTGGTATTGTCCTTGAGCCCTGATCTGTATCCTGTTGACCAGAAACCTGATTCTGAACCTGATCCTGAACCTGATTCTGAACCTGATCCTGAACCTGATTCCTGATCCCTGCATCCTGAACCTATTTGTACCTGTTCCTGTCTGTTCCTGAATCGCTGGATCCTTGCCCTGCAGCCTGATCCCTTCCACCTTGTCCCTGTCTGTCTTACTCCTTGTCCCCCATCTGCTGATCTCCTGTTTATGACCCTGGCCTGGCTAAGACTATGATTCTGATATCCCCTTTTGCTGTATATGCTGGTTAGTTTGTTGTCACTGTTTGGTTGTTTACACTGTTTGGTATTGGTGGTGCGTTTTATATTTGTATGCTTTATATTAATAAATTACTTACTTACTTTTTCACTTACTTATGTTTGGTACACTCTGTCACAGTCACGCAGTTCTGATTCGCCACCAGGTAACAGCTCTCTATTTCTGAGAAAGTAATCCAGCTTAAAGCGGTTGTATAGTCTTTTTTGTAACTTTTACCTACAGGTAAGCCTATAATAAGGCTTACCTGTAGGTAAAAAAAATATCTCCTAAACCTTTACGGTTTAGGAGATATTCCCCTTGCTATGCGCCGCTGACTGCAGCGGCGCATGCGCACAGGGGATTCTCGGCTGAAGCCCGGCAGCTGCCGGACCTTGCCGAGTAAGAAATCTCCCGCGCGCATGCGCGGGAGTGATGACATCGCGGCTCCAGCTACTCACAGCGCTGGAACCGCGATACCCGGAAGACACGCCGAGGCAACATGACAGCTCCCTCGGCGTGGACCAGGTAAGATACTGACGCCTCGTTCTAAGGTAAGTATTTCATAATGAGCTAGTATGCGGTGCATACTAGCTCATTATGCCTTTTGCTTTACAGGGTTAAAAAAAAAAAAAAAATTGCGGGTATACAACCGCTTTAATGTTAAGGTGTGTGAATAGGGGGATAACTTGAGACAAAATTGCATTCTCTCGGCTTAAGCTTTCTGTGATAGCGCGAAAGGGACTAAGCATTGTCACCAACTGACCAATTATTGTCCACTCCTCCCTGCTTAATGGTCTAGCTATGCCTATAAAATGCTTATGGGACATGGCGTGAATTGCTTTTTGTTGCTCAAGTATTCTCTCAAGCATTTCTAATGTAGAATTCCACCGAGTGCTTATGTCCTGCTTCAAGCAGGGCTGACTAAGGCCAGCCTTACTTTGCTCAGTTCTGAATATGTGGCTATCTTTGACACTCCTGTTAAAATGGCTTGCTATCTTACGACAGGATTCCAGAACTGCTGACAACTTTTGACTACTGTCGTCATCCAGAGCAGCCTTAAAGTGAAAGGCCACCCTAAAAAACAATTGCATGAAAAATCCTAAAAAAATTAAAAAAAAAACATTTGAAACCCTTGTTGCTAGGCAGTCTTCCTAATCTGCCTCTTCCTATTCCGCGGCGTGTTCTGCTCCTCGGTGAGCGGCCCCGTTGCCTTCTGGGAACTGTGTGTGTTCCCAGAACACCACGGGGCCATTCACAGAGTGCCGTGCCGCTCGCGCGTGCGCAGTAGGAAACTGGCAGTGAAGCCACAGTGATTGTAGCTGCTGACTTTTAAATTTTTTTTTTCAGGGATGGAATCCTGCTTTAACCACAAGATGCAGGACATGTGCAGAGCAGCGCACTCCTACAAATCGCCCATCACGCAGAGCCTTAATCATATTTGCTGCTCCATCTGTTACCACAAACCCTAACTTTGGCTGCATGCCTGCTTGGTCTCCAAGCCTCTCCGTCACCATTTCTTTGGAGGGCACGCAAAATATTTTGAGCACTGTGTTGCTCGTCTACAACCTGTGTATGCAAGAGGAAGGAACGGTGTCCTTGCTTAACAATTACTGCCTCATTTCCTGTGCTTCTTGCCCCTGGTTTTGGTTTCATAGGTTCTGAGACAGTGGGCTTCCACCAGTGTGTGGTCAATGATAAAAAGGCATGCTGGCAACTGGGAGCACTCCACAAGTCTGAGGTAAAATGCACAGACTGGCAAGCAGCTCTGCCAACTCCTCTTTCAATGCCTGCACATATGACTTGTATAAAGAGGGTACTACATTATGGCTGAATGTAGCACAGGAGGGTGCAATATACTGAGGTGCAACTGCCTGTATTAGCTGCTTAAATGGCTCCCCTTCCACCAAATTATAAGGTGCTCCACCGACAGCTATCAATTGCCCAATAAGGTGGGTAATTTTGCGCGACTGCTGCCTAGACATCCCCCTAGAATGAAAGCCGCTAAACTGCTGCAGGGTAGACTGATGACTGGGACGCCTAACAGTTGCACAAGAGGTGCCTTGATCCCCTTGCCGCTTGTCATGCCTATCAGAGGGAATGGTAGCACTAGTACTGGTGGTTCCACTCTTTTAAGTAGGTGGAGCTGCCACCTCACTTTCCTCTCTCAGCAGCACAGGCTTATGGTGAGAGTGCAAATGATGACTCATCCCAGCATTAGTGAGATTCCCTACAATTCTCCCATGGCTCACTTCCCTGCCACATAGTTTGCATTTGGCTATGCGACCATCCCCAACAGAAACAAAATGCTCCCATACTTTTGAGCACCGGTTGCGGTTACCACTGCCACTGGGTGACGAAGAATGTTCTACAATTCGACCTGCTGGCATCCAGGTTCAACAACAAGCTATAGCAATTTGTATCTCGAACAAGAGATCCTCTGACAATTGGAGCAGATGCTCTGATAGTTCCATGGAGCCAGTACTCCCTGGTTTATGCTTTCCCTCCGATCCCTTTCCTTCCACATTTGTTGCGAAAGATTCAGGGAGAGGGGATTCCAGTCATTCTGGTGGCACCAGCCTGGCACAGAAGGTCCTGGTTCCCGGAGATTGTGAGACTGACAATAGACGGGCCATGGACGCTTCCACATCGCCCCGATCTACTGTCTCAAGGTCCTATATTCCACCCCAATTTACAGTCTCTAAATTTGACATCATGGCTATTGAAGCCAGGGTGTTAGGGACCGTGGCATCTCGGGACCAGTGGTGTCTACTCAAGTGAATGCTAGAAAAGCTATCACTGGGAATATTTATCATAAGGTCTGGAAGACTTATATTGCTTGGTGTGAAGCCAGAAAATGGCACCCTCGGAAATAGGTGATTGGGAGAATTCTCTCTTTTCTACAGTCAGCTGTGGAAATTTAAATTGGCTTTGAGTACAATCAGAGGTCAAGTTTCGGCCCTATCAGTATTCTTCCAAAGGCCTTTAGCCTCCCATTCACTGATCCGAACATTTATGCAAGGGGCAACTCGCTTGCTTCCCCCCAGTAGGTCACCTATGTGTCTTTGGGACTTGAACTTGGTGCTGTCTGTTTTACAGAAACAACCATTTGAACTTATTAAGGAAATTCCATAGACTAGTCTTCCTGATGGCTATCGCCTCGGCTAGAAGGGTGTCAGAGTTGGCGGCCCTATCATGCAGGGAACCGTGCTTGATCCTTCACCCTGACAGAGTTGTGTTACGACCTGTTCCATCCTTTTTGCCAAAAAGGGGTGTCGGCCTTTCATTTAAATCAGGACATTATTTTACCTTCTTTTTTCTCTCAGCCGCGTTCGGCAGAAGAGAGATGACTGCATTCTTTGGACGTTGTTCAGGCAGTCAAGGTTTATTTGTCTAGATCTGCAGAGATCCAAGGATCAGACTCTTTTTTTTTTTTTTAGTTTTACCAAAAGGACCCAAGAAGGGGCCGGCAGCTTCCAAAGCTTCCATTGCCAATTTTGACAGTCAATTGGTCATTCAGGCCTACGGTCTGAAACATAAAGCTCCTCCCTTTAGGGTGAGAGCTTATTCTACCAGGGGTGTAAGAACCTCCTGGGCTTTTCGCCATCAGGTATCTGTGGCTCAGATATGTAAGGCTGCTACCTGGTCTTCAGTGCATACGTTCACAAAATTTTATCAAGTGGATGTTTGAGCAGTCGAGGATTCAGCTTTCAGCCGCAGTGTACTGCGGGCTTCTGTATAAGTTCTGATGGCTATTGTTTGGCAGGGTGTCTCCCTCCCATCAAGGCTATTGCTCTGGGACTTCCCAGCAAGTAATGAATATTAGCCTGACTCTGTGTCCCATGATGCATGAAAAAGAAAATAGGATTTTTACGTCATACTTACCTGTAGAATCATTTTCTTTGGCCCCCTTCACACTGGGGCGGGAGGTGCGTCTTCGGTAAAGCACCGCTATTTTTAGCGGCGCTTTACCGACGTTTTAGCAGCGGAAGTTCGGCCACTAGCGGGGCAGTTATACCCCCCGCTAGCAGCTGATAAACGGTTAAAAACCATCACAAAGCGCCTCTACAGAGCCGCTTTGCTGGCGGTATAGCCGCAGTGCCCCATTGATTTCAACGTGTCAAACCCCTCGGGCTTTCACACTGGAGACACAGCAGCGGCTGTTTTAGGTCGGTTTGCAGGTGCTATTTTTAGCGCAATAGCGCCTGCAAAATGACCCAGTGTGAAAGGGGTCTTAGAGTAAATCATGGGACACGGAGTTCTCTCCCCTCCTTTTTTTTTTTTTTTAAAACGGTTCCCATATTTTATTAAATTGGGAGATGCAGTCATGTACTGAGGCCGTCAAAAACTCCATTGTCCGAATCTCGCCCACCAGATGGAGAAACCTGGACCATGAAGGAGGCCTATTGGATAACCAGGACATGGGGATAAGCCTCTTGGCGGCCAACAAAATATAGGATATTAGTCTGTTTGTCTTTTTAGATATACTTAAAGAAGGTAATCCTAGCAAACAATTCAGGGGATCCATCGGAAAGGACACCCCGACCACCTTTTGTATAAGTAAATGCACATCACGCCAAAAGGGTTGTATCAGGGAACATTGCCAGAAGATATGAAATAAAGAGCCTATGCCAGTCCCACACCTCCAGCAATGTGGCGGGATCGAGGGTTTGTATTTATGGATTACGTCAGGAGTTTTATACCAGAACATGAGAATTTTAATGGATGTCTCCCTCTGGGTGACACACTTGGAGGATCTAAATGTAGAGGACCAAATCCTGTCCCACATCTGTACTGTGACAGGACGGCCCATTAGGTGGGACCACCTGCTCATATAATGGTGCAAGATCTCCGTGATAGGAGTCGACTCATAGAGGATACGGTAAATACATGAAATTAAATGTAGTTGATGAGGGCCCTGTGCACATAGATATTCAGAGGTAGTAGGCTTGTCTAGGGTCAGGGTTGGCGATTTAGAGTGGAAGAAGTGTCTAACCTGCAGGTAAAAATGAAAAAGATGTGGTGGAATATCGAATTTTTCACCTAAAGTGTCAAAAGTATGAAGTCTCCTTGTTATGGGATGTACCAGGTTCCGGAGCTGAAAGAGATGAGAATTGATCCATGGAAAAATCCTTCCCAGGGACATGCTGTCTGGAATGAGCGGATTGAATAGTACATTCACAAGAGGAGAGCAGGGGGACACAAGGGGGTAGTGCTTGAGGCAATGGCGCCAAATGGTTAAAGTTAATGTCTTTGGGCCCGTGCACTGATGTTTATATATGGGATCTAGAGAGGGGGGGCACCCCAAATCAAGGAACATGGGTGAACCGGATAGAGTACTCCTTTTTCAATGGCTGCCCACTGACTCAGCACGTGAAAGGAAGTCCAGGACGTAATGGCCCTTAAATGTGTGGCATAGTAGTACTTAGTAATATCTGGAGCTCCCAGACCTCCCCTGGACCTAAGGGAAAATATCACAGAGCTTGCTATGCGATGGGCTCTACCATTCCATATAAATTTTATAATATTCCTGTGGAGTGCTTTTAGTTGTGGGACGGGTACAGTTACTGGAAGAGTTTCAAAGTGATAGAGCAATCTGGGTAAGATAAACATTTTTAAAACATTAATCCTGCCTAAGAGAGACAGGGGGTATTTGGTCCAATTTGACAGGGATTTATTAATATCCAATAGGGATGAGCTTCGTGTTCGAGTCGAACCCATGTTCGACTCGAACATCGGCTGTTCGACCGTCCGTCGAATTGCGAACGTTATGGGCCGTTCGCGCCAAATTCGTGTGGCGCGTCATGGCCCATAATTCACTGCGGCATCGCAGTGCATTGCTGGCTGATGATTGGCCAAGCATGCACTATGACCCGCATGCTTGGCCAATCACAGCGCCGTCAGTAGAGAGAGCTGTAATTGGCCAAAGCCAGGGTGGCTTTGGCCAATTATGGCTCAGGGGATTTAGTACACGCCCCACACTATATAAGGCCGCCTGCACGGCGGCCCTGTGTAGTGTGTTCCGGTGTGCTGATAGAGAGAGAGACAGACAGTGTCATTTGATTTGAGTTAGATAGATTAGGCTAGATCTGTTCCTGCTATTTACATTTAGTGCAGTGCGTCCTGCTCACAGTGTTCAGCTAGATCCGTTCCTGCTATTTACATTTAGTGCAGTCAGTGCGTCCTGCTCACAGTGTTCAGCTAGATCCGTTCCTGCTATTTACATTTAGTGCAGTGCGTCCTGCTCACAGTGTTCAGCTAGATCTGTTCCTGCTATTTACATTTAGTGCAGTGCGTCCTGCTCACAGTGTTCAGCTAGATCCGTTCCTGCTATTTACATTTAGTGCAGTGCGTCCTGCTCACAGTGTTCAGCTAGATCTGTTCCTGCTATTTACATTTAGTGCAGTGCGTCCTGCTCACAGTGTTCAGCTAGATCTGTTCCTGCTATTTACATTTAGTGCAGTGCGTCCTGCTCACAGTGTTCAGCTAGATCCGTTCCTGCTATTTACATTTAGTGCAGTCAGTGCGTCCTGCTCACAGTGTTCAGCTAGATCCGTTCCTGCTATTTACATTTAGTGCAGTGCGTCCTGCTCACAGTGTTCAGCTAGATCTGTTCCTGCTATTTACATTTAGTGCAGTGCGTCCTGCTCACAGTGTTCAGCTAGATCTGTTCCTGCTATTTACATTTAGTGCAGTGCGTCCTGCTCACAGTGTTCAGCTAGATCCGTTCCTGCTATTTACATTTAGTGCAGTGCGTCCTGCTCACAGTGTTCAGCTAGATCTGTTCCTGCTATTTACATTTAGTGCAGTGCGTCCTGCTCACAGTGTTCAGCTAGATCCGTTCCTGCTATTTACATTTAGTGCAGTCAGTGCGTCCTGCTCACAGTGTTCAGCTAGATCCGTTCCTGCTATTTACATTTAGTGCAGTGCGTCCTGCTCACAGTGTTCAGCTAGATCTGTTCCTGCTATTTACATTTAGTGCAGTGCGTCCTGCTCACAGTGTTCAGCTAGATCTGTTCCTGCTATTTACATTTAGTGCAGTGCGTCCTGCTCACAGTGTTCAGCTAGATCCGTTCCTGCTATTTACATTTAGTGCAGTGCGTCCTGCTCACAGTGTTCAGCTAGATCTGTTCCTGCTATTTACATTTAGTGCAGTGCGTCCTTGCTCACAGTGTTCAGCTAGATCTGTTCCTGCTATTTACATTTAGTGCAGTGCGTCCTGCTCACAGTGTTCAGCTAGATCCGTTCCTGCTATTTACATTTAGTGCAGTGCGTCCTGCTCACAGTGTTCAGCTAGATCTGTTCCTGCTATTTACATTTAGTGCAGTGCGTCCTGCTCACAGTGTTCAGCTAGATCCGTTCCTGCTATTTACATTTAGTGCAGTCAGTGCGTCCTGCTCACAGTGTTCAGCTAGATCCGTTCCTGCTATTTACATTTAGTGCAGTCAGTGCGTCCTGCTCACAGTGTTCAGCTAGATCTGTTCCTGCTATTTACATTTAGTGCAGTCAGTGCGTCCTGCTCAGTGTTCAGCTAGATCCGTTCCTGCTATTTACATTTAGTGCAGTGCGTCCTGCTCACAGTGTTCAGCTAGATCTGTTCCTGCTATTTACATTTAGTGCAGTGCGTCCTGCTCACAGTGTTCAGCTAGATCTGTTCCTGCTATTTACATTTAGTGCAGTGCGTCCTGCTCACAGTGTTCAGCTAGATCCGTTCCTGCTATTTACATTTAGTGCAGTGCGTCCTGCTCACAGTGTTCAGCTAGATCTGTTCCTGCTATTTACATTTAGTGCAGTGCGTCCTGCTCACAGTGTTCAGCTAGATCCGTTCCTGCTATTTACATTTAGTGCAGTCAGTGCGTCCTGCTCACAGTGTTCAGCTAGATCCGTTCCTGCTATTTACATTTAGTGCAGTCAGTGCGTCCTGCTCACAGTGTTCAGCTAGATCTGTTCCTGCTATTTACATTTAGTGCAGTCAGTGCGTCCTGCTCACAGTGTTCAGCTAGATCCGTTCCTGCTATTTACATTTAGTGCAGTCAGTGCGTCCTGCTCACAGTGTTCAGCTAGATCTGTTCCTGCTATTTACATTTAGTGCAGTCAGTGCGTCCTGCTCACAGTGTTCAGCTAGATCCGTTCCTGCTATTTACATTTAGTGCAGTGCGTTCTGCTCACAGTGTTCAGCTAGATCCGTTCCTGCTATTTACATTTAGTGCAGTCAGTGCGTCCTGCTCACAGTGTTCAGCTAGATCCGTTCCTGCTATTTACATTTAGTGCAGTCAGTGCGTCCTGCTCACAGTGTTCAGCTAGATCCGTTCCTGCTATTTACATTTAGTGCAGTGCGTCCTGCTCACAGTGTTCAGCTAGATCCGTTCCTGTTATCTTCCTACTGACAGGCAGGCTTGTCTGGTTACAGTATATAAAGCTACCTGAAGAAAATTACAGGTGTTCTATCCCAGCTTAGTGCAGCTACAGGCCATTAGTATGTCTGGAAGGCCAAGAAGGAGAGGCAGACAGTCACAAGCCAATAAGAGAGGGCAAGCAGGCTCTGTGTCTAGTGCTGGTCGTGGAGACGGTGCATCCTCATCAGCACGTGGCCATGGGACACGCTTGGCCTTTTTTTCGGCAGCTGGCCGTGTTGAGCTGCAACATGCGGAATACTTGGTCGAGTGGATGACCAAGCCGTCCTCATCCTCCTCATCCTCTCTCACCCATGCCCAGGGTGCTTTGTCTGGCAAAGCAGCGGCCTCTTCCCTCAGCTCAATGTCATCAGTGACTCCTTCCCTAGCTCCACCATGTCCTCCTGAGGATTCCCTCGAACTGTTTGACCACAGTGTTGGGTACATGCTCCAGGAGGATGCCCAGCGTTTGGAAGGCTCTGATGATGATACTGAGCTCGATGAAGGCAGTAACATGAGCACGGACAGAGGGGGTGCCCAAGAAGGACAGCAATCTGGCAGTCATGCTCCCCCTGCTGCAGCATACTGCAAGGTTTGCTCCAGTGATGAGGAGGGAGGGGATGATGAGGTCACTGACTCAACGTGGGTGCCTGATAGGAGAGAGGAGGAGGAGGAGGAGGCGGCACATCACCAACGAGGCAGGATGCCCTCCAGGGGCCAGCCTAAGGGCAGCACATTGACTGCATCACACCCCAAAGCTCCACATGTGCAGGACGCTGCAGTCTCTGCGCGTTATTCAAAAAGTTCTTTGGTGTGGGCCTTTTTTGAGACGAGTGCATCAGATCGCACCGCTGCTATTTGCAACATATGTCTCAAGCGTATCTCGCGTGGCCAAAACATCTCCCGCTTGGGTACCACATGCTTGACCAGACATATGTTGACCTGCCATGCAGTTCGTTGGCAAGCATATCTAAAAGACCCACACCAAAGAACAAAGAGGATCTCTCCTTGCTCCTCATCAGCTGAGATTTCCAACCCCACTAGACCTTCAGTCCTCTCTGAGACCTGCAGTGAGAGGAATGAAGGTGTAGAATTAGGTGTGTCACAGCCAAGTACTTGTGGGCAATCTGCTTTTGGTACACCGACATCAGATTGTACCAGGCAAATTTCCCTGCCCCAGCTGCTGCACCGCCGAAAGAAGTTTGCTCCCAGCCATCCACATGCCCAGCGGTTGAATGCTAGCTTGGCAAAATTGCTAGCACTTCAACTGCTGCCTTTTCAGTTGGTAGACTCTGCCCCCTTCCGTGAGTTTGTGGAATGTGCGGTTCCTCAGTGGCAGGTACCCAAACGCCACTTTTTCTCACGGAAGGCGATTCCGGCTCTCTACCGGCATGTGGAAGGCAATGTCCATGCCTCGCTGGACAGGGCGGTCAGCGGTAAGGTGCATATTACCGCTGACTCATGGTCCAACAGGCATGGACAGGGACGTTACTTAAGTTTCACGGCGCATTGGGTGACTCTGCTGGCAGCTGGGAAGGATGCAGGACAAGGTGCAGTAGTGTTGGAGGTTGTTCCGCCACCACGCCTCCAAAATGCTGATTGTGACACACCTCTCTCCTCCACCCCCTCCTCTTCTTCTTCCTCCATGGCCTCTTCCTCGGAACCAGCGGTGCTCCGTAGGTGTTCAAGGGGCTACGCAAGTACGCAGGCCAAAAGATGCCATGCGGTGCTTGAGCTGGTGTGCTTGGGGGACAGGAGCCACACTGGGGCAGAGGTTCTGTCAGCTCTGCAGGGGCAGGTTCAGAGGTGGTTGACGCCACGCCAACTTAAGGCAGGAATGGTGGTTTGCGACAATGGCACCAACCTCCTCTCTGCCCTCCGACAGGGACAACTGACCCATGTGCCCTGTTTGGCTCACGTCCTTAACTTGGTGGTGCAGCGGTTCTTGGGCAGGTACCCGGGCTTACAGGATGTCCTGAGGCAGGCCAGGAAAGTCTGTGTGCATTTCCGCCGGTCATATAATGCCAGTGCTCGGCTGACGGACCTCCAAAAGGAGTTTAACCTGCCCAAGAACCGCCTAATCTGTGACATGCCCACCAGGTGGAACTCAACGTTGGCCATGCTGCAGCGGCTGCACACGCAGCAGAGGGCCATCAATGAGTACCTGTGCGACTATGGCACCAGGACAGGGTCAGGGGACCTTGGTTTTTTTTCCCCACGCCAGTGGGCCATGATCAGGGATGCATGCACTGTCTTGTCACCATTCGAGAAGGCCACGAGGATGGTGAGCACTGACAGTGCATGCATCAGTGACACTGTCCCCCTTGTCCACCTGTTGGAGCACACGCTGCGTGGAATAATGGACAGGGCACTTGAGGCAGAACAGAGGCAGGAAGAGGAGGACTTCCTTAGCTCTCAAGGCCCCCTTTATCCAGACAGTGTTCCTGCGTGCCCGCCGATCACACAGGAAGAGGATGAGGAGGAGGAGGAGGAGGAAGATTGTGTCAGTATGGAGGTGGAGCCTGGCACTCAGCATCAGCAGTCTTTAAGGGATCAGTCCCAAGGAACACATGGACTTGTACGTGGCTGGGAGGAGGTGGCTGCGGACGTTGTTGTCCTTAGTGACCCAGAGGACTCCGGACCGAATGCCTCAGCAAACCTACGCTGCATGGCCTCCCTGATCCTGCAAAGCCTGCGTAAGGATCCTCGTATTCATGGTATCAAGGAGAAGGACCAATACTGGCTGGCAACCCTCCTTGATCCACGTTACAAGGGTAAGGTTGCAGACCTTATCTTGCCATCGCAGAGGGAGCAGAGGATGAAACATCTTCGGGAGGCCTTGCAGAAAGGTCTGTGCAACGCGTTCCCAGAGACTGGGAGGTTACAAACTCCTGTTTCTGGACAACGTGTTGCTGAGGCTTCGGTCAGTCAAAGAAGGAGCGGTGGAGAAGGTGGCCGTCTGAGCGATGCGTTCAGACAATTTTTTGGTCCGCAGCCCCAAGGTATGATCGGTTCCAGCAACCATCGCCAGCGTCTGTTTTACATGGTGCAGGAATACCTAGGGGCAAGATCAGACTTGGACACCTTTCCCACCGAAAATCCTCTGGGTTACTGGGTCTTGAGGATGGATCACTGGCCAGAGCTTGCACAGTATGCAATTGAGCTACTGGCCTGTCCTGCATCCAGCGTTCTTTCGGAACGCACATTCAGTGCTGCTGGAGGCGTGGTAACCGATCACAGGGTGCGTCTGTCCACTGACTCGGTCGATCGGCTGACCTTCATAAAAATGAATCAGTCTTGGATCACCACCAGCTACCAAGCACCTGATGCTGATGTAACTGAATAATTTTTTTCAGATCCCTTCAAAGACTGCCTATGCTGATGCTGAGTGACTATCCCTGAGTAATTATCCTCTTCCTCCTCAATCATCACGCTGATAGCTTGTAAGAACATTTTTGGTTCTGGGCGCCACCACCAGTGCCTAAGGCACAATTTTTCAGCCCCTGTTTAACAGGGGCGTGTAATTACAATTTTTGATGTAATACTTTGCAGCAGGGCTCATTCCTGCATTCCAACTAGAGTGTCTGTGAGGGGTTGCAGTGTTGTGGCACCAGCACCAGTGCCTAAGGCCCAATTTTTCTGCCCCTGTCTAACAGGGGCGTGTAATTACAATTTTTGATGCAATACTTTGCAGCAGGGCTCGTTCCTGCATTCCAACTAGAGTGTCTGTGAGGGGTTGCAGTGTTGTGGCACCAGCACCAGTGCCTAAGGCCCAATTTTTCTGCCCCTGTCTAACAGGGGCGTGTAATTACAATTTTTGATGCAATACTTTGCAGCAGGGCTCGTTCCTGCGTTCCAACTAGAGTGTCTGTGAGGGGTTGCAGTGTTGTGGCACCAGCACCAGTGCCTAAGGCCTAATTTTTCAGCTCCTGTTCAACAGGGGCATGTAATTACAATTCTTGATCTAATATTTCACAGCAGGGCCCTGTGAGGGCTTACAGTGTTGTGGCCACAGCAACACCTAAGGCCCAAATTTCTGCTGAGTATATAGGGCAGGACCCTACTTTCAAACATCTAACTTACAAACGACTCCTACTTGCAAACGGAAGGAGACAACAGGAAGTGAGATGAAATCTACCCCTAGGAAGGGAAATTCTCTCCTGTAAGAGTTAATATGGGAAAACAATTTCTCCTTTCCACTGATGCTTTCCAATCCTTGTTCCACAAAAAAACCCAAATTTTCAAAAAACAATTTTCATTGGGACAAAAAAGTGAGGTGAAATCTTCTGAAGAGGAGGAAAGACAGCAAAACAAATGTCACAGGGGTGATAACCCTTCCCTATGTTTTCCAAAAAGCTTAAAAAAGATTTTTTGGCTGGAGCTAAACACGTTAAAAATGTACCCGTTCAAAATTACAAAGAGATTCTACTTAACAACAAACCTACAGTCCCTGTCTTGTTTGCACCGCCTGTATACTGCTGTTCAGAGTATATAGGGCCTTTCCTTATTTTAATTTGGGTGCGGGGTTCCCCTTAATATCCATACAGGACCCAAAGGGCCTGGTAATGGACTGGGGGGGTACCCATGCCGTTTGTCTCACTGATTTTCATCCATATTGCCATGACCCGACATGACATTAAACCCGCAAGCAGTTTTAAATGAGATTTTTTCCTTTAAAAATGACATTTGGTGCAGGGACTGTTCTAAACATGGGAAACACGCGTCACTTTACAGGCATACTATAGACACCCCCCAGGTACGATATTTAAAGGAATATTTCACTTTTTTTTTTTTACTTTAAGCATCATTAAAATCACTGCTCCCGAAAAAACTGCCGTTTTTAAAAGTTTTTTTTGCATTGATACATGTCCCCTGGGGTAGGACCCGGGTCCCCAAACCCTTTTTCGGACAATACCATGCAAATTAGCCTTTAAAATGAGCACTTTTGATTTCGAACGTTCGAGTCCCATAGACGTCAATGGGGTTCTAACGTTCGTGCGAACTTTCGGTCCGTTCGCGGGTTCTGGTGCGAACCGAACCGGGGGGTGTTCGGCTCATCCCTAATATCCAATATCAGAGGAGGAAAGTTAGTGTTATAAAGAGATGCATAGGAAGGAGTTAGTAGAACACCTAAATATTTAAGAGAGGCGTTACACCATTTATAAGGGTATGATTCTTTAAGTTGGGATAATAAGGGCGGTGGAATGTGTATAGAAAGGGCTTCAGTTTTGGAGGTGTTGACTTTATATCCGGAAATAGCACTAAAAGAAGCCAGTAGTTTATGTAGTGAGGGGAGAGATATCAACGGGTTAGTGATAGTAAGCAAAATGTCGTCTGCAAATAACGATAATTTATATTCCCCCTGTCTCCTCACCACCCCACAAATATCTGGGTGAACACGGATAGACTCGGCCAGGGGTTCCAAACATAAAATAAAAAGGAGTGGCGAAAGAGGACAACCCTGCCGAGTCCCGTTTGTCATGGGGAAGCCAGGAGACAGGAAGGATGACATTTGCACCTGAGCTGTGACAGTCGAGTATAGGGCCTCTAAGGCTTTTAAAAAGGGGCCTTTAGAACCAAATATTTTCAAAGTTGCAAACATGTAGGGCCAACTCAGCCTGTCAAAAGCCTTCTGTGCGTCTAAACTCAGAATTATTGCCGAACGAGAGGTTCTATCTAAGAGATCTCTTAGATCTATTGTACGCCTGGTGTTGTCTCCAGCATGTCTACCAAGCAAAAAACCCACCTGGTCTCTGTGGATTAATTTGGGTATGAGTCCAGAGAGTCGAGAAGCAAGGATTTTAGTAAATATTTTGTAGTCCGAATTTAAAAGGGCTATGGGTCTGTAGTTATCAGGGACAGAGGGATCCTTTCCAGGCTTCGGGATGACCGTAATGAATGAATGGGAGAAATGTGAGTGTGGAGGAGTACCTTTTAAGGAGGGAATCATATAAAGCCAACATGTGGGGAGATAAAATGTCAAAAAAAGATCTGTAGTAGGAATAGGGCAAGCCATCGGGACCGGGGGATTTGTGTAATGGGAGATTTTTGATTATAGCTAAGAGTTCCTCAGCTAATACCGCCCCATTCAAACTCTCTAAATCTGTTGTAGATAGTTTCGGTAGCTTTAAATTGGAGAAAAAGGACTCAAACTTTTCCTGGGTAAAGTTAAAATGGTTCTCCGGGGTCAAGCAATTATACAAATTGCTATAAAATTTGCCAAAGATTTTGGACATCTCACGGGGCAGTGTGTTCTAGATCCATCTGACTATTGAAGAAAGTCAGGGAGTGAATTACCGTATATACTCGAGTATAAGTCGTTCCGAGTATAAGTCGAGGCCCTAATTTACCACAAAAAAAATTGGAAAAACTTAGTGACCCGAGTATAAGACGAGGGTGAGAAATGCACAGCTACTGTAAGTGGAAAAGAGGGTCAACAATGCCCATTTGCAGCCTCACTGTGCCCATTTGTAGCCTCACTGTGCCCATTTGCAGCCATAGGTCCCCTGAACTTCAAACTCGGTAGTTAAGGGTTCCTAGATGCCCCCTAGCTGCAGCCGAAATTTGGGGTCTCTGAACCCAAAGGGTCCCGAAATGACATTGCTGCAGATGGACACAGTTGACCGAATGTGGGGCCCTGTATCTCGGGGCCACGTAGTGCTAAGAACCCCAAATTTGGTGTGCAAACTCAGTGGAACTAGCACCATAGAATTTCCAAAGCTAGGGTTTCTAACACTAAGTGGCCCCGAGATACAGGGCCCCAAAAATCAGTTCAGAAAATGTCAAGCACTTTTCTGCAGCAGAGAATGACATTTTCCGAACCGGTTTTGGGGCCCCGTATCTCAGGGCCACTTGGTGCTAGGAACCCCAGATTTGTAAATGTTATGGTACAAGTTCCACTGGGTTTGCACACCAAATTTGGGGTTCCTAGCACCAAGTGGCCCTGAGATATGGGGCCCCAAAGTCGGTTCAGAAAATGTCAAGCACTTCTGCAGCAGAGAATGACATTTTCCGAACCGATTTTGGGGCCCCGTATTTCGGGGCCACTTAGAGCTAGGAACTTCAGCTTTGGATATGTTGTGGTACCAGTTCCACTGGGTTTGCACACCAAATTTGGGGTTCCTAGTACTAAGTGGCCCTGAGATACGGGGCCCCAAATTCGGTTCGGAAAATGAGTTTTTTTGCTGCAGAAAAGTGCTTGACTCGAGTATAAGTCGAGGGGGGCACTTTCAGCACAAAAAAATGTGCTGAAAAATTCGACTTTTACTCGAGTATATACGGTAAATGGTCGTGGGCATAGCTTATTAACTAACATTCTGTGAGGTTTATTGGAATATTCATAAAATGTTTGTTTCGTCCACAGTATGGACCTGGCTGTTTTGTCAAGTTTTGTTGATTTAATTTGTTCCCTGAGATGGATGACTTTGTGTAATTTCATCACTGTAGGACCACCCAAAAGCCTCTGCTCAGCAATTACCAGAGCAGACGTCAAAGACTGGATAAGGCTATTTCTATCCCTTTTCAGCCGAGAGCTTTCAGCTATACATGCACCTCGGAAAACAGCCTTGTGTGCTTCCCACAGTGTAGAAACCTGAGATACAGATCCTGCGTTTAGCAGAAAGTACTCTTTCAAGCCATTTGCTAGGATGGAGTGGGATACATCCGACTGTAAAAGGTGTTCGTTAAGACGCCAATGACAGGACTAAGTCTGAGAAAGCATAAGGCCTAACATCATGGGCGCATGGTCCGACCATGTAATGGGAGAAATATCCGATTCAACCACATAGGGAATGTGTGGAGCTGAAACAAAAAAGTGATCAAGGCGAGAGTACATTTTATGGGCTGGCGAGTAGAATGTAAATTGTTTAGCAGAGGGGTGTTTTATCCTCCATGAATCGAAAAGCCTGTTTAATCTAATACATTTACGAAAGGCGTTGGCTTGGGACAAGATTTTGTCTCCCACCAACAATCATAAAAGGTTGTGAGCGATATTGAGGAGTATCAAAAAGCTTGTTGAGGAAATCAATCTGGCCCGTATTAGGAGCGTATAGATTCACCAGCGTAAAAGAAGCGGACATATACTCACACTCTAGGATAAGAAATCTCCCGTGAGGATCCACGTAAGACCTCCCAACCTTAATAGGGCACGATTTTCTGATCAGAATTGCCACTCCCGCTTTGTCCGTGGAATCAGAGGCAAGAAAGGAGGTGGGGAAAAACCTTGGGGCAAATTTTAATGATCCGCTTGCCCGGAAGTGGGTCTCCTGGATCATTACCACATCCGCGCCCGATGCCCTGAAGTCCTTCAGGGCCATCCAGCGTTTGTTAATGGAACCCAGGCCCTTCACATTATAGGACATAATTTTCAAGGCCATGTTTGTAATCTATTCAGACAAGCTAGTGTAGAGATATCAGATAGCATAGGTATTAATAGTTTGAGGGTATATATAATGAAGTTTAAGGGTATTGTGAACAACCAGTATTTTTCCATCTCTAACCACCAGGTGGCAAACCCCCAGTAGATACCATTTTACAATGAGATAACAGTGACAATGAAGTCTCAATCTGTGGAACAAATCTGCAAACATGAGTAAGAAAAATAAAAAAGAGAACCAAAAAGGAAAAATCAAAAGGAAAAAAGAAAAAAAAAAAGTTCAAAAATCTGTAAGCCTGAGAGAGTACAGACTCTCAGGAAACCCTGGGCAAAGACCAGGGCCTGGTAAGGACGTGAGCGAACCTCCATCTGGCGGCTCTAGTTGAGGAGATAGAAAGGGCCCGCTGCTCACCTTATGCGCTTGATGGCAGAGAAAAAAGAAAAAACCATAAAAGAAACAAAAAATTATCGAGAAAAACAAAAACCTGTATACCTTAGGAAAAAACAAAGTTAACCAGTATAACACAGGTAAATTTGTAACTCAGAGTATCAAAACCATTAATAAAACGTCTCATGGGATGTGAAAAATTTCTACCACGGGAAGGCTGCACGTTGACTGACGCAGGGGGGTGCGGTCTGAGCATGACGGAGTGAGAGGCGGAGCTCTGCAGTGGCGCGCTCGAGCAGGAGATCGCGTTCGGCGAGCTGAGTGAGAGACGCCAGGAGAACCACGAGCAGATGCAGGGGCGAGTATATGCCTGGACGCAGACAAGAGAAGGGTATAGGTCGGGCTGAAGCACCCAGATACCCGTCCATCACCAAGTTCCTTACCGTAAAGACGGAGCCAGCCATGTCAGTGGAGGCCGGGGCCGTTTCGCAGGGCCGCTCAGAGACAGCAAGCGGCCATGGAGGAACCAACTATCCCGATCACCATAAGCGATTCAGCCGGGAACATCCGCACGGAATTGGCAGAAACCGCTGAAGTAAGCCCCCCAATTATGCCCCGGACCGGGGCTATTACAGAGACTCAGGTATGTTCTGTTAATAGGGGGGGAATTATTGCACTGGCTGCTGATGGCGTACAGGACATTAGGAAGCTCATACAGGCATTACCAACTAAAGAGGAATTACAAGCCCTATTGAGCGACCTAAAAACAGCGGTAAGGGAGGAAATGGGTGAAGTAACTGCTAAGTTAGAGGTGATGGATAAAAGACTGGGTAGCTGTGAGTCAGCACAGTCCTCAGCAGATGCCCGCATAGATTTACTGGAAAGGAAGTTTAAAACACAACATCAAAAATTGTTAATGTTGCAGTTACAAGCAGAGGAATTTGAGAATAGAAGCAGGAGAAATAATGTACGCATCAAAGGGATCCCAGAAACAATAAAACCACCTGAGCTGAGGAAAACAGCAACCGACATCTTTAATAAATATCTAGGGAAAACACCCGATACTCATATTGAGCTGGATCGTGTTCATAGGAGTCCAGCAGGGTCTATGTCAGAAATAGGACCCCCCAGAGATGTGCTTTGCCGTGTACATTTTTTCAGGGTGAAAGAGGATATAATGAGAGCAGCATGGCAGAAAGGGGCGCTGGAATACGCAGGCCAGGGGGTCCAGGTGTTCCCAGACCTTAGCTGGCAGACGAAAAAAAGGAGAAGGTTACTGAGACCACTTTTGGATCAAATACGGGCAAAAGGTGCTACTTACAGATGGGGACACCCATTCTCATTAATCATAAAAAAGGATGGTCACACCTTTGCCCTGATGGTGCCAGAGCAACTACCGGATTTATTCAAGTTCCTAGACTCAGAAATAGTGGAGATCCCTGACTGGATTGATATTACTATTGAGAATGTCGGAGAGTATACTCAACAGAAGAAACTGCAAGGGAATAGGAACTAGGCGAAGGAAGTTGAGTTATGATCTAATGGTGGACTTGTTTTCTGTTTTTTGTTTGACACCCTGTACTTGACTTTTCTCAAGTGTGCATTGCCCTGGACTCAATGGAAGGCTCTTGGGACATTTTTTCCCCCCCCTGGGGTGACCCCCCGTGATCCACCCCCTTAAAAAGGGAAAAGGGGGAAAGGAAGAGGGAAATTTTTCTTTTTTTTTTTTTTTTTTTCTCTCTCTTTCTTTTCCTGTTGGTATCCTTATGTTTGTTCATGCCTAATGGAAGGTGTTTTATTTGATTGTGATATATTATAAGCAATACCAATGGAAGGCCCGTTGTTACTCCCATTTTTTTTTTTTTTTTTTTTTGTGTGTCACAGGGGTTGGTATAGTAAATGGGTGAATTACTGTTGTGTTTTGGAGGGCAAGTGTTTGGGAATTTAGAAGCACATGAGGTATTTGGATGAAATGTTTTTTTTTTTTTTCATATGGGGTGTGTTATGGTAAGGGTAATATTGATTTGTTGTATTATGGATATAAAGCACGGGGGTTTTGTGATAACACATGTTACAATGGTTGCACATGAAGAAAGAGAGGGGGAGGGCATAAAGGGGGGAGGGTAAGGAGGGTGGGGCAGGGGTGGTACGTTTATGGGAGAGGGGAAGGGGGGGGGGTGGATTGAGTGTATATCAGGGTGGGAAAGGGGGGGGAGTGGGGAGGTGGGGGGAAGGGTAAGAAGGGAGGGAGGGGGGAGGGAAACAATGTCACTAATATCACGCTTTTCTGCCAGCACAAATATTTTTTACACTAAGGGACAGGGGCTCTTAGTGACCCCTAAGAGTTAGAGGGAGTTGAGTAGGGGGTGGATACAAGAATTTTGTAAATTTGCAATTTTTTTTTTTTTTCCTTCTCCCCCGTTCTCCCCCCCCCTTTTTTCTCTCCAATACCCCGGTTTTTCTGGGGATGGTGGGGGGGTGGGGGCACTGGGGGGAGGGACGGGGACAGGGGTGGAGGGGGGGGAGGTAGGGGCTATTTGGGAGCAAGGGGTAGGAAAGGGTTGGATGGGGGGGTGGGGGGGGGTTGGGGGGAGGGGGGGGGATGGATGGGGCTATATGTTAACAAGCATAAAATAAGTATGGAAATGAAAACATAACTGTATAACGGTAGCTGTCTGGTATTATTACGGGTGTATTCTCCTGGGCTATCTCACTCTTAGTTATTACCAATGGGCGTGCCACTGCTATTTTTGATATATACACACTCAAACTTTTCGTGCGCAGGGGCATCCCCCTACAAAAGACGTCTCCCCTCCGTGTGGAGGGAAAGTCGGAGGCGTTTATAACGTTTTTTTTTTTTTTTTTTTTTTTTGTTCTCCAAACGGCACCGAGGTTCCGCGCCGTTCGGATTGTAACCCCGAACTGGTACAAGGGGTTTTTTTTTTTTTTTTTTTTTTTTTTTTTTTCTCTCTCTCTCCCTAGGGTCCTGGTTGGAGGGCCCCTCTCCTCGTAGTTTCCAACAGATCGTATAAAACATGACTAGAATAAAATTCACCTCATATAACGTCAAGGGACTGAACATCCCGGAAAAACGGATCAGATTACTTGCGGAGATGGGAAGGCTGGGGACGCAGATTGGCTTCCTCCAGGAGACACATTTTAGAAGGGATAGAATACCAAAACTCGGAAATCATAAATTCTTAACAGTTTATCATAGTGCATCTCCGAGTGCCAAAACCAATGGAGTATCAATCATAGTCTCAAAACAGATTCCATGGAAGGAATTGAAGATAGTCACAGACGAGGAGGGTCGCCTATTAATCGTAAAAGGACAAATTGGATTACAGAGGATCACATTGGTGAACCTATACCTCCCAAATGAAGAACAGGTCAGCTACCTCGAAACTTGCCTACAAATGATATATCAACATAAGGAGGGTATTTTAGTGATAGGAGGAGACCTAAACTTAGTATTAGACCCGCTCCTGGACACGTCTAGGGGAGCTTCATATCTCTCACTGACAAAAATACGAAGAGTTAAGAAACTATTAAGTAATTTGCAAGTAATAGACACTACTACCGGTATACGACGGACACCACACTACTACCGGTATACGACGAGGAGGAGGAGGAGGGATATACATAGAGAGACATACTACTCTCCCCTCACACCACACTACTACCGGCTGACATCGGGGAGATACTTGGGAGGATATCCCGCTCCAGATTCCTACAGTGCTTGAGGGTCCTTCTTGTGGAGACTCGTGCCTATGTGTGGACATCAGGATTCGGGATTCGGCTCCAGTGACAGCTTCCAGTATAGCAACATCCCTGAGTGGATACACGTGAGTTTGACCTCTGCTGTGCAGGGGTCCACAGCATCTGGTAAGCGAATAGATTACACTGGGATCGCATCTCCTTTGACCATTGATGTAAAGATCTGATCTGACAGATTTCATCTGCCTGGATTGATTCTTTGGGGACTTTTTCATTCATAGTTTTAACATCATTGCGCTGCACTTATTTTGTTTCATGTCTCGTTTCAAGTAATAGACACATGGAGGTCACTCCATGTCCAAGACAGGGACTATACGTTCTTTTCGCCAAAACACAAAACATATACTCGTATTGACTATGTTATGATATCACAGACAGTCATATCATCACTGGTGAGTGCGGAAATAGGATCATTTACCTTGTCAGACCACGCCCCGACAGACTGTACGTTGGATTTAGGGGAGGAGGAACGCCGGGAATGGCATTGGAAGATTAATGAAACATTATTAAAAGACAAGGAGTATGAGCAAAAACTTAACCAGGAATTAGATTCCTTCTTCCTGACAAATGAGTCGAATGAAGTTACCCCATTCTGTGTCTGGGAAACACACAAATGTGTGATGAGGGGAGTTTTGATATCACTTGGGGCACATAGGAAAAAAAAGCTTAATGCACAGATCAAGGACTTGCTTGAAAAAATCAGGGAAGTAGAACTAAAGCATAAAAAATCTCAAACACAGTCACTAGAGGAGAAACTAGGTGGCCTCAGAGGGGACCTGAACTCGCTCCTCATCGAACAGGCTAAAGCAAAATTGAAACGGGGAAGGCGGACATTATACGAATTCGGGAATAAACCAAGTAGGATGCTGGCAAAGGCCCTCAAGGATGCCACAACACCACCCCATTTGACGGGTATTAAAACACAGAAGGGGGAGGTGGCGAATTCATCACAGGAGATGGCACAGAGTTTTAGGGAATATTATGAGGGTCTATACCAGTTGGATGGTCACCAGCCCCCACAGAGGTGCAGAAACAAACAAGAGAGGGCAAAAGAATATCTGCGTAACTCAGAAATGCCAAGGTTAACGGAGGAGGTAGCAAGAGATCTAGATGTACCAATTTCAATAGAAGAATTTAAGAAAGCAATAAACCTGCTAAAAGTAGGGAAAGCCCCGGGCCCAGATGGGTACACCCTGATGTACTATAAACTTTTTGCTGAGAAATTGGCCCCGAGATTTACAGCGGCTTTTAACTCCCTACGGGAAGGACGGAGGATACCTAGAGAGACTTTGATGGCACATATAGCAGTAATTCCGAAGGAAGGAAAGGATCCATCCCAATGTTCTAGTTATCGGCCAATTGCGTTGCTGAATGTGGATTTAAAAATCTTCTCTAAAATTCTGGCGTTAAGATTAGAAGAGCATATCCCGGCACTGATTCATCCAGACCAGGTGGGATTCACGGCAGGAAGGGAGGGGAGGGAAAATACGCAGAGAGTAATAAATGCAATATACACTGCACAGAGCAGACAGGAACCCCTTATACTGTTCTCAGCGGACGCAGAAAAAGCCTTTGATAGGGTTGATTGGATTTTTCATGAAACAACTTTACAACATATCGGACTGGGTGAAGGAATGTTGAGCTGGTTCTCAAACCTTTACTCAATTCCAAGTGCGAGGGTTAAGGTTAATGACAGACTGTCGGACCCTTTTGAGATACAAAATGGAACGCGGCAGGGGTGCCCCCTCTCACCAATTATTTTTATTCTCACACTGGAACCTTTTCTAAGGAAAATACGCGCTGATTGTAACATTAGGGGTATCAAGACGGAGAGAGAAGAACACAAGTTAGCAGCATATGCTGACGACCTGATCTTCTTCATAACCTCTCCAACTATATCCCTCCCTTCCCTTCTATGTGAGATAAATAATTATGGAGATTTAGCAAACTATAAGGTAAACTATACTAAGTCCGAGGCTATGGGGCTGGAAATGGATACAACTGAAATAAACCGGATAAAATCACAATTCAATTTTAGGTGGACAGATTCCCACATAAGTTACCTGGGGACTAAAATCCCAAAGAAGCTTAGTAGAATGTTCGAACTAAACTACGCCCCGCTGTTGAGACAAATCAAACAAGACTTTAGGAGATGGGACAGGGAAACCTTCACTTGGTTTGGAAGGACAAATATTATAAAGATGAACGTGATGCCCAGAATTCTCTATTTGTTTCAAACACTACCAATAAAGATTCCATCAAACTTTTTAAAGGACCTTAGATCAGGGTTTCTGAGGTTTATCTGGGCAGGTAAACCAGCAAGGGTAAGGAGAAACATTTTAGCACTCCCAAAAGGGAAAGGAGGTATTGGTTTCCCAGACCCAGTACGTTACAGGGAAGCCCTACAATTAGCGAGAGTGGTGGAATGGTGCGCTTCCGTAAGGAAACCACATGTACAGTTAGAACAGGCGACGACTAAAATTCCATTGGAAGGAATAGCATGGATAAAAAAATCAGAATTACCCACCATAGTGAAAAAACACCCGTTAACAGGGGCAACTATCCGCTCCATCTATATGATCTTTAAAAAAACAAATCTTTCACCAATTCCGAGCCCAATGACCCCGGTATTGGGCGCCCCGGACTTCCTACCAGGCCTAATCGATCGGATGTATGAGGTAATAAAACATAAAGGGAAAAGTAGGCTGATAGACTTTTCTAGGGACAGCCGCCTGATGACAAGAGGCGAGATAGAGGGAGAAGTGACAGAAGACCTGGATTATTTCAGGTCTATGCAGTTAGGAGCGTACATCCGCTCAAAAATCAAAACATTTTCAGTAATACGGGAGCTAACTAGCTTTGAACGGATCTGCCTAAACGGCGAAAATGTGAGGCACTCCTTATCATATTTTTATGAAACATTAACAAGCCTGGAAGCTCCACAGGAGCTTAACTTTATGCAAGCCTGGGAGAGAGAGCTAGGAGTAACGTTTACTCAAAAACAGAAGACGAAAATGCTAAAATCAGTACATAAAACATCAATTGCCAGCAGATATCAAGAGGGAGGATATAAAATCCTTACTAGATGGTATAGAACACCATCAGCTCTTCAAAAAATTTACCCACAGGTATCAGACAGATGTTGGCGTTGTAAGAGGGGGGTGGGAACGATGATACATATATTTTGGGAATGTGAGGAAATTAAGGGCTTCTGGGAAATAGTTGAGGAAACGATTAAGGACATTACAGGTGTGTCTCTTGGGAGCAACCCGGCTGCATTCTTACTAAATGACGTTCCCCTATCGGTGGAAAAATATAGGAATTCCCTGCTTAAACACCTTCTCACTGCCGCAAGGGCTTGTATCCCGGCTCTGTGGAAGAGTACAGTCCCTCCGACTAAATTCCAGTGGTGGGCTAGAATTACAGAAATTCAACAAATGGAAAACTTGACTATGATGCTGAAAGAACAAGATGAGAAATATCGGAGGATTTGGTCCCCCCTAGTAGAGTACAGAATTAGAGAACAGGAGAAGGGGAATAGGTAAGATTGAATGGACCTGAGGAGAGGGGCCCCCCCTCCTCCCCTGGAGGGGTGGTGTTTAAACTTTTTTTTTTTTTTTTTTTTATTTATTTTTGGTACTGGTGGGGTGGGGTGGGATATAGGGGCTAGGGGAAACGGAAAAGGGGGAAATATATGCTTGCCCTTGGAACAGAAGAGATTTAGAACTACTTTGTAAGGAAACGTGCTAAATAGCTATACTATGATAAAAAAAAAAAAAAGATGTATATGCTGATATGATGTTTAAAAGAAATGTTTCATGTGGCATGTGATATATGACTGTCAGAAAATAAAGAATTTAAAAAAAAAAAAAAATTTCTACCACGGAAAGGGAGCAGGGTAGATTCAAAACTCAAGTTACCAAAACAGCAACATCGTTTCATCCAAAAATTTGAGGAAACAGAAGTGCAAAGGGTGACGAGGAAAAGAACCAAAAAAGGAACGTTCAGGAGGATGTTCAAGGAGGTTGTTTAGAGGGTCGCAGATGCTGAGGGGTGGAGAGATGTTTATTGGATTTGCCCCTGACAGGGGTCCAGATGCGAGTGGGTGTGTTTGGAGGTAGACGGACTGGTGTGGCAGAAGGGGCCAATTCTTCTTCTGGAAGAGGAGGAAGGCCCAGATTTTTTGGGAAGGCCTCAGCTTCTTGCAGATCACGTAAAGAATATTGGCCTTCATCTTTAGATACAGCTAGGCGGAAAGGAAATCCCCAGAAGTATGGAATCTTGTGTTGTTGCAGATGTAAAGTAAGTGGACATAGATTCCTCCGTTTAGCGAGGGTGATGGGAGAAAGGTCGCTAAAGATCTGCAATTTAGCACCCTTATTCATAATTTGTGATTTATTGCGTGTTGCCAATGTTAATACTTCCTTACTTTCGAAGTAATGGAACCTCACCACAACGTCCCTGGGTCTAGCTCCGGCCGGAGGCTTTGGGCCCAGAGACCGATGGGCCCTGTCCAAATGCCAGTCTATGTCTACAACTGAGGGGGCCAAATTGTTGAAGAAGCCAAGAAGATAAGCCCGGAGGTCAGAGTCACCCACCGTCTCTGGAATACCTCTGAAACATAGGTTTTGTCTTCTTTCCCTGTTCTCTAGGTCCTCTTGTTGTAATTGTAGTTGAGAAACTGAGAGACGTAAGGTATGATTTTCCTCCTCGATCGCTTGTACATAGTTTATCATCTTGTCGAATTTGCTCTCCAGAGTGTCTGTGCGATCTCCAATTTGGGTTATTTCTCCTCTCAATTCAGCAGCCAATTTGCTGACCTCCGCCGAGACATTGGACGTAATTTGTTGAAGTAAAAGTTGCAGTTTGGTGTCCAAAATGTCACGGTTAAGAGTCATAGTTGGAGGTGGAAAGTTAGGAGTTTGATTCTGAGATTCTGGTTGCATCTTCCGAGTCGAGGAAAGGGACTAGTAGGGCAAAGGGGTTTGCGGTGGAATTAGAGGTAGGAGGTTGCGGTCTAGTAACGTAACGTTCCATGTTCGGTTCCTCCCGTGAGCCAATCTGTGGTTTGTAGTATTGCTGATGTTGGCCAACTTTGCCCATGAGGTGTGTAGAGAATTTAGTGATCAAAAGGTCAGGCTTACCTCCGACTCTGTGGATAGCTAAGTTTTTTCCACGGAGGTCTTGGTGAGCAGACAGGGACCCTGGATTTATTTAGGCGGCATCCTTCTTATAGATAATGTTGTGCCTCATTGAAATGAACAGTTCCACTAATTTACATCTCCACCTCCCCTCACCACTGGTAAGAGAGGAGGGAGATAGTCACTGTAACTCCAGAAGCCTTATGAGAGCCTGGGCAGCTAAAAGAATGGCAGGGATAGCTGCAGGGTGTATGCTGGATTCCCAAGATGGCCGCCGACCTCCAGGAACAGGCCAAAGCCGCGGTCTATCCTGAGGGGCGGCTGCCGGGTGGGTGAGCACAGCTGCCTCCAGGCCCCAGACCCTCCCCAAGGCACACAGCAGTAAAGGATCGTGCAATCCAATGCCCCCCGGGGACCCGACCGCGGTACAGTCTACTCACTGTTTCCCAAGGGGACGTCCGCAGCCGAGTCTGCAGGCCACGGCAACGCGACAGGCCGCAATATGCCTGGGCTATCTGTCCGAGGCTCCTCCACGTCCTCCCCGAGCTGACGGGTCAGAACAGATGTTCCCCAGAGGTGGACCGGCCGCCCGGTGTGAACAGACAGTCCGTCCACCCTCCGGATCACGAGTCCAATCCACAGAGAGCTCCAGAAGCCTATAGGCCCCAAGATGGCAGAGGGCCTCTGTGATCCGGAGGAGGCCTCAGCACAGAAGTTGATCAGGCCAGTAGAACCCCAGATAGACACCGGGAACGGGTTAGCAGGGGTCCGGGATCCAGATGGAAAAAAGTTTTGGCTGGAAAAGGCAAAAAATAACAGCGGATGGCACTGGATTTGTATGGGGTATGAGGAGCCAAGCTCATACACGTCTTGCCAGCAGCACGTCCAGGCACGCCCTCCTCTCCCCTCTTTTTTGAGGATTCAGTGCTTGCTACAAAACTGAAGTACTTCCTGTATGGGAGGGGTTATATCACTTTCTGTCTATAGACCTTCGGTCTACCAGTGTCCATTCACCTGGAGATGAAGTATAACCCAGCAGGTAATGAATATTAGCCTGACTCTGACACTGTCCCAAATAAAAGAACTGTATGGGTAAGTATGATGTAAAAATCCAATTTTTTGTGTTATTTTTACTCTCTTCAGCTATGTGCCTCTCGTAATCCTTTTTAGTTGGCCTAATTGTGTTTTTTACATTTCTTATTACATTCCTTGTAGTGCAGGAATTCTGAAGGTGACCCATTCCATTTATATTTTTCAAAGGCCATACTTTTCTCCTTGATGAGCCTACTCACATTATGGTTTAGCCACCCAGGTTTAATTTGTACTATTCTATATTTATTGCCCATTGGAATACACTGTTTGATACCTTTGTTTAATATGCTCCTAAAGCATTCCCATTTCTCTTCTGAATTCAATGAATCCAGAATTTGGTCCTAATTAATGAGATGTAGTAATGACCGTAGCTCAGGAAAATTGGCTCACTTGAAATTTTGTGTTTTTGTACTACCCATACGCCTCCTTTTCCTGTGATTTATGCTAAACACTATCATCATATGATCACTAGATCCCAAGTTGTCGTGTATCTCCACATCTGAGATCAGACTTGGATCGTTCATTATTAATAGATCTAACAGGGCATTCTTTTTGGTTGAGGAATCTACCAATTAAGACATGAAGTTGTCTTGTAAGACATTCATGAAATGACAGGCCTTTAATGAGTGAGCTGTTCCCTCTGCCCAGTCAATATCGGGGTATCTGAAGTCCACCATTATGATTACATTTCCCTGTTTCCCTGCCATTTCTAACTGAGATAGTAATTCCAGCTCCTCCTCCTCATTCATGTTGGGTGGCCTATAACATACCCCCACTATTAATTTCGCACTTACTGCCTCTTTGAAGTTCTACCCACACTGATTCCACTTCCCCCTAGTTCCATACATAATGTCACTCCTCTCTACCACCCTTGTATCATTTTTGACATATAGACACACCCCTCCTTCTACCTTCCCTGTCCTTTCAATACAAGGCATACCCCTGTATATTGGCCAGCCCATCGTGTGACCTGTCAAACCAAGTTTCAATTATTCCCACAAAGTCTAAGTCCTCCTCATGTAATAGCAGCTCCATATCCACTATTTTGTTAGCTAGGCTCCTAGCATTTTTGTATATGCCTCTTAGTTTTGTATGAGTGCATATTATTTTTCCCCTTTGTTTCTCCTGGCTTTGATTATGATTTTGATTTGCCCACTCTCTTACCCCAGGATTGGTTGTTATGTGTGTATTTTCAGTGCTATTACCACTGCTGACTCTTCTATCACCCTCTGTCACCTGCTCCCTGTCGTCTATCACTTTCTCTGATCCCTTTCCCCAAGCACCTAGTTTAAAAGCCCCTCCAACTTTGTGGCCATCTTACTTCCGAATAGAGTTGTACCATCTCCCCATAAGGTGCAGCCCGTCATTACTAAAGATACATTTGCTAAAAGACAGCTACATCACCCGCGGCCGTCTCCTATGCTGAATCCATGTGTTTTTATGTAACAGAGTGCTTGTTGGCTGGCACTTAATGGAAGTGCCTTTTATGTAAGCGTGACTCTTTTATTTTATGAAATACTGTATTTATTGGCGTATAATGGAGCATACACACGATCGGAATTTCCGACAACAAATGTTCGATGGGAGCTTGTTGTCGGAAATTCCCACTGTGTGTAGGCTCCATGGGACATTTTTTGTCGGAATTTCCGCTAACAAAAATTTGAGAGCTGGTTCTCAAATTTTCCGACAACAAAATCCGTTGTTGGAAATTATGAGCGTGTGTAGACAATTCTGACGCACCAAATCTCACGCATGCTCTGAATCAAGTACGAGACGGAAGCGCTCGGTCTGGTAAAACTAGCGTTCGTAATGGAGATAGCACATTCGCCACGCTGCAAATTTAATAATCTTTTAATGCAGCGTATTCTCTTCTTCTTTATAATGCTAGAATAATGAAGTTGTTTTGCTGCTCATATTCACACAGAGTTCTCACAAACTGATTTCTTAATTATTTCTTGTGAGCTCCTGAATAATAATTTTTATTTTTTTCGTCAGATCTCCATAATAATGTTTTGATTTTATTTTTATAGTGATCTTTTTTTAATTATTTCTTTATCAAGATCTCCTTTTTTTTCTAGTGATCTCCATAATATTTTTTGTCGTTTTGTGTGTCAAGTTACCACAACACGATTATTATCTTGTATTTTTTAAGCTCAAGGAGATTGGTTGGTGTTGGTGTCCCTTGTTAATTTGACATTGTATTTTTGAAATGTACCTACCTACTCAAACAAACTGTCCTTTTTTAATTAAAACACAAAGCCAATGATTTTTGTAAATAAATAGACATTTATTAAGGGGTCATAACAAAATAAAGAGGAAGACAACGCTGGATAAACTGGTGAAATTAGCGAAGCCTTTGTACCCCAGGGCACACATCAACTATTTGACATGCAAAATTGGTAGCCTGAGGAGTCCATTTAATAGGGAGCACAATCCAGTCCAGGACTCCAAGAGATCAGGAACAGCAGCATGTGACATATATGTCCCCAGGCTGTGCTCTTACCACAGCCTGCGTCTTTTGCCAGACCAGACTGAACCCAGGCCATCACTTTCTTGTCTTCCTTCCACGCTTGCTTCCAGGCTGTGGCTCTGGTGTTGGAGTTGTGGAAGGAGGTGGAGGAGGAGGATGGTCCAACTCACACAGGTGGGTTTTGCTTGTGAGCACCCCTCAACCCCTTATTTAGGGCCATATATACCACTCCCTCACAAAAGAGGCATTAGCCCACCTCCATTTCCTGCATTTTGTTGGCAGCCATGCAGGCATAGGCCTCAAGAAGACACGGGGGGGTTCTGAGGGCCGCAGAAGCCTGCCAAATTAACCCAAGTGCTGACTCCTCCACGCTCCTCCCTTCCTGGTACTTTTTTGCTGAAGGCGGAGGGGAGGGACCTGGGATTCGGTCAGGCTACTGGTCCCGGCCACCTCCTGGCTGCCACTTACCCCGCCACCTCCTGGCTGCCACTTACCTCCGCCACCTCCTGGCTACCACTTTCCACAGCCTCCTCCTGGCTGAGGCTTTCCTGTGTATGAAAAAGGGACATGGTTTTAGTTTATTGTTTATCAATCACACACAATTTTGAGAAATATGTTGAACAATGCTATACCTGACTCAAGCTGGGCTTCTCCACATCTTCTTCCTGGGTGGAAGGCCCAGGTTGGACGTTAGAAGCCTCAGCTGGGGTGGAAGGAAGAGTGGAAGAAAGGGTTGAGAGTGATGGCCTGATTTCAGTCTGGTCTGACAGAAATCACAGTCTGTCATAGTACCACAGCCTGGGTACATAAACTTCATCTGCTGCTGCTCCTGATCTCTGGGAATCCTGGACCTTCTTGTGCTCCTTATTATAAGTGCTCCTCAGGCCACCAATTTTGCACTTCAAATAGTTGATGTCTGCCGTGGGGATCTTCAGCTTCACAAATTCCAGCAATTTATCTAGTTCTGCCTTCCTCTTTAGTCGATTTGTATAAAAGGGGTGTTTTGTCTGCCACAGACAGGGCAGCTCTCTGTACAAATCAATGAATTGGGGGAGGAAATCATGATAATTGAATCGATCCATTTTATCTGCAAGACACAACAGAAGACAAACCCTAATGTCAGGCTAAACTCTCCTAATCTTGTCCCAATATAGGCCTCAATCTCTAAGCAGTATAGGTCACTGATGCCCCAAGTTAAAATTGTTAGCTTCCACTACTCCTTCCTCCGCTCACAGATCGTACGTACAACGCACGCGTGTTACGCTTTATATACACTGTGCATGTGTTAAACTCCGTCCACCCCTGACCTTCTATCTAGTATATTCCCCTCCCCTTCTCTTTCGGTGCAGTGGGAGAGCACATGGCGGAGAAAGAACAAGTGCATGAAGACAGCAGCAACGACGAAAGCCCGGAGCCACGAACGTCCCGATCCCGGAGGAGATTTAAGGACTCAAATATGTCCTTTGTAGAGATGGTGGACATCTTGAAGTGGGCCGACTATGATGGGAAGTATGGACCGTACCAAAACCCAAATGTGAGAAAGGCCAAGATCATGACTAAAGTTGTGAAAAGTCTGCATAGGAATTTTGGGGAACGACGATCCAAGGTCGCTGGTCAGATCTGAAATTGAGGGAGCACGATCAGTACAGAAGGATCAAGAGAGTTCTGCAAAAAAGTAAGTAGTTGTCGTGTGTGTTCTTCTTCTTATTATTATTACTTTAGTGCTGCTCCATGTGCTTTTCTTTACTGTTGTACGGTTTAAAATGGCAACTTTCAGGTTCGTGGGCACAGTAATGGTTTGTAGTAAGCATCGTTCGTTCGCCCACTAATATGATATTTTTGGCAGATACAGGTTAACTACATTTGTTCAGGCCTATTTGTATTCAAAGAAGTTTAGTACATTGTTGTCTAGATGGGTTTGTAACTAGAATGAAATGCAAGCTTGATTCAGTGTAAAGAGAAGACACGCAGCTGTTTACACATCTGGACGCAGGAGTACTAGTGTGGGACACCAGAACAAACTTTTTAGGGTGTCCCACACAGGTGCTCCAGTGGATACTAGGGGTGTCTCCATGTGTGAAACTTGACCAAAAAAGGTAAGTATTCCAGCTTGAAGAAAGGGAAAAAAATCATGTCTTCAGCTTGGAACTCTGCCAAAACAGACAATTGTACGACACTTCCAAGCAATGTTTCATATTCCTATTCCCTATTCCTATTCAATGTTTCATATTCCCTCAAATATCTGTGTGCTAAGTATACCTTTTTTTTATTCACATAGGGGACCAAAGACTCAGGACATCAGAGGACACCAGGGACTCCCTACCTCCTAAAGAAGGGGAAATCGCCACACCACAACCAGAGGATGTGGAGGAAGGAGAGGTTTATGAAGTGAGCGAAATAGTGATCACAACAGGTGAGTGTCTGAGAACACAGCTTCAGGTAATAGATGTATGCCTGCATATTTATAATACATGGTGCATTTTTTTGATTTTAGGTGATGTGGATGTTGTGGAAGAAGAAACACATTTCACAAGTGCAAGTGCACAGATCCTCATCGGGAGATCATGGTGTGCAATAGGGATTTACAGAAGATCAAGGAAAACATCAATGATGTGGAAAAAAGACTCAAAAACATCATTGATGTTTTAGGCAGAATCTAAAATACACCAAAAATTTTCTAATTGTTTGTTTTTATTTTTCTAACTTTTCTAAAAAAAATGTAAAGCCAAATTTTGAAGATGCACACAGTGTGTCAACATGTGCTATCTGCCATCACGGGATATCAATGTACGCGTTTTGTGGGTGCAACCCCTTCCTCGCAACTAAAGTAGATGAGGTAGAAATAAATGTAGCGCTAATGATAATAACAATAAACCAGTCAGAGGTGATATCCACTGAAACAAAAACGTGAGCACAATAAACCAATAAAGTTCAATGTTGCCCAAATAGGTGGCAATGGAATGGTAGTCCCATAATGGAAAATTTGTGGAATGAGTCCAACAAAAATGGGGAATCTTCACATCTGTATGTCATTAGTTATGCGATCTCGAATAGGAAACAGATGAAGTACGCTTACCAGAGAAGGTGGATTCGGATGCCGTTGACACCGAATCAAACAGGCTTAGAGATCCCAGATGAAAGTGGTTGGTCCAAGAGACCCCGGATCTCAAGGGGAATCTTCTCTCTGTTGTCCCAATCGCGACTGCCAGTCCGGAAGGCCGAAGGGGAGTCTCAGCCACATGGAAGTCTCAGATGTATAGGTGGTTCCCAAAAAGATATATGAATGCGCCACAGGTGCAGATCAAATGATGTATTTATTGGATGAAACCAATAATCAACAAACAGTTTAAAATAGCGTGATCACGTAAAAAGATAAAATCAAGTGCAGGGAAGAGTGTAGCTCGCCCGACGCATTTCGTCCAATTGGACTTCAACTGGGGCATCAACACATTTATTTCTATTACATGGTTAAAAATATTGGTCATATTTGTATGTAGCTGCTTTTTGCCACTTATTGGGTTAGCGCAGAGTCATACTTTCTTCTAAAGTAGATGAGAGGAAAGGGTTGTACCCCCGAAACACGTTCTTGATCCCCCATGATGGGAGCTAGCACATGTTGACCTCAGGCATGGGATCAGGAGGAAAATCCCCATTTTGACTCTGAACTTGTGTGCATCTTCAAAATTTGGGTTTCACAGGGGTGACATCACCACATCTGATGAAGGCAATATCAACACAGTTTAGACATACTAATGTCTGATATTTGTGAAAAAATATATACTAAATATATTCTCGTGCTAATGGTGTAGAAATAGTATTAAAACAAAAGCAGCTGCCATACACAAAGTGCTAATTACTTGAGGAAATGTAAAAATATAAATATGGCGCTCGCAATCATAATATAAGTGAAAAAATATAATATAAGTGAAAAAAAGGCAAAATATAATGAACAAGACAAAGTCCAGATAAAGTGACCAAAAGTGCTCCAATCCACAATGAAAGGAATATAAGCTAACACCCCCTCATGTGTCCCCACTCACCAGAGCTTGGTAATAGTATCCAGAGATATCCAGGAATGGTGAATTAAACGTCATATCATCAAATCAGAGAT